>LR990622.1:18413404-19613404 GCA_905147815.2 Phalera bucephala
ATTCCCCAAGTGGGGGGGGGGGGGGGCAGAGGTGTACTGAGTACACCCACGTTTCGCCGATGATGTTAGGTCCCTTGTAATAGGAGGCGAGCCTATTACCATATACCAGGCACAAATCCAGACTCCGGACTCGTACTGGGAAGTTTTCGTTAGTAAAACTACACTTGTCCAACCTAGGATTTGAATCCAGTATCTCGAGATCACAACGCGATGCGCTTTGCCACTAGATCAACGAGGCAGTTATAACATAATAGTACAGGTCTTATGTGTATACCTGTACCAGGCATGTACAGCACCTCGGATTTAGCCCACGATGCCCATATTGTTTGACAGGAGATGTAATAGCAACAACTAAGTATTAAAATGGCAAATTGATAATTCCCAGGGACAAACATTTCATGTCCATTAAGTCATCATATCGAGATAATATGACATTATTTTACCACCATCACTTTAGATACCAAATAAGTATGAACGTGACAACACGCTTTTTCGACAACGTTATGGGAACGTTTGATGGTTTGTGCTTAGCCCTATCGTAAAGTTATCGAGATACATGCTGTTACGTTCACCCTTATCTAATACATATTAAGTGTGTAAGCGATGACATATCAACTCAATAGCGATACGATAATGTCATTTTGTTCGTGTTAAGCCCTTTGAGGGCTTTAGAAATTGGAAACACAATCCATTTGACGATATTGTAACGTTGTCAAGAAAGGGTGCTGTAACGTTTATCTTTATCTTATGCATTTTTAGTCTCCAAAGGATGGTCTAAGTGATCGATAACGCCACGCTTACTTCAATCGGCTTCAAAGACTACGAAACTCACTTGTCGAAGTCTACGTCTGGAATTAAATTATCGGACTAGTTTGTCATATGGAAGAGGCAATGTGCAGCGTGACTTGTTAAAAGTAAGTATCAGGCGTTCATGTGTTTTCCTAGTTTTAATAACGAAAATATCTGGCATGCTGATATAGATATCAATCAGACGGACGATTTAGCGCAGTGGTTAAGAGCTTAAGCCGCTCTGCCCACTGCGTCTAATAGTCGCGGGTTCGAGTCCCGCACGGGACAAATCTTTGTGTGATCCACAATTATTTGTTTCGGTCTAGGTATTTGTGTATGTGAATTTTCATGTTTGTAAACGCACCCGCGACACGAATAAATCCTAGTGTGGGGCTACGTTTTTAAAAAAGAACAAAAGAACAAAAAAAAAGATATGCAAAATGTTTAACATTAAATAAAAAAAATAAATTAAATAGAACCGTACGTAAAAAGAAAATAAGCGCGCTAATAACATAAAAATATGACATGATAATGTCATATTTTTTATGAAATGACGTGGTTTTCTAATTATAATACTTCTTCACTGGATTATTGGCTAAAGATCTAAGGCAGTGGCCCGATAATTTAACTCCTCGCTTGAATGTCCATTTCTATCAAACAGTATATAAGCATCGTAGTAATAAACGAAGATCTCGTTATCGTTAAAATACAGCTTACGGTTGAGGGAATTACTAATGTCAATGACCATTACAATTTTTGTTTGAGAATTTCCTTGTCTGATGACCTTGACAACAGTGAAAAGTGGTCCCAAAGGTCCCAAAAAGCAGATATTTTTTAAATTAATTCTTATATAATTATAATAATAATAGCCCTGTTAAGAAACTGTCCCACCAGAGGGTTTCCTCTCAGATCAATTCTTATATAATAACCTTTTTTTGGTGTATATTTCAAACATATCCAATCTACCATTGAATAGAACATTTGCAATATATATTCTAGACAGAGTTTTTTAAAAGTATTATTTTGGAGAATTGAATACGTAAAATTAAATTTCACTCCATACATTAAATTCACGACCTTTTCATCTTTATTTTTATATATATATGTCAAAACAAATATGTAGTACATTCATAAACAATCTTCTGTAAATAGAATTTTGGGAGTTCGGGTTAGGTTCCCTCTTAAGATACATATTTTTGTGCCTTCCGAGTCATAGCATATCGGGCTCGATTTTCGACATGTTTTCTTTTACTTTACCACATTCGAGTTTGTACATGGAGAAAAGAGACGGAGTACAAAATCGAAGGCAAAATCCATGTTAGAGACTGGCTGTAATCCTCTTACACTTAGGTAATTTATAGGCCTTTTTTTAATTGATATAGATTGATAAAAAGTACTCAGGTTTATGGCCGAACATAAATATTGGAGTACTTAATAAGACGTTTAACCAGCAAATTCATAAATAACACAAATTATAAAAAAGAAAATAAAATATTTTTAGTTTGTAGTATTTGTTGTCTGTATGAATGATCTACGCTGACGGCCGCGGGGCCTTAACAGACTCACCGGACAGGGAATATTTTTAAGTGTTACCAATGCCAACTCTTACCATTTGAGTAGGAACGTAATTTACTACACAAACAAACAGTTATTTTAAACACTTTATTTTAAGGAAAATGGGAACATAATATAAAAAGTATGTTATATAATAAAAATACTGCCTGCCTCGTTGCTCTAGTGGAAAATAATGCGCGTAACGATCACGAGGTCCTGGGCCAAATCCTAGATCGGACAAGTGTAATTTTGCAATAGAAAAATTTCCAGTATCAGTCTAGAGTTTAGGATTGTGCCCCGTACAGTGGCAGTAGACTCACTCCCTATTACATGAAACCTAAGTCAGCGAAAAGTAGGTGTATACGGTATACCTCTGACACCCCCGCTTAGGGAATGTAGACGTGACGGTGTGTATTTTGGCTACAAGGTATAACGTAGAAATAAAATGGGAACATAATTATAAAATACATGTACAACAGTGCGTAGATATAATGTTTTAGTAAAAGACGAAACACGTTATTTGAAAATCCGTTTATTTCAAGTGAAATATTATTTAATTGTTTGTTGTGTTATAATTTCATGTGTATTTACTACGCGCCATTACTCAATTTATTTCATCATTTTGTTTCCCATTTCGTATCGCTGAGGCGCGCTCCTGTGTAATTGACCCAGCATTAATCCATGTTGTGTCCATCCTAGTTTCACTTTACAAATGTACCCTTCATAACATGCTATTAAGAATAAATGTACTTCAGTTGTAATCATTGCAAATTTTTAAATTACTTTACCATACTTGTGAAATATGTCTGAAGATATTGTTTAACCTAAGATATATTTAAAATTATTTTTAAAACGGCTTTGGTATGTTAATTAATTAAAAATTGCTGCCAAATCCGGATATTAATCCGGACTAACCCCCAACCGACTGTTTTTGACGAATTCTTAGTAATTGTGTGTCTAGTAATTTCAACATCTATCTATCTTGTAGGGGGTCTGTCCACTTCGCGTCTTCTGGTACGAGGTCGCTATTAGCAAACCTTTCTACCCCAGCGCAAAAATAAAGCAATTTGGTTTTATTCCAACATTGTAGTTTTTAAGTCTGGCCATTTTAATTAATGATTCCATTAGTATATCTCATAATCGCCAACCACTAGTCATAACGATTACGGAAGTGCGTTGACGCATATCAGTTCCTCCTGAAAACATCGCGCACGCGCCGCTACTTGTTGCTATTGGGACTGCAGTGTTTTACTGTATTGTTGTTTTAAGTAGGACTGACTAGAAACAATTGAAAACACAAGAATTTGTGTTGGCTAGAGTGAAAGACAATCACAGACGTCAGGCTGAGAGACAAAGAGGCGGTGAACACTTTGAACATATTTTAAAGTACGTATAAGTGCTTACCTAGTTTCTAACTTGCATGTGACGTAAATTGTTGTACATACAAATCGTGATTCTTGAACAATTTTTGTAAATATTGTGATTCCAACTTTTTAAATACGCCAAAACTACAGGAAATTATTTTACTTACGTACCCATCTAAATGTTTAAGTCTTAATTAGTGTTACTTAATGTAGTTTTGACCGTCCTAAGCCGGCCAAGTATGAACGGAAAGTTTGAAATAAATTAATTAAATCCTTATTAACTTATCAGGACTCGGACGGGGGCACAGAGGTCACGCGTATCGATGCGCCCACCTGTTTGTTATACTGCAATACGTAATATGATACTGAACTTACTACATTTATTGCGTTTCCTATACATGCATAATTTTTTTTATTCTTATTTGCATAATATTAGCCCTAATGCAATTAGTATCATTGATAGTGTAACTTGTGTCATGACTTCAAATTCTTCCTGTATAAGTGTAAGTTACACACTGCCGCTAACCTACTGCGGTGTTCTCTGGCCTCCCCGCTTATTTATCTCGAGGCGCCTTTGAACTCCCCTAACCGCCCCTAGGGCTTTGAACGAGCCGTATTTTTAATGTTCACTGTTAGTCAATATATGTCTATCACTACCAATATCACAGACTTACAACTGTAGTCATTTTAAAAGATATTTTGTATTTATCTTGCGCTGTTCGTATCTGTCTTTCCGGTTCAAATCTTGTGATCGAGTATCCAATTTAGTTGGAATTTAGAATACGTATATAAGTTTGATGGCAAAGCCATGATAAGGTACCATACAGCTGGTCTGATAATGGAGTCGGAACGTGGCTACAAGAACGTGGCAACCGTACAACATAATCCCGCGGTGTTTGACATAAAATCTTGTCCATAAAATATATTTTTAAAATAAAATTAATACATTCTATTTTTAAAGAACAAATTCGCGTAAATTAATTTCAATATTATATCGATGAACATGGAACGTGTTTGAGTTTTTCATATATTTCTTAAAGTGTTTGTGTAGCTTTAGTTAATGAATTGAATTACTTTGCGGGACGCTATATTTTTTCAGCATCCAACCGTAATTAATTGCTTGCATAGCATTTAATTTACTTAAGAGGTCGAACACGAAATCTATTTTCTATTTACGCTAATAGACGATACGCGAATAATTTAACTTTATATATATTGCTAAATATATTAAAAATACAAGTTTTTTTTGTTATTTACAGTTCTTGGTAGAGTTTCAGAACGCAGTACGATTTATTAAGTAGTAGTTTAGATACATAAATAGTTTTATTTTTTAATATATTTCGTATATTTTATACAAAATGATTTAAAAATTATTTATAACAATTATCTAGCAAGAGGAAACTAATTATTGGTTTTGTAATAGTTACTCTGGGGTTAATCATAACCAGAACGACACTAAGGGTACCTCCGCAGCCGAACTTGGTGGCAATCTGTATTTCTTTTCTAAAGATATAGCTATATCAGAAAGAGAGCTACACTTGCAAATACTTTGTAAAGTTAAAATGGTATATATTAGTTAATTAAATTTGTATTGTATTGTTTACCGCTTCCTTCTTTGGGTGCGGCTCAGTCAGCTTGATATGGGTGACCATTTATATCATTCCCATTTTTGAGCGTCTTCATGCTTTGGACAGCCGGTGAAGCTGTAAAGGCCCCGCGGCCAGCAGCGTAGATCATTTACAAATACACACACACACGCTTTAGACAGCACATCAATATCCTAACTGCTAAGCCAAACTGGAAACCTTGTGGGTGGCTTCAAGAGCTCTAACAGCAGTTGGCCATAAACTTAACTTCGCCAAACTTCTAACTCCAATTTGAGAGAGAAGGCCTCTTTATCTAGCAGTAGAAAAGTATATGCTAATTGGATGGCTTAGTCCAGTGGTTAAAAGCTTAAGCCGCTCCGCACACTGAATCGAATAAACATGGGTTCAATCCCCGCATGGGCAAAATCATTAAGTTCCCTACAATTATTTCTTTAGGTCGGGGTGTTTGTGTATGTGAATGCATGTTACTCAACGCACTCACCATACACGAATAATTCCTAGAGGGAGAATTTATTTAAAAAGTTTAAAACAAAACGAAGTATCTTAAGACACGTTCTAAGCTAAATCATAATCAAAAACCCAGTTTGTTATTGGGTATATATACGTGCCCACGATCAAGCCGAATCGATATCGTGTCACCAAACTTGGAACGTAAATTAAAGAGCGAGCGATTTGGTTGCGACCTGCCAATGTCGCCACTAAGCTGTACCTAGTTTATGGACTCTACTTTGCTACACAAATTAAGTCGTAATAAAAATAATTAGTTTTCTATTCCAATAGTCCGAAAATACAAAGTAGCAAAAATATAAAACTTATGCTAGTGCAGTGTCTGATAGGTGTCTGATATATAAAAACTTAAAAAATGGGTTTAAACTGTTTATTTGGCCCTTAAAAGACATGAGAAATATAATAAAAATAAATATAATTATTAAAATTTTAGAGAAACAATATGTGTAGTTTAATATACATCACCCCACTTGCAAGCTATATTTGCATAATAGGGATGTATAGAATACTATTCATTGCGCCACTTCACTATGGTAAGATAATTATTTATACTTTTTAACATTTTTTGGGGGCTGAGGCTGTTCGCGTCCGTAGGATTTACTCCAGATTACGTGGTCCCAGGGCTTAGTCAAACGAGCAACATTTTCACCAGTGATAGACTACGCCCGTGGCTGGTCACCACCCTCCTAACAAAATCATGCCGCCAAGCGACTCAGTCGTGTTTCAGCATATTGCCCGAAGTTGCCACATGAGGCGGCAGATCTAGCTCGACCCTGTATTCAGAACTTCGAATAACAAAATCCCGAACAAATAGGCTATTACTGAGTCAGCGAGCCACACATTTGGCTTCATCTTCACTTTCCAGGTGAAATAGGGGTCGATTGACCATTAGTAAAACAACATACAAAGTGCATGTAGTGCTTGCTTGGCCACCTTTCAAAAGCTTGCGCCTTTAACTGCCAATTAATTTCTAAGTAGTTATTCTACTAATATTATAAATGTGAAAGTTTATATGCATAATCAATCAATCATGCATAAACCTCTGAGAACGGATTTGGATGAAGTTTGGCACACAGATAGTCTTACCTGGATTTACACAAATTATATTTTTTATCCCGGAAAAATGTTATGTCCCTGTGTAAACTCAACGCGGACGAAGTCGCGGGCTTTAACTAGTTTTCAATAAACTGTAAATATTGTCTTAGTTGCTGGAACCTCAGAAATGTCTACCACATTTGTGTAAGGGAACAATTTCTGTAAACCTGTCCTCTTTGTCTAATAGATCAATCACATCTATAGTAAAACACTTATAAAAGTAGTCTAGAGACCAATCAATCGGAACTTCTGTTTACCAACAAGTACAAGAGGCGCTGCTTGTTTTTTGCGTGGGTTACTTATGGTGTAGCAACAAGTAAGGATGTAGGCAGCCAATTACTTGCCAGGATAGACAAGTAAGCAACCGAGGGTAAAGAACAATAGGTACACTGTGACAAATTCAGAATAATTTAGCAAGAATTAGTGCGATCCCAGAATGCGGCCCCACTTTTTATTTGAATTATGAATGGTTACAGTAGAGATGTCTAATTTATTGAATCTTTCAAATGACGAATTCATGGCAGTTTCTAGGGAACTATGTGTACTATTTTCGTCGGCATTACTTCATTCCTTACTTACACCAGAACCAGTGTTTTGTGCAGGCACTGAGGCGAATATTCATCTAGTCCTTTCACATGAGGAACTCTTGATGAATGCAAAAAAAACATGCACAAAAACCAACATCTAAGAAAATCTGTTTTGGGGTCATAGACGTTTTGTTATTACATTATAATAGCACAAACATTATTTCTTATCAATGTCCATTGTTAGCCCTATCAGGCAATGTATAGTATTCTATACAAAACAAATAAACCCAACATGTCAGTTACCGTAGCATTGTATAGTGTACGTATGTATACGTTAAAAAAGATACGCAATAAAGATGCTTAATACTGAATAAATTAAAGTGTATTTTATAAAAAATGAGTCATTTAGTTTGAGTCTATACATTACTATTATAACCAGTCGTTAAAGTATCCGTAGGTACAAGGGTTTGAAAATATTCTAAGCATTCCTTTAGAAATATGGTCAACTAAATCTGACATTAAAGATTTATTCTTCGTGGATTATACGAGTATATTGAAATTTCTGGAGTACAGCAAAGTTGAGGTCGGCTCTGCACATCTGTAGAATAAGACCGAGGGCTTAGCACAGACAGATTGATATACGATAACGTGAAATGGTTTGTATGTACGGGTTTTATGGGGTTCTGGTGCGGTCACTCTGATGTCACTCTTCTTGTCCATGAGTTTTCAAAATAATTAGTTGTATCTTAAGCTTTTATTTTTATTTTTCTGGTTTTCTTATGGACAAAATATATTAAGCAGAATCAAATTTGTTTAGCACTATATTGTTATGGACTATCACAAAACAGACGACTACCTACTCATTGTTTAAATATTTACAATAAATTCACAAACATTTAAACTCATATTTTGAAACTCAGTAAAAATTGTGCATTCAAAACACTTCCAATAAAAAAACAGATAAAGAAATGTTATTTTAAAGCTCTGCGAAACCTTTGTCAGAAACTAATAATATTGTACTGGTATCTTGTGGAAATTTGTTAAATTCCAGCTTACCTATTACATTAAATTTATTTCATATTATATCAAAGGTACATACATAATACAAGATATCGAGGCGCTTGTGGTGCTGTGCGACCGCGGTGTTCATAGGAATCAGAAAGGATAAGCACCGTTCAGCTTGGTGAGTCTGGGATGGGTGAACGTTGGTGTCATTTTCATATTCGAGCGTTGGATACGCTAAAGGCACGCTAAGTCTTTGACCACTTCATGTGGAAGTCGTTAAGCTTAGTTGGAAGCCTTATAGACGGCTTCATAGGTCCTAACAACAAGTGGTCCAAGCTGCCTCCACCGAACTGCACTGGGTCCACTTGGTGGAGTATGACTTAATTTTTCTCTTACCTTGATTTGTGAAAGAAAGCCTTGATATGATTAACCTGATATTATTACGAACATAATTATTTTATTAATATTGAACAACAGTCTTAAATATCGAACGAGTGCACTGCCATAATTTCGCGTGGTAATACCATCATTAAAATTTAACCAAGTCGAAAATTGGCGTGATCCATTATGGTAAATGACCGTTTACGATCAAATTGTCGAAAAATGTACATCACTAGTGGCCAATATTTTCATCCCCATTATATTGTCAATTTCATGAAGAGCGGTAATTTCATCTAATTATCGCGCTCAGTTTACCACCGCATTCAATAAGGTAGTATATTTTTATGCTTATTTTGCTCCAGCACGATAATGGTCGATAGTTATTCGTGTTAGATTACGGATCACGAATAAAATACAGCCAAGAAATAGCCACGTTTGCATATACTTACGCATCCATACTCGTAGCTAGCAATGCAAAATATATTTAGTGGAACAGACCGGAATTAAATAATAATAATAAACAGCAAGGGATCTGTTTCGGGGATCGGATTGAAAAAATTCCAAATATAGATAGGTAGATAACACTTTATATAGCATTCAAAAAGTTTTTAATTAATAATGACCTCAGATTAGGTACTCGGCAGTCTTAATCACTAACTTTAGCATTTTAACACGTCATCACGTTAATTATGTTTGCAACGACCTTATCCGAAATAAATCCACACACACAGCTGTTCTTTTATATTTCAGGCTATTTTTTGGACTATTACATTTAATTTAGTAAAAATAATATACCCAGACCAAGAATCGATTAACATTGTTATTTATTAAAGAATTGCATTCCCCTTTTCAATTTACAGCGGTCCAATCACATTAGAGCAACTCACTTACATCAGACATAGTAGCTACACCAAGAGAGAAAATGCAAATACTTACACACTTTTGCACAGAACGTATATTTTTACAAGTTTTTTCTCCGTAAGAAAAATTTTAATATTGAAGCTCCCAGGTAGATGGGTAAAGTTCTCTTCATCGGAAGATGCGAGTTCTTTGTGTATACCTACTGTCTGTCACGAAAAAAAAGGAAAAGTTGACGTCCAATCTGCTGCCTACTTACAGAAATGAGAACGTCGTCGGCCTAAAGACGTACGTAAAACTTCCTAGCTAGGTATTTGTTATATTTTTTCTCGGTGTGTCGGAACGAATTTTTAATACGTGCTCATTTGAATTCAGATCAAACAAAGCGCTCATTTTATTAAGTTTGAGTTAAAGTATTATTTTCAGCCAGATCTGACCTTAGGTTTACTGAGCGACAAAGTGTCTAGTACATATGTATGTACCTACGTCTTCACCAGTTTACGAGCGCCATTTCACCGTTTTGCTATAAAACGGTGGAATAATCAATTACCATTTATCCATCTGTGAATACGCGTATTATACTGATGACATTATTTTAAAATAGGTTATTCATGTGTGTGTAGGTCTTTTGAGTGTGTATGAGACGAACTATGAGAGTGGAGGAAGCCAGAGAGGTATGTAAGGAAAGAACCTGTTGGAACTCTGTACTCTCTGCCTACCCCGCGAGGGAGCTGGCGTGATGATATAGATAGATAGATAGATAGGTTATTCATTGTTAGTCATAGAAAGTCCAAATATTTCAATAGCCTTGCGCTTAAATAATTGAATTTAATTGATACATTGAAATAGTTAAATGGTATATCAAAATGAACTGTTATTTACTGACCATTCTAATTCAGTTCCCTTATACCTACCACGAAAGATTGTGAAGAAATATCATCGAATTTAATCATAATATACTACACGGTAATAAGAATACACAATACATTCATTAAGAAATATCAATCATAAAATTATAAATGAGCCAGGATGTGCGCTGAATTGTTCATTGCTCGGTTTGTCTGGAAACTTTGTGCGGGAAAAGACATCCCAACAAATTTAGTATTATTTGACTGTACGACAATGGGTATTGTCTATCTTTAAATGGGGTGGGCTCGAGTCTCGCACAATCGGCTCATTTGTTCATTCCCTTAGGCGTAGACACCAACTACGGCTATAGGATTAACGGGTTGAACACAACGAAATAATTACTTTGCGTTCTTGCAATAAGTAAGTATTTATTTTACGGTGATGAACAAACCACGGGAAACAATTTCATGGATCCTTAAATGAAGTTCACCAGGTATTGAAAGTTAATCTTTGTTGATTTTGTTTCTCTGTTTTTGTATGAGTTTTTATTTTTTCTTTGTTTTTTTATTGTAGAGATCGAGATGAATATCTCGATTCTCTTATCAACCACCTGATTTTATCCAGGTCACAAGCGCTTTTGTGGAAGCAAGTAATCATGAAAATGATCAGTGCGGGCGTATTAAGTTTACACAATCACTCTGCTCATTCTTCTGTCCGTTTTCCTTTTTATTGCTACTGTTTACATTCTAGCAATTACCCCTTACCTGCTACGGCCTGAATATTATACAGAGGTATTAATTTGTCATGACATTTTCACAATGTAGTTATGTTAAAATATTACTAATTTGAAATCTGTATTCATGAAACATAAAAAACATCACAAACTTTTATCCAGGTGACCAATATAATATACATAACAAGGAAATCTATTTAAGGAGTAAAAATATCATTGTGGCATATTAAAACTTTTGTTTATTTGAACACATTAATGGAATATATAATAATAAGTCAATTAAAGCAATACTATAATATGTCCTAAAAGATAACTTGTAGCTATGTAGAGCTCAAACCGATCGTCATCGCTTAACTCAAAGCCCAATGCTATGAATACAAACATTTGAGACGTCGATGTAATCGGCGACAGATACATATCTTCGACGGAGCATCATCAAACGCATAGTGAAACCCTCGCAATGCCTTCCATCATTCTGAGAAACCCTTGTCACTTCCATTACGATTGCCGCCGCGAGCGGTTGTTTTGATCCGACCGTCCTTCATTTACTCGAGTTATGGCCTTCTCATATTTCCTAAGTGGCGTGTACTTTAGTCCTGACGAATTTGGAGTCTCGATGTACGACCTGTACATCATTCCTTGCGGTCCTACTTCCCAACAATTCAAATACTTGAACGGACCAACAGCAAGTTGCGTTAAGCGACTTGCTATGACTTAAGTACATGAATTGATCATAATAGCATGACGGGCTAGTACTTGACCTTGTTAGACTGAGGTAGTAAATATTACATCACGTTCACCAGCCCAAGTCAGCTGTTTAAGTTGCTTGCCAAATAATACTGCAAAGCTAAGCATTTGCATCGTTATTTTTGTTAAAAAGATTACATTAGAAAGCATTTTATAGTATCAAATACTTTTTATTTATTTATTTACTCATATATTATGTAGTTTATTGTTTGGTGACGAGGGTTGAGTCACAAGTCTACAAAACAATTTGCCAAGTCAGTTCATTTAGAAGCCGTAACGATTTCCAAAGAATCTCACTCTCCCTATACGTCAAACTATCTATTAGACAAAAGGACAAACCATAAAAAGTGAAAACATTAATTACGTACGACTATAGTTAATAGCCAAACTATCATCTGAGCATTAGCTCAGATGATAGTTTGGTTTGTCAGATACATATTAAAGTATCTGACATGATCAGAATTCTCCGGGTCACAATGAAAATAAGACGTTGCGCGATATGTATTTATTCTAATAGAATACTAAAAATAATAAAATACTAACTAAACCATAGTGTGAATAATGTTTTCATTCGAAGAAATATTATTATAGTCGCATGAGATAAGCGACTATTTCGTCGTTTTGGAAATGTATTATCAAAATAGATATGAAAATCAATTCTCGAGTACTGCTTCGTTCGTTTAGTGGCAAAGCGCATCGCTTTGTGATCACGAGGTCCTGGGTTCAAATCCTAGGTCGGACGAGTGTACTTTTTCTAACAAAAACTTCCCAGTACAAGTCCGGAGTCTAGAACCGTGCCCGGTATATGGCAATAGGCTCGCCCCCTATTACATGGGACCTAACATCGTCGGCGAGACGTGGGTGTACTCAGTACACCTCTGCTACCCCCGCTTGGGGAATATAGGCGTGACAGTGTTTATTCTCGAGTATATTTCACCCTCAAACCATGACCGTTGAAGTAGTATTATTACACTCGCTAACCAACAAGGAACGTTCTTAAACGGTGAAAGTAGTAAATTTATTCTCCAAGGAAAACACAAAGATAATAAATTTATTGTGAGCCACGGCGGGTACAGCCACTAAGCCTCGTTAGATTAAAAGGACTCACGCAAACCACATGAGAATTTGAGCATAAAGACCTCTTTGCGCTTCGCTCCGATCGCATTTATCATCATAATATTCAAATAGCACCTTCAAAATGTACCTTCGTTATAACTATGCTGCGTACATTCCCCAAGCGAGTTGACCGAGGTGTATTGTGTTTATTTCTTCGACGATGTTAAGCCGCAATAGGAGGCGAGCCTATTCATATTTTAACAACAACGACTTCAGACTCTGGCTTCTATCGGTAAATTTCCGATAGAAAAGTCCTAACACACTATCTGACCTAAGATTTTCGTTAGTTTTATGCGAGATTCGAACAGTATAAAAGTAACAATAACACCAATCTAGTTATGATGCACTAGATTTAGAGTACCATTAATGGTTGGGTATGATTTCAGCTACAACATTTCATACAAAAATAAAATAAAACAATGTTGGTTAGCGTATGTACGTGGAATCTGATTGTTAAACCCGTGTTATCCGTGTCAATCCGAACAATAATACAATTGGTGTACTCGATGATACGAATTACGGAATCAATTCCATTTAAGCAGGTAATTGTCGAGAATCAATTTTGTGATTCAATTGATATCGATACGAAATTATATTTATATTAGTTCATACTACCCTCATATAGGATTCTCGAAGCTTATATCCGTTAAGCTTCACGATTTACACGAATGGGTGATCAGTGGCATTTAGAACGTTCCGATGAAGCCAGATGTCCTCTCTCCTTAATGCTATCAAAGACAGCGTAGGTATCTTGCTTGCAATTAGATTTAATTATTAGGATCGTGCGAAATGCGATTGGTATCCCACGTACCCACGCCATTGAAGCGTCGAATATGAACGTTAGATTATAGGGCCCCTATAATTATTTATATAAAAATACCTTAACTAGCGACGAAAGCTCGTTAAACCATTTCTTAAAAGGCGGATTGGTTTGTATCTGTGGATAAGCTACTTACATGTGGCTTTTGTTCCCGCACGGAACAAATCTTTGTGTGACTCACAAATTGTTATTCAGTCTGAGCGATACTTATATTACTTGATACCCAAATTGCTCGATGAACCGACCGACGATACATAGGTGTACACAGTACACCTCTGCCAATCACGCTTGAAGAGTATAAGCGTGACGGTATATGAATTTTTCTATTCATAATATATAGTTAATCTAAAAAAAACAGTGTAATAGAATAAAGTACAGTTTCAAAATCCAGATTCAACTCCATTGTTCCGGAATTACTCAAGCAATTTGTGGAACTGGGGAGAAATAAAGAAAATCGCCAACCTAAATCTTACTGCTTATCTTCGCTACCAAATTCGTTGTACTAAAGTAGACCATAGCACATGGATAGTGTTCAACAAAAAAAAGATAAAGCTTGAAACTCTCCCCGAGTTTAGCTTCAACAAAGAGCGATGAAAAAAACTTTATATTTGAACAAAATAACTAATACTAGAACTATAAAGGCGAAGATAAGACGCGAGCTTTATATAAATTGACCGGAGACAATTTTTCTTTTCGAGAGAATTTTAAAATGAAATTTGATAGTTAAAATGGATTACATATCTACTATTCTGCCTCTATAATTCCAATCGATGAAACCACACTAGAACATTAGGATATGTTAATCATACTAACTATAAAAGACATTAAAATAAATCTTATTTTAGGAACTTCAGCGCCGTTTATTCATTCATTTTAATTTAACCTCAAGCACTGACCACCCTTCCTGGTGGTGAACACGGAAGAAAAATCGTGAAGGTGTCTATATATAAAAGTATTTCCGACTTCGTCATTCAATAAGAAATCGGCTTACACACTTTTTTTTCCTCTTGAAACAAAACGATCTTACAACAAAGTTGGAGAGAGGTTAGAGCCGCTGAAACTAGCTGAAGCGATTTCGTGGAATATTAAAGATATATAAATGCCCATGACAAACACGATTAGATATCCGAACACATAGTGCGATAGGGATATTTAGGGCCATAAATGGCATTAATAGCGGTCGTGTGGAATTAAGGTTATCATTTAGTAAAGTTTTCTTATATCTAGAGAAATATTTCAACAGGTGGGTTCGCACGGTTACTGATTAAAAAAAGAACTTGGAAAAAAAATTTCTAGCAAATGGCAACACTGCTGTCATGAAGTGACATTTCACTTGATGACAGCGTTAATTCCGATTTTGGCCGCGGCCAAAATATCCTTGTAGGACTGTACTTGCAATTGTTTTTCGGTACGCTGGGCCCTTATTCGCTATGACACAACGCGGCGCGTTACGATAACTTCGTGAAATAATGGTGTAATGGTATCACTGTATGCTACTGGACAGGTATGGTATCACTGTATGAGACTGATCAAATAACGCAAATATTTATTCCAATACGCCATGTAAAATACCAGCTTAAAACATTCATGCATTATTTACGTGGCCTTTACCTTTCGGCGCAACCGTGAAGTTCGCACCAGAGAAAGCTGATTTAATTAGTGTTGTTGGTATAGTTACGCGGTGCTTGCAAATAATCTGAGTTTAACTCGGACCGAGTCCTACGCTCACCGTAAGAATGCTTTAGTTTTCTTCTTGTTAATAGACCTTTGGTTGTTAACTCTTTACCAAAACATTAGGTACCTCTTTCCTTAATTTCTGTACTTTTTTCAAACCGCAATTTTTTTAAATTGCCTACTAAGGTAACTGTAGTGTAGGGACCTTTATGATGGGAATGCTGTCTATGTTAGCAGGGGCTGTGAATTGTGAGTAATGGATGTCAGTTCAGAATAACCCCTGTTAATAAATACGTGTGCCTCATTGCTCTCCTGAGAAAACATTATAATAACTACTACTAAGTAGTTAAGTAAAAGCAGTCACAAGTAGCTATAACCTTTTAAACGCGAATAAGTTTAATTAATTCGTTCACATTTAAGGGAGGTTGAGTTAAGACCGTGAAAGTTTGGACTTTGAGTAACACTCAATTTGATATTTGAGAGTGTTTAAAAATTGTTTGGAAAATTTTTTAGAACCTCATCTGCGAACGACAAAATATCTACTTTGATTCTATCGTTCGTGAAATAAAATTAGGTACTGACATGACAATTAAAGTTTCGGATTCATCGTTATTTTATGACATCAAAATAGTATAAGTTTAGTAGGGACTACTGTGGAGTAGTCCCCACATTCAGTAGTATTTACCTAATCCAAATCCTAGTCTAGAATCGTTAATAAAATTGCAGGTAATGTATACATATAGTACCATCCCCTAATGGGTCCCATTTTTTCTTTCTTTAAAAAAAACCGTAGCCCCACACTAGGATTTATTCCTGTATCGTGGGTGCGTTTACAAACATGAAACTTCACATACACAAATACCCAGACCGGAACAAATAATTGTGGATCACACAAAGATTTGTCCCGTGAGGGAATCGAACCCGCGACTATTAGACACAGTGGGCGGAGCGGCTCAAGCTCTTAACCACTGCGCTAAATCGTTCATGAAGGTCGTCCGTTTATACAATAACTTTTCAGCGCCGGCTTCATATAGATACGTTGCCTGCGCCCCGACCATCAACTGAGTATTAAATTAGGTACGTGCAAAGTTCAGGACCGTTTGGAGCGGTGAACAGTGATAGGTATCAAGTTTTAGTGTTCAAGATTTCTTTACTTTTTACGAGCTTTTATTTAACTTGCACTGTTCGTATGTCTGTCTGTCTTTCCGGTTCAAATCTTGTGGTCCATTTTTCAAACACTTGTGGTTATCTGACTAAGCTGAATTTTGGCATACTTACATAAGTTTGACCATAATGTAATAATGCTGATGATGAAGTCTTATCTGAAGGACAAGTCAAGAGTCTCCGTAACCGGCGAGCGTGTATGAGACGAACTATGAGAGTGGAGGAAGCCAGAGAGGTATGTAACGAAAAAACCTGTTGGAACTCTGTACTCTCTGCCTACCCCGCAAGGGATCTGGCGTGATGATATAGACAGATAGATAGATACATAAAGTCGAAAGGAAGCTATGACAACATGTCAAGACTACATAACGACCTCGTGTTTAGGCTTGTAAGATTAGTATTAACAAGTACTATTTAACCAGATGATGTTCAGGGTCTGACGATGAAAAGAAAAGGTGGCCAAGGGAACTACCTAACTACTCAACATAACCCCGCCGTGTATGGGCTCGTTGGATTTGTCTTGACAAGTACCATAGGACATGTCGGTCTCCGTTGTATTTTTGCAATAAAGCTTGTATTACACAATAACTTTTTAAATTATAATTTTTAAATTTTAAAAAGCTTAGCCCCACACTACTAATTATTCCTATATCTATAGATGTATATTCTGTAGGTACGTTGACAAACATAAAAGTCACGGTTTTGGTACAAATTTTCGTAACACATTTCTTGTAAGCTTATTTTTACGAGGCCAGATAATCTAAAAGATATTTGACTGACGGGACAAACACAACCACCTTAACCAGAAGAAATATTTGCGGGTCACACACATATTACTCGATCCAGTGGGTGGAACTGATTAAGATCTAAACTACTGGTCTAAATTGTCTGTCTAAGGTAAACATGCAAGACTAACAATTTCTGAAAACTCATTCGCTAGTCCGTTTTGACCCTCCTATATGAGTTCATTCGGTGGAGGTGATCCACCGAATTCCATTTAAATGTCGCGCCTTTGATTACATAGTCTACTCCTGCAATTAGAAACGTATAACGAAGTGTCTCCGTTCCGACCTCTGATTACACGTTTTATACCTAACATGCCCACACTCCATAGGTCTGAGCTCGTTTATAAACCTTCACCACCGTTGAATGCTAGAAGCATGAAATATAATAAGATAAGTAAGAACGACCGAGATACATTAAATGGATAAGTTTCGATTCAATGTTAAAGGAATGTCGTCTTGCAGTACCTGTACAACGGATCAGTAGCTTTTTCAGACGTTTTCGATACGATAGCCGATTTATTTGTTGTGCCTATTTTCGATTAAAATGCATAAAAGTAGTTTACGGCAATGAAATAAAGATAGTACTTGACTACCTCGCTGATCTTGTGGCGAATAATAGGTGTAGCGATCATGAGGTTCTTGGTTCAAATCCTAGGTCAGAGAAAATGTGATTTATTCAATAGAATAAATCCAGTATCGGTTCGGATACTAGCATTGTACCCAGCATAATGTACCACCTAATATCGTCGGCTAAAAGTAGTACGTACACCCAGTACACAGTACACCTCTGCCACCCCCCTTTGGGAATATAGAAATAATGGTGTTTTTTTTTTGTTAATTAAAAACAATTTAATGGTGAAAAATAGCGTATACTCGAAGATTCAGCCATAGCCAAGATATTCAAGGACGTCTCAGTGCCAACAGCAGATTTGATTTATTACACCAAGAAATATGAAATGGCTTTTAATGTTAAAAAGCTTTTTTAACGCGAAATTGCGACAAATAAATGCAGACATGTCTTCTTGAATCTTTTCTCCATAATTGATTCGGTCTTGAGAAATATGTCTGTAGCTATATTTATTTGAGTACGAAGAAACCCCTGGGGAGCGGCGTTGTTTTCTTAGTGTTTGTTTTACTTTTACTACGAAACTTCTACGCACAGTACTATTACGATAACTCAAATAAAGCAAGAGGATTATTGTGAACTTGTTTTGGTCTCCGCTGCGGAGTCGCACAATGAATCAATGCGGAACAATAAAATGCTTCAGTTTACGAACATTGCTTGTAAGACGTTCTTAACGTGTTATTTGTAATGGATCGTTTACAATGTATTATAGTATTTCACAAATAGTTTTGAAATAATCGGGATTTTTTAGGAGGGAATGGAAAAGGAGGAAAACGGTAAGATGAAGTTTATTGTTATTTGACAACCATATATTTGGAGTAAATCTTTGCTATAAGACCATCGGACGATTGTAGTTTTTCTCTAGAATAATTTCCAGTCCAGAATTGTGCCCGGTATATGGCTATAGCCTCTTACCTAGTACATGAGACCTAGTATCATCAGCGAAAAATGGGTGTACACAGTAAACCTCTGTTCCCCGCTTATGGAAAATGGGCGTGACGGTAATTAATCAGAAAGTTCCCATACTTTTAATTTGTTTTTTATAATGTACTCCAATTTTGAAATTAACACAAGAGAAGCAAATGAATAATAATAATAAAAAGAAAAAACATACGCCAATAACTTCTTTACCTGATGAAGAAGCAATGACGTATTTTTGGAGTAATATATGGTCAAATAATGCAGAACACAATCCAGAAGCAGAATGGATAAATAGAGAAATTACTCGAACAAGTACAATAGATGAGATGAAATTTGAAGAAATAAAATTAGAAGAACTGAAACGAATCATAAATAAAACCAAAAACTGGAAAGCTGCAAGGTTAGGTGGTATACATAACTTTTGGATTAAAAGACTACACGCCGTACATGAAACGCTTACTAAACAAATTAATTAATTAATTAAAGGAAAAGGTAATGTACCCGAGTTTTTAGCTAAAGGAATCACCTATATGTTACCAAAAAGTAACCAAATACAAGATCCTTCTCAATGTAGACCTATCACTTGTTTACCAACATTATATAAAATAATTACATCTTGCATAGCAAATAGGATAAATGCACACATTGAACAATTTAGTATTTTAGCGGAAGAGCAAAAGGGTTGTAGACGCAATCATATGGGGTGTAAGGAGCAATTAACGATAGATTCAGCTATTTTAAAATCTGCACAAAAATCCAGGAAAAACTTATTTGTTGCTTATATAGACTACAAGAAAGCGTTTGATAGTATTCCTCACTCGTGGTTACTACAGGTATTAAAAATATATAAAATTAATCCTGTCATTATTAACTTTATTCAAACTGTAATGACGTCCTGGAGAACTACTCTCCACATACGTACAGATAGCAAAAACTTCACTTCGAATGAGATTGCAATAAAAAGAGGTATATTTCAAGGGGATTCTCTGAGCCCTTTATGGTTTTGTCTAGCCTTGAATCCATTGTCTCGGGAACTAATAGACTCTAAACTAGGTTTTAATATAAAAAACAATAGACAAACACTTTTGCAACTGACTCACTTACTTTATATGGATGACTTAAAATTATACGCTAGCAGAAGTTTTGATAATTTACTTAGTATAACTACAAAGTTTTCACATGATATAAAAAAGGATTTCGGGCTTGACAAATGCCGTAAGCTTAATATAAAGAAAGGAAAAATGATAGAAGGAGACTTTATGATTACCGAAACAGAATGTATACAGGCCATGAATAATGAAGAATTATATAAATATTTGGGTTACAATCAGGCTCATAGATCATTCTAACATTAAAAACAAATTAAAACAGGAATACTTTAATAGACTTCATAATTTATGTAAAATGCAATTAATAAGTAAAAATCTGTTTAAATCAATAAATGTGTATGCCATACCAGTACTAACATATTCATTCGGTTTAATTAAATGGTCCAAAACTGAACTTAATTCCCTTGAAACAAAGACTAGAACTATTCTTACACAACATAGATATCATCATCCTAAGGCAGCTAAAGAACGTATAAATATCCCGAGACTTGAAGAAGGAAGAGGCTTAATAGAAATCACGCAATTATATCATGGTCAAATAGCAAATTTAAAATAATTTTTCATTAGAAAGAAAGAAAAT
Organism: Phalera bucephala; assembly: GCA_905147815.2. Taxonomy (NCBI): domain Eukaryota; kingdom Metazoa; phylum Arthropoda; class Insecta; order Lepidoptera; family Notodontidae; genus Phalera; species Phalera bucephala. The sequence continues at coordinate 18,434,215 of LR990622.1, forward strand.
AGTCTTTTACACAAAGCAATCGTTGAAATAAATAAACAATTAACACCCTTAAACCTCTGTGATGAGGTAGTCCAGCCTTTAGATTAGATAGAACACTATAGAAACAGACATATAATATGGAGACAGAAAAAATTACATGGCAGACACCCACATGACCTGGATCAACCTCACATCAATAAAGAAGCTTCCAACAAATAGCTGGACTTAGGAGAACTATTTCCAGAAACTGAAGGTTTCCTTATATCTTTACAGGACCAAGTTATAAACACCAAAAATTACCGAAAATACATATTGAAAGACCCCACGCTCCGTAATCACCTATGTAGAAAATGTAATAAGAAGCCGGAAACGATCCAGCATATAACGGGTTCCTGCAGTACACTCACACAGAACGACTACATGCACAGACATAATCAGCTTGCCAATATTATCAATCAAAAACTAGCCACAAAACATAAATTAACTAATAAACCACACAGTCCTTATTATAAATATTCACCCCCACCAGTACTAGAAAATCATTCTGTTAAATTATATTACCATCGCACAATAATAACTGATCATACTGTATATAATAATAGACCCGATATTACATTTGTAGATAAAGAAAATAAACACACATACTTAATAGATATTGCTGTACCAAATACAAATAACCTGCAAACAACAATAGCTGAAAAAATAAGAAAATATACAGAGCTACAAAGAGAGATCAAAAGAGTTTGGAAAATGAATACAGTCACGATAGTCCCCATTATTGTTTCTACTACTGGTATAATTCCCAAACAACTATTTAACTGTCTCCAACTACTAAATTTATCACCATACACATACCTTACGTTACAGAAAGCTGCCATACTCAATACTTGCCGCATTGTCAGAAAATTCTTACAGTTAGACTCAGACTCACAATTCACAACAGTAGAACAACCAACATAGCCTTCAACTTATCCAAATCTTAGAGCACTCTTGGTTGACACCCGTGTGGTCTAAAAAATACCAGGATTGTCATGAGACAATGTTTTTGTAAACACATAATAACAATAATAATAATAATACCATGGCAACCGCTGTCAACAACATTTGTCATTACGTTTTTATATTCAAATTTTATTCAACAAAAACTGGAAATTTAAGTATTAGATATTCGAAATATGCTCAACGTTACCCCAAACCTAACAGTATATGGATTACCCCCGAAGAAACCCTGTGCGACGGTGTCGGCAGCGGATTGCCCAGGGACATAGCGCACGCCCGTCACCTTTGCGCAGTTCGCCTAACTCGCCTCAGTCGTCGGAAAATGAGATCTACTTCACGCCGCCGACGTCTGGGGCCTCCAGCGATGAAAACGAGCCACCGGCGTCCTCGAATCCGCCAAGACCTGTGAGAAGAGGACGCCCACCGCTGCCGGCATGCATAGGGCCAGCGGAACACTGTGCTCCGCCCACGGCCCCTGCTACCGGTGGTGTAGTGCGCCGCATGAGATGGACTGCAGAGTTAAATATGAGTGTCATGCGGGCCTACTATGGTGCTTCGGAGGGAGAAACCATCCTCACCGCGTACCGTCCGAAATTGCTGTCTCTGTTTCAGGGGCTTCACTCGACTGTCGCCGTGACTGCACAACGTCTATCGGATCAAGTGCGTGCCATCCAGCGATGCAAGTTGTTGGATGACACAGTACTTGAGCGACTGCGCACCGAAACACGCCCTGCCCGCACTGAATCCGACATGCGAAGATTCGAAGAACCTATCTCTTTGAATAACTTCGCACGATCGGAGGAGGTAAATAGCGGGCAGGTGAGTGTAAGTGACCAGCTACAGGAGCAGGTGAGGAGAGCTTTGAAGGATGCCTTTGCGGAGTATCGGTCTGCACCGATTTCTCTAAGACCATGCCTACCCCGTTTGCCCATGCATAGACGTAACATTTCGCTTGTGGGTGCCCTAGACAATGTTTTAAAGTCACAATGGGAATCTAGTGTGGACTTATGTGATACCCACTCTATTTTGTACTGTGGAGCGGTGGTGGTGTGTCGGGTGGCAGGTGTAAGATTTCCTAATCTACATCGAGCCGCCCGGCCCATAAATGCTAAGCCGCTCTGGCAGTGCAGAATAGAGCGGCGTATAAATATGGCTAGGGCACTCATAGCGAAATTGTTGTGCTTCCAGGCCGGAAACAACCGCCCGAGAGTTGTGCGATTCGTGGCCCAAGCCTTTGTAGGCACAGGAGTCGCTCCTGTGGACTATATGGCAGGGGTCGCTGAACGCATAGACTACTGGAACCAAAAATTTTATGCATGGGCGAACAGGATTCGCAGGTATAGGGAAAGAGCAGACCGATCCCACGTGAATTGCACCTTCCAAGTGAATCAAAAGAGTGTATATCAGGCTTGGGAGCGCCCCCAAGAGAAAGTGACTGACGGGCACTTGCCAGATGCGGCCACTATGGCTGCGTTTTGGCGTAAAATTTGGTTAGTGCCCGTCAATCACTCCGAGGGCGAGTGGGTTGATGTTGTTGGACGATTTGTGTGAACCCATTCAGGAAATGGAGCCCGTAGTCATCACTCGTGATACCCACTCTATTTTGTACTGTGGAGCGGTGGTGGTCTGTGCGGTCCGTGCGGCGCCGAACTGGAAAAGTCCGGGGCCGGATGGACTGCACGCATTCTGGCTAAAGAGGCTCCAGGGTTCACATGCTCGTCTAGCAACTCAATTCCAAGAAGCTCTTGAATTGGGATCGCTACCTAACCTTTTGACAACGGGTGTCAATCATTTGATTCACAAATCTGGCAGTACTTTGGAACCTGAAAATTATAGACCGATTACATGTTTACCTACGGTCTATAAACTTCTTACATCCATTCTGAGAACAAAAATCAATAATCACCTTAAGGTATAGCACATTCTATCGCCTACTCAGAATGGGTGTAAGGGGGGGTCCCGGGGTACAAAGGATTTGCTCCTTATTGATATGGCCATTTGCCAACAGGTGCGACGATCTAGAAAGAATGTCTCCATGGCCTGGATCGACTATAAGAAGGCCTATGATTCGGTGCCTCATACATGGCTGAGGAGGGTGCTGGAGCTATACAAAGCACACCCGGCGCTATGCTCTTTCCTCGGTTCGTGTATGCGGCAGTGGACCACAGTTCTTCGTCATCCAGGATATGGAGGCTTTTCTGGCTCGTCGGACTTGATAAAGATAAGTAGGGGTATCTTTCAGGGCGACAGTTTGAGTCCATTGTGGTTCTACCTGGCTTTGAATCCATTAAGTTAAGGATTCAAAGCTAGGTTACCATTTGCGGAGGGAGAGTGAGCCTATATCTCATCTACTGAACATGGATGACCTCAAGTTGTACGCTTCGAAGAAAACAGACCTGATGGAGTTGCTCAAAATAACCGGCAATTTTAGCAACGACATCGGAATGGAGCTTGTAGTAGACAATTGTGCGGTTATCCATGTGCAAAGAGGGAGAGTTGAAGATTCTTTTAATCTACAGCTCTCTGAAGATATATATATCCCTCAGGTCTCTGGATTGGAAATGGATCCCTACAAGTATCTCGGTATGTCACAAGCCTTAAGTATAGCTGAACAGGATATGAAACAACCATTGAGGGATCGGTTCTTTTCCCACCTGATAAAAGTGTTAAAAAGCGTTCTATCAGGTGGAAATAAGGTCCGAGCTTTCAATGGTTGGGTCATGCCTGTTCTTACTTACTCTTTTGGCATACTAAGGTGGACTCAGTCTGAACTGGATGCCCTGGATAGAAAGGTCCATCGATTGCTGACAGCGTATCGTATGCATCACCCGTGGTCGTCTGTTATGAGGTTGTACATCCCGCGGAAGTGCGGTGGTCGTGGGTTTTTAAACGCTAAGACACTACACAACCGCGAGGTGTGCAATCTCAGACAGTACTTTTTGAGTGTGTCCGTGGTGATGTATCGTGATATTGCCGCAATCGATAGAGGCCTAACTCCGCTTTCCTTGGCAAACGAGAACTGGCGAAGGCCCCAGGTATTAAGTATTTCGGACCGCACAGCCATATGGAAGGGCAAGGAGCTACACGGACGGTTCTATCGGGCTCTTACAGGGCCTGATGTGGACCAGCTCGCTTCCGTGACTTGGCTACGCTTCAGCAACCTTTTTGGGGAAACTGAAGGGTTTGTATTTGCAATTATGGACGAAGTTATCATGACGAACAACTACCGGAAGCAAATCCTAAAGGACGGCACGGTTGACATTTGTCGGGCATGCCACCGTCCCGGTGAGTCTATTAGACATGTAGTTTCCGGTTGTTCTCGTCTTGCTAACGGAGAGTACTTGCACAGACACAACCAAGTGGCTAAGATTATCCATCAGCAACTTGCTCTTAAATATGGCCTTGTGGATTTTGAAGTACCGTACTACCAGTACCAGCCTCTTCCAGTTCTCGAAAGTGGTCATATCACGCTCTACTGGGATCGATCTATTATCACGGACAGGACTATTGTAGCCAATAAGCCTGATATCGTGATAATAGATCGATCGCTGCGTCGTGTAATGCTCGTTTATGTCACCATTCCGCATGATGACAACCTTGTGAAGGCCGAAAAAGAAAAAAATATCTAAATATTTGGACCTGGCTTATGAGGTTACCGCCATGTGGAATGTTGATTCAACTATCATTATTCCGATAGTCGTATCAGTCAACGGCCTAATAGCGAAGAGCTTCGATAAACACCTCGAGAAGCTCTCACTTGGCAGTTGGGTGAAGGGCCTGATACAGAAGGCGGTAGTATTGGACACGGCGCGCATCGTGAGGAGATTTCTCTCTTTGGAGCCCTGACCACCGGTAGCTTGGGTCGTAGACCTCCCTGTCAGTGGAGCACATTTTTTATATAATATATATAAGAATATTTGTATTTTGTATTTTTATATATATTTTATAAGAAATTGTATTTCAATAAATGCATACATAATAATAATAAATAAATAAATATACTTAATAAATATATACATAATAATAATAAATACATGATTTATCAACCCCGCACGTCCGACCATCCCTCCCCTGCCCCTTGTCATCCAGGACAAGAGCGTCTGGGAGCATATCTCCAAGGCGATCTATAATCGCCACATCAATTATACCCATGCGCGATCCACCGCGCAAGGTATAGCTGTAAAGGTAGCGTCCTCGGACGACCACCGCCGTCTGTCCCACTTCCTTCGCGCCGAGGAAATCGGCTTCCACACTCATGCCCTTGAAGAGGAGAGAGAGCTCAAGGTGGTCATTCGTGGCCTCCCCAAGGAGCTGGACACGCCGTCTGACTTCTTCGAGCGCATGGATGCCCTCGCCGCTTTGGCGGACGCCGCGAGTCTGGTCGTAGACCCTTGCGTCCATATTCGCCAGGATGTCGAGCGGTGGAAATCGCGCCAAGAGTGTTGCCGCCTCAAAGTATATGGTACGGTATCCTCGTGCGATGCGGATGGCCATCTTGCGCTGCAGGCTCTGGATCTTCATCCTGCTGCGCCGAACGCCCGACAGTCGGTGTGACCACACGGGCGCCCCTTAGAGGGCCACCGATCGCACGACCCCCCCGTAGAGGTGGCGCACCTCCTCTGATGGTCCCCCAAGGTTGGATAGTAGTCTGTGCATAGCACCCACTACCCTTTCGACCCGGGGGACTAGGCGCTCGAAGTGCTCCTCGAAGCCCCAGCGACTGTCCAGGGTGAGGCCTAGGTATTTTAGGTACCTCCCCATCCGGACTGGCGAGTCTCCAATGCGAACCCACGAGTCGGGTGGTCCCCGGCTCCTCGGCAGTTTGTGGAACCATAGCGCCTCGGTCTTATGAGGCGCTATCTCCAGGCCCAACTCGCGGATCTTGGCGACGACGACCTCTGCCCCAAACTCGGCGAGCCCTATGGTACTCTCGAAGGTGTCCCCCTCGGCCAACACCAGTGTGTCATCAGCGTAACATACGACGTTGACGCCGGGGGGGATCGCATCTGGCCTACTGGAAGCTGGCGCATACCTTAAAATCCGACTCCATGTCTGACTTTAAACAGCGTAATGAAGACTTGGGTACATTAATGAAATGTAACAGTTATCTCAGCTTAGACCGTATTTGAATTGTCTACCCGGCCGGATTTGCCAAATTAATTATTTTCTCAGAAGCAAAATCTCTATTATATTAATTCTAGTCGGTCATCTGATTTGGATATTATTACAAAGTCCATAAAAATTCGTGGATTATAGGCTGTGTCCGCCAGATATGTAGATTTAATCCATATTCATATAAATATGAAATCCATTACACAATATTCATTTTGTTCTGTCATTTATATTCAACTTTGTAAAATATTTTTACCGTAGAGATGGCTTCCAGGAACTTTTTAGAAATAAATATTTGATAAGAGGTGCCTTCAACTGACAAAAAATAAAAAAAATGTACTCACATTATATCACCTCTTTTAGACGGTCTATTATGAAAAATATATTTTACTAGCAGTTTTCCGCGACTTCTTACCCGGTCGACAGCAGCGCCACCTATCCGGTCTATGTTATATAGCCTATGTTACTTCTGGATAAGGTAGCTTTCTAATGGTGAAAGACTGAGTTTATTAGTTACAAACATACAAATCTTTCCTCTTTATTATATTAGTGTAGATTTATGTATAGTGAAGAGTATTAAATGATAATGACAGTAGAGGCCGCTTCATTGGCCATTTAAATTATATTTTAGGATAACTTGTAGAAACTATTGCTACATTCAAGCAAGTGCTTTGTTTTATAGAAGATTAAACTTAGACGGGGCTAAAATTTGCGACTAAACTTGAGAACTACTTGAAAATACCGGAGTATAGTGCTTTTCTTACAAACGTTAACAAATACAACAATTTATTTCACAAAGTAATTTGTTATTTCATGTATCTATCTATATCATCACGCCAGATCCCTTGCAGGGATGGCAGAGAGTACAGAGTTCCAACGGGTTTTTTCCTTACACACCTCTCTGGCTACCTCCAATCTCAAAGTTCTTCTCATACACGCTCGCCGGTTACATGTAATATCAGGATTTGAAATTACTTGACTGGGCTAATGGCGAAGAGTGTTGCCGACTATCACGAGGTACTGGATTCGAATTCTTAGTTGGACAAAGTGTGGATTTTCTATCTAAACATTCTGAATATTGTGCATGCTATATCACATTAGGACCCAAAATCGTCGGCTGTATGTACAAGTACACCTCTGCCACCCCTACTTAGGGAATATAGGGTTGACGGTGTTTCGTTGTTTTATTTGATACCTTGAAGTTCCACTTTCTTTACTATGTCCCTATATAATCACCTCAGATTTTTATGGGTTAGGCAGAGAATACTTACAAAGTACCCTTCTACCTACTGTACCAAAATGAGTTACCAATAAAATATTCTGCTACAATTAAACCGTGGCAAACCAAACAATAGAAAGACAATTTATTAAAACAGGGCAAATGATGACATTTATACTTAATCCTTAATCGGATTTACAAGATAGGTCCGAACTTAGCACATTAGGGCACGTCTTTCATTCAATCGTAATCAACAAGGCTCGCAATTATTCGGGCTCGGTGGCCAGCAGGCTAAATCGATAAGGAACACGTGTCACCAGCCACGCAAATTAAAGAACCGGCAATTTGCCCGAAACGCCACCATTGCGACTTAAATATTTGTTTTAATTGTCTAGCGAAATTCCTCTCGATCATATTAAATAGATGCTACACTCACTAATTGAGGCGCTTGTAGAGCGTTGCGATCGCAATGTCCTTACCTATCTCCAAGGTTAGGCAGCGTTTGGCTCAGTCGGTCTGAACTAGGTGATCGTTTGTGGCATTTTCATATTCGAGCCTCTCCGTGCTTGAAAACGCACACTAAGCCTTGGTTCTCAGCTACCACCTAATGTGGTAGTGGTTGGACAAGTTAGAAGTCTTTAGGCAGCTTGATAAATACAAAAAGCGGGTGGCCACACACCTGCCTCCCCCAATCCGCACTGGGTCCGCGTGGTGGGGCAAGACATTATCTCTTTCTCCTTGTGAGAGTAGGCTTTGCCCAATAGTGAGTCAGTGTAAAGTGGTTTATATTTATTTTTAAAGAACGTAGCCCCACAGTAGGATTTATTCCTATGTCGTGGGTGCGTTTACGAACATGAAAACTCACATACACAAATACCTATATATACCTGCTTTATATAAACTAGAAAACTGTTGTAACCCCAGTATGTCTCTGGTGCGTTAATAACGATCGATCTTGACGCAAGCGATCAATACTAAGACGCTTGCAGTGATTCGAGACCGTGATGCTGCAACTTTCTTCTCTGTCAGTCGGACATGGGTGACCGTTTCCAGTATTTCCATATTTGTGCGTCGCCATACAGATTGCCATACCGCCTCTTTGGTCTAGTGGTCAATGATGCGCTTTGTGATCACGAGGTCCTGCGTTGAAATCCTAGGTAGGACAAATGTAGTTTTTCTGACGAAACATTCCCAGTATCAGTTAGGTTCCAATATAATACACTGAACACGGATTCGACTCCGAACTGCTACTTAGGAGTTTTTAATTGGAAAAACCCCAAACACAATTTGTTCGAACTGAGATTTGGACCCTCCCCTCCCGATGCCCTTACATCCCTTCTTTCGGATAAAGATACCGCACACAGGATCGGACACCGACCTTGCCGGTGAGGTCGAAGAATCCCTTGCCCGCCGGTCGTTATGCTATGATAGGCCTATACGCATTACGAGTACGTGCGTGCAAATGTTATATTGGCGTAAATAATCCTCGGCGATATCCCAGTGCTAGGCAAATGTCTCACAAATCGATATGAAAGATAGGTCGACCACCTTATCATATTTCATTTCATACTTTTATATTTTCTAATGGTTGCAAGTTATCTCTTGTCAGAAGTCTCGTAATTACAAATTACCAATGACCCATTGCTAACTATTCAGAGGTTATTTCATTAAGTTTATATTGACATAACCTCAAACAAGTTAAATGGGTACTATTATAATTTCTTATGGCTGCCGCTGAGGGTTTTAGAAGCATCAAAGTTATAAACAGCTCATTATTTCTAATTATTTAATGTATTTTCATATTGACATAACCTTTAAACTTAAAATATTTTTTTTCGCTAGCTCAAATATGAATTCTAGTTGTTTATGTTTACGTAATGAGAACACTAGTTTACACATTTTTTCATACATTGACTGCCTTGTTGGTCTAGTGGCAAAGCGCATCGTTTTGTAATCACGAGGTCCTGGGTTCAAATCCTAGGACAGACAAATGTAGTTTTCCTAACGAAAACTGCCCAGTACGAGTCCGGAATCTGGAATTGTGCCCGGTATATGGCAATAGGCTCGCCCCCTGTTACATGGGGCCTAACATCGTCGGCGGAAGGTGGGTGTACTCAATACAACTCTGCCACCCCCGCTTGGGGAATATAAGCGTGACGGTGTGTTTTCTTTTTCATACATTGACGCTTGAACTATGTATGGGGTCTTGCCATCGTTCTTTGGTCCTTGTTCACCCTGAGCACTTTTACTTGTCTCATAATTTCAGTCGGCAACGCTGACAAAGGAAGATTTTTATGAAGAAATTCGAAATACCATATAAAAATTGTTTACCATATCGATCCAAAATGTACGTAGGTATAAACAACAACGCCGTTTGTCCAGATCGGAATCACTAAGCCGAAGAGATAATTGATTAATCCGTCCCCAGTAATACAGTTAAACCGTATTATTTATGACTGATGCGAAGCAAAGTATCCATTTTCGACAAAGATTTATGTTGCAATCCCAGAAGGTGAGAGTAAAACAGGGTATTATCGACAAAACAACGGGATTTGTCGACGCGCCGCGATATTCATCTCTATCAATCAAGTGCGTAAATAACATAGCGACAGACAGATCTCTCGTTATCGTGACGAGTTACGGCCCGACTCGGAATAATAAAACCATATCTTGTTCTACCATTTAGCACGCTAGTCTAATGTTGATGTGGGTTAAAGGTGCTTGTACGCGGTACGAGTAAACATGCGAGCATGTATTGAACAATTAACTGGCACTAAGAAATTAAGCGAGCTATGTAAAGAACTATGCTCGGCGTTTATCTACGTGATCGAAGCAAAAATGAGAAGATTAGTAGAAAAACCAAAGTCACTTACATAGCCCATAGGAGTAGTTAGTAAGCTGAAGTGGAAACGGGCGGGTCACATAGAGCGAATATCGGACGGGTGTAGGGGGCAGGAAGATTCTAGAGTGGAGACCAAATATTGGCAAGCGTGGGACGGCCGCCTACCAAACGGACCGACAATCTTGAAAAGATCCCAGGAAGTCGTCGTCTGTAGGTAGCATCGGACCGTTTGCGCTGGAGAGCGATTGGGGAGGCCTATGTTCTGAAGTGAACGAGTATAGGCGGAGATGGTTATGATTAAGGAATGAAGAGGTAGTGACTGGCACCGTTGACTACGTAAATACAGTCTTCGTTCTTATAAAATACACAATTCATTTGAATTTGGAGGCGCTCGTAGTGCTGTGCGACTGCTGTATTCTAAGCGATCGCGTTTGTCTCGGTTGATCTGAGATGAGTGACCGTTTTTGACATTTTTATACTCAAGGGTCTTTGGTCTTCAGAAGGCACGCTAAGCCATTGGTCCCGATAACTAATCAATGTAGCAGACCCAAGAAATTGTTAATTAAGTATCGGCTTGAGAGTAGGCAATTGGTGTTTTATTATTATGATAAAATATGAGTCGGTTATCATTTGTAGAAATTTTAATTTAAGTAGATACCTATCATCATCATCATCATCTCAGCCTATACTTGTCCACTGCTGAACATAGGCCTCCCCAATCGCTTTCCAGCGTAACCGGTCCGATGCCACCTGCATCCAACGACTTCCTGCGATTTTCACAAGATCGTCGGTCCATCTGGCAGGCGGTCGTCCCACGCTGCGCTTGCCAATACGTGGTCTCCACTCTAGAATCTTTCTGCCCCAACGCCCGTCCGATCTACGCGCTATGTGGCCCGCCCATTGCCACTTCAGCTTGCTAATCTTAACGGCTATGTCGGTGACCTTCGTTCTTCTACGAATCTCCTCATTCCTGATTCGATCGCGTAGAGAAACGCCGAGCATAGCTCTCTCCATAGCTCGCTGAGCAACTCTGAGCTTTTTTATGAGACCCATTGTAAGAGACCACGTCTCTGATCCATATATCATCACTGGTAACACGCATTGACTAAAAACTTTAGTCTTAAGGCACTGAGGTATTTTGGATGAGAAGATGTTGCGCAGTTTCCCGAACGCTGCCCAGCCGAGTTGGATTCGTCGATTGACCTCTCTCTCAAAGTTGGACCTACCTAACCGGACTACCTGTCCCAGGTAAATGTATTCGTCGACAACTTCAAGAGTAGAGTTCCCAACGGTGAGTGCGGTGGGTATGACATGGACGTTACACATTATTTTCGTTTTATCCATGTTCATTTTAAGACCCACTTGTTGAGATACTCTGTTGAGGTCACCGAGCATTCGTCCTAGATCTTCCGGCGACTCCGCCACGACCACAATGTCGTCGGCAAATCGAAGGTGAGTGATGTATTCGCCATTGATGTTGATGCCAAGTCCTTGCCATTCCAAAAGCTTGAAGGCGTCCTCTAAGGTGGCCGTAAACAGTTTCGGAGAAATGACGTCTCCCTGCCTTACTCCTCTTTTTATGGGGATCGCCTTCGTGCAATGCCCCTGTACTCGGACTGACATGGTGGCGTTATTATACAAGCACTTCAACACTTCAATGTACCGATAGTCAATGCGGCATCGCTGGAGAGATCTAAGAACCGCCCAAGTCTCGATCGAATCGAAGGCTTTCTCATAGTCCACAAACGCCAAGCATAGTGGCCGATTATACTCCTCGGTCTTCTGTATAATCTGCCGCAGCGTATGTATGTGGTCTATGGTACTAAAGCCTTTCCGGAAACCGGCTTGTTCGGGAGGCTGGAAGTCATCAAGCCTGCGTTCGAGACGATTCGTGATGACTCTCGAAAACAACTTATAAACATGGCTCAGCAGTGTGATGGGCCTATAATTCTTCAGTAAAGTGTTATCACCTTTCTTGAAAAAGAGTACCACCACACCCCTGTTCCACGCTTCCGGCGTTTTTCCTTCGAGCAAGACGGAATTAAACAGCCTCTGAAGGACTTTAAGTACCGGCGATCCGCCCGCTTTCAGAAGCTCTGCGGTAATTCCGTCTTCACCCGGCGCTTTGTTGTTTTTAAGTTGTTTGAGAGCCATCCTAATCTCGTACAGGCTGATGTCCGGGATATCTTCAGTGTAGTGTCGGGTTAGCTTGGCTCTTGGGTCTTTTACCAAGTCAACAACAGGTTCAGCTACTGAGGTATACAACTGCCCATAGAACCTCTCTATCTCCCTGAGCACCTCTGACCTATTCGACGTTACGTTTCCGTCCTCCGTCTTCAGCTTCGTCAACTGGCTTTGCCCAATAGACGCGTCTCTTGCAAACACTTTGGAGCCCTTGTTCTGCTCTATGGTCTCCTCAATACGTCTTGTATTGAAGGACCGTAAATCGTGTCGCAAGGACTTCAATATCTGTCCATTGAGCTGCCTATAGGACTTAGCATCATCGGAGGTTTGGAGTGTCATGGTACGTCGCTCAGCCATAAGGTTTCGGGTGTAGTCAGATAGCTTTTGAGGTCTATTTTTACGGTGGGGCTTAAAATGCTTGGACCCGACCGTATGGACAGTCTCTACCAACCTATTGTTAATTTCGTCCACTGATGCGCTGCTGTCTAGCAATTCGAAGCGGTTTGACAATTCGAGTTGAAAGTTCTCGGGGTTTTGGATATGTGCATTAGAAGGTCGGAGCGTAGACTTCATCAGACGCGATCTTTCCATTTTGACATTAATATTTAATGTGCCTCTGACCATTCGGTGATCACTGCCGGTTTTTACCCTGTGAATCACGGAGACATCATTAAATATTTGTCGCTTGGTGCTCATGATGAAGTCTATCTCATTTTTTGTGGAACCATCAGGGCTCATCCAGGTCCATTTCCTATGAGGCGGCTTCCGGAAGAAAGAGTTCATCATAAAGAGTCCCTCCTTCTCCAGATATTCGGCCAGCCTCTAACCCCTGGGGTTGCGTTGCCCATATCCAAATTGCCCCACTCTCAATTCATCATCGCCCCGTTTGCCCAGCCGCGCATTGAAGTCACCCATAACCACTGTAAAGTGGGCTTTGGAAGTATGTATGGCTCTACTAATGTCCTCATACATTACTTCGACGTCATCATCTGAGTATGCCGAGGTCGGTGCGTAGACCTGTATGACCTTCAGCGAATATCTTTTGGATATTCTGAGTATCAGGTACGCTACCCTGCTCGACACACTAGTGATGGACACAACGTTGTCTATGAGTGACTTGTGGACGATAAATCCGACACCACCTTGGGACTGCTGTTCGCCCTCCCGGTAGTAAAACAAGTTGCCGGATTTTAAGGTTATCGTGTCCTCGCCCTTTCTTCGGACCTCCGATAAACCAACAATATTCCACCGCAACTTGTTCAACAAGCTTCTCATCTGTCCTTAACGTGCGTGCGTTGTATGTCACCAGGGCCAAATTTCGGTGTTGGTGGTAGCCGAATCTCTGCCGGAGATTCTTAGCACCCCTTGTCCTGTCGTTACCATGGCTGCTACCGTGGCCAGGACGAACAGGACCGCCGGGGACTAGGGGCCTGGTTTTCTTACATTCGTCCATAATTGGGGGTGTTTGCCATACTCGCCACGCTTGGCAGGCGGGTTGGCGAGCGCAGTTATTGGTCGTCGAAGTGCTAAGGGAACGCTGCTGCCCATTCCCTAGTTTTCCCTTAGTCGCCTTGTACGACACCCGATGGGATGAGATGGGTTGGTCCTATTCTAAGCCGGGAACCACGCGGCAACCTACCTAGATATATATACCTAGATACCTAGTTAAATTAAAATTTCTACAAAGTTATAAGTGTAAATAAGTGGGTACATGTGATCTTTGGTACATCTTAGAAATAACATACAGGGAAACAGTTCGAATATCAATCAGCTACTTACACAACATGATAGCAGAGAAAACACACTCAAGTTTAAATGAAGCTAAAACACATAAATTGCAAGTTCTCCCTCTCGACACGTCGAAAGAAATAGGTAATACTGCCGATTGTCTTTTGTTTTAGTCGTCACGCAAGAGCGCTTACGAATTCTACCTCACAGAGACGGCGCGGCAAACAAGCGCTTTTTATGCTGGTTCAATGTAAGTGATTTATTTTATATAACATTGAAGACTATGGTCTCGTAGGTCTCTCGTATAACTGGACTGGTTCGCGTAGTAGCAGGTTTGATCCCCGCACGGGACAATGTTTGTGTAACCCAAAATTCTCCTCTCCTAGTTGTTAAATAGGTAAATTACATGTTTATAAACAGAAATAATTCTTAGTGTGCTAGCTCAACGTTTTATTACAAACTAGCAAATTTCCGTGGCTTCACACCCGGTCGACAGCGGCTTTATAATATTTGTATAGAATAACTGATAAAACATGCTCTACGTCCTAGATATTTATAATGCTACTAAGATTCATAGTGCATTACTTTAGTGTACGGTGAAACGTATACCTATAAACGCCCCACGGAATTATTAAATTAAATGAAATATATTAAGTCATTTTAATAAATTATGGTTTATCCCATCTAGTCCTACCAATACTTCAATAATCGGGCTTAGTGGTTTAGCACGAACACCTTAATGTTCGCGTGACGCTATCGAATAGTCGTGCTGTCACGTTTATGTTTTTTAGTAAATTTTAGTGTGACAAGGATAGCATATCAACTCGCTAGCGCCTCGCTAATCTTTTCGGGCTAAACTCTCAGAGCGCTTACTTAGTACAAACGACAGACATTGACGTAACGCTGTCGGGTTGATAAGTCATATATTTCAGACTTCAAATTTACTAAATAAAGACGAACGTGCTGACACGCTTTATCGAAAACCTTACGATAACGTCAAATGTTTTATGCTGAGCCTTCTGTTGGGACAAAAATATTCCAATTTGTTATTTGATTCGCCGGCACCTAGATAAACTCCGAGGTTGTAACTGCTGAGATTGTTGGATGAATAAAAATATCCATCTATCTATCTATATCTTCACGCCAGTTCCCTTGCGGGGTGGGCAGAGAGTACAGAGTTCTAACAGGTTCGTTCTAAATAAAAGTATTGTTTATAGATTGTAAGAAATAAACACTGTCACACCTATACACCCCAAGTGGGGGAGGCAGATGTGTACTGTGTATACCCAATTTTCAACGACGATGTTAGGTATCATGTAATAAGGGGCAAGCATTTCGCCATATACCTAGCACAATTCCAGACTCCGGACTGACACTGGGAAACTACATTTGTTACAACGCATTAGTACAACGCGTATTATCCGCCAATAGACCAACGAGGTTTTTTTTTGTTATTGTTTGAGTGATCTACGCTGTTGGCCGCGGGGCCGGGGACAAGAGGGTGAACGTGCAATTACTACGCTAGTGCCAGAAGGGCAAGGAGGCAACTAGCTCAAGGGCGCCTCGAGGACGAACGGCCTCGGCTTGGGCAGTTGCTATGGGGGAGGGTATATACTAGGTGTCGCGCCGTGGTGCTCTGCACCGGTCGGTGGGCAAGGGATTCTAGGTATTCCAGTCAGGCAGTATTTAGATAGTGTATCTAACTATAAACTTTATATACTGAGTTCTTAGATTTACGCGAACATTACACATGAAATAAAACTGTTTTACAGATTTTATCGCGGTTTATTTTGATCTTTAAGTTCGCGACGTTTCGGACTGAGGTGTCAGACGTCCAAAAGGTATAGTTGTTCCGGGGTACCCTCAAACTTCTTAATTATTTTTGTTGGTCCGATCTACGCAGAATGAGCTCACGGTGTCTTGAGGCCTTGCAGTGTTATGCTTGGTTTTGGATTTGATTATATTAATTACGGAATCCCAAGTCGATTGAAGTACCCAGCCATCTACTCTATTGAAATTAGGTGTGAAATTAGGTGCTTAAGCACTCAAACCGTCGGGAACTCAAAACTCAAAATAACCGCGATAAAATCCGAAAAATAGTTTTATTTCATGTATAAACTTTATATTTTAAATTCAGAGCAAAAAACATTATTTTGTAGCAACTTAACTCTAGCGCAGTAGATATGTCACCGAACTTGGAACGTAAATTAAAAACTAGGTAATTTATTTCAGACGCGCCAACACAGCCACTTAGTATTAATATCTTCCGGACTCCTAACAATATAATAGTGCCTACATTAACGGCTTGTTGTTTAAACCTATTTATTTCTCTGTTTACACTCAACAAAGTATACTTTTATGAACTCGCAACATAAAGTTAACGACACCTTTGTTCTATATCTCACTGACTTTGGGTTCTGCTTAATGTCATTTACGAACAGAATTATATGAATTTAAATTTAAAGTTGGCGCAAACAGAGCACAGTGTATGTTGAGGTGTAATATGAATATATGGGACCCACGTAAAAGGTGAGCGTATTACTGTAAGAAGAATGGCCTCACCTGTTGGACTGAGAGCTACAAAATGCTTTTCTGTAACTTACAGCTTTTATTATTTATTATCTTATCTGATATTTCTTCTAAAACTAAAATAAAAAACCATCACGCCTATATTCCCTAAGCACGGGAGGCAGAGATGTGTACTTTTCCCCGACGATGTTAAATTCTATGAATAGTGGGCGAGCCTATTGCTATATTCTAAGCACAATTCCAGACTCCGAACTGATACTGGGATTATTTCGAAAGAAAAACTACATTTATCCTACCTAACATTTGAACTCAGGACCTTGCAAATCGCGTTCTTGGCTACTAGACCAACGAGACATTCCTTCCTAAATCATTCAATGATATCTTTTATTAAAACCATTAACAGTTCGTTAGTTTCTTTAAGGTATTTTTTTATTTATTCAAGGTGAATCGTAAATAACCCGAGACCTCAAACACCCTGATTAGATAAATAACTTCACAAATTCAATACGAAAACCAAATTTCAAAATTTAAAGCTTTTTACCCTTTTTTAAGTACTTTTTATACCGCAGTTAACAACGTAACTTGTATGTGAAAGTGTGCGTATTTAAAAATACATTTTAGAAATGCATTTGAAATCTCCGTATTGCTTTTAATCAAGAATAAAATTAGTTTGTTATAGCGCACTGAAAGAGTGTTACTCTTTCAGTGCGCTATAACAAACTAATTTTATTTATTACAAACTAGCTATTTCCAGCGGCTTCGCACGCGTTTATTTTATAATTTGACATAGCTAGTAGGACTTTTTGGGATAGCATTATTCCAAAACTTAAGAGACACGTTCATATTAAGTTTCTTTTAGATCCGTTCAGCCGTGTTAATATGGAGAAATAAAAACAACTATCCCCCATGGATCCTGCATTTCCCGAGCTCAAAAGTAGTCTTAAACAATCTCTGAGAAATCCTCCATTTTCCAGTGATAGTGTATTTAATCGGTTCCGCCGTTCTGGAAATTAACACGGACAAACATATTTTTTATTTTGCCCGTATGCGCATAAAATATATTCTTTATTTCAAAATCACAAATCCCAAATGAATATTCCCGTGCGTTGTGCGGGGATCGTACCTGCGACTATTTGACAAAGTAAGTTAAGCAATCTACCTTTTTTCGCTTAAATCAAGTCTTGTATGTTTCGCAAAATTATTTATACAGTCAACTTAAATATTAATAAATTTTCGTTGTAGAACAATTTCAGCATGAGCCAAAGCTTCCAGTCATCTGTGAAGAGCAAGAGGGAATTTGAAAGATGATTGAGATGATTAATATCTTCGGGCATCTTCATGCAGGCCGGTAAAAACCCACCAAATGCATATAGGTGTGATTTTATATACCAGTTAGATTGATAATATCGGCATGATATAGTGCACAAATAATGTTACCTATTTCCAATTATTATTTCACGACTTGAGATACTTTAATACTATCTAATAATCTATATCATCATGTCAGATCCCTTGCGGGGTAGGCAGAGAGTGCAGAGTTCCAACAGGTTCGTTCAGCGATTTTAATATGAAGACCTAACAGGGAGACTACCTATTCCGTTGAACCGTGTAGTAATATATATTATATTATATACTTTGTCAACTTCCACCAGACTTATTTCCCTATAGACTAACTCTATCACTGGGTTCAGTCTTAGCCCCGCTTAGCCCACACAGGTGGTCTTTGTAAAATATAAACTATACTATAGCGCGATCCTATTCAATATACAACACTAACACCGTCTCATAAAAAGACGTATACAATATCTTGCTTTTCAAGAAGGATTATCAGTTCATCTATTTATTTTTAAATGATCGATAAAATATTTCTGATTTAAATCTTCTCTACCGAGATACTATTAAGCTAGATTATAATCTTTGACAGGGTGTCAAAGATTATAATCTAGGGTAATAGTATCTAACGGTACATTGCCAGCTAAGTATGTAGCAACGTGTTGTCAGTACATTTTGTGTTAGTCTTCTCGTAAGATATTCATCGTCATTACAGTTTAGTATCCGGCCCATTCATCGTTAGAGTTCTCTCCAGAAGAAACAATCCTGAATGCATCATCGGTTCATGCACAAAACCATGTTTAAGTGTTTAAATCAAACATGTATGAACAATTTCGATTGAGTGCTTTTAACCACTGGAAAGTTGTTCGTGAGGAGACGAACCTGAGTCCAATATCAATTCATGGACGAATTCATGTATAGGCAAAATCACATATTTTACATCGTAACATTGCAGTTCGGGACAAACAGTAATAAAGTTTTATGGATTATCCCGCGACAATGTAGTAAGTTGATTTAGAAACAATGAATGATATATCAAAATCGACTTTCTTTTTCTGTCCTCAGAAACTGTTAGATTTTACGAAACAATTACACAAAATTTCATTGAAATTCATGAAACAGGTTTGGAGTAAAGTGTATTTTTAGAAATCCAATGTTTTGCTTATTTCCGCCTTTCCTGGAAAAACCTTTTGATTTTTCGGGTTAAATACCTATATAACGTGTTAACCAGCATTTTAAGGTATCCGAATGCAAAGTTTCACTAAAATTCACCTAGTAGTTTTTACGTGATGATGGTTTATACCCTTGGGCAGACAGACAAACAGACCTGAAAGCCAAAAATTGTAGAATTGGCTTCTAAATTGATAGAATGGTATCCCTGGGTTGTTATTTCCTAAAAATATTCCATGTACAGACTTGATTTCCTTACAGTTTATTATATGTAGTATGTATGGATATAGATGCTTTACTTTTCGTTTGATTTGCTGAAAACTTAGATATTAACTATATTGTCTATCATATGAAATATCTCCGTGCTATGTTTCACTGACCTCTAAAAAGTAGTTTTGGAACAATGAATGATTTATCAAAATCGACTGTTTTGTACTTTCCTCGGAAACTGTTAAATTTTTCGAAAATATAAGTATACAGAGTTGTGATTTTTTGTACAGGCTACAATTACACAAAATTTCATTGAAATCCATCAAACAGATTTGAAGTAACCTGTCTTTTTATAAATCCAATGTTTTGCTTATTTGCGTCTTTTCTGGAGAAACCTTTTAATTTTCCGAAATAAATACTATACAACATGTTATCCAACATTATAAGGTATGCGCATGTAAAGTTTCATGGAAATCCGCCTGGTAGTTTTTGCGTGATGTTGGTTCATACCCTCCGACAGACAGACAGACAAACAGACACGAAAGCAAAAAATTGCAGAATTAACTTCTACATCGAAAGTATGATACCCCTGGGTTGTTATTTCCTACAAATATTCCATGTACAGACACGACTTCCTTACAGTTTTATTATATGTATATATGTATAGATTAAAAAAAATGGTAGATACATTAAAATTGTTAGAATCATTTCAGTTACCGATTTAGAACAAAGTACTTTCAGGTCTTGCGTTAATTATGTTACAGCTTGTATATTACATATTTATATATGTATATCGAGATGTAGTAGATATAATACTAAGACGGTCGGTAAAGTCCCAACCTAATTGCTTTGTTGGCAGCCGATTCAGGATCACAATTTTTATCCTTTACCCACTTAATAAATAATTTAGACGGCGCTTTTTTGTTTTTTAGTACTTAAAAATTGATCGCTGAAGTAGTTTGCAGAATTTCAGTAGAGATTTGATTGAAATAGCGTTTATTTTTTTATTGATGCAAAGTTCTTTTGTTGTTAGGTAGTTTTTTACTTACTTGCTCCGTAGGCTCAGCGACCCAAAGTGAATCTTGACCTCGGAAACGAGATTCACTTCTCATGGTTCTACGCAATTCCGTCAGTCTTTGGCTAGGATCTTACACAGATCTGCCTCAAACAGATTTTTCCGGTATCGCTGGAAGGACGTGGTTAAGTAGTAATTTAATTTAAAAGTTTCCACAAATACGGAATATACACCAAAAACGCTGATACACATAGATTCAGCTATAAGTTATTTAACGAGAAATTTGTGCCTAAGCCTGCATTAACGGAACTTTAGCATTTTGTTTTTATTTTCAGCGCCTAATGTTTCAGGCTCTACAATTTTCCCTAAGTACGCGAGCTTCCATTATTCTCCTCATGCCCACCCACTGGTATTGTCAAGAATATTTATTTAAGCAATCTCTTAATACAAGTATTTGCGCATTCATGCGACATTCGATTGTGTATTTATCATTCAACACGCGGAAACCATTCACAGAACTCTATAAGTGCATAAATATACCGTAGAATTAACATTTTGAATGTTTTGACATGATTGTATGAATAATCGAACAAACGTGTTTTAAAGAACTGTATTTTTAAGGTTGGTTCATGTTAGTATAAAATAATAGGATTAGAATATCGAGTTCCGGATAGGAGACCATAAATTGGAAAATTGTGAGCACAGTGCCCTCGGGCGCTATGAAGCTATGATCTTCGCAGGGCGGCTAACAGATCATACTCGGTAACGTCCAATGGAAGAGGCATAGGTTCAACAATGGATATAGGTCTGTGCAGTGGATAATGATAGGCGTACTATAATATTTTTCACGTACGATGGGTAGTGCTAGTTCTAAGTGCCAAACGAAATTAATATTTAATTCAATGGTATTAAGGTATAAAACTATAATTATAGAAACGGGTCATGACTCTTATTGGCATGGACTAAAGTATATTTTTTTTGACACTTACCACTGTCACAGTACCCTTCCTTCATGAAAAATATTATAGTCGTGTTAACTAACTCCGTGTACGGTGGGAAAAGGGCGAAGTATATAAAAATAAAGCTGCGTGATGTAGGAATAGTTTTTCTATAAGCTAATATATGTTTTCATTAAAAAAAAACCTTCTCATATCACTGTGTAATACTGGGTAATTGGTAAAACATACGAAACTTGCATTGTATCAGTATCAGAAACATAAAATTTAAATAAAGAATTCTCTATATTTGGGTTTCAAACAGAAATAGGTTCAAGATTTAAGTCCTCGTAAAATGTAGGTCGTATTCATAGCTGCACATAGCCACGTTTAGCTCGGCTCTTTACACATCTCGGATATGAGATTAGTGCGGGTGTCTGCGTAGTCACGTAGACATCGCGTCGAGTGTCGACGAGTGGCGCTGCACCGCGTCGATGCGCCTCGGCGTATGCCGCTGCACGCGCGACACTCCACCCGACAGCTTACTACAAACAGCGAGCTAAGAACAAACCATATAACGTTAAAGTAACATTGTCACGAAATCGTGCTGTCACGTTCATCTACACCGTAATCGGTGGTTCACGCCTATATTGCCCATGCGGGGGTGGCAATGATGTACTTCATACTCTCACTTTTCGCCGAGGATGTTAGGTTTCATGTAAAAGAGAGCGAGACTACTGCTGTTGAAAATTGTTCTATTGATAAATTACATTTTAGCCGACCTAGAATTTGAACCCGGTGACGGTGTGTATTTTGACTACAAAGGATAATGTAGAAAGAAAATGGGAACATAATTATAAAAGACATGTTCAACAGTACGTAGTTCTTATGTATGTTTTAGTAAAACAGTATAAATCCTACCCACCCTATAGGAGCGACTCGATAATGTAATGATTATATATTTTGAAATCAGGCATTGGATTTACTTAAATCATCGCTTAAGTTGGATAACAGAGCGGCAGAGCGTCGAGTGAAATATTCAGTATACAATAACATTAATTTAATACGAAAATAGACTTACTGTAGGTTTTTTATTTAGAGAATATAATAGACAAGTATTGATTAAATTATGTAATTCGTGTAAAATGTTGTACGAAGTCGTTGAACTGTAGACTTAGCATAAACAAATTGACATTAGCGAAACTTTGTCGAGAAAGCATGGTTTCACGTTCATCTTATTAAGTAATTTGAAGTGTGTAAAGTATAGTATATCAATTCAAAAGCATTGCTCTAACGTCAATCTGTTCGTGCTAAGCCTTCTGATTGCTTTGGAACTGGACGAACAGTAAACTCACGTTGTTTGAAAATCTGTTTATTTCAAGTGAAATATTATTTACCGTTTTTATTCAGTTATAATTTCATGTTTATTTACTACGCGCCATTACTCAATTTATTTCATCATTTTGTTTCACATTTCGTATCGCTGAGGCGGGCTACTGTGTAATTGACACAGCATTAATCCTTGTTGTGCATGCCTAGTTTCACTTTACAAATGTACCCTTCGTAAAATCCTATTAAGAATAAATATACCACAGTTGTAATCATTACAAGTGCTTAAATTACTTTACTATGTTTGTAAGATATATCTGAAGATATTGTTTAACCTAACCTGATTTGGTCAATATCGACATTTTACGAGAATACCATATACGACATTGAGATTGGATCAAGACTGCATTGAACACTTTTAATTACGAGTATTTGCCTTCAGGCCATGTTTCAATGCACTAGGTTCATGCATGGCATATTGTTCTAATGGCGTGCTGGAAGCAATCACAAGATCTTGTGCTGGAATCTCTGATCACCACAGTTTGGAATTTCTATCGGAAAGCCTTCAAAATAAGCCCGGTGTCTATAATTATGCCTGATATAATGGCAAAGACTCACCCGCTTATGTATTGGAACCTAACGTCTCAGTATGAGAGTAGATTTACGGACCCACGGACTAAGTCTCCAAATGGAATGACAATTTATACACAACACTCATAGCTCCAGGATTACAAATGACAAATATTAACAGTCCTTTAGGGTCATTATATTATTCATTTTGCTATACTTGAAATAGTATAAAATCTGCAAATGCAGTTTTAGTCCTTGTATAATAAATTTCATGTTTGTAAAAAACTGTTTGAAAACAAGCTTTTACAAAGGGACTGAAACGAATAAAATAGGAGTCGCAAGATAAATAAGGCACATGCCTACGTTTTCGTTTTCGGGGTAAGTTTTTTCTACTTATTTTATTCGTTTTATAACATTATTTTAATTTTAGTGATTCCCGGAACGTGAAACAAAAAAGGTGGGTCAGCCTAACACCAATGGACATTCATATCTTAAAAATAAATCAATTTGATGAAGATACTATCAACCATTCAGAAGTTCCTTCGTCTTGGGACGGAATTGACTGCGGCATTAAGTTATAATGCACCGAAAGCAAGTAATATGAATTAACTTGCAAGATTTTAACTTAACATTTTAATATACAGACACACTAACAAGAGGGGTTAAAAATGCTTGTTTATAGAACGATTTCGTCTTGCAGATATGGCAAATAAATTAGCGTAAACGCTATAAACAACAAATTGTTAACAAGTACTTACTTGACGCATTTGTCTATGTATATTGTATATTAATATAAACAGATATCGTACTGGACAGATATGGTAAAATTGAGATAATTATCGTTTGGATCCCAAATGAATATCACTCTAATTACACATATAAAAATTAAGAACACTGTGTGCCATCACTAAATCCGAAGCATTTGCACTACCATGCGCTATGGAAGCGCACAATAACTGTTATTTGTTTTCGAACACTGGTAAATGACAATAATACTATATAATAATTAACCCTGTTAAGAAACTATCCCACCATTGGGCACGGGCATCCTCTCAAACTGAGAGGGTTGGGTCACGCTGGCCCAGTGCGGGTTGGCGAACTTCACACACCTTCGAGAAACTCTTAGGGCATGCAGGTTTCCTCACGATGTTTTCCTTCACCGTTAAAGCAAGTGACATTAAATTTTTAACACACACATCGTTTCGAAAAGACAAAGGTGCGTGCCTGGGTTTGAACTTGTGATCTCTGACTATGCAGTCCAACGGTCTAACCACTAGGCTATCACTGATTTAGCGAGGCCAACACTGGTACTGTCTATTTATTTATCATTCGCCTATTTTCATAAAACTTAAACGCCGCGTGTCCTATAATATTAAATTATTTTCGAGTCCATTGAACGGAGACAAAACGATACAACTTGTACACACAAGTTATGAATAATAACAGAGCAATGTGTAATGCAAAATATAGCTTTGCTTATCCCGAATGGATGGAAATTGCAGCGTTAAAACGGTAAGTATGCGAGTCCATGGTGAGTGAGCAAACGCTCACCGTTGAGTTTTGTTTAGTCTTATTATTCCAGGAATAAAATGAAAATATATTTGCAGAAACGAAGTAAACACTGCGAACGGAATGGGAAAGAAAAACATTGAGCTAAAATCTGCATACCTGAGAATACTAGCGGTCTAGTTTTCCAAGATTTCGTAAGTCGGAAAACTCGTTGCACGTATTCAGCAAGGCTTAGAAAGTAAATTTTCTCCACATGTTGGCAGCTAACTATTTTGTTAAACTGAAAATAACTTCACAATTATAAATATTGTAATTTGATTGGCTGAACGTAATTTTAAAAATGTAATAGATCTGTAGCCATGATTAAGACGACATAGATCTTAGTTCGCCATATAAAAACTTGAATGTCAAATTTATGTGTAACTTTTTGCTACTTTGGCGACAAATAAGTTTCCTTTTAATCCATCGCCCCAGGCTACAACGTATAAATGTCGTGTGACTATCCAGCCGCGCGAGTCACAAAAACAGATCTAAACGTTAATACGTTTTACGTTTATCTATCATTATTTAAAAAAGTGGGTCTAGTGACAAATATGCGTGTAGCGATCGCGAGGTCCTAAGTTCAAATCCAAGGTCAGACAAAAAGTAATTTTTCGATAGGAAAATTTTTAGTATCAATCCGGAGTTTGGCTTTGTGCCCGGTGTGATAACAGTAGCCTTACCCCCTTTTACATGGCACCTAACATCGTCGAAAAGTAGGTATAGCCAGTACTCCTCTGCCACCCCGCTTGGGGAATATAGGCGTTACTGTCTCTTTTATTATTAATTCCTCATTTATATTTGTTTAAGAACGCCGCGGTAGGGTAGCGGCAGTTACACACTGCCGCTATCGCGGCATTCTCCCGCCTCCTCGGTTATTTCTCTCGAGGCGCCTTTGAACTAGTTGCACTCTCCTAACCGCCTCCAGGGCTTTGACCGCGGCGTATTCTCCATGTTCACCTTTTCATCCGGTGCAGCTCTCTCAGGCCATATTTAAGTCTATCACTACCAATATCATAGACTTTCGTAAGCATTCCAAAAAACAGTTTGTCTCTTGGCAATGTTTTTTTTATAATAATAACCCCACTGCTGTATCTCTACATTGCCGTCGTCGTGGGGCTTGCACCCTTCAGTGATCATAGGAGCTATGCCGATAGAGTCACTCATGCCGGACATGTCTAAAGTGAGAAGACAGACTAAAAGGGATAACAACAAAGCTTTTGACCCACTCCCTGACCAGAAGCAATTCCTTTTAACCATTTCCCATGCTCCATTACCTCATCATCTACTTCCCACCCTTGATCCCTATCGTTTCCTACCACTTATCAGTTCTTATCCATTACTAATCCAAGCCAACTTAGAACAGCGTACGCCAAGGGCTGCATGGCTAAGGTAGAGCTTAGTCACTAGTATGCGAACTCTGGATACCAGGGGACCTCCAGTTTTATTTTACCCTTACCACGATGAACGCAGGGCTCTGCCGTGGTTGACCTTAATAATAATAATAATAAAAAGCGAAAGCAGAAAGCGTAGCACACCTCTCTACACCCCTGAGCCGTTCACACCGGAGTTGCCCTCAGTTGTCCTAGGACGACCGTTTGAGGGTCCATCTAGTAAGCGGCAAGTCACCGCCGGCCACGGGTAATTAGGTATCACTAATTATGCCCGGTGTCCGTCCCTTTTGAAATAGTCCAGTTTTTGTCCATCAAACCTCATTTATATAGCCCTTGTTTTCTTTCCATAGTTTACAATAGTCTCCCTGCCGGGGTCAGTTCGCTGGTTATGTTTTTTCATTTTCAGCAAGTGATCTCAGCAGGTGGCTTACATAACATTAACTTCTTGCAAAGGGCCTCTAAGTGTTGGACTCATGTCCCCATGCAAGCCTTTCAAAGGTCCGGGTAAAACCCGTAAATCTCAGTGAGATAATAATAATAACACATTTATTTCGGACATTCATCCATATCGGTACATACATATGTTAGTAATTACATTGACGCTTAGAACTATTGTTAGTAGAAACAAACAAAAAGAAATAATTTTATTTGGCCGCCCGGATTGACGGCGCCACATGTGCGGTGGTCCAGTGCCGCAATATCGGCCCTTCGACCCTTTCCGCCATTGTGCGCAGGACACTGTTGGAGCTTGCGTGCACCCGCCACCAAAAGGACGCGATCCGCTTTCGAATTATCGCATAGAAGTCATCAATACGTGCTTCCGCGAACATCCCCGAGGCGCTACAGTACCTCGGCAACCCCATCAATGCCCTTAACGCATTGTTATATTGTACACGCAGGACGTCGCCAGCCCTTCTAGTACAGTTGATTCACAGACTGCAAGTGTAACACATTTGGCAAAAGGCTCTAAACAAAGTTATTTTTACACCATTGGTACACTTCGCAAATCTGCGGATCAACATATTACTTTTCACTG
The DNA here is from genome assembly GCA_905147815.2 of Phalera bucephala. Taxonomy (NCBI): domain Eukaryota; kingdom Metazoa; phylum Arthropoda; class Insecta; order Lepidoptera; family Notodontidae; genus Phalera; species Phalera bucephala. The sequence goes on from LR990622.1 coordinate 18,461,346, forward strand.
ACAACGCCCTACCCTCGATCTCCAGGTCCAGGTTATCGTTCTGGTTTGCAGTGATCCAGGGTCCGAGGTATTTAAGTTCCAACACTAATTTAAGTGGTGAGCCTCTTATCATTACCGGCGAAACCGAAAAATATTCTTTAGGCCCTGCCCTGAAAACGAGTAGCTCACTTTTGTCGGCATTATACCTGAGACCATGGGCCTCTGCATACCTCTCACAAATCTCTACCAGTTTTCTTAAGGAACTGATTCAGCAGCACCATATCGTCTGCATAACTTATATTGTTTACAAATACACCATCTATCGAACAACGGACGATTTAGCGCAGTGGTTAAGGGCTTAGCCCGCCCCGCCCACCGTGTCTAATAGTCGCGGGTTCGATTCCCGCACGGGATAAATCTTTGTGTGATCCACAATTATTTGTTGCGGTCTGGGTATTTGTGTAAATTTTCATGTTTGTAAACGCACCCACGACACAGGAATTAATCCTGGTGTGGGGCAACGTTTAAAAAAAAAAAAAGAAAACCCTATTTTGGCCCTAGTGAGCTCCTCAATCAGCCGGTTAACGTAGAGATTAGAGAGTTTGGGCGAGGTCAGCCCCCCTGCCTCACGCCGCACTCGAGTTAGTACACTCCGGATAGTGAGCCTCCCCATCTAACCACGTTTCTTTGGTGCCCATACCATACTTTAATAGGTTGATAAGTTGACCTGGCACTGTGGTCTTTGCGTACAGTTTATTCCAGAGCTAGCTATAGGACATCAAATCGAATGCCTTTGACAGATCAAGAAAACACGCATAGATAGGTGTCTTCCTATCTGTACAGTATCGTTAATATCCCTAGCAACTCATAGGAATACGATGATAACTAGATCTAAACTTAAAAAGATAACCCAGGCTAACTTGCCTACTGCAAATGAAGCCATGCAGGTTTCAACATCTTCACTATCAACGGCAAAACTTTCCCCAATGAAATGAAAGCATTCGCGATCAGCGCAGGGCAATAGTTAATAATAAATTACTACCCATAACCACACTAAATCAAATAAGAAACGAAAATGCGAGCTATCTGGAACAAAATGAACAACCAACCCCGATCCTTACACAAGAAGCGGGTAGAATGAGATGGTCGAATGATATTAATGAAACAATATTACGCACTACTAACTTAACAGCGCACCGAAAAAAGTTACTTGACAAATTTATAGAGATTTACGCACACTTATCGTACATATCCGAACAAAGAATTTCAGTCCAGCGTAGAGCAATAATCAATAACAAGATGATATGAGTACCTGAACACAGAATACAAGACAAAAAACATGAAGTTGAAAAATGAAATAAAATTATTTTTTGGATTTTAGCGCGGTTTATTTTTGATTTCTAAGTTCCCGACGTTTCGAGTGCTTTGCAGCACCCATGGTCACAGGAGGAACTGAGGTAATAGACGTCAAAAAGGCATAGTTCTTCCAGGGTACCCTCAAACTTCTTAATTATTTTTGTTGATCCGATCTACGCAGAATGAGCTCACGGTGTCTTGAGGTCTTGCAGTGTTATGCTTGGTTTTGGATTTGATTATATTAATTACCGGATCGATGTCGATACCGAGTCGATGGCAGCACCCAGCCATCTTCTCTATTGAAATTAGGATGTTTTTTAATTTCAGTAGCCTCGTCAACCATCCTAGGTAGGAATCGGTGTTCGTTCACGAGGATTTGTGGTCTATCAAATCTAATATTATGACGTGTGCGGTCAAGGACATGTTCACAGACTGCAGACTTCTTTGAGCGACGGTGTTTAAGTCAGCTATGTGTTCTTTAACCCGAGTTTTTACCGGTCTTTTTGTTTGTCCTATATAAGAGAGACCACATTCACAATCAAGCTTGTATACTCCTGCATCTTGTAGAGGGATGTGACACTTGACAGATGGTAAAAATTGACTGATCTTCTTCGGCGGCTTATATTAAATTGAAGCACGCTTCAAGATGTAGCCAATCTTGTCCGTGACTCCTCTCATGTAAGGTAGCACAGCAGGGAGACGCTCGACTGTGGCTGGTTTCACTCGGTCACTGTGACGTTGGCGTGGGACTCGAAGCTTATTATCGTGCAGGACTTGCTTGACATGTTAAATCTCGGCAAACAGATGTGTCTTGTCTTAGATCCCTTGTGCTCTCTGAAATAAAGATTTACCCACAGTAGCTAACTGTGTTGGATGGTGGTGAGATTCACCGTTTAAGTACCTATCAGTATGGGTCTTCATTCTATAAACCGTATGGCTTAAGGTGTTGTTGGGGTTACGAATTACTAAGACATCCAGGAAAGCTAGGGAATTGTTTGCCTCCAACTCCCATTGTTGCCGATATATTCATGGAAGACTTTGAGGAGAAAGCCAATTTTCTACAAGCGGTACGTAGATGATACTTTCACAATACTACCATCTGACAAAATAAATATATTCCTAAATCATCTTAACCCCATTAACCCTAAAATTCAGTTTACAATGGAGTTGGTCTATTCTGAGTCTATTCTCGCAGCTTTACCATTTTCCATACTTCCGATCGCACATTCAACTTCTTCCATAGTGATGTCCTCTGTTAATTCCGGTTCCACAAACTCGCCTCTGTGGCACCAGTACGCGGGGCATCTCCATACATTTCTCCACAACATTCACTCCACCGGTTTAATACAGCTTGTGTGGCTGCAAGAATGTCACCATCCTTGGATTTTAATTCTTTCCATTCTAGAACCTGACGAATCAACTCGAGACTTTCTCACTTTGCTCCAAAAGAGTTTAGTGTTGTTCTCGAAGTTCTTCACCAGCCTCTCCTCCCTAATCGCACTGGATCTTTCACGCTTTTTTGTTTCTAATGTTTTGGTGGCATTCCTGCATTGCCGGTATATTTCTTTCTGCATCTCTGTCATACTGGCATTCAGGTTCAGTGAAGAAACATAGTCCTGCCACGCTTTCTTCTTACTTTCTGCGGAGCTTTGTAACTCCGCATCCAAGCATGCATCACCTTTTGCTGTACTATGCTTCTTTGAGCAACCACATACTTCTTTCGCGGATTCTACTAAACTCTCTTTTAGGCTATTCCAGCATTCATCTACATTTGAGTCCGAAGAACCTGCTGTCAAAAGCTTGTCCCGGACTCTGTCTTCATACGTTCTTCTCACACTCTCTTCTTGCAACTTTTCAACCTTTATTCTTTCAAGGTCTCCGAAGGGGATACGCTCTCGCCAGTGCCTCCACTTCCTGAACATACCACTAAACTACGCATATCATCTTCTACGTTTATTATTTAATTGTCACGCTTGGCCAAGGCCCGCATGATAGAAAAAACCCCTGTAAAATGGGGGAAAAGCAACAAACTCTATAATAATTACATACTTTATTGCACACAAAAATAATAAAACGGACAAAAAAGAATTGTACATAGTTGTTGGTACAGTAAGGCGGCCTTATCACTTGAAGCGATTTCTTCCAGGCAACCTTTAGGTAGAGGACAGCGATGGTTGCAATAAAAATTGACAAAGGTGCAACAATTTAATAAATTTTTACTAAATAATAAGAATAAACAATTTAAGGGATTTAAATGAAAGAGTCAATTTTACCTATTACACATAATACAAAAAATAACAAATAAAGAAAAAAATAATATATAAGAGAAACGAGTGAACTCAAAACTTGAGGGGGAAGCGAAGCTAGTATTGAATTTGAAGGAAATGTGCTTTAATTTCACGCTTAAATATTTCCAAGGACTTTGCGCGTCTTATAGACTCAGGTAAGGAGTTCCTGTGACGGACACTTTGAACAGTGAAAGAATTAGTAAAAACGTTGGAAGAATGGGAAGGAATTATATGGCAAAGTGTATCAGAGGAACGAAGGTCACGAGACTGAGTGGAAGCAAGAAAGAAGAAACGTCGCTTAAGATACATAGGAGTGCGCGGGTTAAATAAGACAGAGTAAAGTAGAACAAGGACATGTACGTGTCTACGACGATGGACAGGAAGCCACTTTAGTTGAAAACGGAATTCGGATACGTGGTCATACTTGCGTAAGCCGAAAATAAAACGAATACAGAAATTTTGAAGCTGTTCCAATTTATTAAGAAGATCAACAGGCAAGTCGAAGTAACAAGAATCAGCATAGTCAATAATGGGCAACAAAAGGGATTGAACAAGCGCAATTTTAGTACGAATAGGTAAGAAATTTCGCAGGCGTGTAAGAGAGGCTCCTGAAGCAAAATCTTTCTACTAACCTCAGTAACCTGTGGTCTCCGCGATAAAGTGTTATCAAAGAAAACACCAAGATTTTTAACCTTGTCACTGTATGGAATATGGACTCCGTTGAAATTAATTACAGGAAGTTGTTCAAAGTTGATTCTAGAGATATACCAAGGACTGCCTATAACAATAACTTGTGTTTTAGCTGGATTAACTGTAAGGCCTTACTCCAAGAATGAATACGATTTAGGTCGAAATTCACAGTTTGGATGGCGGTTGATAAATGAGCAAGATCAGCCTATGTGAGTGACGTCAGCATAAAGGTAGTACGATGTTAGCTCGTTAGTAATTGTGTTGATAAAGACTGCAAAAAACGGTGGAGATAGCACACCCCCTTGCGGGTACGCCGGCAGAAACTTCACACCAAGAGGAAAAAGTATCGTCGATGCGAATACGTTGCCGACTTCTAGCCAGATAGCTACGAAACCAGTCAATCGCCAAAAGAGAAACATTAAGGGAACGCAGCGTGGCAAGGAGAATATCATGATCAACTGTATTGATCGCATTGCTAAAGTCAAGAAGAGTGAGAACAGTTAGCTGCTGGTTTTCCATTCCAAACCGAATGTCGTCAGAGATATTCACTAATGCAGTAGTCGTACCAGGGCGAAAGCCAGATTAATACGGATTTAGAATATTATGAATATTTAAACAACGATTAAATTGATTTTGAATGAGGCGTTCAAGAATTTTCGATAGGAAAGGGAGAATAGAGATTGGACGATAGTTTGAAAAGGAATTGGAAGCATTGCCAAAAAAGGCTAATCCTCTTGATTACCCTTTTTTGGCAATGGAGTTACTTGCGCGTCTTTCCAACAATTTGAAAAAACGCCAGTTGTGATGGAGGAGTTCAGAATATGAGTTATAACAGGATATAAGGTGTCAAGAATAGGTATGATCATAATACGACGAATACTGTCACTTCCGACGGCATTTGAAGTAATGGAAAGAATGCTCTTTTTGACATCAGTAACAGAAACCATTGTGAAAGAAAAAGAAGGATAAACAGGGGCAATCTGTGCAGAAATTAAGTGAAGCGTGTCAGCTTTAATACTATCAACCAAAGCTGTCGACTTAGAGAAATGCTGATTAAGTTGCTCCATATCAATGTCATTAGAGGCAAGATCTTGTCGGGATTTACCTATTCCTAAGGTCCGTAAAAACCTCCAGAATTTAGCGGGATCCCCATTTCCGACAGAGCGATGGATGTGATGCCTCTGTGCGATGATATTTTTCGCGGTATTTATCCCTAGAATCAACCTTATACCTCGATTTAGCTCGATTTTTCTTTTCCATAAGAACCTTAATGTCCTCAGTTAGCCAAGGAGCAGAAAGATGCTTCATCTTTACCTCTCGGATCGGAGCGTGTGTATCAAAAATTTCAGTAAGTAATTTATTAAACACTGTGATTGTTAACAGTTTTTTCCTGCTCAACTATGGACTAGTTGATTTCTTTGGCATCTTCTTGACGACGATCCTGGTTTTTTATAAGCTTTGATTGAACTTGCGCTGTTATTATATCTGTCTTTCCGGTTCAAATCTTGTGATCAAATTTCAAGCACTTGCGAGGATCAAACCTAGCTGAAATTTGGAATACGTATATGTTTGGTTATAACGCAATAACATGGTACCATGGAGCTTATCTGATGTAGAAGTTTGAAGGAGGTCATAGAAACATTTTAAATACACAACATAACCCCTCATATTTAGGCTTGTTATAATGAAAACTAGACGGTGTTCAGGGTCTGTTGGACTCGTTAGATTTGTTTTGACGAGTACCTACTATAGACCCGGATGGTGAGCAGAATCTGATGATGGATCTGGAATGAGTCAATAGGAACTCCTCGACTAAGCAAAATATCGACGTTTTGTTTTATCTATAAAAGCTTGTTTTCAAAAAGTTATTTTTGAAATAAAATTATAAAAAGCCAAATTCTCGTGAATTCATTTCAATACTACATCGATGAGCATGATGGCGTTTCTCATATTTCTTAAAGTGTATGTGTTAAGCTACACAGTTAATGTATTTTATTCGATTCTAGAATAAATTGGATTACTTTGCGGGACGCAATATTTTTTCAGTATCCAACTGTAATTTATTGCTTGCATGGCATTTAATTTACTTGAGAAGTCGAACACGTAATCTGTTTTCTATTTACGCTAATGGACGATCCGCGAATAATTTAACTTCATATTTATTTCTAAATATATTTAAAATACTAGATTGTTTTTTTGTTATTTACAGTTCTTGGTAGAGTTTCATAATGCAATACGATTTATTAAGTAGTAGTTTAGATACATATATAGATTTATTTTTAATATATTTCGTAATTTTTTATATAAAATGTAAATAATAATAATTAAAATAAGCCCGCAGGGCAGCTTGTGGCGAGCTGTTGGTGAGTAACGACATCACGGACCCGAGTGTTTCGGTCGGTGAGAGTCGGTCAGGGCCCCCAACTCGGCGTGTCGGTCGATTGGAAACCGAAGGGTGCCCGCAGGACTCTCGGCTCTGGCTAGCCTTAATTGGCCGTCCAGAGAGGAGCCATGAGAGCTATATCGACGTAGGAAGGTAATGCGGTCCTACGTCGATGTACTCCAGGGGTGGAAGTGTTAAAAGGCATAATGCCGCAAGTAACTTCGGAGAAAGCGCAGCACACCTCTCTACACCCCTGAGCCGCTCACACCGGTGTTGCTCTCAGTTGTCCTAGGACGACCGTTTGAGTCCTGGGGGATTTTAACGCCCACTCTAGGGCGTGGGGCAACCCCAGAGACAGTCCAAAGGGAGAGACGCTGCAAGAGTGGGCGGCTGGGCTGGACCTCCGACTCGTGAATCGGGGGTCCGTGAGCACGTGCGTGCGGTGGCAGGGGGAGTCAATCGTCGACCTAACGTGGGCGACTCCCGCTGTCATTAACATGCTGTCGGGGTGGCGCGTAGCGGAGGAGGTGGTCACACTATCCGACCACCGCCACATCCTTTTCGATGTGGCCCTCCGACCCTCCGACCGCCCCAGCCGCAGAGCAGGCAGCCCCCCGCGACGCTGGTCCCTCAAGCGGCTAGATCGAGATCTTCTCGAGGCCGCAGCCAGCGTCGCGGCGTGGCCGGAAAACGCCGATGAGGTTTGGCCCGATCCGGAAAGGGAGGCGACCTGGTTCCGGGACACGTTGACGGCGCTATGTGACGCCGCCATGCCCCGGGCCAGCTGTCCCAAGCGAAAGGCGGTGTACTGGTGGTCGCAGCAGATAGCGCAGTTGCGCGAGGTCTGCTTGCGCGCGCGACGCCGGTACACCCGAGCCCGACGAAGAAGGCGAGCCACCGAGGAGGAGAAGGCCAGAGCCTATGAGCCCTATCGAGCGGCTACTAAGGCGCTCCAAATCGCTATTGCGAACGCCAGGTCTCGGTCTTGGAGCGAGCTCCTAGAGGGACTCGACGGGGATCCATGGGGGCGCGCCTACAGGGTGGTGCTGGGCAAGCTTCGCCCCTGGGTGCCCCCCCTGACGGAGACCCTAGACCCTGAACTGCTGCGTCGGGTAATCGACGCACTTTTCCCGACGGTTCGGGGTAGTCCCTCAGTCCCCCCGACGGTGTCGTCGGCCCTTTACACCGACGAGTTGGGGGTGACCGAACTGGAGCTGGACCGAGCCGTTAGCCGCTTGCGGGCTCGAAATACCGCGCCCGGCCCCGACGATATACCGGGGCGGGCGTGGGTGATCGCTCTGGCCGCCCTGGGGGACAAGCTGAGGTGGCTATTCAATAGCTGCCTCTGTTACAAGTTCCCCACGGCCTGGAAGGAGGCTCGCCTGGTCCTCTTGAAGAAGCAAGGCAGGACTACAGACACACCCTCTCGGCGTGGGGGGCCGTATCCTCCTTCTGCGAGACTGTGATGTCCCAGAAGGAGGAGGCCGAGCGGGATCGGGAGAGGGCCGATCCTGCTCGACGAAGGCGACGGCGCCGGGGCGGAGGCACAGCCCGCCCAGGCCCCCCAGCCCAATAGCCCGGGGCTTAAGAATACGGGCTAACTCGCGTCCCCCGCCGTAATATCTGGCGGGGGACCTCCCCCTGCAACCACATCAGCAGGGGGGCCTTCGGGGTCGCGGACGCAAGGGGCGGGGGCCTCGTGCGTTCTTCACGAGCGACCCCGAGGAGGACGGCGGCGTGGTGTGGGCCACGTCGCCGTGAGCACCGCGTTGGTGCGGGGGGGAGCGTATCATTAAGTCTCCCCTCGAAGGCGGGCTCTTCAGAGCGTGGCACAAGAGGGGCATCGGTGCGTTCCATACGGAGATCCCGGAGCCCCTCCAAAGTGCTGATGTCGGCCACCCTGGGGTTTTTAGTCGGTAGGAATCCGACACGCCCCGCGAGCGTCCCCCGAGGCTCGCGGAAGTCCTATGCAGGATTTTCCCCAGGTAAAAAAAAAAAAAAAAAGGACGACCGTTTGAGGGCCCATCTTGTAAGCGGCGCGTCACCGCCGGCCACGGGTAATTAAGTATCACTAACTATGGCCGGTGTCCGTCCCTTTTGAAATAGTCCAGTTTTTGTCCATCAAACCTCATTTATATAGCCATTGTTTTCTTTCCATAGTTTACAATAGGCCTTGCACCTGCCGGGGTCAGTTCGCTGGTTATGTTTCTTCATTTTCAGCAAGTGATCTCAGCAGGTGACTTGCATAACATTAACTTCTCGCAAAGGGCCTCTACGTGTTGGACCCATGTCCCCATGCAAGCCTTTCAAAGGTCCGGGTAAAGCCCGTGAATCTCAGCGACATAATAAATAATTAAAATAATAATCTATCTATCTATAACCTCACGCCAGATCCCTTGCGGGGTAGGCAGAGAGTACAGAGTTCCAAGGGGGGGGTCTGTCCAAGAGCGTGCTCGTCGCGACCCCTGCCAGTCATTATGGCTGCAATCTTGGACCGAAGACGTACCGCAGTGCGGGCTAGGGCGTCCCCCCGAGGCGACGCGTACCGGCCCGCCCCCGTCGGTACGAATATAGGTGGAAGCGGCGATGGGGGCCGCCACCCATCACGCCGGGCCCGAACTGGCGAGTCGTGGGGTGCAGAGTGCCGAATAGGCACTTGGAATGTAAAATAATAATAATAATTAAAAATGAATTATGACAATATGACAAATGATTATCTAGCAAAAGAAAACTAAGCATTGGTTTTGTAATATAGGGCATCTTTTTTACATGTCTAGTTTCATGAAATGTACTGAGTATTATTTAATTTACTCTAGGGTTAATCATAACCAGAACGACACTAAGGGTACCTCTGCAGCCGAACTAGGTGGCAATCTGTATTTCTCTATGCGGTAGATATAGGTATGACAGAAAGAGAGCTAAGCTTGCAAACACTTCGCAAAGTAAAAATGGGATTTCTTAATTAATGAAATGATGTAGAAACCAAAGCTAAAAAGGCGCTTGCAGTATTTTTGTACCGCTTTCTTCAGCCGGTAAAGCTGTAAAGGCGCGCGGCCAACAGCGTAGATCATTCACACACACACACACACACGGATAGCACATCAATATCATAACTGCTAAACTGGAAACCTTATGGGTGGCTTCAAGAGCTCCAACAGCAGTTAACTTCGCCAAACTTCTTACTCCGATTTGAGAGAGAAGGCCCTTTTTATCCAGCAGTAGAAAAGTATAGTCTTATTTGACGGTTTAGTCGAATCGTTAAAAGCTTAAGCCGCTCCGCCCACTGGATCGAATAGTCGTGGGTTTGATCTCCACACGGAAAAAACTTCGAGTGACCTACAATTATTTGTTTACGTCTGGGTGTTTGTGTATGTAAATGCATGTTTGTCAACGCACTCACCGTACAGGAATAATTCCTAGTGGGGATACTTTGTTTTAAATAAAAGAATTTAATGGAAAATTTAAAAACGAAACTAAGTATCTTAAGACACGTCCTGAGCTTAATCATAATCAAAACCCAGTTTGTTATTGGGCTGCGTGCTCACGAACAAGCTGAATCGATATAGCGCACGTGTCACCAAACTTGAACCGTAAATTAAAGACCGAGCGATTTGGTTGCGACGCGCCAACGTCTATCTTTTTATGTACTCCACTTTGCTAACAAATCTAAGTCGTAATAAAGATAATTTGGTTTCTATTCCAATAGTTCGAAAATACAAAGTCGCAAAAATATAAAACTTATGCTAGGTTTCTGATAGAATCGCTGTGGTAGCAATATGTTATAACGCTCCACACAAGTTAACATTTCATCTTGAGAGACTATTTAACACAAGGTTGGTCGTGCTATAAACCGCCTAATATTTGGCAGTAGGTGGTACTTCTAAGATATGTCATTTATATGTTATATAACAGAAAATTATAAATAAACATCGTCATGCCTATATTCCCCAAGCGGCCGTGGCAAAGGTTCTATGTACACACTGAGTAGGAAGAAAGCTTATTTTCATTATACCGGGCTCGATTCCAGACTCCGGAAGTGTAGTCTTTCAATAGAAAAAATCTCTCACTCGGAGTCTGCCTACAGTAAAAGCAATAAGTTTGCCCTATATCGAACTAAAATTGTATATACAGAACACCGCTGCTATTTTCTCTTTGGGAACTTGGAGAGACAGTGTTCACATATAAATTTAAAATACTTCAATTCGTACAATGTAGTGTTCACATTTAGAGATGAATGTTGTCTACGTACCTATCTATATCATAACGCTAAATCCCTTGCGGCGTATGTGAATCAATGTTATATTAATCAATCAGTCTATAAATGTCACACTGTAGGAGAAAAGCGTCCTCTCACAAATCGAGGTGAGCGAGATTCGACAGTTATGATCTTTAAACATACCTATAGTTTCTAAAATTGAAATTAATATCTCACAAGCTTAAGGAAACGAGCTCACAAAGTTCATAACACCTCCCTCTCATATTTGTAGATGAAACATGATGTTTGAAATTATAAAACCCGCATTACTTACAAACACGAGGGCAGGTTGAAAGTTTTCTAGGCAGTACGAATGTTATGCGCTGATATAAATAGAACGAACGTATGTGGGTATTGACAAAGGGATTATTCTAGTGTAATAATTACACCCTCATCGCGATGGCTTAGTCTAATAGTCTGAACGTAAACCACTAGGCCTTCAGGATCGACTAGTTACGGCGTCAAGCCCGGCACGGGACATATCTTTGTGTAGCCCCGAGATATTCGTTCCAGTCAGGATATTTATGTGTATGGATATTCGGCATGTATCTGTAAACGCATGATACAGGAATAATTCTTAGCGGGAGTAAAGTTTTTAAATCAAAAATCTGTAATATATCTAGTATAATGAAGTTATCTGAAATGTTCTGAATATTGTATGTGTATTTTTTTTTTTATATATTTAAAAGTCTATACTTCACCATAACTATGTCATTACAGCACGCCTATGACGTAAATAAGGTTACTTTACACTGAGTTGAAAAAGAATACATTTTTATATAATTTCCATTCAAATCATGCAGGAGTAGATATGTCGTATGTAAATGCCTGGGTCGAGACAATTTTTCTTTCTCAGTCTAGGTTGAAATTTAAACGCTATGATGCATAGCGCCCGCTGTATAAAAAACGCGCTGTATTTGATAGAGGCGAAACAAATTGCTTACTAATAGTTCTAGAATATAGATAATCATTCTAAACTTATGGGGACAACAATGTTGATTTGATTTTTATTATTTTTCAATGCTGACGGTACCTTTAATCACTATTACTGCTTTAAAATTAATTGCCTTCTTTTGGAAAACCTATAATAACTCTAATTATTTCAAAACAATGTGAGTATAATTTATTGTAAGCTTGAAACAAAGGAAAATATCTAAATATATAAATATAAGGAACATGTGTGATGGATGTCACGATAAATTTTAAAAGGGTGTAATGCTCTGCGAATTCGATAAGCTGAAACACCTGAGAGCCATTATCGTTGAATATAAAAAAGCTCATTTTTATAGCATTTGTTTTTGAAGCTAATTGACCAAAACTTTTATTATGATGATGCTTTATTGTACTCACAGAAATGTTAAAGCAAGCTAAAGTCAAAATTTAATTCAGTAGGCGGACAAATATCTTTGTATATCCCCCTGACAAATCACAAGCATGGTAAGAGTCATTAAAAATACATCTAAGAGTTCCAAGAGATTCTCCCTTTAAACTCGCTTTCACTCTTATGGTTCCACTCTCGTAGTTCGTCTCATATACGCTCGCCGGATACAGAGAACCTTGCCTTACGCATCAGATAAGATGCGGTCTATTCAATTATAGTAAGATATTATGGTGTAGAGAACCAAGGTTACCGGCATAGCTAAACGAATTAGCAAGCTGAAGTGGCAGTGGGCAGGTCACATATGCCGTAGAACCGATGGCCGTTGGGGCAGACTGGTTCTTGAGTGGAAACCGCGTGTTGGCAATCTTAGTGTAGGGCGCCCTGAAGCTAGTGGGGTGACGATATTCGTAAGGAAGTTGGTAGGGATTGGAGGAGGAGAGCTGAAGATCGACCTCAGTGGCGTGCCATAGGAGAGACCTATGTCCAGCAGTGGACTGACGCGGGCTGATGATGATGATGATGATTACGGTGTAGAGTATCATGAATGAAGGCAAAATATATTTTTAAAGATCTTCGCCGTAATACGAAGCTTGCAGTAAAGCGAAAGGAAGCTGTTATAAAATAAGACCAATTATGAGAACCTATTTATCCCAACAGTTGTATACGTCCTGAGTTGTTGGAACTATATTTTGATTTGGCTACAAAGTTTGTATGCAGGAGACGATATTTTCAAGTCATATATTTTTCTTCGGTCTTGTGCTTTGTGGGCCTACATCGTTCGATAAAGGGGCATTGGTGACATTAAACTGCATTTATGTGATTCATACGTGATATGAAGGCTCGATGAGAATTCGGTCAATAGCTAATCTTTATTTGATGTCCGATATTCAAATGTTATATTGTGAAATAAAACTATTTTACGGATTTTATCGCGGTTTATTTTTTGATTTTTAGATCCCGACGTTTCGAGTGCTGCAAAACACTGTGTAATATTCGCGTAAATCTAAGAACTCAGTATGTTATATTGTGTTAAACCGTATGCAAGTATAGCTTCAGGGCTTTTTTTAATAGTGTATGGGATAGCAACATTTCTTTCACTTTTGAAATTGTTACGACTTCAATACACCCCGATATCTCGTGAACCCCTTATTGGGGGATGTTAACTTTAAAATGCATTGCACTCCCTTAGGTCCCCTATCGATCCGCCAAGAAAGATCTAGAATCTACGCTTAAGTGTTAAAACGTCTAGAAGGTCTCCCCTTTAATTATCGCCGGCGCGCGGTCGTGGTAAACAAGTACCAATAGGTATGTAATAATACCGCTTTATGGGGCACGATGGGGACACGCCGGCTATTGTTCGATTTACTTTTCTATCGATGTGCTTAGTTCACGTCTATTCTAGAACTTTCATACGAGTAAAAAAGGAACACAGAGCGCGGGGACGGACACAGTCTCTTTTGGAAAGCGGTCAAATTGAGAACAAGCGATCTAAGTGGAATACACCGGCGACCTTAGCAACGATATACGGATACTACGAGTGACTCAACGACTTGGAAGCAGTATTTGGGTACTAACGAGAGTAGTGTGTGTTTAGTGCTTGTGTGTACTTTCATTCGATGTACTGTTTCGTACGTACAGCGCCTAATGAAGTACTTCACACGTTATTCGGCATTTATTTACTTCGCAAACGTAACAATATGATAAAAGGTAATAGAAAAAATGAGCCATTTATTATTAATCCTCCGTTATACTTAGCTTCACCATTATTGCCTTTACATTACCATTATAACCAGTCGTTAAAGTATCCGTAGGTATAAGGGTTTTAAAGTATTCTACGCATTCCTTCAGAAATATGGTCTACTAAATCTGACATTTAAAATTTATTCTTCGTGGATTATACGAGCACATTGAAATTTGAGTACAGCAAAGTTGAGGTCGGCTCTACACATCTGTAGAATAAGATCGAGTGCTTAGCACAGGCAGATTAATCTTATCATAGGGCTATCGAGTAGATAAACCATCCCTTTTACTCTACAAATTTACTAAATAAAGATAAACTTGACACCACGCTTTCTTGACAATGTTACGGTAACGTGAAATAGTTTGTGGGTACGGGTTTTTATGGGGTTTTAGAGCGGTCACTCTGATGTCACCCTTCTTGTCCATGAGTTTTCAAAATCATTAATTGTATCTTAAGGGTTTTTTTATTCTAGTTTTCTTATAAACTAAATATAATTAGCAGAATCAAATTGGTTTAGCACTAAATTGTTATTAAGACTTACTATAACATAACAGACGACTAACACCCATTGTTTAAATATTTACAATAAATTCACAAACATTCAAACTCATATTTTGAAACTCAGTAAAAATTGTGCATTCAAAACACTTCTAATAAAAAAACAGATAAAGAAATGTTATTTTAAAGCTCTGAGAGTGCTGAGGATACCTCCGTCAGAAAGCAACAATATTGTACTGGAATCTTGTGGAAATGTGTTAAATTCCAGCTTACCTATTACATTAAATTTATTTCATATTGTATCACATACATAATACAAGATATTGAGGCGCTTGTTGTGTTGCCGCGGTGCGACCGCGGTGTTCATAGCAATCAGCAAGGATAAACACGGTTCAGCTTGGTGAGTCTGAGATAGGTGAACGTTGGTGTCATTTTCATATTCGAGCGTATCCATAAAGGCACGCTAAGTCTTTGGTCCCGGTGACCACTTCATGTGGAAGTCGTTAAGCTTAGTTGGAAACCTTATAGACGGCTCCATAGGTTCTAACAACAGGTGGCCAAACATGCCTCCACCAAACCGCAATGGGTACTGGGTACAACTGGGACTTAATTTTTCTCTTACCTCGATTTGTAAAAGAAAGCCTTGATAATCACCAGGTTAATCACCTGATATTATTACGTACATAATTATTTTATAAATATTGAACAACAGACATAAATATCGAACTAATGCACTGCCATAATTTCGCGTGGTAATACCATCATTAAAATTTAACCAAGTCGAAAATTGGCGTGATCCATTATGGTAAATGACCGTTCACGATCAAATTGTCGGAAAATGTACATCACTAGTGCCTATATTTTCATCTCCATTATATTGACAATTTCATGAAGAGTGGTAATTTCATCTCATTATCGCGCTGAGTTCACCACCGCGTTAAATAAAGTCGTATATTTTATTACTTATTGCACTGCAAGACGATAATGGTCGATAGGTATTCGTGTTAGATTATCGAATCACGAATAAAATACAGCTAAGAAATGACCACGTTTGCATATACTTACGCATCCATACTCGTAGCTAGCAATGCAAAATATATTTAGTGGATTAGACTGGAATTAAATAATAATTCTAAACAACAAGGGATCTGTTTCGGGAATCGGACCGAGATAACTCCAACTGTAGATAGGCAGATAACACTTTATATAGCATTCAAACAGTTCTAAATTAATACTGACCTCAGATTAGGTACTCGGCAGTCTTTATTCACTAACTTCAGCATTTTAACACGTCCTCACTTTGACTATGTTTGGAACGACCTAATCCGAAATAAATCCACACACAGCTGTTCTTTTATTTTTCAGGCCATTTTTCGAACTCTTGCCTTTAATTTAGTAAAAATAATACATCCATAGCAAAAATCGATTTACGTTGTTATTTATTAAAGAATTGCATTCCTCTTTTCAATTTACAGCGGTCCAATCACATTAGAGCAACTCACTTACACCAGACATAGCTACACAAAGAGAAAAAATGCAAATACTTACACACTTTTGCACAGAACGTATATTTTTACAAGTTTTTTCTCCGTAAGTATTATTTTCAGCGAGATCTGACCTTAGGTTTACTGAGCGACAAAGTGTCTAGTACATATGTATTGACCTACGTCTTCACCAGTTTACGAGCGCCATTTCACCGTTTTGCTATAAAACGGTGGAATAATCAATTGTCATTTATTCACCTGTGAATACGCGTATTATACTGGTGGCATTATTTTAAAATAGGTTATTTAAAAAGGAAATTAGGAAAGTCCAAATATTTCAATAGCCTTGCGCTTGAATAATTGAATTTAATTGATACATTGAAATAGTTGAATAGTATATCAAAATGAACTGTTATTTACTAACCAATCTAATTCAATTCCCTTATACCTACCACGAAAGATTGTGAAGAAATATCATCGAATTTAATCGTAATATACTACACGGTAATAAGAATAAACAATACATTTATTAATAAACATCAATCATAAAATTATAAATGAGCCAGGATGTGCGCTGAATTGTTCATTGCTCGGTTTGTCTGGAAACTTTGTGCGGGAAAAGACATCCCAACAAATTTAGTATTATTTGACTGTACGACAATGGGTATTGTCTATCTTTAAATGGGGTGGGCTCGAGTCTCGCACAATGGGCTCATTTATTCATTCCCTTAGGCGTAGACGCCAACTACGGCTATAGGATTAACGGGTTAAACACAACGAAATAATTACTTTGCGTTCTTGCAATAAGTAGGTAAGTATTTTACGGCGATGAACAAACCACGGGAAACAATTTCATGGATCCTTAAATGAAGTTCAGCAGGTAATGAAACTTAATCTTTTTTTAATTTTTCTTTCTTTCTTTGTTGTATGACTTTTTGTTTTTCACTGTCGAGATCGAGATGAATATCTCGGTTCTAATATCAAACCCCCGATTTCATCCAGATCACACGCGCTTTTGTGGAGACCAAGTAATCAAAAAAATTATTAGTGCGGGCATATTAAGTTTACACAACCACTCTGCTAATTCTTCTGTCCGTTTTCCTGTTTATTGTCACTGTTTACATTCTAGCAATTACACCTTATCTGCTACGGTCTAAATATGATACAGAGGTATTAATTTGTCATGACATTTTCACAACATAGTTACGTTAAAATATCACTAATTTGTAATAAGTATTTATAAAACTTAAAAAACCATCACGAACTCTTTTTTAGGTGATCAATATAAAACATAACAAAAAAAATCCATTTAAGGAATAAAAATATCGTTGTGGCATCTTAAAACTTTTGTTTAATTGAACACATTAATGGAATATATAATAATAAGTCAATTAAAGCAATACCATAATATGTCCTAAAAGATAACTTGTAGCTATGTAGAGCTCAAACCGATCGTCATCTCTTAACTCAAAGCCCAATGCTATGAATACAAACATTGAGACATCGATGTAATCGACGACGGATACATATCTTCGACGAAGCATCATAAAACGCATAGTGAAACCTTTGCAATTCCTTCCATCATTCTGAGAAACCCTTGTCACTTCCATTACGTTTGCCGTCGCGAGCGGTCGTTTTGATCCGACCGTCCTTCATTTACTCGAGTTATGGCCTTCTCATATTTCCTAAGTGGCGTGTACTTTAGTCCTGACGAATTTGGAGTCTCGACTAGGTCGTACATCATTCCTTGCGGTCCTACTTCCCAACAATTCAAATACTTGAACGGACCAACAGCAAGTTAGGTTAAGCGACTTGCTATGACTTAAGTACATGAATTAATCATAATAGCATGACGGGCTAGTACTTGATCTTGTTAGACTCAGGTAGTAAATATTACATCACGTTCACCAGATCAAGTTAGCTGTTTAAGTTGCTTGCCAAATAATACTGCAAAGCTAAGCATTTGCATCGTTATTTTTGTTAAAAAGATTACATTAGAAAACATTTTATAGTATCAAATACCTTTTATTTTCTATACTCATATATTATGTAGTTTGTTGTTTGGTGACGAGGGTTGACAAGTCTACAAAACAATTTGCCAAGTCAGTTCATTTAGAAGCTGTAACGATTTCTAAAGAATCCCGCCCTCCCTATACGTCAAACTTACTATTAGCCAAAAGGACAAACCATAAAAAGTATAAACATTAATTACGTAGGTACAGATAGGTACAACAGTTTTGCTTATTATATCACTATAGCTAATAGCCGAACTATCATCTAAGCTAATATGTATATGACATAATCAGATTTATTCGGGTCACAATGAAAATAACGTTATGTATTCGATACGTATTTTTGTTTTTAAAAAACGAGCCCGACACTATGATTCATTCCTGCGTCGTGGGTGCGTTTACAAACATAAAAAATCACATACACAAATACCCAGACCGGGACAAATAATTGTGGATCGAAAACGCGACTATTAGACAAAGTGGGCGGAGTGGCTTAAGCTCTTAACCACTGCGCTAATGACGGATGATGCCAATTATAATAATTTGTTCTGCTAAATCATCCGTTAATTATAATAATTTATTCTAATAAAATCAAAATAATAAAATACCAACTAAACAACAGTGTGAAAAATGTTTTCATTTGAAGAAACATTATTATAGTCGCATGAGATAAGCGACTATGATATCTCGACGTTTTGGAAATGTATTATCAAAAAAGATATGAAAATCGATTCTCAAGTACATTTCTCCCTCAAACCATGACCATTAAAGAAGTATTATTCCTCGCTAACAAACAAGAACGTTCTTAAAAGGCGAAAGTAGTAAATTTATCCTCCACTTATACAAGTAAAACACAAAGACAATAAATTTATTGTGAGCCACGGCGGGTACAGCCTCTAAGCCTCGTCAGATTAAAAGGACTCACGCAAACCACATGAGAATTTGAGCATAAAGACCTCTTTGTGCTTCGCTCCGATCGCATTTATCATCATAATATTCAAATAGCACCTTCAAAATGTACCTTCGTTATAACTATGCTGTGTATATTCCCCAAGCGAGTTGACCGAGGTGTATTGTTTATTTTCGTCGACGATGTTAAGCCGCAATAGGAGGCGAGCCTATTCATAGTATACCAACAACGACTTCAGACTCTGGGCTTCTATCGGGAAATTTCCGATAGAAAAGTCTTAACAAACTATCTGACCTAAGATTTTGGTTAGTTTTGTGAGACATTCACAGTACAAAACCAATGTATTTTACAGTAACACCAATCCAGTTATGATGCGTAATAAATCTTTTTGTATCTTCTATCTATCTATCTATCTATAACCTCACGCCAGATCCCTTGCGGGGTAGGCAGAGAGTACAGAGTTCCAACAGGTTCTTTCCTTACATACCTCTCTGGCTTCCTCGACTCTCATAGTTCGTCTCATACAATTGTATCTTCATCTTATTATTTCGCCACTAGATTTCAGAGTACGATCTGAAGGGGTATGATTTGAGCTACATCATTTTATACAAAAAATAAAATAAATCAGTGTTGTCAAACAAGAAAGTCGGTCGCTACATACGCTAACCACGTATGTACGTGAAATCTGATTGTTAAACCCGTGTTATCCGTGTAAATCCGAACAATAATACAATTGGTATACTCGATGATACGAATTACGAAATCAATTCAATTTAGCCAGGTAATATCGAGACTCAATTTTGTGATTCGATTGATATCGATGCGAAATTATATTTATATCAGTTCAGACTACCCTCATATAGGATTCTCGAACTCGATTCACGATTTACACGAATGGGTGATGGGTGACATTTACGACGTTCCGATGAAGTCAGATGTCCTCTCTCCTTAATGCTATGAAAGACAGCGTATCTTGCATACAGTTAAATTTTATTATTAGGATCGGGCGAAATGCAGGTGGTATCTCTCGTACCCACGCCAATGAAGCGTCGAATATGAAAGTAAAATTATAGGGCCCCAATAATTATTTATATAAAAATAACTTTACCTAGTGTCGTAAGTTCGTCAAAAAAGTTTTTAAAAGACGGATAGGTTTGAATACTTGCTTGTGGCTTTGATTCCTGCACGGAACAAATCTTAGTGTGACCCACAGATTGTTATTCAGTCTGAGCGATACTTATATTACTTGATAACTAAATTGCTCGATGAACCGTCCGACGATACGTAGGTGTACACAGTACACCTCTGCCAACCACGCTTGAAGAGTATAAGCGTGACAGTATATGAACTTTTCTCTTCATAATATATAGTTCATCTAAAAAAAACAGTGTAATAGAATAAAGTACAGTTTCAAAATCCTGATTCCACTCCATTGTTCGGGAATTACTCAAGCGATTTGTGGAACTGGGGAGAAATAAAGAAAATCGCCAACCTAAATCTTACTGCTTATCTTCGCTACCAAATTCGTTGTACTAAAGTAGACCCTAGCACATGGATGTGATAGCGTTCAACAAAAAAAGATAAAGCTTGAAACTTTATATATACATATTTCTTTTTTAATGTTTTTCTTTTCTTTTAAACTTCGAGCTTTATATAAATTGACCGGAGACAATTTTTCTTTTCGAGAGAATTTTAAAATGAAATATGATAGTTAAAATGGATTACATATCTACTATTCTACCTCTATAATACCAATCGATGAAACCACACCAGCACATTAGGGTATGTTAATCATGCTAACTATAAAATATATTAAAATTAAACTTATTTTAGGAACTTTATCGCCGTTTATTTATTTAAATTTTTTAAATGTCTAGTGTGTTACAGAAGCCATAGCCAGAGTTCTTACTAGGGCCATGACCAGGTCATAGAAAGCCATCGAAACCGTTAAGAGCAATATATTAAACCTCATTTTTGGACACACCTAGACTAAGTAGGCGTTGACTTTAATTACGGTTCATCATTAATCATGACTAACATCTTCATCTTAGTAGGAACTAGAGTTATAATAACTGAAATTTTGTGCTTTACTCATAAAAAAGAACAACTAACAGATAAGCAGACAAACCCACAAACAGGCATTTTCTCATTAATATCGTTTCGTACTTTGTAAATAGTCGAATCGAATATTTTTAAATAAATTCAATGTGAACACAGCCCCTTTACAATTTTGTGATAATAATGTACACTAATGTTATGAAGCGGAAAGATTTCTTTCTTTTTAATCGATAAACAACTACTAAATCGATTTCAATAATTCTTTTACCATTAGAGCTTTCTAATTAACATTATCCAAAATTAACATAGACCACCTACTAGGGTGGCGCTGTTGCCGAGCGGGTGCGAGCCCGTGGAAAACTGCTAGTGTGTATATATGTATATTTTTAATTTAAAAATACCTTTTTAAAAATCAAGTTTTTATAGCAAAAACACGGCGAACATATCTTGCTTAGTTGAGGAGTTCCTATAGCTTGTTTTCTACTCCATCATCTGACTCTGGACACCATTCGGTCCTAAAGTACTCGTCAAGATAAATCCAACGAGCCCAAACACGGCGAGATTATATTGAGTAGTTGGCTGGTTCCATTGGCCACCTTTCGGCTTCATCATCACACCTTTAACACTATCTGGTTGTATATTTCACATGTTCTTATGGCCACCTCCGGACTCCATCATCAGACCATCCATGGTACCATATTATTGTATTGCCACCTTTACATACGTATGCCAAATTCCAGCTCAATCGGATAACCGTAAGTGCTTGAAAAATGGATCACAAGATTTGAACCGGAAAGACGGAAAGACAGACACAAGAACATTGCAAGTTAAATAAAAGCTTGTAATAAAGACATAGTGTATGCTACTGCATACGGCAACCATACTTGGTTGCTTCCACAATACCAGTCAAATACATCAGAATAATACTTAATAACCCTCTGCATAGAAGTTGAAATTCGAATTCAAGTCATTCCATTACTGCTTTATCAGCTCAGCTCTGCTTAACCAGTGCCGTTATGCGGGCCAATTAGATTAGCAATCCTAAAGCCGTAGGGTCATCCTTATCAACCTACATACATATGTCCATTTATCAGGATAGTCAAAAATATGAAAAGGATATCTCGATATCTGCCTCGTTAGGCTAGTGATGAATAATGCGCGTAGCGATCGCGAGGTCCTGGGTTGGACTCCTAGGTCGGACAAATGTAGTTTTTTGCTCGAAAAATTCCCAGTATCAGTCCGGAGTCTGGAATTATGCCCGGTATATGGCAATTGGCTTGGCTCTGTTACATAAAACTTAACATCGTCGGTGAAAAATAGGTGTACACAGTACACCTTACCTATTGACTATTGACAGAGGTGTACCTCTGCCACCTCCGCTTGGGGAATATAGGCGTGACGGTGTTATTTAGTTTATTTATTTATACCATCTAGATCAGCATTTCCCAAAGTATGGGCCACGACCCACTGGTGGGTGGGGAGCGAATATAGGGTGTGCCCTGAATAATAGGACGATACGAACGCCCCGGTAACGGAATGAGTGGCTGAGAAAATGAGTTTCAATCGCAAGCAGTTACCGAAATTTTGGCTCTCAGTTGCTGACAACTAACCTTCTCTGTTTGATAAAGGTATAAAAGCCCTCCTTTCCTTTAGTACCTCATACCTATGTAAGCCGGGATTTCGGCTATGGTATTAAAACTAAATACCCATATAAATTCGACGTATCCATAACTAATTGTGATTAAAAGTAACTAATATTGAAGTTGATGCTAACGCTATAATGACAAAAAATAGGAAACAAATGCATCCTTCTCAATAAAACATAGCTCTCCTTGTATTAAAATTTTCGATTAAAATTGAATGGTTTTTTTTCTTGTTTGAACAGACCTTTATTCAAATAGTTATGCCCCTTTTTTCATGAAAATCAAGAGGTGAGTCCCGAATTTGAAAATGTTTGTTAGGTGGCTCGCGGTCTAGCCACCAATTGGTAACCACTAATCTAGATGGATACACTTTCGTATCGTAGCCCTTCGTATAGATATTGCGTCAGCAGGCGCTAAATTGATAAAATTGGCCTCAACTGATATTGTATAAATGGCTACTGCGTGTGGCTAGACGCATAGTATGTTTCCCACTTGTTCACTCTAGCTCTACCATATGAGTAGCATTCACGCATATTTTCACGTATTAAAATCTTCAGACTACCACAATAAAGATTATGTTCAATTCAATAAAGATGTGTTACGGGTGCTATCCAATTGTTACATTCAAAATTATAAACATGATGGATATAAAATATTAGAGATACTTGTGCATACAAAAGTGTTAATTAGTATTTTATAAAGTAAGTGAACTACAAAAATCAAATTATCCTTGATTTTCCCACCTTTCAATAGGTATGTCTTATACATTATACGATTTCTTAGGCCCACTTGGCTACACTTGTAAACTAGTAGGTCTACCATGAAAGTTTTAATCCGAAACTTCGGAGCCGAACGATACACGAACGAAATACGATGCGTGTACCTACCATGAAGTTGTATCGGATTTGTTTCTTTCGGTTGGGCACCATAGACTGTGTTCGTGAATGAATGACAGATGAGAAGTATGTTTCCGTTTACGAAAAAAGTTAGTAATAAATGAAGTAATATAAACCAACCTAATAAAAAGTGCATTCGTTTCTTATTAGACACATGGTAACTTATGAACATTACGAGTTAGTCGTGTAAAATTATTGAATGTCAAGCTGCCATAATGACATAAAGGCGCATACTATGCATATAATGTTCCAAAATTTCGCAATTTGTGGCTAAGCTGAAATAGCGCAATTTTTAGTATCATATTTGCAATAGTAATCAATGTGAGTTCAAACCCTTGACTAATGGTCTTTTCTTTTTGTGTTTTCACAATTTTTATGTTTTGTTCATAGAATAATAATAATCTAGAAGCCGCGGGCGCGCATCTTGTTTAAGCAACAATTAGTACCTGCAAAGCAAGTAGTCACACGTTTACGCGATTAGTCACTCTGCGACGGTCGCGCGGAACAACGTGCTTCAACTTAAATTTAATTGTGGCGTCTTATGATTGGAAACAGGATAGGATTACTTTTCATTTGTAAGTAGCGCAATCGGACATCGTATTATTTAAATATAGAATTAAATATTCCGTTCATAATTGTCTTCGAAAATGATGCGTCCATTTTGTCTGTGTTGCCAATACAGCAGTGTAATTTTTCCCGACTTTTATTTACTATGGATCTTAGTTGTTATACTACTAACTTTTATTAATTTAGTTTCTTATTACATAATGATTTATCTACTTAGTTACGATTACGAAAGTACTTTTACCACTATTAATTACTAAAAGCTGTATGGAATGACGCTTTTAAAAGTATGACGCGGTAGTAGATAGTTAAAGTCAGGATATAATTTTATTCCTAGTAGTATAATGATGAAGCCGTATGAATCATAGGCATACATTTTACCGACGATGTTGATACTAAAAATATATTTCGCTACGTGGCGGTGGCAGAGGTGTACCGCGTACACCCACTTTTCATACAAATTTAAAAAATGATTCAACTAATGATATTAAATATAATATATTTTTTCCGGCCTAAAAATCGATTCGTAATTGTAACGCAACGATACAAATAAAAAAAATTAACTTATAAAAAAATAGAACATTATTAACTTACTGATAATGGAATCGTGTTTTATTTTAAGAACCTACTTAATTACGTCTATTTCCTTTGTTAATATATATAAAGATACATGTAATTGGTACAAATAAACATTAGTAAAAATTACTGAACATTTACCCCAAAAGTGTTAAATCATTTTTAACCAGCAACATTATGCGGGTGGGAAGTGCGGTGAGTGCGGGGCGTTTGTTGATTTTTTGGCTTCACCGCGCGGCGTGCAATTACGACTGAACGCGGCTTCTGGATTATTGTTATTCAATGGTTTTGTTATTATACGGGGACGGCAACAAAGGCTTTTTAGTGGTTTAAGAAAAGCAACCCGAATCGACAAGATTTATTATGAGAAACGAGTCTATGCAACCTAGGTGGATTCCCTTCTGCTTTCGATCTTTGAAAGGATTTTTAGTAAAATGCTGATATTTCGTATGTTTGTACTCTATATTAAAATAACAATAATAATATTATAAAAACACCATATACTTCCAGTTTAAACGCATTTATTGCTTTAAGATATCAACAAAATCACCATTAAACCACTCTTACTCAAATTAAAACACCCAAAATTATAAAATGCACACTTACGAAAGTAAAAAGTTACCTCTTTAGTTTTTGTGTAATTAAGGTTAAAATAACGGAAGAAGTGCTGTCAAAATGCCGAAACTTCGTTTGTTCGGATCACTTCATGGTAGCATTTTACGACGGACGAAACGTCACAAGCCGTCTTCGGGAATCGCCTGAAATTTCGATCCAAAACTTCGGAATTACATTTCATGGTAGACCTACAGGGTTAGCGTTACCTGTCGACAAACTCGAGGTTATAACGTTAATTTGCCTTCAACTTAACGTTATGACCTCGAGTTAGTTAATAGGTAACGCAAACCCTGGTTCGTGCAAGTGGACCTTAATGATTTTAAAATCTAACGTATAAATATTATTTTAAGGTGCCTATCTACTATATTGAGTGTTTATATACATCGATACATATCGTATGCAAATGTTTATAAATACTACCTATCTATAGTCTTTTTCATTAGACATTTCTACGGTGACGTTCGATCATATTCTATTTCACGCATATTGTACTTATGAATATCGAATTTTGGATTATATCCAAAAAATAAACAGGTATATATAAAAATACATCAAAAATCTACGTTAATTTTCATTTAAATCATATACAATTCATAAATTTGCGTAATTATTTAGAATACTTAAAACTTAATAAAACTCTGTTACTCAATTATGTAAATTGTAACGGTTTGCGTTTTAGGGACTGACTCAATGAAATCGTTATACTCGATACGTTGTATTCAAAATGTACAAATTCGATAGCTGATATTTTTAAGAATATATTATTCTATGTGTCTGACTGATATATTTAGTATTCACATGGTCAATAAATAAACGTGGATGCACTATCCTAACATATTAAAATAGAGAGTTTTATAGATTTTTTAATAAACGTAACACGTAAACAACAAATCAAGCGATTAATCAGACGACTTTCCTGACCAATGGCTTTATTCGTAAATAAATAATGAGTTCATTTTTGTTTGTTCTCCTTTTGTTCCTAAATTATTTTTATTAATATCGATTCATCTTCTTTATAAATTATCTCGATACGATATTAAATCGATTGTATTTTACAGTCACCACATTTCTAGAAACGTCAAATTCTAAACGTCAGCGTACCCATGACGTGAAAACGACTATAATAAATTTTGAATATAATATACATAGAACTAGACTGCCTCGTTGGTCTAGTGGCAAAGCGCATCGCTTTGTGATGACGAGGTCCTGGGTTCAAATCTTAGGTCGGATAAATGTAGTTTATCTAACAAAAAAATCCCAGTATAAATCCGGAGAATGGAATTTTGCCCGGTATATAGCAATAGGGTCGCCCTCTATTACATGGGACCTAACATCGTCGGCGAAAAGTGGGTGTACCCAATACATCTCCGCTCCCCCCGCTTGGAGAATATAGGCGTGACGGTGTTTTATACATAGAACCGAAATGTGCATGAAAAATTTACCAAATGTGGAAGAAGCGGAAGACATGACGTTGCAAAATGGTGGCACATTATCTCGGTCAGCCAAACAAGGGCCGCTGGGCTATGACAGTATTATACTCGTACTTGTTTACCGAATGTAGAGTAACTACGGTTGTATCTCATGCCTCTGTGTTTATGGAGCCGATACTTAATTTTATATACATTTAGAACCTTCCAACATCCCACGCCCACATGTATTTAAATTTCTAAAAGTGTAATAAAAATTACGTAAATAATACACGTATTATTCGTATGGACACTTTTGGCTCTCACTTATCACGATAAGTGCGCACCAAAAGTATCTGTAGCCAATGAGCGTGTATAAAACGAACTATGAGAATGAAGGAAGCCAAAGAGATCTATAATATAAAAAATATTGGAACTCTACTCCCTGCAAGAGATCTGGCGTGATGACACTTTTTAATAATAAATAAAAGATGATTAATTTTATTATATATTTAGGTTAAATAGAAGTAAAAAGTAAAGAATAATAGAAATAAAATTAAAACAAAGCTCATTCATTCCATTAAATTTATTCGTCTTTCATTCTAGCTGGAGATGTAAAGTAATAAGAAAATCTAGCTTCTTAGTTAAAAGCCTATGATCCGCAAGCTAATTTTTGGTTACTATTCCAGTTACGTTACAAGGAATAAGTGAAAAACTTTGCTATTTTAAATCGTGAATAGTTGAATTTAGAAGTTACCAACGAATAATCACGGAAAAAGATTTCAGTGGTCGCTACTTAATTACGTAGCGGTCCTTGAAAATTTTTAATCTTTGAATACAGTGAAAATGATTAGTTTATTGAAGAATTTGATTAAGGTCCCCATTAATCTGGGGATAACTCTGACAGATTTGTCTGCGACGCAAACATCCCCATGATAAAAGAACCCATCGACCTCGCCTGATGAACGCAATGACATTAGTTAACATGTCTCGACATGTCAAAGGCCATCGAGGTTCCAGGGAACTGACACGGGGTAGAACTTTAAAGGATACCCATCTCCACCATCGTATTAAGCCATCTGACGCCACCTTTTTCTAATAAATATCACAACTTTAGAAAAATTTGAGAGATTTGTTTGGGCTTCATACATTTTTTATACTCAATACCATTGCAATTTGAATTACATTATGGTATTCTGTTAAATATGCAAATTTTACACAATCTAGGTTGCAGCCTCGTACTGCGGTCGATGATGTGGTAAGCGTTCGAAAGACCTGGGTTCGAATATCAGCTCGAATTATTCTCAGTTGCAGTCTGGGATTTTGCGCAGGATAGCAATAGGCTCGCCTGCAATTAAATTAGGACCTAACGTCGTTGGTCAAACACATTTCGAAGATACTGTGCATATTCTCAGAGGTACAGACATCCACAGATATACATCTATACATCAGATATACATCTGTGGATGTCTGTACCTCTGCGAATATGACTAAAGTATAGGTATGTGATATGTATATATCAAAAAAAGATAAAAAAAACGATAGTGTATTCCATAATGTCTTGCATCCATGTATTTGCTGGTAATGAACCTATTAATCGTAACATATGTAATGATTGCGTAAGAATGATACCCTTGTATTCATAAACTCCGGGGTCCAAAATCCTATTACTAAATTTCAGATCCTTCCCGGAAATTTGTCGAATAGATTGTTTTTTCATCGCAAAAATACTATATTATTTTATTTTTTTTATATCTGTGTAAAGGAAAAAAAAATACTATATGTTTTCAGTATAGCATTTACTATCCTGAATAGAGGCAGGCCGTTAGATTTAACTTACCTCTATATTTGGCCAAATGCCATCACCAAAAACTTTATAAAATACCATACACCACGGCCTACGTGATAAATAACGCATACGAGTACACACCCTCAAGTATTAAACACTGGTTTTAGTGCATTTAGTCTCGACGAGATGAGCTCCCAGGGTCAACCGTATTGCGGTTAATGTTGACCATAAAACATCCCCGCCGTAACATTGTGTGTGCACCCGCCCCTGTGATCCGCGTTGATGTATTTACGTACCACGAATTATATGGAAGCTTGTTTACATTTTAATGAAAGGCGTGGGCTTGTAAATGCTCTGTTTATGCTCGCACTCGCGCCGGCTCCCGTAATTCTCCTTACCGAGCCTCGCCCCTGTATTACGAGTTACATCACGTGGATGTCGCCTTAATTAAATACAATAGACTATTCGTTCACGGCAGTTACAACACACGCGAGCTGCCGTCGAACCTTTGTTTATCGCGATTTTCGCACAGACAAATTACTCTCAAAACTTGCCGACAGAGTGATGCAGATAAATCTACGAGTTCGTATATAGAATATTTATATGAAATGTAAGGGAGAGCCGCGATACCTCTTATCACAATTTTATTCTCACAACTCTCAGGAAAATCACTGAGAGATGACATTATCGATATTTGCCGAATTCGTTACACAATACCACCCACACAATCCGACAAATTGTATTGTAGGTCTACGCCTGCAAAACGACTCGTAATCCGGGATCGTGTCATTAGTGAATTCCGTAAGAATACGATTTAAATGGGAGGCAACAAATAAAGGGTGTACTTAGATTACTAAGATTAATTTTCCGCGCACATAATTTATATCAGCAAACCAGGAGTCGGGTCGACGAGACCATGAGGCAATTTACAAACTCGAAAATCGCGGAAGTTCGTTAATTATTCGGCGGGAGGCGGCTGAGAGCGGCGAGACTCACGGTTATTGACAATTAAGACAAGGCCCGACCGCCTCACGCGCCTTACAGCTCTGAGGGCTTAGCACCAAAACTTTGAAGTTAACATGACGCGAGCGAATAAGCGTGCTGTCACGTTCATGTTTATTTAGTAAATTTGTAGTATGACAAAGATGGCGTATCAGCTTGCTAGCGTCACGCTAACTACAATCTTTTCGTGCTAAGCCCTCTGCTCGCGGTCGCCCGCCGCTACCCAGAACGGATTTCAGATATTCACTATTCAATATAGTACACCGATAAAATATCATGATTTACGAAGGTCTTGCTTGTACCATCGGACGGGTTACAGCCATACGGATTAATAGCTGTCCATTTAATTTCACACATATTACACACTGAGATACCGAAATCTCGGTGTAATGAATTGGATATTGACACAGGACGAATAGCCATTGCTACGAATAGTATAACTTGGTTAATTTAATTTAGAGTCACCTGATAGACCAGCCTACATTATTCTGTCCCACACCCCACAACAAAATATAGATGGAAAAAATTGTAAAAATACTATTTTAAAAGAGTAACCATGGAGTTTCTTGCCCTTCTTCAACACAGGACATTCCGAAGTGGTGGTAGAGGCTTTGTTACTTTTCTAACAATTCATAAAGAATATACCTAATGGTTTACATAAATAAATACGGTGGACGATTTAGCGCAGTGGTTAAGACCTTAAGCCGCTCCACCCACTGTGTCTAACAGTCGCGGGTTCGATTCCCGCACGGGACAAATCTTTGTGTGATCCACAATTATTTGTTCCGGTCTGGGTATTTGTGTATATGAACTTTCATGTTTGTAAACGCACCCACGACACAGGAATAAATCCTAGTGTGGGGCTACGTTTTTTAAAAGAAAAAAAAAAAAGCAATAAATATTCTGATTTTGATTCTGATTCTACTGAAATTAAGGTCAAAATAAATGCACATACATGATCATGACCATGGAATTTATATTACTAGCTATAAAACAAACCTATCTATCTATATCATTACACCAGTTTCCTCACTGGGTAGGCAGAAAATACATTGCTCCAACAGATTTCTTTTCTTTTCTCTGGCTTCTAGCTTCATTCTGTTTTTATAACATACCTACCTAATAATATGTACACATATCACGAATGGTGTCTCAGAAAGAGTCAGTAGAGGTTTGACTGGCGCCTAAGTGTCACGTATTTATGTCGTCACGACACGTCATCAAAATAATAATAATTTTTAATACTTGTCTAGTACCTACTACTAAAGTTATGCCGCCAATAATCGTACAAAGCATTATTATTTTTCTACGTTTCATCTAATATTTGAAGTCTACGCCGCGAAGATGTGGGCCATAAAACATATCAATACATTAAACATTATAGAACGTAACTATACTACTTGTCTTGTACCCCGCCACAACGCAATAAACTGTAAGGCGACATAACGTACAGCGAACGCACAGAACTCGTAATGTTAGTTCAATGTAAACAACTAACACAATAACGAAAATTCCTCTTAAAGTAGGCCATGTATCGTGTTATTTGTGACTCCGCTCTGTATTCATGGTGAATCTGGGACAGGGAGCGAGCCAAAATAGCGAATATAAAAATGAGTTAAGTGATCAGTAAACGACGCTGCCCATGTTCCGATATTAAAACTTCGGTGTCTAATAGATTCTAAAAAGAAACTTAAGGCGACCATATTTAGCCCCTCCATAAAAGTTAAGGAACTTCTGGCACTTAATAGTACGCAAGATTCAGATAATATTATCAATCTTCTTTATTAGACATATATACATTATTATATGTTTTGACGTCCGGGTTTATCAGTTCATTCTCCAGACGCGTAGTCACATTAAACTTGAGTAAATAATATTATCTTTTGTAATCTGTGGTTTATTATTTAATATTACCAAAGGTCGTGTAGAGTGTTTACCATCTCACTAGCAGTTCAAGCTTAAGAATAAACATCACTTAATATAACGATCTATCAAAGACTTATCTACAGTACTTGACAGATATATCTTAAGTTAGAACTTTAATCCTTAAAACTATTTTTTTTTTAACTTATTAAACTACAATTTATGATATTATTGTGATAATTAACAATATTTACATCACAGAGACAGTCATCACAGTATAATTCACATTGTACTTTAAAAATGCTTGTAAATTTTCGATATTGTATTATTTTAAGTGTAAAGCAATATACGGTACAATTTATTTAAAACAAACAGCACTTTAACAGACATAATATAAGGTCAACACTCACAAAATGAGAAATCGTAACTGTTTCGTATTTCAAAGTAAGTAAAACACTATTCAAACCAAAGATTTTAGAATAACATTATAATTCAGCAAGCCGTTTTCGTTATAATTTAAAATATCATAAAATATGGACGCTTTATAATGAGTATCTAGTTACAGCACCCACTGCCTTATAGAACAGCTTAAAGTAACTGTGAACAAAGAGGACGACCTCAAAGTCACACCGCGTAAATTAAAATCTAATTTGCCAGTAAACCAAAAGTAAAAAAAAATACCCGAGCGATTTTTCCGTTAGATTTATAAATATATACACACACACTCACGCGCGCGCACACACGCACATGCACACCCGCACCCGTCCCGCACCCACACGCACGCATGCATGCACGCACACACGCACGCTCACACACACACACACACACACACACATACACAAACGCACACACACACGATGTTAGAACCCACGTAATAGGGGCTAGCCTATTGCCATAACAATAAACATAATTGGACACAATTCCAGACTACGAACTCTTACCGAAAGACTATATTTGTTCAACCTAGGATAAGATCTTGTGATCACAAAGCGCATCATTCACCACTCGTTGGTTTAACGAGGCAGCCGTCACTAGACCATTGTTTGATATATAAGAAACTTGAATCCTATCTAGGCACTTTCTTCAATACAATGTTATAATATCACATCCAGAACAATCGTGTTTTGGCGATGCCCAAGTATTTTTGTTTCCCTTTTTATGTTTATACATTTTTCACAAAATGTCCGTCGATAGCGATCCCGCCTTTTTTCTCATTCTTTTCCTGTCAAAATGACATTAACGATACCAAAAGTATCACTTTGATATGAAAACGGTTGAATAGACTTGATTGTTTATTAAGAGAAAAAGAAATACCAACTTGTTATTTTGCTAAGTAGAATAAATCGGTTATACTCGTATATTTCATATTGTTTCCTTTTATTGTAAAAAAATATATATATTTATATCTTTCAACAATCCTTGGGTTCTATTTGCAGAATTGATTTTCATGACAACCTCTTAATAGACCCAATATCATCTCAAAGCTAACCAAATTTTAAGCCTAATTAAAATACATGTTTAAAATACTGCATAATTGTTGGTCTCTTTTCAAATGGGTATATCTATAAACCATTTATATCATCACGCCAGATCCCTTGCGGGGTAGGCAGAGAGTACAGAGTTCCAACAAGTTCTTTCACTACATACCTCTCTGGCTTCCTCCACTCTCATAGTTCGTCAGATACACGCTCGCCGGTTACGGAGACCCTTGACTTGTCCTTCAGATAAGACTCGGTCTATTTGGTCATAGTAAGATAGTCTAGGTCTTCCCTACATCCTCCCACTTTCGCATTTTATCTCTGTTTTTTTTTTTATTCTTTCTTTACATCTATACAGGGCATCTATATAACAATTTAACATTAATACTTTTTTAATTATTGACATGCTATCTATTCTATTTTCAATATAAAAAAAAACTTGAAATGAAATTGTTTTTTTTTATTTATTAACAAATTTATAATATGAAATTAGTGTGTAATAACATCGTAACTAACTTTAGAAGCTTGTTATTAGCAACTTGTTTACTGTTAATACTATAATAAAATTTTGTTATTAGCCTGTAAGCTTTCTTAAAAATAAATAAATAAATAATAACTTACATGATAGTGGATAAAAGCATCCGTGAGCAAAAAGATTGATGTCAGCTTGATGAAGCGAAATAGCTGAGTCAGAGGCTCAATTTATAAAGACAGGGATGGGTATTGCCTACGCGTAATTACGTACCCTACTTAGGTACCTACGTGTTCCGATTTTCTTCTGTGTGGCTACGAATATTTTGGCCACGAGAATGAGTAGATTAGATTGCCCAATACGGGTTAGAGTTAGCGCGTACGTGAGGTTGCGAAGGGCGCTAGTAAATTATACTTAATTTTTTTTCGATCTTAAACAGGTTTCATCAGGAGAATAATCAATTACGTATGAAAAGGAGACAGATCATTTATATCGGTAATGAGGTCAAAAATAATACCTTCGCTTTGATACTACGATTCAATAGAGTATGACCGACAAAAGTATATCAGGTAAATGTACGATTAATCGACTCTGTAGCGAGGTAATTGGCCATTCGGGGTATATTAAATGTTTTAATATATCAAAGAAATAGGTAAATAAAAGGAAAATATAGATCCTCGGACACTGGATACATCACCGATGACATAGTAATTAGTACATAATTTTTAGCATATGAGTTATAACAAATTATTTATTTATTATTTATTGTATACAGTGGGAAAGTGAACAAAAGTTTACATTTAAGAGGTATACACAAAGGCGAGCTTAACTCAAATATGAGTTATCTTTCAGCGAACCTTTGAGTGTTGAGAGATGAAGAGATGAATAAGAGGGCAGTTATACAAATTACGTATTGATATGTTTTTTCCCAAAAGAAAATATGCAAGTGCTCTACCGTGAATTGTGTTTCAATTGATGCCAGTTAGTTCTCTTATTTAGGTCAGCCACACGTTATATGGAGTTTTTTATCAAAAATATTTCAGTTGCAGTCCGGAGTTCCGAATCGTGGCCGGTATAATAGCCATACTTTGCTTCCTGTTACATTAGAACCTGACATCGTCGGCGAAATTTAGGTTTACGTGCACTACTACTGAGCACCTCTGCCATGCCTGTTCGGAGAACATAGACATGAGAGTGATATAGTTATTGATTTAGACGAACTTGTTTTTCTTTATGTATTTGTTAGAGGCGTTGTAATTTTTTAAACCAAATTACAAACGCGCTCGGTATCGAGAGTGAACACATACAAATGCGTAAATGTTATAAAAGAACTACCGTCAGTTGCTTCGATAATAGTGGTTTATTTTTATTTATGATGATTGCTTCGTTGGTCTAGTGACGGAAAATGCGCGTTCCAATAAATAAATCTAAGTCGGACAAAAATATTATATTCAACAGAAAAAAAATCCATTTAGAGTTCCGGAGTTTGGCATTGTGTCCTGTACAATGTCAATAGGCTTGCCCCTTATTACATGGGACCTAAAATCGTCAGCAAAAAATGGGTACATAGGACACCTCTCCCACCTCTGCTTGGGGAATATAGATGTAACGGTGTTTATTAATGATGTTCCGTTTTATCAAAAGCACAATGTTTTAAAGTTCTACTAATCCTGGATAAAATAATTACCTAATCTATCTCTATCTATATCATCACTCCAGATCCTTTGCGGGGTAGGCAAAGAGTACAGAGTTCCAACAGGTTATTTCCTTACATACCTCTCTGGCTTCTTCCACTCTCATAGTTCGTCTCATACACGGTCGCCGGTTACGGAGACTCTTGACTTGTCCTTCAGATAAGACTCGGTCTATTTAGTCATGGTAAGATAAACTAGGACTTCCCCGGTACCTACATCCGTCCACTTTTGCATCGTATATCTGTTTTGTCATTTTTTCTTCTGACATTCTCTCTATGTGCCCGAACCAACGGAGCATACCCTTTCCCATCTTAACACCGATACTATCTTCCATAACTACTCGCTCTCTTACTACGCTGTTGCGAATACGGACGGTCAGCGTGACTCCGCACATCTTCCGCAGAGCTCGTATTTCCACCGTATTTATCCTACTTTCATTCTCCTTCTTACATACCCAGCTCTCGCTGCCATATAACAGCGTTGGGCCAAGCACTCCGTTATGCTTGGCCCGCTGCGCCTTTTGGCTTAAGTGTCGGCTTCCAAGTAGCTTTCCCATCGCACCATTTACTCTGTTCCCTGCACTCACTCTTCTCTCTATGTCAGCGGTATATTTCCCATCCTTACTGAATGCGCATCCAAGATATACAAACTCATTACCTAATGAAATCAATATATAACTTCTACATAATTACTAAATTTAGTGGAAACACCACAAATTCCTGCTTTAAACAGCAAAAAACCTAGTTTATTTGGTAAAAACTGTTTCAGCAGGTAGCTCAGCCCATAAATAACGACAAAACCACAATTGTCTAACCTTTATTCGATAAATAATTGAAGCTGGCTCACGTCTAATTGAAACGCACTCCTCGACATGACAAAATGACAATTTCATTAAAAATAAATAAAAAAGCATAAAACTTTTCCTTTTTATCTTATTGGACATGATTTTCTGGAATGAAATTGAATGGTGTCGTGTCTATCATTAATCACGGAGGCTTACCCGCGATCCTCTCTTATGAACTTTTTCTTTTTTAAGAATACTTTAAAAAATGATATCTTTGTTTACGAGTTTTTTTAATTAAAATATTCTGTCTTTTTTCATCGTTGTATTACAGAATTAAGAATACAATGGTACCAACATGATGCTTACACAACATTACACACGTACACACATTACCGCATGCAACTTAGTATAAGTCTTCTGATTTTGTCTTGGTTACTTTTTTGTTGACGAGTCAAATAAATAAATAAACACATGTTGTTGTAAACTCAACTTAACAATATAAATTTTATGTCCTCGCTTTATTCAAAGTTTCCATTATGAGGCGCTCGTAACGCTGTGATACCGCGGTGTTCGTAGAGATCACAAAATTAAGCAGCGTTTGGGTCGGTCAGTCTGAGATCGGTGACCGTCTGTGTCCTTTTCATTTTCGAGTGTCCGTGCTTTGAATGCACGTTAAGCAGTTGGTGCCGATTACCACTAATAGAGGTAGTCGTTAAGTCATGTTGAAAGCCTTATGGGCGGCTTGATTAGTTCCAATAATAGGTGGCTGTAGCCACCTATTTAGCTAGGGTTGTATCCTCCCTCCACCAATCCACAGTCTGATAGATTGTGTATGATCCGGTTTGAGTAGAGGTGTACGATTTCTCTCACCTCGTTTTGTGATACAAGGCCTTTACCCAGCAGAGCGACAGTACAGTCTGATTTATTATTACCTATTTATTTATCTAATCACATCTAGGTAGTAGGTATTTTGCTACCTTTGTATTTCTTTTGTAACATCGTTATGGTACAATCTGTTGAATGCTTAAGACCAAGGGCTTAGCACAAATAGAATGACACTACCGTGACGCTATCGAGTTCAGTTGCCATCATTTTCACGCAACAATTTTAACAAATAAATAAGAACGTGACAACACGCTATCTCTGCAACGTCACGCTATAGTATTTTTCATGTAAGATGGGTACTGTGATAGTTCTAAGAGTCAAAGGAAATTATACTTTATTCAATGGCAGTCAGAGACATGACCCGTTTCTATAATGGACTATAGTTATGCTTTAACACCATTGAATTAAACGATGTTAGGTCCCATGTAATAGGCGGCGATCCTATTGTCATATACCGGGCAAAATTCCAGACTCTGGACTCATACTAGGAAGTATTCGTTAGAAAACCTACAGTTGTCCGACCTCGGATTTGATCACAAAACGATGCGCTTAGCCATTAGACCAGCGAGGCAGTCATACCTAATAGAAACATTTTCGAGAAATCGTGGTGTCACAGTCAACTATATCTATTAAATTTTTAGTGCAAAAAGAATGGCATGTCAAATCGGTAGCTTCAATCTGCTTGTGTTAAGCCCTGATGGTCGCTTTGGTTCGAATGCATTCTTTAATAAGAAGTATAACCTAGCTACAAGCATACTGCAATTAATTTCCAGCACACCTGCAGTCGCCATTCGCATACTAATCCTTAGAAATATTCATATTACGTGATAAAATTAACATAACTTGCCAATTGTCCTCGGTAGAAAATTCTTTCCTAGGTATTAATTATAGATAATAAAAAGGTATTTTTATTTTATTAGCAGCAAAGGAAAAGCGTAGATTACGGTCAGTAGCGTATGGCTTAGTCCAGTGGTGAAGAGCTTAACCCGCTCAGTCCACTGGATCAAGTAGTCGCGGGTTCGATTCCTGCCCGGGAAAAATCTTTAATAATAACAATTTATTTAATCCAGTCATTACACAAACAAGCCATGTTTGCTGCTATTAGTTTGCGAATTACAAAAACTATAATAAGTATAAATAATTATTGTTAAAATAATAATGATAACAATAAATATAAAAATCAGTTATATATAAATAAATCATCTGAACTTAAACATATTTTTTTAAATTCAAAAATATCACAAATTAAAAGTCATAATTAATATGTCACAATTAAAATTGTGTAACCCACAAATGTTTGCTTCGGCTTGTCTTTTATAAAAAAAAGTTTATATTTTCTTGGTTGAACATGGCAAA
Source organism: Phalera bucephala (assembly GCA_905147815.2). Taxonomy (NCBI): domain Eukaryota; kingdom Metazoa; phylum Arthropoda; class Insecta; order Lepidoptera; family Notodontidae; genus Phalera; species Phalera bucephala. The sequence goes on from LR990622.1 coordinate 18,499,404, forward strand.
AATATTAAAAAGCTTCTCGAGATTCTTTTACTTGGTCAGTAAAAAAATCTGACTCATTAGTCTAGTGGTGTATAATGTTCGTAGCAATCACGAGGTCTGTGCGTTCGAATACTAAGTCTGACAAAGTATAGATTTTCTATCAAAACATTCCCTGTCACTCCGGTATCTGGAATTGTGCCAATACCAGCCAGGCACAATTCCAATGGCAACAGGCTGGCTCTTTATTACATCGAGACCTAACAACCAAAGTGTGTGTACACAATATACTTCTGCCACCCCCGCGTGGGAAATATACAAGTAATAGTGTTTATTTTTTGTACAATATACCGAACGCCAGCAATTTGGCACAGTTGTAAATAGTGTATTATATTTTGTTACTTTTTACTGTTTATTTATATATTTAAAATAGATTGATAGTTAATTTTTTTATTTTTGACATATGAAAATTAAATAAACAATTACTACAAACTCAAGTTATACATAATCCAAAAAACTATACTGATATTTCGTTAAGTAGGTAGTAGATATATATTTACCTCATGGATATCTTTTGTATAGTTTAAGGATATATGGAATGAAATATTTCAAGGGTTTATTATAGCCGCAATGGTAATGGGAATAGGGGCGGTGTACACGCGGGGGGTGGTCTCGCACAACTGGCTCTCAGGTAGCGCCAAAAACACACAATGTTAACGCCAAAAAACGTTACCCGCTTTGTAAATAGATTTACTCACAAATTCGCGGGCACATCAAAAGCATCACATGTGAGCTGTAAAATAAAAGTACTCGTAAGTGTTTGAGGAGGCGTGAATTATGTAACAAGCACAGTACCGCTTCCTTAGCTTACGATTACACGGGCGCTTTTTAACGGGTAGCACTGAAGCGCTGTACACGCTCTTCAAAAAATGTTACTTTTAGCCGTTTGTTACATTCCAGCGCTTTACTAACGCCCGTTGAAAAAGCACCCGTGAGAGTATGCTTGCTTGCACACGCATTAAGGCCGGGAAATGACTGCTAATGGCACTTTCTTCGTAGTCCCACCTTTTCGGCGCACATTAAACAAATTAAGAAGGGAAACAGTACGTAGAAGAAAAAAAAATTATGACAAAAAGAATATCATTTGACTAACTCTATAATTATATTTGACGAAGTATAGGTGAGGCCCTCGGAGTGCTATGTGACCGCGGTGTTCTTCGCGATCACCAAAGTTAAGCAGCGTTCGGCTCGGTCGGCATGAGATGGGGGACCGTTTGTGGTGTTTCCATATTAGATCGTCTCTGTGCTTGGGTAGGCACGCTAATCTGTTACTCTAGTCGTTAAGCCACTTTGGAAGACTTATAGATGGCTTGATAAGTTCTAAGAGCTGGTGACCATAAACCCGCCTCTTGTAAACCGCACTTCGTCCGCGTGGCGGAGTATCACCTAACATTTCTCACCTCGATAAATGAGAGGTCTTAAAGGTATTGAGGTGTAAACGGGACCTACATCTTAACGTGCCTTTCGAAGTGTGTAAATGCTCCAAATGTTCCAGAAAATCACCCATCTCAGACTGACCAAGCTGAACGCAGCTTAACCTTGTTGAGCGGTATAAACACCACGGTACCGCGATATCAATTCAAGGTTTTATTTTAAACTATGTAGTAGTGAGAAATCTATATATGACCCCCAAATATTTATTTCGGTGCGGGTGAGTGATCGTGATGAGAGTTCCACGTTTGTAAACGAACGCATAACAGCGAAATAATTCCCAGCGTGGAACTATATTTTATTTAATATTATTTAAAAAGATGTATGATACATTATGACTGCAAGGTGGGTGAAATTATCATCTACCGTAAAAGGTTTCGTTGCTATGTATTCCAAACTAATCACAAATTCATGAGAAGTCCAAACCGTCTCGCTTGTTTTTTCTTATTCATTAATCATTACGGATGATGTAAGTAGGTTCCTTTTTGTATTCCTCGAGGCGATTGTTTTTATTTATATAATAACACCGTCACGCCTATATTCCCCAAGCAGGAGTGGCAGAGGTGTACTGCGTACACCCACTTTTCGACGAAGATGTAAGGTCCCATGTAATAGGGGGCGAGCCTATTGCCATACACCGGGCACAATTCCAGCCTCAGATTTTTCGTTAGAAAAACTACATTAAATTTAGTTTTTCTAACGAAAAATTCCCAGCGCATCGCTTTATTCAAATCCTAGGATTTGAACAAAGCAATGCGCTTTGCCACTAAACCAACGGGGCAGTCGAACAAGATTTTATATAACATACTATAAAAAATATTGTGGTATGTTATGTAATTATCTGCATAAATAAATAATAAGTAGATAGCAGCAGAGAAATAATAGCAGGCATAACTAAATTCGTGTAACGCTCACCTTGCTATCAAAAGTTTTAAGGTTGAAGACCCGACTAGACAACCCGGTTTTTGCGAAATCTATGTGAGGTTCATAATTTGTTCTGAATTGACACCTATTCGAAAAGATTGTTCGTTGACAGAAAAATATTAAATTTTTCGAATGTCGTATTCCCAAAAACAATCCACACAAGGGGATAAAAGGCTAGTTATATTAGTTATTAATTATCTATTATAACATTTATTAATAGCCGGTGTGAGATCCAGTGTATTTTTAATTGAATAAAAATTGTATTTAATAAATGCAATTTTTGTTATTATCATCTATTCACATACACATTACATAACACGTGTTCGTAGCACGTATTTCACTCAACTCCTCCGCTGAAACTCTTAGCTACTAACTGCTACTGAGAGTTAGTTGTTTTGTTTCAGAATGAGGTGCAAGTTTGACTCAACACATTACTCAGAGACCCGACATCGCGTAGTTTTTCTTTATTAATGAGATCACTCGCTTTTTGTTTCCTGTTAAAGGCTTTTTTAAAGTGGGTTTTGAAGTGTCAAGGCAAAATACTGGCACGTTCACCTTTTTGTAAAAAAATATGGTATATTAACTCGAAGCGTGGGACGGCCATCTACCAGACGGACCGACGATCTTGTGAGGATCGCAGGATGTCGTTGGATGCAGGTGGCATCGGACCGGAGAGCGATGGGGAGCGATTGGGGAGGCCTATGTTCAGCCGTGAACAAATATAGGCTGATATGATGATGATGATATTAACTCGATAGCTAATATTAATCTGTTCATGTTAAGCCCTCTGAGGGCTAAACATGAACCGCTTAACATTATCGTAACGTTTCCGATAAAACGTGCATTGACGTTGGTCTTTATTTAGTAAATTTGTTATGTGAAGAGGATGACATATCAATTCGATAACGTCACGCTTATGTGAATCTATTCGTGCTAAGCCCTCTAGTCCTTTATTATAATTTAAACGTGTATATAGATGTGTATACGGAATATTTATGAAATATTTGGTAAAACGTTGAGATTGGCATCCCACGTTCATATGTAATCGTGTTTGCATCCCCTCATGTATAGAATTTGTGATTTCGAGATAGTTGATATTGGAGTGAAATTCCAAGAGGGTGTGAAATAGTTCCGCGATAAGGTTATCAACGACATCTCAGTGACCGAGTTATTTGCTTATATTAAATGATTCAGGATACTATGGATACAGCCCACCAAACCGTATCCGTAACTCTCTCCTATCTCGATTTGTAAGAGAGGGCCTTTGCCTAGCGGGTGGGGCTGTATAGGTTGTATTATATATTTATACAGATACATAGATAACTAATAGATTCTTTATAGATCTACAATCTTCCCAATATGCCGATAATAAGCTTAAAACGCATGAGGCTCTCGTAGCGCTGTGGAACTACGGTGTTATTAGCCATCACCAAGGTTAAGCAACGTTCGTCTCGGTCGGCCTGAGATGGGTGACCGTTTGTGGCATATTCGAGCGTCTCCGTGCTTCGAAAGGCACATTAAGCCGTTGGGCCCAGTTGTTACAAAATGTGGTAGTCGTTAAGCCAAGTTGGAAGGCTTATAGGCGGCTTGATAAATTCCAACAGCAAGTGGCTACAAACCTACCTCAGCCAATCCACACTGGGTCCGCGTGGTGGAGTATGACCACGATTTGTGAGAGAAGGCTTTTGTCCAGCATTGAGACACTATAGGCTGATAGTCGTATTGTTAAGCTTAGAACATTATGAACATTACCTCCTACTAAGTTTGAAATGATTGATCCAATCTGTATTCCTCGAGGATGTCAAAATAATTCTATTTTTACTTAAGACTAGCAGTTTCTCACGACTTCGTAACCGGTCGACAACAGCGCCACCTACCGGGGTCTTTGTTATATAGCCTATGGTACTTCTGGATAAGGTAGCTTTCTAATGGTGAAAGAATTGTTGAAAGCGGTCCAGTAGTTTTTGAGTTTATTCGTTACTAATAAAAAAAATCTATTAAAAAAAAAAGGTAAACCGACTTCAAAAAGCAAAAAATAAATATTTGAAGTCGGTGTTGGTTGGTGCAGTCTGTTACTTGGCACTAAACTCAACTATTTATTTTTTGCTGTTTGAAGTCGATTTACTTTTTTTTTTAAAGATTTTTATTTTACAATTTTAAGTAACGAGTGAATTATTTAGTAATATTTATATACCGATATTATATTATTTTGCTGAGTTGTACAGAAAGGTACCTACAGGATTAATATAATGACTATAATAACGGAATCTATACATTCGCGCTGTTCGCCGTTAAGGAGTTCCCTCTTGTATCTTCAAAGTCCAAGGTCCAATACCAATAACATTAAAATAGGACCACCTCAAAACTATACTGAACCCAATGCCAAAAGAATCATCAAAATCGGTTCATAAGCAAAGGAGTTATAAAAAAACGACGAATTATGAATCTCCTTTTTGAAGTCGGTTAAAAATACAAATCTTTCCTCTTTATAATAAAAGTGTAGAAGAAGACTAAGTTGGTCAAAGTATAGCTTTTTTGGTGGGAAATTTCTAGTATCTATCAGCTCGGAGTCTGGAATTTTACCGTTGTGACAACAGGCTCGCCCCTATTACATTGATACCTAACATCGTTAGCGAAAAAGGGTGTAAATATAAACCTTTGTACACCAGTGTTTATTATTACAAGCATTTATTCAAGTTGCACAGTTCGTAGGTCTGCCTGTCTTTTTCCGGTTCAAATTTTGTGATTCATTTTTCAAGGCCTTGCGGGTTAGCAATTGAGCTAAAATTTGGCACATGCAATTATATGGTACCATAGAGCTAGTCTGCTGATGGAGTCGATGGGTAGCAATAGGAACCTGTCAACTATACAAGATAGCCCCCTCGTATTTCAACTTAATAGATTGGTATTGATAAGTACTATAGAAACAGATGGTGTTCAGGACCTGATGATGAAGCCAAAAGGTGGTCCATGAAAGCACCCAACTACTCAATATAACCCCGCCGTATTTAGGCGTATATTTGTCTTGACGAGTACTGTAGCCCCGGCTGGGGTCCAAGGTCTGATGATGGAGCTGGAAGGAGGCCATAGGAACTCCTCAACTAAGCAAGATACCTTCGTTTAGTGTTTGCTATAAAATCTGGTATTTAAAAACATATTTTCGAATTGACATTATTTATTTTATTTTTATAACAAACAACAAAACCAGTTTAAAATTAAAACAGTTTACTCAAAAACCGATAAAAAGCACGTATTATTTAAGTAATGGAAATATAGTTTTCAAGTACACACGAGAGCGTGTAGGGTGCATAAATAATTCATCGAAATCCCGCGGAGCTCGCATGCGGCTGGCAAAAATCGCTTTACGAGTGCGGGAATCGGCAGGAACGATGCCGCGTTGATATAACCCTATACTGAGCTCTTATTCGATATGACCAAACAATGCACGTTATGGTAAGTTCGTGAAATCAACGCTTAAGGGAATTACGAACGTCAATGACGATGAGAAATTTTATTTGAAAATTTTCCTTGTCCGACGACCTTGACAATAGTGAAAATTGTGCCCAGAGGACCCAAACCGCGGGTTATTTTTCAAATATTACAGATTTAGTTAGTTAAAATAAAAAAAGTCATTCATAGAAGTCACAGGGCATGTCTTAAGCTTTTTTTGTGTATAGTTTATCCATATCCAATCTACCATTGAGTAGAATATTTGCAATATACATTAAAGATAGAGTTTTAAAAAGTATTATTTTGGAAAATTAAATACGTACGTAATTTTTATATATTTCTTATCATCAACAATCTTCTGAAAATAGAGCCAATTTTTGGGAGTTAGGGTTAAGTTCCCCCTTAATGGTACTCCAGTGGCACACAGAATACGAAGATAGGACGAGCTAATTGCCTCCGTAACCGGCGCGCGTGTATGAGACGAACTATGAGAGTGCAGGAAGCTAGAGAGGTCCATAAGGAAAGAACCTGCTGGAACTTTGTACTCTCTGTCTACCCCCTAGGGATCTGGCATGATGATATAGATAGATCAGTTAGTCTTATATCTCAATTGTTAAATATGACACTGGAGCTAGATCGTATGCTTGATTTTGTACATTGTATTTATACAGAATATAATGTAAAAAAATTAAAAGAGAAAAAAGACAAACCCAGTGAGTTTCTCGCCGGATCTTGTTTGTGGAGGTCGATTCGGTGGTAGATTAGTAAGTCAAAAAGAAAATGTAGACTTGACAATTTATTATACAATTTTTAGCCCCCGCAGAGTTGATAGAATATAACAGTTTCTCGTGACTTTGTACCCGGTCGACAACAGCGCTACCTACCGGGTCTATGTTTTATAGCCTATGTTACTTCTGGATAATGTAGCTTTCTAATGGTGAAAGAATCGGTCTAATAGTTTTTGAGTTTATTCGTTCCAAACATACAAAAATACAAATCTTTCCTTATTATATAAGTGTAGATAAATTATTGGAGTTTAAACGCAGATATCGTAAGTCGCTGCGTTTGGCCATAGGGAATATATGCCCAGGCGGCGCCACTGCGCAAACAAATTGGATGCTTAAAATTCAATTTGAAGGTTTCGCGGTCCGCTTCATTCGCTCTCCCCGTTCGTTACAAGCTGGACTCGCACACATCCGAATGGAAACGCAATTATTTAGCCGTAACTTGTGTATGTTTAAATGTTGACCGACACCGCTTGTTTGGACACTGAAAATTTGTGTTTACTGCCACTGGTTTCTGGGCTTGGAAATTTTGATTATCTTTTTATAATCTTTGTGTGTCTGTATTTCGGGGTCAAATTTTGTGGTCCATTTTTCAAGCACTTGCGAGTATCTGATTGAGCTGAATTTTGGTAACAATGCAATAATATGGAACCATTGAGCTGGTGTGGTGAAGCAGCCGGAAGGTGACCACAGGAACAAGTCAAATACACAACGTTAACCCCTAGTGTTTATTTATCGTTGCGTAAATGTTGACCGACACCGCTTATTTGTATAATGGAAATTTGTGTTCACTGCCATTGGATTTTGAGTATTTTTTTATAACCTTTGTTTGTTTGTCTGTCTTGCTGTTCAACTTTAGTGGTCCATTTTTCAAGCACTGGGAGTATCTTATTGAGCTGAAATTCTGGATACGTATATAAGTTTAGTAACAATGCAATAATATGGAACCATGGAGCTGGTCTGATAATGGAGACATGTGACATAATAACATGTCAAGTACATAACGTAATCCCCTAGTGTTTATTGCTCATTACTAGCAAGTCATCCAGATCGCTTCCAGGGTCTGATAATAACGCCTGATCTGTGCCGTGTGGTGCCGGCAGAGCAGAATAGCACCACCCCATATCTTCCCGTGGGTATCGTAAAAGGCGATTAAGGGAGTGTGAGAAAATACTGACTCCTTGTATCTTTCTCACCGTGATACTGCTCCGTCTGTCTGAGTCCTTCTCCGGTCGTAACGGTCTCCGTTCCACTGGGCCCAGAAGGATAAGGATGAGTATGTGCACCTGTGTCTCGCGCGTATACTTGTGCACCTTAATATTTCCTGCGCATCTGACCGCTTCCGTTACTGGACTCCGAGTACGCAAAAGCCCTGTGGCGATGAGTAAAAGTAGAGAGGTCTAGCCTGATGCAAATTAGGCTTTGTCTGATATCTGCACGCAGGCGGTCCCGGGGGCGTGAGAACACGCCGTGGTCGTTTCCGCGCTGCACATTTGGGACGACAGCACGGGCTCGGCAGCACTTGGGATGTCAAAGCAGCCCTGTTTAGGGAGGCACTGCTTTCCCCGCTCAGCTGGGGAGGGGGCTAGAAAAGGTGCCCTAAAAAATGCTCGTCCCGACATGGCAGATGGTAGTAACCGCGGCTATCAACGCATCATTCAAATCGTAGTCGACGCCGCAAAGGAAATTTAAAAAGAACACCTGTTATGACATTCGGCGCGTGGAACGTGAGAACGCTTCTTGATCGAGATGTCAACGCCTGCCCCGAACGTAAGACCGCCATAGTAGCTCGGGAACTTCATCGCTATAACGTGGATGTGACTGCTCTCAGCGAAACACATCTCCCCGATGAAGGAGAGCTGGTGGAAGTAGGTGGCGGCTACACTTTCTTCTGGAAAGGTACCGCTGCCTCCGAAACTCGACGATCAGGGGTAGGTTTTGCCATCAAGAATCACTTAGCAAAGCATTTAGAGGAGTACCCTGTACATATCTCAGACCGCGTAACCACACTGCGCCTTCACCTGGACAAAGACAACTACCTTAATGTCATCAGCGTCTATGCTCCAACGTTAGACAAGTCTAATGACATCAAGGAAAAGTTCTATGAGGAAGTGACACATTGCCTCGATAGCTTCAACGCCAGGGAGCAGGTTTTATTGCTGGGCGATTTCAATGCCAGGGTTGGACGGGACTATGAGGCTTGGCCTGGAGTTCTGGGTAGACATGGAGTTGGCAACATGAATAGCAATGGTCAGTTGCTGCTCAGTCTTTGTGCTCAATACGGTCTGGCAATTACGATCACTATGTTTAGACTTGCCGCCAAGTACAAGACAACATGGATGCACCCAAGATCTAAGCATTGGCATTTGATTGACTATGCTATCGTGAGACAAAAAGATTTCAGCCAAGTACAGGTCACCCGCGTCATGCGTGGTGCGCACTGCTGGTCTGACCACCGACTTATTGTCACTAAGCTACGAATCCGCCTCCGTCGCCCGCGTAGTTCTCTTATAAAAAAGCTTGCTTCTTTGAACTTGGATAAGCTAGAAGATATCGCGGTCAGGGAGAAATACGCTGAAGCCCTGTCTGAAAAGCTGATGCCAGCTAATGAGGTAGGTGATATTGATGCTGCCTGGGGAATATGTCATCTCATATCATGGATACCGCTTCAACTGTACTGGGTAAAAAAATCCGTCGCAACGAAGACTGGTTTGATGGAAATGATGAAACCCTGCGGGCAGCATTCGACAAACACCGAGATCTCCTGCGACAGCACAAAAGGCAGAGAGGAAGCGTTGCGGTTGTTAAAGCTAGTGACCTCGAATTGCGCAAGCTGTCTCGACATATGAAAGACAAGTGGTGGCAGGACAAAGCTAGTCACATGCAATGGCTCATTGACACAAACCAGCTGGGTGAGTTCTACAGTGAGGTACGTAAGCTGATTGGTTCATCCTACCAAACTCGGGTGCCTTTAAGGTCTCTAGACGGTAATCACATGTTGACAAGCAAGGAGGATATACTAAACCGCTGGGCGGAGCACTTCAACATTCTGCTAAATGTGGATCGATCAGCTGATCTGCAAAGTATCGGTTTAATGCCACAGCTCCCTCTCGCCTTTGAGCTGGACGAGACTCTATTGCGTGACGAGGTTGTTACTGCTATCAGACAGCAACAAAACAAACGGGCGGCTGGCATTGACCTTATACCGGGAGAGCTGATAAGATACGGCGGAGAGGAGTTGCACACGTTAGTGTGGGAACTATTTGTTCGCATGTGGGAGGAGGAGCGCGTTCCGGATACCTTTAAAGTATCGCGCATAAGTGCTCTTTACAAGCACAAGGGTGACCGATCTGACTGCAACTCCTACCGCGGTATTTCGCTCCTTTCAGCCCCCGGAAAGGTCTTTGCTAGAGTTCTCTTAAACCGCCTAAAGAACTTGTCTGAAAAGATTCTGCCTGAAACCCAGTTTGGCTTCCGACTGGACCGAGGGACATGCGAAGCTATATTCTCTGTGCGTCAACTGCAAGAAAAGAGCAGGGAACAGAGCTGTCAGCTGTACCTTTGCTTTGTTGACCTGGAGAAGGCTTTCGCAAGTGTGCCTCGGGAAGCTCTATGGTTGGTGCTAGGTAAGCACGGGTGCACGGAAAAGTTTGTGAGACTTCTTAGACTCCTGCATGACGACATGCAATGCTGCGTTGCCGTAGACGGTGAACAGACAGACTTCTTCCCCGTTACCTGTGGGGTGAAGCAAGGATGTGTCTTAGCGCCTACTCTGTTCGCCTTATACTTTGCGGTGGTAGTTAGAGAGGTCTTACACACTGTTTCTCAGGGAGTCCGCATCCGTTTCCGCACAGACGGCAGCCTTTTCAACTTGGCTAGACTTAAGGCTCGCACTAAAGTCTCTTACGCACTGATCACTGAGATCATGTATGCTGATGACTTGTGCTTCCTATCAGAATCCCTAGACGGCCTGCAACAGCTGATGTCCGCATTCCACCAAGCCTGCCGTAAGTTTGGCTTAAAGATCAGTGTCAATAAGACGGAGGTGATGCCCCTGGACATACACGGTTACGAGACACTGACCATAAAACTTGGTGAGGATGTGCTAAAGCAGGTGGATAGATTTCGCTATCTGGGGAACACTGTAACATCCAAGTGTGACCTTGATGCTGAGATCAATAGCAGGGTGGGTACCGCAGCTGCGGCATTCGGCAAGCTATGTACCAAGGTCTTCTGCTCGCATAACCTTAAGTTGCCCACTAAGATATCGGTGTATATGGCAATCGTGCTGCCAAACCTCCTATACTCCTTTAAGACGTGGTGTGTATACCGCCGCCACATTCGCACTCTGGATCGCTTCCACCTTAAATGCCTCCGTACCATCATGAGGATCAGATGGTCCGATAGAGTGCGAAATACCGAAGTTCTGCGACGAGCCAATGTTGGTGGCATTGAAGCCTATTTAATGCGTCGACAGCTTCGGTGGTGCGGTCACGTATTCGTATGGCGGAGGAAAGAGTGGCGAAGCGCATCTTCTACTCTGAACGGCACACGGTACACAGCGGTACACAGCGGCCAGAATGGCGCAGGATGGTGAACAGCCAAGTACACGAGTTCGAGGCTCAGAGTAAAGCTGACCTTGACGCCAAACGCAATCAGTTAAAGGCCCGCCCACCTGCTGCCATAACATACAACTATGAGAACGGCGTACTCACGTGCCCTCAGTGTGCACGGAGTTGCGCCGCGAAGATAGGCTACATAAGCCATCTTCGAGCGCATCAGCGGCATTACTCTGACTAGGGGTCAAAGTGGTCGCCATGGCCGAAATCGGTCGGATCAATCAATAACGCCGGAAGTTGATCATAGGAACTCCTCAATTAAACAAGATAGCTCCATCATATTTGGGCTTTTGGATTTGTTTCGATAAGTAATATATTCGGTAAGTTATAGTTCATGGTGGTGGCAGGGTCTGATGATGAAGCCGGAAGGAGGTCATATGAAATCTTCGACTAAGCAAGATATATCCGTCGTGTGTTCGCTATAAGCGCTTATTTTTAAAACATATCTTTTTATATAATATTTTTTTGTAAGAAACAATATTGATGTATAATTCTTACATGCGGTGTCACAAAGTTCTTAATTTGAATCCTGGGTCGAATAGAATAGTTCTTTTCTTACAACAAATTAAAACCTCAATTGAATTATTCTAGTATATAATAATAATTGGGCCAGCGTGGTGGGCTATGGCCTAAACCCTCTCAGTTTGAGAGAAGGCCCGTGCCCAACGGTGGGACAGTTTCTTAACAGGGCTAATATTATTATATATTATATACAGCGGACTGATGAGTAACAGATTTTTTTGATAAATTGAAATAAAATTTGTAACATACATTAAAAATAGTTGGGATCAATTCAGTTGCTGATTTAGAACAAACTACTTAAAGATCTTGCGTTATTTTTGTTATACCTTGTATTTATTTACCATTTATTAATATTTAGATTATCCCTCCTTTGAAACCGCTTTGTTGTGTAGAAACTTCAACAACGGAATGAACTCTTAAATAAAGCGAAATTGTGGTGAGTACTACCCCGAGAAGAATTTGAAGTTGAAATAACTACAAGACGAAGTTTCCCTCCTCAGATTCACATAACTTTTACGAATAAATTTAAGTTTCCTCAAGCTGAAAATTGATGAGTACTTCTATGAATTTAAATATTACCCGTATAATTTGAATTACCATACCCGTAAACGACTGCATAATATATTTTGTCGTATTTCGAATGGACTGGTGTCGTTGATACATATTTATGGTGAGTTACAAAATTGACTACTATAAAGAGACTCATGGTCTGACAAGGATCTTTTGGCACGTGGACAAAATCGGAACTAGCTCTGTTATCAATATAGAGGTATTTAATACGCATACCGGGAGCATTAACAAGGTTATATAATTGTACTGCTCACACTTATGTCATTTCAACAAATAAAAAGTCTTTATTATATATATATATATATATATATATATATATATATATATATATATATATATATATATATATATATATATATATATATATATATATATATATATAATAATATCAGCCTATACTGCCCACTGCTGGACAAAGGCCTTCTCTCACAAATCGAGGTGAGAGATATTAGGTAATACTCCACCACGCGGACCCAGTGCGTATTGATGGAGGCAGGTTTTTTTTTTTTTTTGATGGGGGAAATCCTTCATAGGATACCCGCTCGCCAATGGGGGAAGCGAGGAGTTATGCCGAGACTCCTACCGGCTAAAACCCCCACCGTGCTCCAACTCGTCACTGTGGCTGGGGCGGGTTACGGGAACGCGTGAGCAACCATCCGCGACCCGCCAGCGACCTTCTCTTATATGGAAATCCACTCTTGGCGGAATTGTTTTCCGCACGCTTCATTGAGGGGCGTGCCGGGAGCACATGGCACGCCCTTCCCTCCCGAGGGCCTATTATTGTGTGTAGGCAATGGGCAACCCCATTCCCATTACCCGCAAACCCTCATCAAGGCGGCATTAAGTTGGCGTAGGCACGCTGTCGCCGCCTTGTTCTACGACGACGGAGCGGATCAGCCAGAGGATCAGCCTCCCATGCCATGGAGGCAGGTTTGTGGCCACCTGCTGTTTGAACTTATCAAGCTGCCTTTAAGGCTTTCAGCTCGGTTTAACGACTACCACATTAAGTGGTAGCCAGGACCAACGGCTTGACGTGCCTTCTGAAGCACGGAGACGCTCGAATATAAAAATGCCACAAACGATCATCCATCTCGAGCCGACCGAGTCGAACGCTGCTTAACCTTGGTAATCGGTAAGAACACCGCGGTCGCACAGCGCTTTGAGTGCCTATAATTTATTTAATAATAATAAATCTGTTTATTTGCGCATAAGTAATTGACGATTGATAGATCAGTAAGTAGGTTGTACAAGTTAAATCTGTATATAAAACATGTGAACCCTGCCTTTTAAACTAGGTTGCCCTGTATCTTAAGGGGCAGGGGTATCTTAAGGGGTTCGGCTATATGACAACAAATTTTGTGATTTAAACAAGAGTTATTTAGCAATGTGAAATATCTATCGTACAATAGTGCGCGGTTATTATGGATACATTTATAAAAGGTTTGACATGCATTCTGGAATAAAAAGGAAGGACGAACCATGCTGGAACAAAATTTTTTAAATTGGTTACCTAAATGATACCAAGTGTCCACAAAAAGTGTACAGCTGAACTGAGTTTATAATCCCTCTATGCTTTTAAGTCCTATCTCTATGATTATCAAATGAAATGTTTGATGATTGACATCACAATTCGCTGGAGTAGCCTTTAGCTATGAAATTTGCCCAAGTTCTTTTTAAATTAGGGGGAATATTTTAAAAGCCTTTTTTTATATTCTATAACTCGAATTGATTTACTGCGTCCACGTGGTGCAGCTTAATTAAGTTCGTTGCGAAAGTACGTGAACTGTCTTGAGTTAGTTACACACTATGGACTCACCCTTTAAAATATTTTCTTGTAAGTAAGATTTTTTTCTGATTCGGTCTCGCAGAGAAACTCCGAGCATAGCTCTTTCCATTGCCCTTTGGACGACCTTGAGCCTTTTTATGAGGCCCATCGTGAGTGACCATATCTCGGTGCCGTAAGTCATCACTGGCAACACACACTGGTCAAAGACTTGAGGAGATCCGCAGGAGAACTAAAGTCACCGATATAGCTCTCAGAATTGCCAAACTTAAGTGGCAATGGGCGGGGCACATCGCTCGTAGAACTGACGGCGGGTGGGGCAGAAAGATTCTCGAGTGGCGACCTCGTACCGGAAGCCGTGGAGTGGGCAGGCCTCCCACAAGGTGGAGCGATAACCTGGTGAAGGTCGCAGGTAAAAGCTGGATACGTACAGCACAAAGCCGGTCGTTGTGGCGATCTTTTGGGGAGGCCTTTGTCCTGCAGTGGACGTCTTTCGGCTGATGATGATGAAGATTTTTTTTTCTAAATAGTAACCCTAATTTTACACCAACGCAACCCTGACAATGTCATCCAAGTGTCAAAAGATCCTTATCGCAATATATAGTCCACTACATACTTCCAAGGAGATGTTTCAATAGGTCAGACCACACGTATACTAATTTAAAAAATGAACTTGGATAAATTTTACAACAAACGACAACTCTGCGACTGTCATGAAGTGACATGATGACAGCGTTAGTTCGATTTTGTCCACGAGCCAAAAAATCCATATCGCACTGAACATATGTATTGTGAGTTACCAAATTGACAACTGTAAAGAGACTAAGGAGAGATGTAAATAAGTCTCAGTTACAAAGTCACAAGTCGCTACTCCGTCGTTTCACTGCCGTCTGGAACTTTTCTAATTCTGTATTCTTCGATGAACTTTTCCAATATAGCGAACATAACGCTTACATGTTCGCCTAATCCGATATCCCTATACGGAGATACAGCACAAAGTTTTCATAAACTAATTTATTCAAACTACCAGTATTTACTAGAAGAAAGTTTTTTAATCTAGTTTAAAATTGTGCACTACGTAAGCAACAGGCTACCGTGCCCGTTACAGTGTACATTATTCGCTCATTTAATCACTCGAGACTCGTGTAGTCAAACTCAATTGTCAAACTAGCTCTATTCAGAGCATAGAGGTAAGACTTAAAATTATAGAGAGATTGACACAAGAGTGACGGACGATTTAGCGCAGTGGTTAAGAGCTTAAGCCGCTCCACCCACTAATATATATGTCTAATAGTCGCGGGTTCGATTTGTGTGATCAAGCACGGGACAAATCTTTGTGTGATACACAATTATTTGTTCCGGTCTGGGTATTTGTGTATGTCAATTTTCATGTTTGTATACGCACCCACGACACAGGGGTAAATTACTAGTGAGGGGCTACGTTTTTCAAAAAAATAAAAATTACATACCTAGTTGAGCTGTACACTTTTTCTGGACACTTAGTACCATTTAGGTAACCAATTTAAAAAAACTTTGTTTCTACATGGTTTGAACTCCCTTTTTATTGAAAATGTAATTGCTTGTCATTTTAACGTAGGCTCCACGCACATTTATAGGGTAACATTTGTTTGTTTAGTGACTGTGTTCTCGATGTCTTTTTATTTGTTTTCAAGTAATAATTATAGTTAAAAATAAAGTGTACAGGAGTGTAACTGATTACGATAGATTTGTCCTCTTTTTTATCACTGACATGACATAAATGTAAGCAGTGTAAATATATAATCGTCAATGCTCCCTCTATGCTTTTAGTACCTCTATAATCCAGAGCCCTTATTCGCTAGGCTATGCCTAATTAACACGTAACGAGTCACGTTACGATAACTTACAGAAATTATTGTGTAATGGTACTCCATTGGCAGATATTTCTTTTTTTAAACCGTAGCCCCACATTAGTAGTTTGTCCTGTGTCGTAGAACATCCAGACCAAAACAAACATTTGTGGGTCACACACAGATTTGTCCCGTGCGGGAATCGAACCCGCGACTACTCGATCCAGCGGACGAAGCGGCTTAACCTGTTAACTAGTGGACCATGCCATTCGTCAATTTCATAACACGATCATTTCTAAAATTTGGTCGCCACGCCACGCGAAGGCGCCACGTTTGATCATAGCAAATAAAGACCCTCGGGATTAATTACTAAACTAGTGGCATAATACAATGGCACTTTTGACAATGCATAATTGTCAATCTTGCCACCGCTAATTCGGTGTGTGTCGCCTCAAATTTAACCACACGGCGAACCCAAACACCGCGCGTTCTGTCACTAACACACAAAGTAACCGAACGAACTAAAATTATCTCACTTCGGCAGCCGGTACCCCTTATCCTTTTGCTTTCTTTGTGCGATCGTGGGGAGGTCGCCATTTTTCACTTAATTCTCACTTCAATTTATAAATGTGAATCTCACAAAACCAAGACATTCCAACCACAATATTGCCTTGTTTAATTCTGAACTTTATGAAGTGTTTATTCTCGTATTTTTAAGTTATCTAATACGTCCTATTAAATAATTATAACGAGAGTTACTTTTTAGGAGACTCTTAGGCGTTTCAAATGAGATTATAAAATGCCTTGCTGGTTAATTCTTGCTTGGGGGTCATAAAAATAAAAAATCTATAGTATTATTGCCTGCATTTACCATGCGGTTAATAAAACTCGTTTTAATTCCAGTTTTTTATTTGACACCATATTTTATGCTTTCCATTTAAACACCAAATTGTAACAAAATGCTGTTCGATACATAAAATTTATAACAGTTACAAAATTAATTTACATTATGTTAGAAAATTATTAGACCCCTAGTTATAAAAGCTAATTGCAACAATAATAAATATATGAATCAATATAACAAACTGTTAACAAACAATTCCTTTGAGGTTCTTTTTTAATTGTATAACCTAATATCGAATTAAATAATTCATAGTCTTCTATTATAGATATAAAATCGTTCTTGAAAGAGCGTTATTTCTTTTTCTAATATATTTTACTACGGATAATGAGTCTAAATATATACACAGAAATTATCAGGAACAATCAAATGTAGCTGTCAGCAAGAAAGAATTCCATGCTCTTTACACTTATTCATCATATATGGCGTAGTAGTTTTATAGATTTCTGATAAATTCCATAAAATAAAAAGCTTTGTAGGTCGGATACTGTGCAATTTTCTGTTCAATTGCTTGTGAAACCACATACAAATTTTTGCTTAAGCCCAACTTCGTATAATGCATTAAGCATCGGTTTCAAGGGCGCGCAATTAGCATTCAACAGAGGAATCGCTACTATTTATTATGGTCTAAAAATACGATCGAGTCATTTCTATGAAAACCCAGTTTTGGTTATAGCATCATTTCATATCTTATCTGAAGAATAGGTCAAGAGTCTCTATAAACGGCGAGCGTGTATGAGTCGAACTATGAGAGTGGAGCAAGCCGGAGAGGTCTGCAAGGAAGAAACCTGCTGGAACTCTGTACTCTCTGACTATCCCACAAAGGTCTGCATTTTTATGCAATATTTTTTAGACTAAAAACGAAGCACTGGCGAGTTACTGAATTTAATAATAACGAATTTCGCGCCATTTCAGAGATACGGTTTGCGCATAACTAAAACAGAGAAAAGAGAACACAGTTATCTTAATTAGAATGAAACGGCATGAGAAGATTAAGATAACGGACGCAATTCTACAAAAACGTTAGAATAACATCTTTTAGGCGTTTGACTTTAGTCACAATATTTTATAAGCTTTTTACTTTTTAAAACATAATAAGAAATAGAATAAGACTTAATAAGGTTTTCTATTTTTAAAACCAAAAACCTGAGGGATTAGCACAAAAATGTTTAAAGATAGCGTGGCGCTAGCGAGAAATTGTGCCGTCACGTTCATATTTATTCAGTAAATCTGTATATATATAGTCCTCCGCATCGGTTTCTATGACGGCGACCCAAAGACTAGAATATTATTTTCTGTTATGAGCCCTAATATGACTTGCTAAACCGAATTTGGTCCTTAACACCCGGCTGCAAGTAGAACAATAAAGTTGGCCTCGAGCACTTATAATGCTCGATATAGGAGAGGTTAGGCCTGGTTTTTTGAATTTGGTTTAAAGAAACTTCATGTTAACATTAAGTTTCTTAACCTAACATTCCATGTTAGGTGTCTAAGATTCATCCTGAAAATCAAGTGGCAGGATCGCGTACCTAATACTGAAGTTTTGCATCGTTCCGGAATGTATGGTATGGAGGCACTACCTATGCAGCGACAATTTAGATAGTGTGGGCACGTCTTTCGTATGGACGACCACCGATTACCTTAAGCTGTGCTGTACTTTGAGTTGGCAGAAGGTAAACGTAAGCATAGCCAGCATTTACGATACAGGGACGTGCTTAAAATATATCTTAACTCCGGTACTATTAACCCCGAAATTCGGGAAAAGCTCGCTCTACACAGGTCATCTTGGTCACAACAATCAAGCATT
Organism: Phalera bucephala; assembly: GCA_905147815.2. NCBI lineage: Eukaryota > Metazoa > Arthropoda > Insecta > Lepidoptera > Notodontidae > Phalera > Phalera bucephala. Next base: position 18,518,061 of record LR990622.1, read on the forward strand.
TGAAAAAACTCGCCTTTAAACACTTGACCATAAGTAAATCTGTAGTGTGACAACGATGGCATATCAACTCGCTAGCATCAATCTTTTCATGCTTAGCCCTACTGAATCATAACAACTATAAAACTGTGTTATATTGAAAGTTGTGGTTCTTTCATCATCAATTATTATTAAATCCTCATATTTTCCAGTCAATATTTAACCTTCCATAACATTGGCTAGGTGTATACAATACATCTCTGCCACGTGACGGTGGTTTTTTTTTTCAAATATATTACAAAGTGAATTTTGGGTGGGTTTTTTGACTGACTCGTTGGTCTAGTTGCAAAGCGCATCGCTTTGGGATCACGAGGTCCTGGGTTCCAATCCCAGGTCGAAACGAAAACTTCCCAATACGAATCCGGAGTCTGTAATTGTGCCCGGTATATGCCAATAGGCTCGCCCCCTATTACATGGGACCTAACATCGTCGGCGAAACGTGGGTGTACTGAGTACACCTCTGCCACCCCCGCTTGGGGAATATAGGCGTGACGGTGGGTTTTTGTGTGTTGTGTGTGTGTTATTTTGTAATAAATTAAATTAATTCGATAATCATGTAGATCATGTATCAAATGATGTCATTGATGTTCATTATAATAAATGCAAATTCATAACGCAAAACATACAGTACATTATTAACAAACATCATCAATTCCAATTATACATATTATTTGCGCTTTTGTTACGATTAAAACATTTCATAACACAAATAGAATAGAGTTGACATTTTGTCACAATATGGAAAATGGCGCAAGTATATAAGTATTAATCACTCACCATAGTTAATCATCATCAATTCCTGTGAAGATAAAGATTTGGACGAGTACACAAAAGCTACTTTGGACCGAGTTGGTAAGGTATATGAAAATGTTGTATAGATATTATAAACAAAACATCGAAGATAGGATTGTCAGGTGAAAATTTTACTTAACTCTTGATATAATAGACGTAAAGGCAAACTCAAACATCTCTTAATTTAAAAAATCGAAACCCTGTTTTTTGATGGCATTTATGTGGCTGATATAGTTTAGTTCAGTTCGTTCCGACCTCAATGGAAGGATAAAATGTAATGCATTTAATAGAATTGTGGAAAGTAACATTAGGTAGGTATATGGGACAAAAGCGGACACATGTGGTCTATTACCCTGATTACCTTTTTGAGTTACCGGTCGAAATAAAGATATGGGGTACAGCATTCCGACGGGACTTTCTTGGTACTCGTCCATTAAGTAATTAGTTTTCAATATTACTTATCAAAAACTACTCAAAATCAATACACCTTACTTAAAAGTAACTATACAAAAAATTACAACGTATGCAATGTTTGTTTAAACAATTTTTATCAATAGTTAGTTTTATCCTACATTATCTGAAACACTTCGTTTGATATAAGTATTTACAGCTAATTTTTGTTTGTAGTTAAGTCTTTTGTCACTAATTTATTGTTATATTCACATTTATTATATACGTTTATATTCACAAGAACCTATAATTCCTTCATTCTATACCCAATACTGGGAATTATTATAACAGTAGGTAAATAGTTTCTCAGTATAAAAGGCAACTTGATCACACACTCGCACCGTCTAAAGTGAGTCATGAACAAGACAAAGATAGGCAGTCGCTAGGAGTCGAGCCAATTTTGCCTTTTATATTAAGTTTCGCGGGTGGAATCCCTTTCCCACCATATCCCCCTCATTACGTAACTAGGCCATAAAACCGAATGGGTATGTAAGCTTCTTCGGACGTGACCAATACTTTGTAGCTAAATGCGTTTTATTCGTTTTGGCAGTTCTGACATTTAGCTAAAATGAATTGGTCGTGTATCTACATACATAAGTGCTGGAATAGTCCTTCACCATTTTACCCTCACATTATATTTCCACACGTTCGCGTCAACGGTAAATAGAGCGGAAAAAGAAGTCGTTCGCATACACTACAATACAGTCACAGTTTCAGGAAGTAAAGCAGAAATGTCACACGAGCCTCGATTATCTCGCATACACCGTCAACTAATTATTTACAAATATTCGAGGTAAGAACTGTCGCTATGTACACTTTCATCGCGGATCACAATTTAGTCCGCTTGTTGACAACGACCTCGGCGGCGGCGTCGAGGAACCCTCATACGGATATCTCCTGTATCTGGACTCTCTTCTTCATGATGCCGGGCGGCGCGGGCGCGGGTGCGGCGGGCGGCGCGCGCAGGATGCCCGAGCCGCCCGCCTCCGCCTCGCTGCCCGCGCCCGCGCTTTCCGCCCCTTCGGCGCCGAACTTCACCTGCGTCGAGCTATCCACCACACGCGGCTCAAACGTACTTGTGCGCCCGATGGGATCCGCCAGCCGCCCTTCCACTTTCTGTATATCCGGCTTTTGCGTGTCTATACACACGACGCTTCCCGCTTCTATTGCGCTGCCAACACTCACGTCCGGCATAGAACTTCGAGCCGCCCGATGTTTCTCATCGTAGCAACTGTACTCTCCGAAAGTTGGCTCCCCACAGTCTGATAGCGTTCTGAGATCAAATTTCGAGCCGGCCGGGCGCGGCACGTGCGCTGATTTGCAATCGAACCCGAAACCTTTGCCGTCGAAAGCTCGCACATCGTAATCAAGTTTTCCATCATAATTGTCGGATGAGGAGGAACTCCCGGCTTCGGCGAGGTCATCTTTCGAGCGACGAGGCCGCGAGCCTCGCTGATGGTATATACCGGCAAAGATGAGGACGTTTAGAAGCAGGAGGAAGCAGCCGACGGCAATAGTGACGGTTAAGGCTGCTGTATAGGATTGATAATGGGATGAGGCGAGGCGTCGCAGGAGTGCGTCATCGGGATGTGTGGGCGGTGCAGTGGCGTTCGGTGGGCACTCGGTAGAGGGAGGCGCGGCAGACGGCGGGCGCGGGGGCGCAGTGCGTGGCGGCGCCGTGCTGCGCGCGCCCGCGCCTCGTGCGCCGCCCTCCAGTTCCACTACGTGCGGCACGTGCGCACGCGACATCGACTGAGGCCGTACCGCACCTGTTGTTCAATTTATTTTATTGATTTAGTATCCTTCTTCCTTCAAACTTATCATTTTATTCTCCTGCCCCACCTGCCTTAACGAGAATATTAACCCCTGCGTCAAAAAGCGCATTATATAAGGCGCTAAAATATAACAAGTTCTTGCTTCTCAATTGACATAATTAATAATTGACTGCATATGCACTGTCATTGATAGAGTAGATATAGCAGGAGCATTACACTTATAATATCACAGTAGTCGTATAAGTTACGCGCTACGTTTTAAGTTAAGCAAGATTTTCACACTCGACATAACACAAACAACAAATTAAATTTAGGCAACATAATACATTTTGAAGTCAACATTCTACATAGATATAAAGTTTTTACCACTCATTATATATGCAATAAAAAATAACAGACCTTCATAATAATTCGCGTTTTCGTCCTGGAAGTGGTGGTGTCTCATGGCGGCGTCGGGCAGGTCCGAGCCAGGCCGGTGCAGCTGCGGGATGAGCGAGAGCCACAGCGACATCTTATGGCCTCGATAGTGACTGCGCATCTCGGGCTTACTGCCTGTTCACGCAGAAACTTAATTTATACTCGTTGAACCACTACTTAGTTACGAAATTGAGTGAGAAGTTGCATCCCAAACTCAAACTCAATTTAGGTGGTTGGATTATCTTATTTTATTTACTGACTCCATCACTTTAAGAGCGTATTTTGCTAATGTTAAGTAATAATGAATTTATCAGTATATTATAAAAAATGGCTTGTTAATGCTATTACGCTAAAAATTAAAACCGCTTTAATTGTGACTTAACTTTCCCTGTAGCATTACTCTGTCATATTATGTTGTATTTATGTTCCACCAATTCATAAATCAATGCAAATTCGCCCTGTGCTGGCGTCTGTTGCATAGCGCCGCCTATTTTCCATTATTTTGAAGTCTACCGCCGAAAATCAGATTGCAATGCCTAATTAGCACGTATCTCGATACTCCCAGAAGTTGTTGGTGGTTAAAGCATAGTTTTATGATAATAGGAAACTATAGAAACTTTCTGCACAATATTGCGAACTATTTTTGTTGGTAGGTAACAGGCTGAAATTGAAATAAACGAGCCCAAAGAATTCACCGCAGTCATTACACCAACAAGTTGGCTGACCCAAAAGTTTAAATGACCAACTCCGAATTTCTAGTTGGGACACAACACTGTAATCCATACTAATTATATGTATACAGGGCCAACTTGTTTGTTTGCAGATGCTAATCATGGTTACTACAGAAGGTAATGGAAGTTGGGTTAGTTCTTTACACGCTCACGCTCAATGCCGATAGCCTATTTAAACAATCAAGGAAAATCTGAAATCAAATTATTTATTCTTTGCTTTTGGATCAATTAATTGTTGATTACATATCTGAACAGAAACACACATAACACACACTGATCAGACATAACTGATCAGAAATTTTGCAGTGGTACTAATGCATAAATTATTTTTATTTGGATTGCTTAAATACAGAACCCACTACGGAAGACAACTTGTAACAATGATTCATTTCAAGCAAAATACTCCTTTTGAGTTATGAGAGTTGCCTTATTAATAAAATAGTATTAAATTTGCTGGATAAAACAGTCCATGTTAACATTATCCTAATAAAATGAAGTCCCGTTTAATATTTCGGAATAGTGCGCCATGTACATACCACACACAGTCAGAGGGATCGACGCAATGTTTATGTATACTATAGATATAATAATAGCAAACATAACCAAGTGGCTAGGATTATCCATCAGCAACTTGCTCTTAAATATGGCCTTGTGGACTCTGAAGTACCGTACTACCAGTACCAGCCTCTTCCAGTTCTCAAAAGTGGTCATATCACGCTCTACAGGGATCGATCTATTATCACGGACAGGACTATTGTAGCCAATAAACCTGATATCGTGATAAAAGATCGATCGATGCGTCGTGTAATGCTAGTTGATGTCACCATTCCGCATGATGACAACCTTGCGAAGGCCGAAAAAGAAAAATTATCTAAATATTTGGACCTGGCCCATGAGGTTACCGCCATGTGGAATGTTGATTCAACTATCATTATTCCGATGGTCGTTTCAGTCAACGGCCTTATAGCGAAGAGCTTCGATAAACACCTTGAGAAGCTCTCGCTAGGCAACTGGGTGAAGGGCCTGATACAGAAGGTAAAATACCGGTAGCTTGGGTCGTAGACCTTGCTGTCGGTGGAGCACTTTTTTTTTTTATACAATATATATAAGAATATTTGTATTTTATATTTTTATATATATTTTATAAGAAATTATTCTTAATATATATATACATAATAATAATAACAAAAATCTTTATTTTCTCAGCATTTACAGTATACCTATATGTTAAAAAGTTACAATAATTAATAGAGACTGGTGTCTGAAGTAGGCGTTATAACCTGTTTTACAGATCACCAGGATCTCCACCTCACGGAAAATTACATATTTAATAACAGTAATACTTCTAATTTATTCATAACAAAAAAGTAAAGCAATAAAAATGAAATATAAAAGTAGTAGTAATAAAAAGTGTGTATGTGTGTGTGCGTGTGTGTGTGTGTGTATGTGGTGTGTGAAAATGTGTATAAATGCGTGTATATGTACAAACATATCTTTATTTTTTATAATATAAAATTTAAAATATCATGTAATTAATTCAGGATAACGGTGTTAAAAGGTTTTCAGTTTCATAATAATCCAGATTCTTTAGCCATGAACTGACCCTCAATGTACATTTAAGGAAAGGTGATGGGTAAATATTTTTTTTTATTTATGATGTTGTAGAGATATGTTCCGAGGAAACAGTAGAACCGGTGGGAAAAGCTAGTGTTAAATCTTTTTGATTCAAAAATAGATGTTGTTCGCCTTCTATCACTTACAATTTGGGAGTCAAAAGGTAAAACTAAATGTTTCTTTAAAATTGTTTGTAAAATAAATAGTGACGGACTGTTAAAATATCGCATTGCTGATATAGTTCATAAGAAGGATATAAAATGGGAAGAAAGTAACTAAGTACTTTGAGAATAGTCCTCTGTGCACGCTCTAATTTAAGTAAATGCGATTTAACAGCTCCACTCCATGAAGTGATGCAATACATCAAAAGGGACTGACATAGTGCAAAGTAAACTGATTTGATGATAGTGGTATCTGCTACATGACGAAGTGTTTAAAAAATAAAAATAAGCTTACGGATTCTATTTGTTAATGTAGTAATTTGTTCTTGAAAATTAAGTTAATCATCAAAATAATACCAAGATATTTAATATTTCTTGTTTTTGTTAATTTGGGGCAGGTACAGGGTTTATTTATAGTTACATCACATGCATGGACAGCTAAGTCAAGATCGGGTTGGTATTGATTTGATAATGAGTAAGTCATAAATTTCGTCTAATCAGTGTTTAAAACAAGCAGGTTATTATTAAGCCAGTTACAAACCAAATTTATACCTAACTGAGCATACAAATATACTTCCTCCCATGTTTTACCATTAAAAAGTAAAACAGTATCGTCGGCAAAAGAAACAAATTTCCATTTTCCGGTCTGATTAGAGAAAGGTCGTTTATATAAACTAAGAATAATGTAGGCCCTAAAATACTATCTTGAGGTACGCCGTGTTCGATAGGAAGTTCTACACTTTTCCAACTGTCTATTTTAACTATTTGTCTTCTCTCTGAAAGATAGTTGCCGATAAGATTCAAAGGATAGATAGATCATTGTTTCTCTGCACACTCCTTACTATGCCTTATACCAACAATGCTAATGAAAAACAAATAAAGTTAACATAATCAGAACAATTGAATAAAGCGTGATAACTTTATTGATAATCAAATCAAACCAGCAACTGTTTAGCTGCAAGCAAAAACAAAAATGGTAGACAATAAATTTAAACAAAAGATGATAGAAGAAAAAAAATGTTTAGTCTTATTCGGAGGCCACGATCCTTGACGTTTCCGGGTAAAATGACTTTGTACGTGAAGCGCTAGTGTAAAAGTTCATACATTTACCCATTTTGACCCTATTACAAAAATCCTACTTGTGGCCTTACTTATAAAACAATTACAGAATCAATGAAGAAATTTATAATATTACAGCGAATGTCAAAACTTCGTGACCTCGTTTATCTTAGCATTCCAAAATTCAGGCTGATGCGATTTATCTTTTTCTTCCGTGAATTTAGCGCTTTGAGCGTTGCGATTGTTTCGTATATATCCATAGAGCTTAGTACGAAAATAGTGACATTAGTGTGACGCTAACGACTACAAATTTTCTAAATAACCATGAACGTGACAGCACGCTTACTCGCTAGCGTCACGCTAACGCCAATTCGTCACCCTCTAATACTACAAAATATTTTGTAAGTTTACGCACTAATCTCCATATAAAGTTGGTTGATGGTATCATATGTATCCCAATACGGTGTCTGGTCAGGACCTAGTCGAGGAGTGTCGCCCAACATGGGACTGGGCGGCGGCGTCGCTGACGGATCATTTGGGTTTCTATAACAAAATGAATAGGGAAAATCTTATCTACTATAGACATTACAATTCATTTCTTTATTGAAACATCAACATTTTTTCTCAGATATTTGACTCGAGGCCGCAAATTTCACGTTATTCATGGAAGGACACTACCTACCACAAAGTATACAGTAATAGTAAAAAGTTTAGTTAATGTTATAGAACATATTTTATATTTATGTGCATATATTACCCGTATTTAACGAAGTTGGAAATGTAGTGGATGCACAACTTGGACACCCGTTGCTCTTGCGCTGTAAAGTTCTGCTGGTGATGCGACTGCGATAGCGGAACTCCCAAATAATAGGGCAACTCTTCACCGTGAACCGAACCAGGCCGCTAAACAAAATATAATGCAAATTAATTTCTTTAGTATGTAAAACCACACAATAAAAATCAAAAGTTTTTTATTCATGTACACCAAAAAGTACTTAATGAATAGTCAAGAAAAAAAACGAGTGATTACTTAGGACTCTGCTACCCGTTTGGAATGTTATTCCTGTGGAGGAGAAGGGTAAGAAACTCAACGGTTACCCTTTTAAAAATGAGTTCTACAACTCGCCAACTTATTCTTACAGTTATACAGTCATTATCGTGAATTAAAGATTGTACATACAAGAATGGTTTCAATTTTATTTTATTATACGACGCTCGTAGCGCTGTGCGACCGCGGTGTTCTTACCGATCACCAAGGTTGAGCAGCGTTCGACTCGGTCGGCCCGAGATGTGACTGTTTGTGGCATTTTCATATTCGAGCGTCTCCGTGCTTCGGGAGGCACGTTAAACCGTTGGTCCCGGTTATCACTTAATGTGGTAATCGTTAAGCCGAGTTGGTAGCCTTAAAGGCGGCTTGATAAGTTCCAACAGCAGGTGGCCACAAACCTGCCTCCACCAATCCGCACTGGGTCCGCGTGGTGGAGTATGACCTAATCTCTCTTACCTCGATTTGTGAGAGAAGGCCTTTGCCCAGCAGTGGGCAGTATAGGCTGATATTATTATATTATATATATACGACGATAGAAACTTTTTCAGGAAGTCAATAATGCTTTTAACCGCTAATCTTTAAAAGCGGCGGCACGATGACCGCGACGCGTTTCAAGCAGACTACCAATTATTGACAGGGGGTATAAAATGTTGGAGAAAAGAGAGGATGGAGGTTTATGTTAATAAACAAAAAAATATAACCCGCTATTAATATTTCGCACTATAACAAATATTAGTAACTAAGTTGTTAGCCCAGGATTGGACTTTAACTTTTCGAATATCAAAACAAAGCTGTTTAATTAAAAATCAGTACCTAATTGGGGCTGTCGCTCATATCTTATAGTCAATTATTGGAAGCAAAACGGACACACCCTAATAATTCAGTGTGACCGCACTACGTTGACACGTTTCGACAACCGCAAACCCATCAACAATCGCTCTACGAACTTAGCAGACAACGGACACTAATCGCACAAACCTATTAGAAGCATTTTAGTGTTATTCCTACATTTTAGAAGCTTAACACCGGGTTTTATTAAGAGATATGGAGAATTTGGGTGTTTATACTTAATTTTTGCTACCAACGCATTTATAAATTCAATCGGACGATGACATTCCGAATTGGTGGTAGAGCCTTTATTACTTTTCTGTCAATTCATAAAAACTATAATGTTTTAACTTGAATAAAATATGTTCTGATTCTATTTAATTTAATATTAACTACCCAGTCGAATATGAATTCAAAACGCTATATTCTCAACGTTGGCATTGTGTATGCGGATCTGGTATAACCGGATTAATTTTATACTAACTGGATTAATACCATAAGCTTGGCAAATAGCTTGATATTATTATTACTTAGAATAAAGTAGTTATATAAAGTAAATAGAAGAAACTTATTTAGTACTAATTTGGGGATCAATTTGATGATCTAATAATAATACATGCATTTATATATTTAAAAAACATGTTAATGCATTGTATTTATACAAAGCTAGGGCGGATTTATCTTCTTAATATAAAAGATTAATTTCGGTTCTATGCCAATTAGATTTTTTGTACGTGGCACAGATCAGTCAAATATTGTAGCAGGAACACTGCGCGTGGTCTTGGAGTGCATACTGGATACAATTTCTCCGTGAAGTTACATTCGGAAATAGACTTTTAAAAACTAAATGGATTAAAAATGGAATATCACACCTGTGGGTAGTCCTTGTCTTGTGAAAGGTGATGGAAATGTGTGAAGTAGGTAGTTCCTCCACGCAGGGCGTGTAAATACCCAAGCCGAATGAGAGGAGCCGCTGTGCGACCATCGCTCAAAATCTAAGTAAAATTTAAAAAAATAATTATTGTATACAAAAATATATAAAAATAATATATATTATAAAAATATATATTATGTCAATTAAAACATTTTATAAGCCGCCGAAGAAGATCAGTCAGTTTTTATTATCTGTCAAGATGCAGGAGTCACATCCCTCTACAAGATGCAGGAGTATACAAGCTTGATTGTGAATGTGGTCTCTCTTACATAGGACAAACAAAAAGACCAGTAAAAACTCGGGTTAAAAAACACATAGCTGACCTAAACCACCGTCGCTCAAAGAAGTCTGCAGTCTGTGAACATGTTCTTGACCGCACCTGCCATAACATCAGATTTCATAGACCACAAATCCTCGTGAAAGAACACCGATTCCTACCAAGGATGGTTCGCGAGGGTATTGAAATTAAAAAACATCTTAATTTCAATAGAGAAGATGGCTGGGTGCTTCCATCGACTTGGGATCCGGTAATTAATATAATCAAATCTAAAACCAAGCACAACACTGCAAGACCTCAAGACACCGTGAGCTCATTCTGCGTAGATCTCACCAACGAAAATAATAAAGAAGTTTGAGGGTACCCCGGAACAACTATGCCTTTTGGACGTCTAACACCTCAGTCCTTCCCGTGACCATGGGTGCTGCTGCAAAGCATTCGAAACGTAAGGAACTTAAAATTCAGAAATAAACCGCGATGAAATCCGAAAAAATAGTTTTATTTCAAAATATATATTTACTGACTTTTGACAGAAGCTCTACAGAGGGCTTAGCACGAAAACTTTTACGTCAGCAGTACACTAACAAGTAATCGTGTTATCACGATTCCTGTTTATTAAGAAAATCACATGTGACAAGGCTGACATATCAACTCGCCGGCGTCACGCTAATGTCAATATCTTCGTGCTAAGCTCTGTGGTCACATCATAAAATATTTACCCACCCAAAATACGTTTTAACTTATTTCAATTTCGGTAACCTTTCGAATATCTAAATATTACTTAAATATTTGTTTACCCAAATACGCTTTAGGAAATTCCGTTCTAAAAATTAAAGAAAACCTAATTTATTTTCCTCAACTTAAATCCCTTTGATCAAATCGCTACGACTTTTATAAAAAAGAAATCTCGGTCTGTCGAAGACATAAAAAACAAGTAAACGAAACAAAATTGTACGAATTACGATTAAAAAGCGTTTCCAACAAAAGTTCCATAAAAAACATTACCAAACTGATAAGAAGAATAGCGGAATAGCTCTATTCGGATTACAACAATATCTTAATATTATATTTCTAGTAAATGTGTCCTCAAATAAAATGCTTCTTTAGTTATCACCATAATTATACGGAATGCACAGACGACCGCTTGTGACGGCAGCCAATATGTAAATGTCGTAACTTCACCGCTCGCCACCACGCTGTCCGCGCAGTCAATACAGTTACTCTTTATTATTACAGAATAACAAGTACGTAATGCAGTAGATACGGGGTCAAACAGGCGATTTCTTATTCGGCAGTGGAAATAATTTTCAATAAAGCCTTTCTAAGCGGCTATCGTGTATTCAGAGTGCACAACCGTCATTAACTCCCTTTGGACGTCGTTAGAACGATCGCTTAGTATCGAGCACCACTTGAAGCTTAAATTCAGATCACCTGAGATGGCGCCTTAGGCCTTGTGGCACGGCTACTAGGTCGGACTGTGCTTGAAAAATGATGTCAGCTAAGCAACCGATTATGAATTTTCAACAGTTTATTTAGAATTAAACTAATAAAAGCACTGATCGTATCTTGTAGTAGGTATATTTTGTGTAAAGAATGACCCATAACCAAGATAAATATTTAAGTGATCGGCTATTTTAATCTAAAAGACAATAATAATGACCGGAACATATTCAGATAAAGAAGACACCGGATATAGATTCCGGAAATTAACTAATCCCGTAATCTAGTTCAAAATGTAATACAGAAAAATAATATCAAAAGATGGAAGTCAATAACGCAACTTCCATTATCTAGATTACAATTAAGTATTACTAATATATTTACGTCCGACCTCGTGCACATTAATTACATGAAGATAACGTTACAACCACCTACTCAATAAGCACCCTAATCTTATAAAGAAATACAATACTCATATCAAAACGGAAATTTAAAAGTTGATCCTTTTAAAATAATACATAGTGATCTAAAAATAATACCGGAATAAATTAGCGTAGGTACTATTTTCTATAAGGAAAAAAATCCAACTAAGCTGAAAGTCGTGCACATCTAACGGGTAATCTTAGTTCTCACCTCAAGGGTCGCGTCGCGCACACTCAGCGGATTTTGGACGGGCTTGTCCCAATCCGTGTACTCGTTTTTCAAAGTCGAGTAGATCTCGTTCAGGTGATAATAATAGGCGTTGCGAACGAACGTACGAAGAATGCGATCCCGCCGACTCTCGTTAAAGCCGAACTCCAAGTCTTGCGCGTTAAATTCCAAGTAAGATTCTGTAAGGAATGGCATGCTTCTCATTTGCATTATACTTATCACTCACCGCCTCGGAACTTTCATTCCATTTACTCGAAAGTATGTTAGCGCTATGTGGCTTACAACTTCAATACTGAGGGCTTAGTACAAAATGCTATCGAGTTGATACTAAGCAATGCTTTTCACACAAAAAATTTACAAAAAAGAGAAAAAAGTGGCAGCACCCTTTCTCGGTATCGTTAAGTAAACGTGAAATGGTTTTTGTTGAGCCCTCTGTTGACAAAATAAGACTTGAAAGACGTGACCTGACATAAATATAAATGAGGACGTAAGTAAATGGATCTAAACGCCCTAACCTCGTTATTTTTGAAAACCTGAATTGCGTTATCACATTTTATGTCTTTAAATGCCACCAACTTATTGAAGGCTTATCACGAACAGATTGACACTAGCGTTATCTTATCGAGTGGATATGCCATCCTTTTCACACCACAAGCTTACTAAATAAAGATGAACGCGTCAGCAGCTCTCCCGACAATGTTACTATAACGTAAAATTGTTCGTGCTAAGCCCGGTTAACGATTTCGACGTTGGTTGTGAAAATATCGCATCGTGTTGTCAAATCTAATTGCAGCTACCTGACTAGATAATCTGGGGGGCACTATTACAGGAGAAAGTATGAATATTAACGTAGATTTATTTAAGATGGCATTCAGTAAGATAAAGTGAACATGATGGAAAGTTTTACCTGTAGTGGTAAGTCCAAAGAGCAGTTCTCTGTGTGAGAAGTCTGCGAGCTCGTGACCAGCTGCGTTAGCCACCGCTGCTGCTCCTGCGCCTAACCTTGAACTATCCGTCGGCGGAGGTGCCTATCACAAGTATTTTTCCTTTAAAAATGGATATGCAACATTACAGCTATAACTTCTATTAAAAATTCTGTTCACATAATTTATGTAGATATTGGTTTTACGATAAAAACAAAAGCTTTAGAGTAGTATCAAATCCACTAGCACAGAATAAGTATCTCTGTTTTGGCAAAGACTGAAATAAAACAAAAATAATAATAAAAAGTAAACTAGTGCATATAAAACATTTAAGTTACATTCATTCCAAATTCAGCTGATGTCTGATATCATGACGAAATAACAGAACAAAGGAAGACTTCCTTCTTCTGTAAAGAAAGCCGCAAGCTACATAAGTGGGATAAGGACACCATTATGAACATTAGGAACTTAAAAAAATTTACTGACGTTGTGTCACATTATATCAAAAGATATTTAAGTACGGTGTATTTATTAGTTGGGGTAGTACGGTCCAAAATAGTAAGCCGGAGGCCGACAGTTGGCAGTTAACATGGTTTCTCTAGCGTTGTGGAAATACAGAAACATTTAATTGCTTTACGAACCCGAAAACAGCAATAAAAAATTAGACTTTTAAATGTTGAATTGGTTTGACATCATTTTTGATTTTATTAAAACTCTACCAATAATAATTGTAAAGAGATAAAGTTGTAATTATATACATATTTTTATAGAACGTAATCTCTGAAACTACTGATTCGATTTTGAAAATTCTATCATCATGCGAACCCCCGGGCAACAACCGATGTTCCATAACATTTATTTGACGCTTTAATAATAACGATAAATCAGATTTTTCTGATCTAAGCAAGGTTTCATATAACAAAGTAGCAAAAATATTCGGACCACTTTCCATCAGGTAATCCATGTGGGGTCAATCGCGTACCAGTTATCAATAAAAACAATCGAGAAGTATCGTAAGTTAAGTTTATTATTTGTTAAACTATTCTTTATATCTTAACTTCATCTTACCGAAGATGGATTAACGATGACGGTGCCGTCGACAAATGGTGCGAAGCCAGGCAAGAACCTCGGCGGGTCGAGCCTCACCGCCAATAACTCGCTCAGCGGTTTGTTGCGTAAACACGGCGCTAGATCATCCTCCAGTAAGTCTCCGTGACAGCCTGTCTGTTCCGCCACCTGACAAAACACGTTAAGATAGAATATTCATAATGCTTAAATTATACACTATAATTTACAAAGCTCTATGCATATAATTTAAACAAATATACTACACCTACCAATAAAATCAACTAAAAATTCAAAATTACAATATCATGTCCGCTTAATGGAAACTAAGTTACATACTTGGTAAACGAAAAGAAGAAAAATAAACAAATACACTAATCTCAAGGGATCTCTGCTTTCCATAACTGTAATTAAAAAACTTGGAAAATGTTACACGTACATGCTATTGGGTATACAGTTCAATTAATTTCTTAGGTTACCTTCTTAGGTTACCACCTTGCCCCAGGGATCGCAGACGTCTGGTTGTAAACCCCTTGCGTCCATTCGACGAAGCAATAGTAAAGAAAACAGTGGCGAGACTGACTCCACACTGTCGTGTACACTATAAGGAGTAGGGGAAGCGATTTTGATTTCCTCAAGATCAACTCAATAGAGCGAAGTACAAGAGAGAGACACAGACGCGTCCCATTTGACAATCTCGAAGTTATCGAAAGAGGCCATCGTGGGGGATTTTTCTTGTGCTAAAAGTCCTACATACCGCACAGGAATAAGAATCATCCGAAGATATTTATAGAACAAATTAAGGTTTTTAGAATGCGAGCTCTTTTTACTTACTTCAGCTTTTGTGTTACAGATTCGGTCATATTTACATCTAAAGCTTTGTTAGCGTTAATTACAAAATTATTTTTTTCAATCATAGCTTTCTATAGAGGGATGGTTTTTGTAACAGGAATTTTGTATCTCTCTCAGTTGAATGTGTCGATGACAAAATATACTAAAGATTGAGTTTAACAACATTTTAAAAAAGGTCTCCTGTGATCGGTTCACACACAGAACAAAGTTTCTTTATTCCGTGAGTTACATCTTATGGCAGTTATTTTTATTTGTAAATTCCTTTCGTTTTGAGTGCTTTATATTGCCTATATATATTGCCAGTGACCATGGGTACTGCATCCATGGTCACTGGCAATATATAAATATCACGCCGCGAAAAATGAATAAAAATAATATCAAAAAATTATTTTATTTTATTTATTCGCGTAAATCTAAAAACTTTACAGCATATTCGATACACTTAGTAAATTTACCTTTCTTTTTATCGTAAGTGGCTCCCTCTGCAGCGCCCATGAACTGAGCCCCGACCCACTTAACAAGATGACGCGCTTCAGTAGTTCTGGAACAGATAACCTAATTTAATTTTGTCATTTTGAACGAAGATCACCAAGATAATGAAATCTTTTCTAAAGAAAACATTTTCATTCCGTCGTTCCTTTCTCGTATTCTTCAATAATGCAAGTTAAGTGTCTCAAGTGTGATGTTGACCCTATTTTTAAATTACGGCGAGGAAGCTTTCCTCTCGCGCATGTCTGATGTGACCCTTTTAATCGCATTAAGTGACGGAGGATTTAAACGGGATGGTGACACGGAATAATGAAATCTGCCGTGGAGCGGCATAATTACGGACAATGCGTGTCCCGCGGCGCAAAGGCGAGCGCGTGAGCGCCGGATGCTATTTGTGGGACGGCGGCCCTGTTCCTGCTCGTCATCATAGTCAATTAAAATACGCAAATGTTTAATTCAATTTATTTTGTTACATTTCTGAACGTTGTTTACTTGGTTTGAGTCTGAGGTTACTTAGTTTCTACTGTCCTCTTCACACGAAATTCACCGTTACGTCGGTCTTTGAATTAATACTAAGAAAAAAATACGTTATTTAACTAAATATGTTTGAAAAAGCTACGAAATTCTCGGTGAACATAATGCCTTATTACTTTACATTAGTCACTGACGTGTCCTCTTATCAGACTGATCATTTACATTTTACATATCGCTCCACCCGCTCAGACCAGTAGGCCTAACCAAGTGGCAAGCGTTTTGTTTATATTCTCTTGCAGCTATCGCTAGCGCATTGTTCTCACCACGTGACTTTTCGTTATAACATGTAATTCCCGTACATTCTTTCGTTTTTATTAGCATTAACAACTATAGAATCTCTACTTAGCGACAGGCTGTATATATCACGTAGACTAATAATCTTCAAAAATGAGACGGAACAAATAAAAAGTCTGTCGAAATATATACCTTCACCCTGTTCCGTGGCCTATGAGCGTAACTCGCTCGGGGTTGCCGCCGAACGCAGGCAGGTTCTCTAGCAGGCACTCCAGCCCGAACCAAGGTCCATCAGACCAAAGTTACCCTGTGCCGAACACTTTGCACCAATATTGCACAGACACTGCCAGGAAGTCAGCGAGCGCTGCGCCCATGCCGGAGCCCATAAGCGCGACTCGCTCGGGGTCGCCGCCAATGCGAGCAGGTTCTCTCACAGCTGGTACCACCCAACCACATGGTCCCTGCTCCGAACCCTTAGCACCAGTTTTAATATATACCTCTAGCAACCGGCGACACTGCCAGGAAGTTAATGAGTGCTGCGCCCGCGCGACCAGCTCGGTGTCGCCATCGAACGCGGGCAGGTTCTACTGCAACCAATGCTGCCCCACCACCAGGTTCATCAGACCAAAGTTACTTTGTGCCGAACCTTTAGCACCAGTTTAAATATATACCTCTAGCTACCGGCGATACTGCCAGGAAGTTAGCGAGCGCTGCGCCCGTGCCATGGCCCATGAGCGTGACCCGTTCCGGGTCGCCGCCGAACGCGGGCAGGTTCTCCCGCAGCCAGTGCAGCCCCGCCACTAGGTCCATCAGACCAAAGTTACCCTGCGCCGAACCTTTAGCACCAGTCTTTAAAAAACCTGACAAACAAAACAACTGTCATAAATATTTGGAATTATTTTAATTTTATTCATGTCGCATTTACTTATATTATTTTTAATCTAGTACATATAATATAAGTAAATGTTATATTATTTGTACTAGATTAATTTAAAGATAACAATTTGAATAACGACTCGAAAGTTTAGAGCACAAGTATGGGTATGATTTTATTTAGAGTTAGTTGAATCGGACCATAGCCAACGTGTGAAACACTTAAAAAAATATGTAATATTATATAACAAAGCAACATAATGACGACTCCATGTTTTTCTCCTAGCGACCTTGATCTAGAAATTATGTTTTGTTTCGCTTCCGCACTCAAGAGAGAAAGAGACAGTTGCGGATTGCATACGATGTTATAATAAACAAAATAATTGAAAAAATCATCATTTTAACGCGAATAAAGATAACACAGTATGGAATATCGTCAATCAACTGATACTTGCTGAGCATAAGACACCCCATCTTTTTTTGTTACTTTATTTGTAAATTTTTTACAGTTTCTTATTGCACAGCTCCGCATGTTCGTCGTGCGGTAAACAAGAAACTAAAGGGAAACAAGGTCAGTTTTTCAGTAACACCCACTTTTGTCTCCCTTCAGTAGTGACATTTTTAAAGCGGCGTGCGTGCATCTACCTACGAGTATATTTGATCGATGTAAGGACATTAATAATATAAAACTAATTTCTACAGTTGCGCCTTTTGTGCGGTAATAGATACTAGTATATCCAAACCATTAGCGTCCATTTTTTCGATATCTTTATGTTCGCGATAGATGCTTTATTTTTTTTTAAACGTAGCCCCCCACTAGGAATACATATCTATATAGGAACGAAAGCTCACACAAAAAGCTTCAGGACACTACAACACAAGTCGGAAATCGCGATATTATTTGTTTATTTTTGAGCATCCCTCTACAGTTGACGGACGCCCTAGTCCAGTAGTAAAGAGCTTAAGCCGCTGGATTGAGTAGTCGCGGGTACAATCCCCGGAACGGATAAATCTTTGTGTGACCTACAAATATTTGTTTCTGTATCTGAAATTCATGTTTGTAAATGCACCCACGACAAAGGAATACTTTTAATGTGGGGTGTTTAATATAAATCTATCTACATATATCATCACGCCAGATTATTAATTTGAAAAACAAAAAAAGATCAGAACTTTAGCAAGTCAGTAATAGGAATAGGTGAATTGTTGAAATTAAAAACATGACACGAAACGCTTCAGAACAGTATAGCACAATTAGAAAACCAATCAACAAAGCGTTTTCTTTCGTTCATTTGTGTGCTTGAACACACCTCTACAATTAATTTCAAAATGGGGCAAGCATAATTATTAATATTAAAAGCCGTACACACCATACAACCTATTATGATACACCATATCATTTATGTTTTCATTGTGCCAGCTATGAGTTATTACTGTCCTCTAAAGCAAAATGTAGCGTGTGTCGCCTGCAAAAATTGGGGTCATTTGTCTGCTATGACATAATGTATTTTTTACGCTCCATGTCGACACATACAAGAACACTTCAGTCGATAGAGGCACTTATGTAAATACGGATACCGACATATTTCATACTTTTAATGTTCAAGATCGGGCAGTGTCACCGCAAATTTTCTAATTTACTTCTTGTGTACACTCCTCAAGCAATAAGTAAGATTACCAATTTCCGTGTTTCGAGTATATAAACTAAAACATTCTGTGCAAGAAGCCACATTTCCAGGTTTTTATTTTAAAATATAACATAATTAAATTTACAGGTGTAAATCCGATAATAAAGCTATAGTATAAGCAAACGCCGAAACTATTTTCATTGCCTATCACGGAAACATTTAATTTTAAGTATGTTTTATATAAGCCACAGACGTAGTAACGTATAACTTGGATAAAACATTTCCCTTCAATTAAATTCATCGAGTTTAATTTGAATGATATTTTATTTCCCGATTGAATATCAAAACATATTTATACAACTCACTTAGAAGAGAAATATGAAAATGTAAGGCTTTCCTTATTGTATTACTTCGGCAATTTCGTTATTCAATGTATTTAATTACATAACTTCGTTAATTTATACCTTTACATTGTAATCACACCAGTCTACATGACGATCCTTCTCCCGAATCTCCTGTACTCCTCTGAGACGTGGTGCTTGTGCAGGGACATACGCATGTTGGATAGGTTTCATCTCAAATGCCTCCATGACATTATGAACATAACGTGGTCAGATCGTGTCCGGAACACGGAAGTATTGAGAAGAGCCAATGTTGCTGGAGTGGAGGCCTATCTAATAAGGCGTCAATTGCGCTGGTGTGATCATGTTGCAAGGATGCCCGATGAGAGGGTAACAAAGCGTATCTTCTATTCTGAACTCCAAGAAGTTAAGCGAAAGAGCGGCGGTCAACTCCTCAGATACAAGGACGTTCAGAAAAGGCATATGAGAAGATGCACATAGAACCTTCTTGTTAGGAGGTACTTGCGCAAAATCGTTCCGAGTGGCGGCGATTAGGCAACGGAGTGTTTACTCGTGTGAAAATGACAGACAACGAGACCTGGACTTCAAACGTAATGATCAAAAGAATAGGCCACCATCTAATATGGAATATAACTTCATTAATAGTATCCTGACGTGCCGCATATGTTTGCGAACTTTTAAGGTCAAGATAGGTTACCATAGTCATATGACTATGCCTATGCCTTCATATGAAGGCACATGAACGACGCCTTGACAACAATTAAGGATAACAGTGGTCGCCGTGGTCGAATCGGCTAGGAAGTGATGAACACCAGAAAAACAAACTGACGTAACAAGCGAATGCTTAGCACGTAAAGATTGACGTTAGCGTGACGCTAGCAAGTAAGTATGCTGTCACCTTTATGTAAAAAATGTTATAATGTGGTATGATAAGGATGCTATATCACTAGGGTCACGCTTACGTCAACATTTTCGTGCTAAGCTGTCAGTAAATTAATTTGAAAGTGGCCAAACATTTGTTTTAACATTACATTATACATTATGGCTTAAGTCCTCTCAGTTTGAGAGGAGGCCTGTGCCCAACAGTGGGACAATCTCTTAACAGGGCTAATATTATTAGCATTGCATACATTCTTGTCCTAAATGTTCGCCTCTCGCCTGTCACCGACAAAATGGCAATCATTTTTTAGTAGACACTCACGCTACAAAAGCTTTTATAAATACAGAACTCCGACATTTTCTGTACAATCTAATTTCATAAAAAGTACCGCTCGGAAAAAATATTGATACTTGATTACCAAAGTTATTGTCTAATTGGACAGGTCTTATTGATTGGTTTTATAATGATAGCCAGAATACATTTTTGGTTAAATATTCTTATAATAAATCACTTCAAAAGTAACGTAGGCAAAAAAAATTAAATCCGCCTCCGCCGATCTTCCTTGAATATACAATCTTCGACACACCATTGCTGTACGGCTTAAAGAAAAAAATTTTTGGTGAAAATTACACCCGTCATTAAGAAGCACGGAATAAATTTTCTTTGAATTGAGTTTTTACAACTGGATCGAATGTTGCTTGTAGCCATTGCTATAAAATTCCCTGCGGTAAAATTTTATCCATTATACTTTGCGACTTGCTGTTGTTACCGATTGTAAAGAAGAATATACCTACAAATAAACGTAAAAAAGAAATATATATATATATATATATATATATATATATATATATATATATATATATATATATATATATATATATATATATATATTGTCGTGTTGTGTGTTGCTACAACAGGCCGTTTACACGTTTGCTTTAATGAAACAAAAATATTGCATAAAATAACTACGGAGATCAGCGATTACTTATGAAAGCTATAAAATACTATTAAAATAAGTCACATTATTTGTATAAATACAGCATACTAATTTTTATGAGTCGCCAAAAATGTTACTCCTTTAGGAATGGAGGGTAATAATCTATCTAAAAAGGTTTTACAGTTAGGTAACTACAGATAACTATGTAAACTGGGGCAAACAAGCTTATGTCCAATATAAAAATAGATATTTTAATGAAATCTATACTAATATTACAAAGAGGTAAAGTTTCACCATTGGAAAGCTATCTTATCCAGAAGTAACATAGGCTATATAACATAGACCCGGTAGGTGGCGTTGTTGGGAAACTGCTAGTATAAAATAAACAAAATTGAATGCCCTAGACAGTCACGGAGTTTATAAATTACTCACCCAATACTCCTAACCTAAAGTTGATGGTGACTACAACAATATTGCCGTGCGCCGCCATCGTAGTTCCGTCGTACGCGTTGCCGGAACTCCACTCGTAAGACTCGCCGTGCACGAACACCAGGCACGGCAACCCCCCTCCCTCGCCCTCACCGTCACCCCCTGCACGAAATACCCAACATTCAATAAAACATGATATAAACGGTTTAAGATTTATGCGCAGATAAACATAAAACGACAAAATAACCTTTAATTCGAGCAATAAATAGGTAATGCCTGGGTGGAGATCTCGTTAATAACGTCAACCCAATAATGAAGAGGGTAAATATAAAAGCCAAGATATTTTTGGATATTCTTAATGGAAGCTACCAAGGTTTTACCAATTAACACCTTCGGAGTCATAGTCGTAGGCCTAGAGCGTCTAGCATATGCGAATCCAAGGAATATGCCATGAACACCTCCTCTGTGCAACTGGAATAAAGCAAGTCTTATTTCCCCTTAACAACATGCTCATAGTTCTAGGAAACCCCGGAGATTAACGATAGAAGCCAACTACAATGTGGTTTTAATCGATAGTCTGAGAGCTTAGCATGAAGAGATTGACATTACCGTGTCACTATCGAGTTGATCTACCATTCATTTCGCTCTACAAATTTAGCAATTAAATATGCACGTGATGTAACGCTTTCTCGATGATGTTACGATAATGTCAATGGTTCGTGCTTAGCCCTACGCGAGCTTCTCCAAATTTTGTAAAAGCCCTGTAAGGGATTTTTTCCAAGAAATCATGACTTGCACTTGAACTTCAGTAAAAACAATATGATAATTATTAATCACAAAAAAATGAATATTAAGAAGATAAATTGATGATGATATCCTTAAATTATAAATATTATCCATTCATGACCTTTTGTCAGTTTAAAATCTCATTCATTATAAGCTAACGGTGTTCACAAGTATCCGATGCCAGAAACAGTTTACCATTCAAGCGATTTCCGCGTATGGTTATGTTCATTGATTTCAAATCTTCTCGTCGACGGTTGTGGGGATATGAACCGTCGATATGGGGTGTCTCAGCCTCACTTCCGCATTGCTTGCAGGGGGCAGGATGCACTGCAATGCACTACGGAATTGAGGCCTCGACACCCTCCGCCGCAGATTCCTCCCCATTTCCTCTTCAACGATGAGTCTTCTACATGACCTCTTGCAACATCCATAAGTTTCTGCTCTCATTTTTCTAAGAAAGCATAAGACGCCTTATATTAAATGAAAGTGATGTTACCAACCTTGTTTAATTTCCAAAACTTGAGTTGTTTTTAAATTAACTACAGAAGATTTCATAAGTTTTTTTTTTAGTCCTTTCAGTATGGCCAATAATTGGTTAACAATCATTCGACATAGAAAAAGATACCAAAATTTACGCGTGCACAGAAAGTAGAAGTATTAATTTTGATGATGGATCAATGTTTTAATTGGTATTTCAGGAGAGATTATGGAGAAAACATTTACCTTCATGTCTGGTAGATAAATGAATAAACAAAGTTGTAACACCAATACACGTACCTGCTGATATAACAAACATTCTAACAAAATTCGCAAGAAGTTTTACAAGTTTTGTTAAGTGTAAATATTATCAATGTTAGCAGAACGTGCAAATTTTAATTTGTGAACGACTTTAGACTTCTTAGTAACTTTCTAGTAAGTTAAACAAGAATAATACAAGTTAGAAATGTCGTTTGCATGTGCTAATAAATTATTACGCTTTAAAGTTAAATTTCTTTACTACATGTGGCTCCTTATGTTTTATATTTTTGGTTAATTTCTTCTTCTTTTTCAGCAAAGATATCTACTGCAATATATAGGCCTATTGGTTTATAATCAACATAAAAATGAACATTTAAAACAAAGCTATAAAATTGAACGTTAATTCCAGTAGTAGCAAAGATAGGGCTCGTAGACGCGCATATTAATACAATTTAAAGATAAAAAAATATCAGACAGAAATGCTAAAAATTAAGACGTTTGTGAGAGTTTACCGCTGCCTTTAGCCTGTGAGGCACCACTGGTGCCACGACCCAAAAGAAAAAATACACTCATGCGGATTAAAGGTGTAAAATCAAACCATTTAAGTAGCTTATGGATTTCATCGCGGTTTTAGTTTACTTCATGTCATGACGGAGCCCTCATTCGCAATGACCAATTAAACACGTAACCCGGCGAGCTTCGATGACCTCTCCAGTCCAGTACAGAACACTATTACATGAACATTTCACGAAGTTCACGTAACGCGCTGCGTTTGGTCATAGCTAATAAGGGCCTAGTACGATCACTCGGGAAGGAATGAGGCGTTTGACATCCATTTGTTATTCCGTAGTACCTTCGAACTTCTTAATTATTTTTGTTGGTCCGATCTCACAGTGTCTTGTTGTTTTGCAATCTCATAATTGGTTTTGGATTTGATCCCATTAATGAAAACTGCCAGATAGAAGCACCCGGCGCGATAAATTCCAAAAAATGCGTAAGTCTAATGGTTATACTTTGATATTAAATAAAACATGTTAAAGGTTATAAGAAAATTGTAGTTAGACAATACCAATCTACGGCAAAGGCCAACCAGCCTTTATTCGCTATGACCAAATGCGGCGTGTTGCGATGACTTGTCTCCATGTCACTGGAGTAACATTCAACGATCATTTCACGAACATATCGTAACGCACCGCGTTACTTGTTTAATTGGTCAAAGTCAACATCAAAGTCAAAAATTCTTTGTTTATATAGGTCCATAAAAAAGGACTTACAAACGTCAAAATTATTACATTTTCACATCTACCACCGGATCAGAATGCGGCCTCCAGTGTCTTTACCTCTAAGTTCCTCGCCGGATAAAGGGCTATTCTTTTACCCTAATTTGTTTTATTCGATCGACCTTTCTGATAACAAGTGTTTTGTTTAATTGTTTTATACCGGCTTATTAATATTTGCTGATTAAGGAGCCCTGTTTTATCGTCAAGTTAATCCAAAATTTTGTAATACCCTTTTTAACTCAGTCTAGTATTGATTGATTTTTAAACTTATTGATAGGCATGTTTCGGAAATCTATGGGTAATTTGTTGTAGAAGTGTGTATATGGCCCCATGAAAGAATTACTAATTCTGTGGAGATGAGTAGAATATACAATAAGATCATCTTTGTTCCGTGTATTACCATGATGAAAGTCGTTACATCTATCAAAGTTACTGATAGTCATAATGATTAAGAGCCCAGCGTATGTCTGATAATATAATAATTAAGACAAATTAGGTAGATGTGTTGTTTTCTAATAAACTCACCGTTAACAGGCACGTATAGATTGACGTATAAACAGTCCTCGCTTTGATTGGTTAAAACTGGCATTAACCGCTCCAACTGGCGAATGCGCGCGCGCGGATGTAACAGTAACGCGTCGTCGCGCGGCACCGCGGCGGGCGGCACCTGCGGGCACGCCGGCCCCGACGCGTCCGCCAGCCGCGTGGTGCGCCACTGCGATGGTGTCACTGGTGGCATGTATCTAGTGGAGCACAACCTTTATTATTAACTCTGGCTCCCAAGATACCGGTGCTTGGGTAGTTTAGGAACCACCGTTACTGGTAAGCAATAATTGTTATAAGTTACGTTTTTACTGTGCGTTTTGTTACATAGTACCTACAACATACAGAGTTTTTCGTTGGAATATAACAATTATGTGAAATTAATAACCATTAAATTAAATGATAAAATAGATCATCCTTTTATGATCCGCGTCAATAATAAAAATGAGAAGTAGGTAAAAAACATCCTCACTAACAGTAAAATTCGATTCACAGAAAACAATAAATCTTCTTCTTCGAGTTCCACATTCAGAGATAGGACATCAGCAAGACAATTCTTACAGTCAAGACTGCTGCTCTGAAGAGCAGGTAGTGTAGCAGCCAGACCACTCCGACAAGTTTTTTTACTAAGAGTGTCGCCTCCTACCGGTACTTACAGTAAATATGAAATTAAGTACAAAACGATTAAAATGATTATTACCTAAGGCTACCTAACGGCGGTGTAGCATACGGCACGCCGAGATACGCTTCGACTTGAGGATGTGAGTGGACGACGATTCCGCGCAGCGGTCCGTACTTGGTGCGCACAACGCGCGTGCTGTACTTGTGCGGGGAGAGCGCGGCCACGCAGCACACGAGCCACGCGTGCAGCGCGGCGCGGTCCGCGCGCATCACGCGCAAGGCGCGGGCGCGAGCGCGGGCGCGGGCGCGGGCGACGCGCCGCCGGCTACGCGCGCGCTCCTGCGCATCACGCGGCCCGCCACGCGCACCGCCCCACGCGCGCCCAGCTCATCATACGCCCTTCTCGCGCGCTCGCGGCCACTGTCATTACACATCGTTACAACAGAAATATCCTAATCCACTATCACGTTGCAATAATCCAAACCAAAAACTCACCCGAGTCATGTTGTCGCTCCCCTCACTATGCTTTTGTAAAATCTAACCATTTGCTTAACCTGTAACAATAAAAAACAAACGTTAAGACGATAAATAAAATAGACTTATTATAATTAACATTCGACCATAGTATAGGCGAGAACCGGATTTTCACAAAATTACCATTTTAATCAAATATGAGCGGTGTAAGCTGGGCCGCGGACAATGGAGTAGGTAACGGAAAATGTTTACCTAACAGACCTAACCCAACGTTGGTAATTTAATGTAACACAAACACGACAACAACATCGCATTTCTAAACGAAATTTGCCATTTTCGTAGCGGGGCTCGCGGCTTACACCGAAATGATGGCGGGAATCGCATTCACGTTCTTCCGCTCAATTCTGTAGCTAAAGACTGATTTTCATCTACAATTAAGTGTAAGTACACGATCCAATTTGGTCGTATAATTTTAACTACATACATACAACTAGGGCAAGTAGTCTCAAGTATAAATTATACTCCTAAATTTTACTGCCTATAGGTGTTTAGCAGAAATTGTTATATTGCAATTAATTAATTATTGTATTCATTACAAGAAGTAAATTATGTCAATAATAGGCTGTCAATTTATTGACTTATAATAATAAACAGGCGTTGCAACAATGTTTTACTTTAAAATTAAATCGTCATTTTTGTTATTAGACGTATATTTCTCGGAAACTAATTCCCGTGTTAAACAAGAATAAAAGTTACCTTAAAGGCGATTCCTGAAGCAAAACATCGTAAATTAGATTAAGTTAACGTTGAATAAATTTGTTTCCTTTTTACTTTAAATCTTTTTTTATTGGCGAGAGACAAATGTTATTTAGGGACGCATTTGGCTGCGTCGGCCCACAAAGGACCCGGACAAGTAAGGAACGACCATCAATCACTGACGTGACACGCAGAAGCTTTGTGGTTCCGAATTTAGCTGCACGCCATTGATATCATGTCACCACTGACCTCTGAACGAGAAATATTTTAATTTTAGAACGCAATATTAAAGGTATCGTAGAAGCAAGCAGAATGGGAAATATGTTCTATAAGGTATAATGGCAGTGGTTATGGATATGTGTCAAGTACAAATATTATTATTTCTTTATTGCAAACGTAAAATCATAATAACAATAAAATGCGAAAGTTTATGTACAAACTTAACTCAAAATTAAGTTTTCTTACAGCAAACCTTAAAGCTGTCGCTTACAGAGAGACGAAAATAAAGAGGACAGTAACAAGTGTACAATCGTAAATAGTAAAAAGTAAAATGTACATAAAACGAACTTTTGATAATTATACAATATATTGCATACACATACAAACCTAACAAAATAATATAAATAAACATACACATTTATCGATACACAAAACCTACATATATATCAATAATAATACATACATATATGATGAAAGGAAATGCTCTTTAATTTTCTTCTAAAATACGTCTACTGAGACGCTATCGCGTATACAATATTAGGGAACTAACGAGAAATCATATTGCACTTAGCAGAAGTTATTGAAAAAACATACATACACAGACTATAAGCATAACCGTGCTTCTTGATAAAATATAAAGTAGTATACAAACATTTAACTTTACTCTGTTAAGAATGAAAGTATTGATTTGGTCTAAAAATAATACCATAATTGAATAATATATAGCGTTCTCTCAAATGGCTTCAAACATTTAAAATTCACGAGCGTCAAAATCGTAAACATTAGCCATTATGTATTCTTTCAAAAAGCACTTTCATTAACAAAGTCGTTATGATGAATCTTTTAATCAAAAAACGTAATACGTTATTATAAAACAGAGCAAATGGCTCGATGCAAACCTTTTTAATTACGCCTATTATTCACGGGTGAAATGATCAGGTTTTGTCACGCAGCCTGCAGGGGGATTTAACGTTGGCACATGAGAGGTTCTTTGATAATAAATGGGACTTCTGGACAAGTGGGAAAATATTTCCCGTAAAAAGAAGCATTTAATATGAAATATAAAGTCGTAAAAACAAACAACCCAAACCATAATTAAAATTAGCTATCAATTTTGTGAATGATTCCAATAAGGAGCTACTACATTTTTTCGTACTTACCCGACTACTACAAAGCCAAAAGAAAGGGTTTTATGTTTAGCAGTCCATGTAGTATTTATATTTACTTATGTCCACTGTTGCACAAAGTACTCATACGAATTTTCATGAATGATATCCGTTGATTCGTTATTAAAGTCCGGGTGACATATGCTATTGTTCATACAAACAAAATCAGTATGATGAATGTTACATCCAAAAGAGTAGGGATCGCTGACTTTTTTATTGTTTGAAGGAGGCGAAACTTCTAAGTTTATAAATGAAATATGTATTTTAGTACATTTATGAATACTAGGTACTGGTGCTGTCTACATTGTGTAATTTCCGTAGTCAGGTTAATTACATTTTTTATGTACTTTTTACTTGTTCAGTCTATTTTTACGAAGCACATGTCTACTTCATGCAGTAATAGCCAATTAAAGAGACTAAACGAGCTCTAGCAGTTATTGGAAAACTGATATGCCGTTATTAATACGATATTATGAAGCTTTAAAATCGGCGTTCTATTTCCTAAAGCGTCAGCATCAATCTGCGGGTAATATGTTAATCTTTTTAAGCGTGATCGAGCTTTGGGTGTGGGTCGCTGCGCCGAAGATAACAAGCCGATTACCTAGCTCTCGCCCCGACTTCGGCTGTGATCGATCGCCTGCTTAACCAACCGTGATGCGAGCGTTATTACCGCCTTCAAACATTTTGTAAAAATATAATGTACCTTAAATTTGCGACATTTTACATGTACCTATAGACCTTTTTATGCGAAACACTGTGCAAGGAAATATTATAACAGTATTATCAGTCTATACTGTCCCACTGTGATAATCTAGTGGTTAGACCGTTGGACTGCAAAGTCAGAGGTCTCAGGTTCAAATCCAGGCACGCACCTCCGTCTTTTCAAAAGCATGTGCGTATTAAAAATTAACTATCACTTGCTTTAAGGGTGAAGGAAAACATCGTGAGGAAACCTGCTTGCCTAAGAGGTTCTCGTAGGTGTGTGAATTTCGCCAACCCGCACTGGGCCAGCGGTGTGGACTATGGCCTAAACCCTCTCAGTTTGAGAGAAGGCTCGTGCCCAACGGTGGGACAGTTTCTTTACAGGGCTATTATTATTATTATACTGTCCCACTGCATTCTCTCACAAATCAAGGCGAGAGAGATTAGGTCATACTCTACCACGCGGCCCCAGTGCGGATTGGTGGAGGCAGGTTTGTGGTCACCTGCTGTGGAAACTTATCAAGCCGCCTATAAGGCTTCCAACTTAGCTCAACGACTACTGCATTAAGAATTAACGTACGTTCCGAAACATGGAGACGCTCAAATATGAAAATGCCCCAAATGTCACCTATCTCAGACTCACAGAGCGAAACGCTGCTTAACCTTGGTAAACACCGCGGTCGCATAGTGTTACGAGCGCTTACGAGGCATGCCTTTTAAGTTTTGTCGTTTGAAGAAAAAAACACAACTAGAACCTTATAGTACTTTTCATTGTTTTTCAAAGTATTCACCACGTAGCTTAATACACTTTTCCATTCGCTCAAACCAGTTATTATAACATTTATTCGTGGGGGTGTTCAAAATGGCTGACTTGAAAGCGTCGACTGCTTCTTCACCGGACTGGAACCTTTGACCACGAAGACTTTTCTTAATTTTAGGAAATGAAAAGAAATCGTTAGGGCGTAGGTCAGGACTGTATGGAGAATGGTCAAGAATTTCTACTTTTTCCTGCTTCAAATACTCAATCGTTTGACGAGCGCTGTGTGAGCTTGCGTTGTCGTGGTGCAGGATGATGCGTCGCTTTGAGTTAGATTTTCGAAGTTCGGCAATGACTTGTGGTAAACAAACTGTGTTATAGCACTCTGCGTTAACCGTTCTACGATCTTCAAGTGCAATAGTCGCAACATGGCCGGTTTTTCCAACGAACGTGGCCACCATCTTCTTTGAAGTGCTTCGAGAACGAACAACTTTAGTCGGCTTTGGCTCGTCTTGAAAGACCCAGATTGTAGATTGTTGTTTGGAATCAGGATCGTAGGCATAGATCCAAGATTCGTCACTACTGATGAAGTCGTAGACATGATTTGACTCTCCTCGGTTGAACCTTTGCAGAGTTATCTTACACCATCTGACGCGGGCCGCCTTGTGATCGTCGGAAAGCAGATGCGGTATCCAACGGCAAACTAGCTTTCTCACACCGAGCGCTTCATGCAAGATCTTCTGAATGATTGTCCCTGAGATGCCAAATAGAGCCTCTATCTCTCGATACGTCACATGACGATCTTCGAGAATTAGTTGTCTCACAGCAATGATGTTATCTTCAGTGAAGGCGGATTTTGGGCGTCCTTCGCGAGATTTGTCAGTAACACTAGTATGTCCACGCTGGAATTCTAAATACCAGCGTTCGACAGTCCGCAGACATAGGGCTTCATCACTGAACACAGATGTTAGCTCTTCAAAACACTGAAGCCGTGTCAGGCCTCTTCTAAAGTTGTAGAAAATTATTGCACGAACATTTTCCTTAGAAAGATTCTTTTTCGTACGTAACCTGACAGATTCCGATCGACGCTGTGACTAAACAATAGCATAAATCCTCATACTTTCAACTGTTTTGAGATTCTTAATTTAAACACATTCGAATGTAGAACAGTTCCAAATTCAAAATTGCCGGGAAATATGGAAACGACAGAACTTAAAAGGCATGCCTAGTACGAGGAAACATTCAGAAATGTATAACTTCACTTCACTATCTAAAGGTTTGGTCAAATAGCCAAAGGAGCACGACGGAAGCGCTCGGCTGCATTCGATTGAGACTTTTGCCATCGCGCCGAGCGGGGCTGCGTTGTGTGGCGTCTCCCGTACATTTCAGTACATTACAGCTCCCCAAGCCGCGCCACCATCGCGCTCCCGTCACACTGCGTCGGCTGGGTGGCGAAATCTTAAACTCTCGCTATTGATGACCACAAACTTATTTCTAAAAATAAACCTTACTTCGCAATGAAAAAAAAATCGTTCAATAACTGCAAGTAAGGTGCACGAGCTTTTAACACACGATATAATCGGCGTCCCAATTTATTCCAGAAGTTGCCGCGTCTCCAGAATGAGAAAGTTCACAAAGTGTTAAATAATTTATATATCTTGTGTTACCGTTTTTGTTACATCTAATTTTTATTTGCCATAAAATTAGACCTTAGACCTTATTCTGTAAGACCACGTAACGCGACGCGTTGCGATGATTTCTTGACATGATGGTTTAATCCGTGATTCAGTAGCATACAGAATACCATTTTTTCACGAAATTATCGCAATGTCGTAGCGAATAAGGACCTTAAGTTCAAATTAATACCATGAAATGTAAAACTGTGTTCCGCCAAGGTAATAACATACTTCTTAACCTTTACGTACACTCGCAAAGGAATTAAATATTCGCAAATCTCAAATAGGCTAATAAATCAAGTTAGATCCATTTTTTACTAAAAGTATACTACATTTCTCATACAACAATAAACTAGTGATAAATGGACGAAGTTACTTTAAATTTCGCAAAAGTCAACCAACATACTTAAAGTCCTCGGCGCGAGCAGTCAAAATAACTTAAATTCAGCAAACAAATCAAATTCGACTACTATTACAAACTAGCTCCAATTAAATATCTATTTTTAGACACGCTCTCCTACCCTTAACACGTATAATTTGGTATAAACCACCATTTTTGATTCAAAATAATATTCCTAAAGGTCCCGAGTATCTTTTATCATTATATTTACGAGAAGCTATTCGTAGTATCTACTTATGATACCTATTCCTACCTATACCATATATATAATATGTAACTAACGTTAATTATACATATGCTAGAATACACTGTTTAATGATTATTTTACTAGGAGTAGTATTTTACAGACTGACTGTCCAGTGGCGTTTTTGCGCAGAGCGATTAGATTAGATCCTGGATTGAAGTCCTAAGTGTATAACAAAATGTAGTTTTTCTACTGAAAAATTTTGACTATCAGTCCGCTATCTAATATAATGCAGGCTATATCATCGGTAAAAAGTAGGTGTACACAATATACCTCTGCTACCCCACTTGGGGAATATAAGCTAGATAACTCTTTTTTTGATCAGTAATGGTTTGAAATTGGTTAATTTCTAAACATGATAGTGACTGTAGGTATAATATTCGAACGCGAAATAATATTTAAAGAAAAGGGCCAATTAAAAGGGACGAAGTGTGCCAAGTCGTAACGGCGGGGAGCGGGTGGGCGGACGGCTCCGCCGGACAAGTGGCGAATTGGCGTCATCAATCACGCAGCAGCGTCCGCCGCAGAGCCTAAATGGGCCTGCGCTCGTCTTCCAGCGACCAACATGTTTCCCTGATCAATTCTACCACGAATTCTACCGGATCCGACTGGGATAGTATCATTTTATTCTATCTAACTAATAAATTGCATACTTGCGTTAAGTTGTGTTATTCGTAAAAAAGAAATATTTAATAAAAAATCAAATAAACCCAACAAAAATATTATTACAATACAGTTTGTTGTTTTGTCTTTTCGCGAAATTTATGGAATATATAATAGACAGAGTACTTAATAATTCTACAGTATTTAAAACTTGCTATGTTCGTTTGTAGACCACATTTTATGATGATCACGTCAGGTCCCTTGCGAGGTAGGCAGAGGTCAGGTCCCTTGCGTTTACAACAGCGTAAACAGCTTCTTTGTTGTCTCAAATAAAGAAAAATACTACAAATTTGCAAGACATCAAAACTGATTTATGTAGACGTTCATTTGTATTCAATAAAGGTTAGACCCGATTGAAATAGCAATTCGTTCATCATTCTGAATCCTCTTAATATTCCCAGTCAGTAAATAAAACAATTAACCAATTAAATGGAAATAACTAACTTCAAAAATCATCTCTAATTCTATTAGCATTTGAATTGCAAATGGATAGACGCGAAAACTCAAAGCGCTTCCCAGTTTAAGTTCCATTGTCCCCGGCGCATTAAAACGCGTTAACCCTCCACAGCTTTAAGCTTTCCCGCACCAACCAAATTGGTTACGTCTTGTTCTTGTCTCTATAATACGAATATTTTGAATAAAAAGTTCGGACGACTTGGTCCAGTGCCGCTCCACCAACTGGATCGAGTAGTCAAGGGTTTGCTCGCCGCACGGAACAAATCTTTGTGTGACACACAAATATTTTCTACACTCCGATCTCGGTCTCGAACCAATTCACGCCATTATTAAAATGGCGACAACCCAATATTTCGCGAACGCGTCCAATTATAGGAATCCGCTAATCGTAGCGACCGCCAAACCTAACTCCCCTCCTACCAGCCGTTACCGCCGTCTGCGGCATTTTCTCACCAAACCCCCGGACGACGCCTTTACATCCCCTCTTTTCTCACCACGGCAAGACACCTAGTATATGCCCTCCCGCATAGCGACTGCCCAAGACGAGGCCGTTCCTGTTTGAGGGGCCCTTAAGCTAGTTGCCTCCTTGCCCTTCTGGCTCAAGCGCAGTGGTTGCACGCTCGCCCTCTTGTCCGGTAAAGCTGTAAAGGCCCCGCAACCAACAGCGTAGATCATTCACATACAACCACAAATATTTGTTTAGATCAGGGTATTTGTGTATGTGAATTTCATGTTTGTAAACGCATCGACGACATGAATAATACTAACTGTGGGGCTACGTTTCTTTGAGAAAAACAGTGGTAATTGATGTCTTCAAATTCAAGAGTACGTAACGTTGTATATCACGTACATTTATAATACAAGTTGCATTCTAAATAAACCAGTTACCAACCGGCCACCGTGTTGTCATTACGTTACCCTCAAATACATAACAATTGGCGACGAGTTAACGACGTATCATTGCAAAATGGCGGACAACGCGCGTGCTATTGGAAACATAAAAGAATTCGATTCAAACACAGATTCTTGGCCAAGTTATATTAAACGAGTAAAAGCATTTTTTGTAGTAAACAATATAAAAGACGCAGTGCAGACCTCATTTTTAATAACGTTAGTGGGAAATGAAACATACGATCTCATGACGGTATTGTGCAGTCCAGAAGAACCCGAGAAAAAATCTTTCGACGAACTAGTCACCATTGTGGACAACCATCTCAATCCAAAATCCAGTGACATGGCTGAAAGGATGAAGCTAAGGGCGTGCTTGCAAAATGTCAATGAAACAGTAAATGAATATCTGCTGCGATTAAAAAAATTGGCAATGACCTGTAAGTTCAAAGGTCAGGAATCTTTAGAGGAGAATTTGAGAGATCAATTCACTTACGGCCTGAGAAGCGAAAAATATAGACAACGGCTATTAGTCGAGCGAGAACTTAGTTTTACGAGGGCAGTGTCTTTGGCAACTACGTTGGAGGCAGCGGAGCTCGAGGCTAAATTAGGTGGCGTTGGTAACCAAAACGCAGGAGAGGAATCTCAAGCAGGAGTATACGCAGTCCAGTCCCGTAGCGGCAGCGGCGGGAGGGCAGGCGGCGGGCGGACGGGCGCGCCGCGCGGGGCCGGCGCCGGCGGCCGCGCTGGCTCGCCGCGCGCCACCGCCAGCAGGCAGGGTTACGACAAGTGCTATCGGTGCGGCGCGCGGCAGCACTCGGCCGATAAGTGTGTGTATAAAAGTGCTAATTGTTACAGGTGCGATAAAGTGGGCCATATAAGTCATATGTGTCGTAACAAGAGAAACAGTTCCAGACTTTTTCGAGTGCAGGGTAGTGATTCCGAAGGAGAAGATAAGTCTCCTACGCTGTATAGACTTGGGGATTCCGAAGAGTCAGATAGGCCCTGGTATTGTAAGTTGAATGTGGAGGGTGTCCAATTAGACATGCAAGTCGACAGCGGTTCCTCGGTAAGTGCTATCTCTAAAAATACGTATCAACAATTATACAAAGATAGGCCGCTTATTAAATCGAACAAAGTTCTCACCGTGTACAGCGGCAAACAAATCAAGCCCATCGGTATAATGCCAGTTAACGTTGTCAACAATAATAAATCGTTTACCTCAAAATTGTATGTACTGGATAACGGCGACTGTCCACCAATTATAGGTAGAAAATGGATACGTAAATTACAGATAACTTTTCCTTCAATTAATCATTTGTCACAGAATGAGGACGATAATATCCTTAAGAGCATCATGCAAAAATATAAAAACGTATTTGAGCCAGGTATAGGGACTTTTAATCGCGGGACCATTAATCTGCAAGTATGCGAGGGAGCTATTCCTGTATGGAAGCGGGCGCGCGTGGTGCCGCATGCACTGCGGGCGGCGGTGGACGCCGAGCTGGAGCGCATGCTGGCTGAAGGCATTATCAGCCCCGTCGAAGAGGTCGGCGGTTGGGGCACGCCAATTGTGCCGGTTAGAAAACCATCCGGGAAAATTAGAATATGCGGTGATTTCAAGTTGACTGTTAATCCTGTCCTATATGACGATAAGTACCCCCTTCCGCGGATCGAGGACATATTTTCAGCCTTGAGAGGAGGACAAACTTATAGTAAAATCGATTTAAAAAACGCATTTCAGCAGCTATTATTAGATGAGGACTGTAGAAAATTATGTACTATTGTAACCCACAGGGGCAACTTTGTTTATAATCGTTTACCTTTTGGAATTAAGACTGCCGCAAGTAAATTTCAAAGAATCATGGATTCCTTATTCAAGTTACAACATGTGACTGTTTTTGTGGACGATTTGATCATTACAGGTCAGGATAGGGCTGCCCACATCGATAACGTAAATAAAGTTTTTAAAATTTTAAATGATTCCGGATTGCGTGTCGGTAAGGAAAAATGTTGTTTTTTCCAGAAGAAGGTGTCATACCTGGGACATGTTATCGATTCGGAAGGGTTGCATACCGAAACTAAAAAAGTGGACGCGGTTTTGGCCGCGGCTCGGCCGCGCGACATTAGTGAACTCAGAGCATTTATAGGCTTAATTAATTATTATTCCAAATTTATAAAAAACTTTAGTAACATTATTGCACCTTTATATAGTTTATTAAAGAAGAATAAAACTTGGTTATGGACAGATGAATGTGAAAATTCATTTACAAAAATTAAGGACATGTTAAAAAATTCGGAGGTTCTGGTACACTTTAACCCGATTCTCCCCTTAGTGCTATCATGTGATGCATCGCCGCGCGGCGTGGGGGCGTGGCTTGCGCATGAGATGCCGGACGGTCAGCTGCGTGCCGTCGCGCACGCGAGCCGCGCGCTCACACCGGCCGAACAGAATTACAGCCAGATATGTCGGGAAGGGCTTGCTATTATATTTGGGGTGCAAAAATTTCATGAATATGTGTATGGAAGGCATTTTAAATTAATTAGTGATTGTAAACCGTTATGTTCTATATTCGGACCCAAAAAGGGTATACCTTTAATGATCGCTGGTAGGTTACAAAGATGGTATACATAATAGTAGGGAAAAAGAGTATTCAGAGTCAAATTATATTCACTTTTTAGAGTTTTCTAAACCTGTAGATTTTAAGGAAATTGCATTACAAACAAAAAAAGACGAGACTCTCAGAAAAATTTTGGGATATGTTACTCACGGTTGGCCAGTACAAAAATATGTACCCAACGATTGCAAAGAATATTATAATAGGAAAAATTTTATTACTTCCGAGCACGATTGTCTTTTATTTGGGTATAGGGTGATAATTCCAAGATGTTTACAGAATTTAATATTAAAAGAGTTACACAGTAGTCATCTGGGCATTGTCAAAATGAAGTCTTTAGCACGTACGTATGTATATTGGCCGAAAATTGACGAAGATATTGAGAATATGTGTGGTTCCTGCGAAATATGTGCGAAAGAAAGAAACAATCCAACAAAGAGCACTTTGTTTCCTTGGTCTTGGCCTACTACACCTTGGTACAGGCTTCATTTAGATCATTTGGGCCCATTTGCTAAACAATACTACCTTATTGTCATAGATTCCCATTCGAAATGGATCGAGGCTGTTAAAGTGAGTTCTACTTCATCAGAGATAACAATACGGCATTTGAGGGAACTTTTTGCTCGATTCGGATTACCTCACGTAATTGTAACGGATAATGGTCCAGCATTTATTAGTAAACATTTTTCAGATTTTTTAACGAAAAACGGCATTACACATAAATTGACGGCCCCTCGACATCCTCGTAGTAATGGTGCCGCGGAGAATGCAGTAGGTTTAGTAAAAAAATGTTTGAAAAAGGCAATACATGAAGGAACCGCTGCCGAGATAGCCCTTAATAGATTTTTGTTAAATTATCGTAATTGTGTGCACAGCACAACACAAAAATCACCCAGTGAAATGTTAATGGGTCGTAAATTGCGCTCTTGCCTAGATTTATTGAGACCCGATACTAAAAATATTGTAATACATAATCAGTCGAAACAAATAAATGCTTATAATGGTAAGGACAGATATATCAATGTTGGAGATATAGTAATGTTTAAGAAGCGGCAAAACAATAAAGAAATCTGGGAAAAAGAGATAGTTAGTAATATTATAGGAAATGCAATGTTTGAAATTGAATTTAGGGGACAAAAACACAGGCGTCATATTGATCAAATATATAAAATACCAAATTCAGAAGTTAATATACAAAACGATCACATAATATTTGATGAATGTGGCCCCTCAGTGGCTAGCAACCTTACACCAGTTAATAATCCAAAAATACATTGCAATAGGACTTCTGCATCCCCCGGTACACCGGAAGATAAATATCTTTCATCTCCACGTTACATGGACATGGAGGAACCTCACGGAAAGGTTATAGATCATTCGCTTAGCGAGCGAAGAGAAAGTATTATACCGGCAACTACACTGGGCAGGAAAAGAAATTATTTTCCAGACTCTGATTAGTAAATAAGTTATTTTTTTTTTTATTACTTTTTCTTTACAATTTTTGGTTTTTGATATATGGTTCAGGTTTTTGTTATTAATTTAGTTTTTAAATGCTTTTATTTAATCTTTTGTAAAACATACATATATATTTTTATTTTGTTAGAATTGTTGTTTATTACTTTGCGGATTGCGGGGTGTGTCAAGAATTTTGGGGGGGAAATGTTGTGTAGTTATAGTTGTATATCACGTACATTTATAATACAAGTTGCATTCTAAATAAACCAGTTACCAACCGGCCACCGTGTTGTCATTACGTTACCCTCAAATACATAACAATTAGGACCTACAAAATTACAAGCGAGGTTTAACGCCCAAAGTGATTGCTCTTTTAGTAACCGGAAATCTTAATGTGTATGGTACTGTCCCTGTAACAATCAACGTAATTAAACAACTCACAGTATGCGTATAATCTCATAACTGCGCAAAAGCAATGTTTTCCGAAATGATTAACGAAAAGTTCTCATACGTTACGTAATCCTTCCCTCCCCTTCAATTCCCGATAAAATAATAAACAATCTGTCATCAACATCACATTAATCATTCCTTCATTTGCAGAATATCTGTTATTATTAGTTTTTTTTATATATATTAACTATTTATGACACTGCCTTGTTCTAGTAGAAAATGGTACAGCTGACGATCGTAAATTTTAAATTCTAGATTGCAATAGTGTTATTAAGGTTTTCTACACATTATACACATTAACTTATGTTATTATATATTAGATATGTCATGTACAACAAATAATGGTGCGCCGGGGAAAGGCGGCGGTCTGTGTTTTCTACATTGAGTTATTATGTGCAACGAACTAGAGAAGACATCTGTAGTATTTTTTTGTTGCATAAGTTATAGTGCATACACTCTAGTCTTGTCCCTTTGCTCTAGGCACTTCCAACAACGTGACACCTTCAAGTGCTAAGGTTTCTTTCAAAATATGCCTTCGTTTGCTCTGGGTTACTGTTTTAAAAACACCAGAAACAAAAGAGTTTATTATCTATGAAAACAAAATCATCTCCGCTAACCCCGCAGTCTGCAAATTGCGTGCCAGTTTTTTTTTTCGGCATGGCTTTTCTAGTACGTATTACATAGTAACTCAAAAGTAGGCATGTCGATTCGATCTTCGCAAGAATCGGTTCTCGATTAAATCGAAGTATACAAGAGGGATTCTCGATTAATCGATTCGAAGTCGATTCTTATTAATTTGCCAATTGAATGAGACTTTTTTGGATTTCTTAATATGTTAAATTTAGAGATTATTAAAAAGACACCTGACTTAATATAAACCCATGTTTCTTCACGTAGTATTTTTAACAATAAACGTGATTTGCCATTATTTATGTACCCGATTTACACAACCTACTTAGGTCATATTTTCGATTACCACTTTTTTATGATTAAATCGTGAATCGCTCCGATTCGACGGCTTTTGGTATCGATCTACTGAATCGATTCAGAGGTTCAAATCAATTTAAAAAAAAATATTATTTGGCTTGAAAAAATCGATTTTCGATTTTAAATCGACATGCCTACTGTAAGTTTCTGCCTAAACATTCTTAATAGCAGTCAGCAGCGGAGTGTAGAATTGTTGTAACCCGGTGGGACAGCTATAGGCTAGCTCTTTATACCATTTGGACCTTACGTAAGGAAAATAAAGACGCACACAGAACCTAGTTCAACTAGTTTCATTTATTTTAATTTAAAATGAAACGTGCATCACTTAGAAAATATTACGACTAACAAGAACGTCGGTTATTTCAGATCATTTTGGTCACAAAAGTTTGTGATAATGGAATATATATATATATATATATAATATCTGTTTCTCAGATGATTGTCTAGATGAAGAATCGGGCGCGCGGAAACGGTATAACATTTATCTACCCATATAAATTGTAGTACGCACACGCACGGCACGCCCATATTTCATTTATTTACTAGCTGTTACCCGCGGCTACGCACGCGTTTGTTTTTTAATTTGACATAATTAGGTAGACCGGCCTTTTCGGGATGGCGTTGATTCTGTACCTAAGACACCTCCATACTAAGTATCTTTAAAATCCGTTTAGCCGTGATAGTATGGAGAAAAAAAAACTATCCCGCAAGAATGGTGCATTTTTTTCTTTAACAAACGAATATGCAAAGTTTCGTGTCCGGTATTCATAGCTATAAGGATATGTCAAATGCATTCCTAAAACGTATGTCTCAAAACGCACACATACACGTACAAGTTTCATTGTTAATTGGGGTATAAAAGTGCTTAAAAAACGTGTAAAAACCTTTAAATTTGGAAATTTGGTTTTCGTTTTGAATTTATGAAGCAATTCTCTAATCGGGGTATCTGAGGTCTTCCCTTTATTATGTTACACCTTGTAGATATGTTTAAAAAAAGACACAAAACAGAATAAAATCAAAATGATGCAAAATTTGACTACAACTACTTATATCTAGATTGTACCCTAATGTGTAATGTGTCCTAATCTAATTACGTGCGTTTGTAAATACCTATTTACATATTGCAATGTTAACATTGCAAAAAGATCGTCGGTCCATCTGGCAGGCAAGCGGCCGTCCTACGCTGCGCTTGCCCATACGTGGTCTCCACTCTAGAATCTTTCTGCCCTAACGCCCGTCCGATCTTCGCGCTATATGGCCCACCCATTGCCACTTCACCTTGCTAATCCTGAGGGCTATGTCGGTGACTTTGGTTCTTCTACGTATCTCTTCATTCCTGATTCGATCACGTGAAGAAACGCTGAGCATAGCTCTTTCCTTAGCTCGCAGAGTAACTCTGAGCTTTTTTATGAGACCTATTGTAAGAGACCACGTCAATGATCCGTATGTCATCACTGGCAACACACATTGACTAAAAACTTTAGTCTTGAGGCACTGAGGTATTTTGGATGAGATATAATATCTTAAATACACTGAAAAAAGATATCGCAAAAAAATCAACTTTTATTAGCTAAAGTTCAAGGACTGTCAATATTGATAGAGCATCTCGAGGCCGCTTTTAGGCGCCATATTTGTTAGCAATGATCCGTCTCGACAAGTCTGAGTCCCGTATTACATAAAACGTAAATTAGACGTGAATCTAGTTTTAAAAACTGCTTTTTGTACTAACATCTTAGTTTTAAAACTATATTCATGACTGATTTTCGTTCTATAATACGGGCCTCAGTTTAAGATCTATTTCTTGTTCTTAATATCCCTTAATATCGGAAGGTCTAAAGATCTTCATCCTAAAAGTAATATATCACGATTAATTACGAATGTATTTATAACCAAATCATGTCATACCAATGAATTGAGTGCTTACAAATAACTAAATCCTAAACATTCCAAAGGAAGTGCCATTAATCACATCTCAAAGCCAACGACCGTTTACATAATTATATGTAACTACGCTACGTATTCAGAACCATTCCAATTGTAAGCTTTCATTCTTCAGATGTATGAATCGTTAGTCATTTGGGTAATCCTACAAATATTATAAATGTGAAAACTTGAATGTTTAGATTTTTGGATGTTTGTTAGCCGGACGAAGACGCGGACAGAAACTAGTAATAAATATTTGAGACTAGTTCCTGTCCGTGATTTAGACCGCGTTAACTTTAGCTAGGAACCTAGCATTTTTCCGAGATAAAAATTGTCCTATGTTTTAATCTGACGGACGATTTAGCGCAGTGGTTAAGAGCTTAAGCCGCTCTGCCCACTGCGTCTAATAGTCGCGGGTTCGAGTCCCTCACGGGACAAATCTTTGTGTGATCCACAATTGTTTGTTCCGGTCTGGGTATTTGTGTATGTGAATTTTCATGTTTGTAAACGCACCCACGACACAGGAATAAATCCTAGTGTGGGGCTACGTTTAAAAAAAAAAAAAAAAAAAAAATCTAGGTAATAAACTACATGTGTGCCTAATTTCATCTAAGTCCGTTCATCCGTTTTTGCGTGATTGAGTAACAAACATGAAAACATACAGACTTTCACATTTATAATATTAAGTAGGATGTTACCAACGGTAATTGAATTACAATAAAACAAAACCTCCTATTCAGATTGAAGAATATAGGCGTGACCACAGAACGAAGAATACCAGTAGGTACTTATTTATTCCATGGACATAACGATGTTGACGCCTACATTCCCCAATCGGGGTTGCAGAGATGTACTGTGTACATCCACTTTTCGCCGGTGATTTTAAGACCCAATGTAATAGAGGGCGAGCCTATTATACCGGGCATAATACTGGACTACGGACTGGTAAAGGGAATGTTCCTATCAAAAAATGACACTTTTTCCGTCGTAGGATTTAAAACCAGGACCTCGTTATAACTA
Source organism: Phalera bucephala (assembly GCA_905147815.2). Lineage (NCBI taxonomy): Eukaryota > Metazoa > Arthropoda > Insecta > Lepidoptera > Notodontidae > Phalera > Phalera bucephala. The sequence continues at coordinate 18,560,302 of LR990622.1, forward strand.
CGTGCATTATTCACTACTAGACCAAACAAGCTGCTACAGTTATCCTGCGAAAATTCATCGACCACCATCCGGAAAGGAGTTATCAGAGATATTCGAAACATATATTCCACCAATATCACAAACAGGCCGCATAATACAGCGTGAGACTATTGTTGTGATACTCTTGATTGCTGTTAAATGGTCTATATACCTTGTTTATATCGTGCCTAGCTTATATCGGAATAAAGACTGACAAAACAGATACACAATGTGAAAGTGGAAGAATTTCAGTACTGGGGAAGACCTAGAATATCTAACCATAAAATCAAACCAGTCAAAAAGAGCGTGTCTTATCTGAAGGACAAGACAAGAACCTCCGTAACCGGTGAGCGTGTATGAAACGAATTATGGGAGTGGAGGAAGTCAGACAGGTCTGTAATATTCTGTTGGAAATCTGTATTCTCTCCCTACATGGTAAGGGATATATAGATAGATATATATCATGCCCACTCGCTCAGGAAATGAGGACAGCAAAATCACATAGGGTACCTACGTCAAATGCGCTTTCATCGCTTCTTTCGCCACTTACCGGCACTCCCTGAGTTAACGGTTTATAGATACTTAGTAGCGAGAATAGGGTTGCGTATTTACACTGCTCTCATTTGCGTAGTCAGTCGCCAGTTTATGAAATTTTTGTAATTTGTGGGAAAAAAAATTATTTGGATTGTACTCTGTACTCTCTGCTTACCGGCGTGATGATATATATAAATAGAAAATAGTATAAAAAAGGCAATTCTTTTGAATCTCAATAATTACATAAGACAAAAATATGTGAGAATGTGGCATCAGAAAAGCAAGGGAAAGTTTTTTATTAAAGAAAATATCATTTCTACTGGCAATGTCACTAATCGACGCTATCGCACAACTGATTAGATTGCAGTATCCAAGTATCAAACCTTCAAATGTGCATACTTGTATGAGTTATTTCGGATAAGATTGTAGCTTGTAAGTACTCATTTTAAATAATTTATTATATCATTATTAATGTCACGTAGTCATAATGTAAAATTGAGCATGACGTAGGTCCGTAAGCTGGCTCGAGTGCATAGCGACACAGGTTTTCCGGTACTTGTCTCATAAAGGTGGAGTGCGGTCGATATCGGCTGTCGGCTCGAGTGGCCTGTGGGAAGAAATGTGGGGATATTTGTGCTGGGCCCGGGTCGAGCACCCTCCGCGGGACCAGCCGCCAACGCCGCTTCACCGCACATCCTAAATTAACTCGCCGACCTCATTTTCCTACCGACCCGACCCTATGCACAAATTATACATATTCTATGCACAAGCATTAATAATTGTTTTGACCCATTCACCTAGTGAATGGTTTTACCATTTCATTGGAGTTAAAACAAAACACAATCGCTTTATAAAATAGAACGATGTATTCTATATAAATCTAAATTAAAAATTAACTCTACATATCTTACTGTATATTGGGATTTCTTTTTACTCATAAAAGAGATTTTTATGAGGAATAAAGAAATAACCACTTTAATGTTATTTAAGAACTCTCTCTTAAATGAAAATAAAGTACTTATTAAAATAACAAAAAAATAATGAAGAGAAAAAAAGGCGCATGGCTTACAAAGTAAGCATATTCTGCTTTAAAATACGTAATGCCACCCTTTCATGAAAATATGATTTAAAAATAACCCATTCGTACGTGATAAAACTGAAACTGTTCAATGGATCAAAACGTGACTTTACATATTATATCCGAAGTCCTGGGTCAACAGATTATACCGTTTTATATCCAGCGTGTTCCGCAAACCAAAAATTCGTGTCGGAAATGATAAGTGCTATCAGCCGGACCGTTACACATTTAAACTGTTCCACTTTCTTTGAGTGCTAAAATAACAGTTTTATCATCGAAACTATCGACAAAAGATCGAGCTTACTGAACAAACATTTACCAAGTAAACACAGGGTTATTGTAAGAAAGCAAAACTAGGATTTATTGTTCATCGGACATAGAGATAAGACCGACTACAAATACGTGAAGTGGGTTTTATCTGGAGGGGATAAAGCGAACTGTAAATAAATGGCTGAAACAAAGCATTGTTTAGTAAATCCCAAGTAGTTGTAACATCGTAGGAGCAGAGACGCCGACACAAAAGCGGGCGGCCCAACAAAGTCCGCAATACACGTAAAATCAATTTAGCAAAGCCACTTTGAGCCTCGCTGACCTTTCCGTTTACTCACAAACGAATCTATCTTGCATCAGATCATTCCACAATTTGATTTTGTTTGTCATCGAATAATGAAGGATAATTGATTTACGAAGATATAGCTACACATGTAATTTTTAGAAATAAACTCGCCTTTCTTAGGCTGTTCACGTGTAACTTTAAGGTAAACATTCAAACTTAGGTTAACACGGTGTCCAAATTTGTTGGTCACAATAGAATTTCTATCTATCTATCTATCTATCTATAACCTCACGCCAGATCCCTTGCGGGGTAGGCAGAGAGTACAGAGTTCCAACAGGTTCTTTCCTTACATACCTCTCTGGCTTCCTCGACTCTCATAGTTCGTCTCATACACGCTCGCCGGTTACGGAGACTCTTGACTTTTCCATCAGATAAGACTCGGTTTATTTCGTCGTGGTAAGATAGTCTAGGTCTTCCCCGGTACCTGCATCCTTCCACTTTCACATTGTATATCTGTTTTGTCATTCTTTCCTCTGGCATTCTTTCTATATGCCCGAACCAACGGAGCATGCCCTTTCTCATCTTTACACCGATACTATCTTTCATACCTACTCGCTGTCTTACTATGCTGTTGCTAATGCGGTCGTTCAGCTTCACTCCGCACATCTTCCGCAGAGCTCGCATTTCTACCGCATTTATCCTACTTTCATTCTCCTTCTTACATACCCAGCTCTCGCTACCATATAACAGCGTTGGGACAAGAACTCCGTTATGTATGGCCAGCTGCGCCTTATGGCTTAAGTGCCGGCTCCCGAGTAGCTTTCCCATCGCACCATTCACTCTGTTCCCTGCACTCACTCTTCTCTCTATGTCAGCGGTGTATTTCCCATCCTTACTGAAGGCGCATCCAAGATATACAAACTCATTCACTTGCTCCAGCCCATCGTTACCAACCACAATCCTTACATTCGTTCTGGTTTCTTCCCTTTCAAAAACCATAATCTTGGTTTTCTTCACATTCAAGTGTAAGCCATTGATCATGCAGTCGTCTTTCATAACTGTGACTAGTGTTTGCAGATCAGTGGCTGTTGGCGCTATTAAAACCGCGTCATAGATAGAATTTTTAGCCTACTAAAATCTAAAGCCGAGACTAAAGCTAAGACTAAAGTCACTTTTACAACATTCCTCTTGTAAATATAATATTTATTCGTAAATACTCTTACACCAACAATAAATACAAATAGATTGTACTAATGTCGCAATATTACATCACATCATTAGAACAAGTCTTTTTTTTTAAAAAACATAGTCACACCCAACCTAGTATTTATTCCTGTATCGTGGGTGCGTTTACAAAAATGAAAATTCACATACACAAATCCCCATCCCGTGCGGTAATCGAACCCGCGACTATTAGAATCAGTGGCCGGAGCGACCTAAGCTCTTAACCACTGCGCTAAATCATCCGTCCAGTTCAAACTAAACCAAAGTTCAAATATATAAAAGGTATTACAGATAAAAGTGCAATTAACAAATCAATTTGACGTTATTCTTATTAAACGACTTAGCCGTAAGTAAACGTGAAACGAAGGTAAAAAGAAATCGACATCACAGACTTTTCTAAACTTTTTAAACTGTAGCAGCTGTCTGCAGAATCTAATGGATCAGTGAATGCCTTTAAGACGACAAATGAGTTTCTAATTCTAGTTTCGTACCACGTTAGACATGCAATAGAGCCTTAATATAAATAGGCAACGATATCTGGTATTATATTTCTGTATAAATTTATACTGTATATGTTGTTAAGAATCCACAGTACATTGTATAAAAAAAATATTATTGTTATTTAAATAAGCCCATTAAAAAGCTTCAGAAAAGAGTCCAGGTAAAAAAAGGTCAGTGAACAAATGTCGCAAGGTTCGGCCAGATAAGAAAATTTAAACGTAAGGAATTCTTGTTGAGACAATGTTCGCATAATTATGCGAATATTTCTTTTGTCGTCGCATCTCAAGTGTTTGAAGATATAATTAATTGCTTGTTTCTTGGTGAATAAAAAATGTACTTATGACTATTTAGTAGGAGTTTGTCACAGAAAAATCGTCGTAACATATTTCCTTAACCGAAAGAAATACCAAATTGTTACACAGTAGTAAAAACTATATTTGCGTTTACGTACGTTAAATGCCTGATGATTTTGCTTTACCAGTAGATACGTTCTGAAATATTTTCTGGAATGGATTTCTCTAGCAGCAAAGTAAATAAATTTGCTATTATTTAGTCAGTCATTAGAACATGCCCCATTACCCAAACAACCTACAGGTACAATATCAGAGCAAAGCCGGGCATTAAACAAAGGCTGTAAAAGTTCAAGCCTGGTTAAAACAATTAAAAGCTGTAATTACTTTAACCTTTTAGGCAGCAGCTCCTACTTGACTTGTCTTGGTAATCGCACCCTCGATGCCAATAACGTCTTTAGGAGCCGAAACTTATGCTTGAATTATTAAGAAGTTACGTTCGTCATTCCTTCAACGCTTAATGACGTGAACTTGGGAAATAACCAAAGAGTTTTAATAACGTAACTCACTTATGTAAGTGATTTAGTTAAGAATGGATATTTAAGAAACCCCACAGAAGTTACCTTATATAACTTAATATATCCTAATCAAAAACACTCTAGTGACACCCAGTTTCAAGCGGACCCAGAGAAGTCTCGCATCATGCATAATCTTTCACTCCAGAGGCCAGGCGACGGGACAACAAGATACCCACCCCCATGCTGGCACGATCACTCTGTGGCACTCCAGACCACAGAGCCATCATGCCGTCAGGGAGATCACAGGCTTCACTGCCCCTTCGCTTAGTCTCTGTTACACACAGAGCATCCAGGCGTCTCTCTTTCATTACATCAATCACCTCATGCATCTTATCTTCCATAACACCTCTTACATTCCAGGTGCCTATTCGGCACTCTGCACCCCACGACTCGCCAGTTCGGGCCCTACGTGATGGGTGGCGGCCCCCATCGCCGCTTCTGCCTATGTTCGTACCGACGGGGGCGGGCCGGTACGCGTCGCCTCGGGGGGACACCCTAGCCCGCACTTCGGTACTTGCTCGGTCCAAGATTGCAGCCATAGCGGCTGGCAGGGGTCGCGACGAGCACGCTCTTGGACAGACCCCCTACCAAAATTACGGTTTTTGAACGGGAAGAAACCAGAACGAATGCAAGGATTGTGGTTGGTAACGATGTGCTGGAGCAAGTGAATGAGTTTGTATATCTTGGATGCGCCTTCAGTAAGGATGGGAAATACACCGCTGATATAGAGAGAAGAGTGAATGCAGGTAATAGAGTGAATGGTGCGATGGGAAGGCTACTTGGGAGCCGGCACTTAAGCCAAAAGGCGCAGCTGGCCATGCATAAGTGGAGTGCTTGTCCCAACGCTGTTATATGGCAGTGAGAGTTGGGTATGTAAGAAGGAGAACGAAAGCAGGATAAATGCGGTCGAAATGCGATCTCTGCGGAAGATGTGCGGAGTCACGCTGACCGACCGTATTCGCAACAGCGTAGTAAGAAAGCGAGTAGGTATAAAAGATAGTATCGATGTAAAGATGAGAAAGGGTATGCTCCGTTGGTTCGGGCATATAGAAAGAATGCCAGAAGAAAGAATGACAAAACAGATATACAATGCGAAAGTGGAAGAATGTAGGTGCCGGGGAAGACCTAGACTATCTTACCATGACCAAATAGACCGTGTCTTAGCTGAAGGGCAAGTCAAGAGTCTCCGTAACCGGCGAGTGTGTATGAGACGAACTATGAGAGTGGAGGAAGCGAGAGAGGTATGTAAGGAAAGAACCTGTTGGAACTCTGTACTCTCTGCCTACCCCGCGAGGGAGCTGGCGTGATGATATAGATAGATAGATAGATAGAGATAACCTAATCAACCCCGTCAAGCCTATATTCAACAAGCCGGGATGGTAGAAACATACCGTGGCATTCAAATATCGCCGACAATTTAGGTCCCAATGTAACTTTTTATAGTTACTTTACTAAGTAGCTTTGTATAATAGAAGATAATATATTCATAAACCCAACAAAATTCGGATTATTTAGCTAGCTGATTGAATACATTCGTAGAAACGAGAGAAGAAACCTTTTTCTCGGTTACATTTTTTATGAAGTATGCTTTAATTTCCGTTGGTTGACCACGTCCCTAGTCAATCAGTCTGGCAATCCACCTAATGCAAAAACTATTAGTTCCCGTCTTCCGGGAATAAAAGAATAGAAAACGTTTCCAATATGTACTTACAATGGAAATCTATGTTTTTGTATATTCTTGCGTGCAATTTATTCTGGAAATGAGTTTGTGAAGAATTGTAAGTATGTAATTTTATAAAAAAAAGCAGTGATACCCTAGTGGTTAGACCGTTGTACTGTAAAGTCAAAGGTCTCGGGTTCAAACCCAGGCACGCACCTCTGTCTATTCGAAAGCATGTGTGTATTAAAAATTAATTATCACTTGCTTTAACGGTGAAGGAAAACATCGTGAGGAAACCTGCATGCCTAAAAGTTTCTCGAAGGTGTGTGAAGTTCGCCAACCCGCACTGGGCCAGCGTGGTGGACTATGGCCTCAACCCTCTGAGTTTGAGAGGAGGCCCGTGCCCAACAGTGGGACAGTTTCTTAACAGGGCTAATATTATTAATTTTATAAAGAGTTGCTCTATGACTGAAACAATAACAACACATCAAACACACTTCACTTTTGTTAGCTTGACCTGTAACTATCGATGTATCTATGTAACGGAATCTTTCAACGGATTTTCACCAACTCCAAGGCCTCCGATTAACTTTAAAATTTGCACACGTATTAAAGACCGATAACCAGGCAACACTTTTGTAACTTTGGCCTAATATCCTAACCAAGATCACCGGGATAAAAATTTTACACACCGTCATGCCTATATTCCCCAAGCGGGGGTGACAAAGGTATACTTAGTACACCCACGTTTCGCCAACTATGTTAGATCCCATGTAATAGGGGGCGAGCCTATTGCCATATACCGGGCACAATTCCAGACTCCGGAATGTAATGGGAAGTTTTCATTAGAAAAACAACACTTGTCCGACCTAGGATTTGAACCCAGGGCCTTAATTTTACACGTTAAGTATATACCTATATCTATTGTGGTAACTAATTTGGATGTAGATTTGAGACTAAAAGTAAAAAAATAAATTATCGTTAAAAAAAAAACTATAAAACACGCTTTAAGAGCAAGCCGAAATAAAAAGGAGAAAATAATTAACGTATGAGTTTTTTTTTATACGTAGCCCCACACTAGGAATTATGTCTGTGTCGTGGGTGCGTTTACAAACATGAAAATTCACATACACAAATACCCAGACCGGAACATACGGATCACACAAAGATTTGTTCCGTGCGGGAATCGACCCGCGACTATTAGACGCAGTGGGCAAAGCGGCTTAAGCTCTTTACCACTGCGCTAAATCGTCGTCGTCGTTTCTTAAATGATTTCTATTTCTATATATTTATAATAACTCTACTTTGATAAATAACTACCAATGAACTATTTATAACATGTGATGTTAAGCACCCCACACTTTTTCACAATAAAATTAATTTAACAAACTCTTCATACTTAAAAATATTTTCTCCTTTTTAGTTCGGCTTGCTCTTAAAGCATGTTTTTATAGTATAATATTTCAATTTTAAATCACAAGTATACCCCGGGTAACAACTATTGTAGAGCCAAAAGATATAAAGAAAATGGAATCGCTGTCTGCGTTTATAACAGACAATCTAAGAAAATACGCGTACGCTCTTTAACTTAATGACATATTTTAAAGTACAACACAAGAATATAGAAGGGTAGTATGGTATAAAATTAAACAATGTATCTAATGCTTTTGTTCTTATGAGTCATCAGATCTGCTTCGTTAGCGAGGACACTACACTAGTGCTATTGTTTCGATAAGAATACGAGTGGAGGTTTTGAATTCACTGAGTAAGAAAGTGAAAGTAAAAAGACAAAACCGTTCTCCGGAGTAAGTATTTGTTTTTCCTACCACTGTATAACTATTATTATAGGAGGAGAACTAGAAGATTACTTTTCTAGTTCATCAAGTGTACTTATGTAAAGACTGATCGATTTAGAAATACTAAAGGAACTTTTTAAACAATTTATCAAAAGGAGATCTTGAAATATCCGTCTATCTATGTATAGCATACAAGTAAATGACGGACGATTTAGCGCAGTGGTAAAGAGCTTAAGCCGCTTTGCCCACTGCGTCTAATAGTCGCGGGTTCGATTCCCGCACGGGACAAATCTTTGTGTGATACGTATGTTCCGGTCTGGGTATTTGTGTATGTGAATTTTCATGTTTGTAAACGCACCCACGACACAGACATAAATCCTAGTATGGGGCTACGTATAATGTAAGCCTCCCAAATAAAATAAAATATAAATAAATTAATCATCATGTCAGATCCCTTGTGGGGTAGGCAGAGAATACAGAGTTCCAACAGGTTCTTCCCTTATAGACCTCTGGCTTCCTCCACTCCCATAGTTCTTCGTATCGTATAATATAACAAAATATATGGGTTCGCTAGCTCCAATTTTATAAAATTTGATAAGAGTTTTCATTGTGGTTATAATTCAAGTAGATTTTATACTTCTAAACATCAGAAATAATTGTAGTCAAATTATTTTAAAAGCACTCCAAAGACGACAGAGTTCGATGTCCATCCATTGAGAATTAGAGTAGTAATTCCACATTGCAAAAAAAACAACAGTATTTATCTTATTCCGGTAAATAACAGATGTTCAACGTCCTTACAATGCCATTTATCAGTGTCGCTTATGTTTAATGATTCTAACGCACATTTATCACGACATTTTTTATGTATAATAGCATTCCGAACTTCTTTCCGACATCTTGAAGACTTGTGACAAATAATAGCGTTCTTATGACTTAAAATAGTTTCACCCTTTTTATTTGATTGCATTTCTGCTGCAACGTTTTTATCACAAAAGAAGAAAATGTACGTCATTATCATATACGAGTACAAATTTATTGAACCAGATCAATGTTGGTGCAAATTTTAGAAACTTTTATGTACACGCCGCTTTTTTCACCTTATGTATTGTATCCTCATACTAGGATTTATTCCTGTGTCGTGGGTGCGTTAACAAACATGAAAATTCACATACACAAAATACCCACACCGAAACAAATAACTGTGGATCACACAAAGATCTGTCCCGTGCGAGAATCAAACACGCGGTTATTAGACAGAGTGGGCGGGGCAGCTTAAGCTCTTAACCACTGTGCTAAATCGTCCGTTATACTCTAGCAATAATAAGCAAAGACATTATAACGAAAATAAGCAAAGAAGTAGTGTTAATTTTAAAAATTGCTCATTTGGTGTTTAATGCTCAGTACACTGATTTAAAAACCATGCAAAAACAGTAACGATTCCACGACACTAGGAATGATTCCTGTGTTGTGGGTGCATGATAGCCCAGCGGTTAGACCTTGGACTGCAAAGTCAGAGTCTTTTCGAAAGCATGTGCGTATTAAAAATTAACTATCACTTGCTTTAACGGTGAAGGAAAACATCGTGAGGAAACCTGCATGCCTAAAAGTTTGTCGAAGGTATGTGAAGTTCGCCAACCCGCACTGGGCCAGCGTGGTGGACTATGCCCTTAACCCTCTTAGGCCTATTATTGTGGGTGCATACACAAACATGAAATTTACATACACATACATCCGGACCGAAACAAATATTTATGGGTCACACAAAGATTTGTCCCATGCGGGCATAGAACCTGCGACTACCCAATCCAGTGGGCGGAGGGACTCAGGACCAAGCCATCTTTCTAAACACTACATTACCGTCTAACACTAGCGCGCAGGTGGGCTAAAGTATAAACAGGGGTTGGAGTACTTGTACTTCAGAGAACTTAACATAGACAAAGGACATCGTCGACAATTGCCCTAGAACCAACAAAAATTTTACCCTTGCCATCATTATTTATCTATTTTATTTAAATTATGGCAAATATCCGTATCTAACGGACAATTTCCAATCTAAAACGAATATTTCAAAGTATTGTAGTAAGTCGCCGATATCTTTACTGAATGTCAACATACGCAATATAACCTCATATGTATTAATGGCTACTAAATTGTAACCTCAAAATGTAATACTTATTGTGCAATATTGCGATTATCCCGCTGGTCCGTTTAATAATAAATGCCTTTAGAGAATTTATGGGTGATTTGAAATCATACAAGTATTTTTTAATGCTATATATTTACATTATCTTGACGCTACGGATTTGATATGCTTACCTTTTCACACTATGAATAAACTAAATTGATATTAATGTGAAAGCGCGCTTTCTCGAAAACGATACGTATATACCAGTCGCAAATATCTGTCGTTCAAAAGCAAAGCGCTAGATTCAAAATACAGCTTTATTGTTAAGGACTTTTGTCTGTATAAAATAAAATAAATAGTCTAGCTAATAATATAATATTTCAATAGTATTTTCAAACGCCCTTATTCTATTTTACTTTGTATTAAAAATATCACAATATTAAACGGCTCCCGTGAGCTTTAAAATGGTTTGCCTCAAATTCGTAGATATTGGTTTAAGATGTTAATGTCTCAGAGGCACTTTTGACTGACAAATAAGTTCGACTTTGAGCTATTTGAACGTCGCGAAATTTATTTAAATGTATTTACTACAACTTACAAGAGATCAAAGAGCTCGATATTGCCATTTAATTAGTCTGCTCTTAGGAAAATCAAATCCATTTATGTGACAGATTTTTATTTTCTCTGTGATCATTTTATCAAGCTTCGACGACAAAATTTCGACTAGTGCTCAATACCTTTCCGTTTCCATTACTTATCAATAAAATACATATCAATAAGCTTTACAATATCTCCTAAAGTAGCAGTTATAATGTTCAAGAAAAAAATAGGTTACCTATATGAGAATCGGTGTTAGGAAAAAAAAAACAACGTGTCGGCACCATCGATCAAATTATTAATATATCTAAGGCCCACGCACAATAAAAACAAACTAACAAACACATTAAACTTGTTTGATTTCACCTTTTGCCTTTTACGAGTAAGACTATGGTATAAAAGATAGAAGATATCTATCTAAATGGGAAAAAAGTCAATTATTATGTTACTATACGCATCGTGCTGAAGCAACGTGATAACGTAATATAAAGTTAGCCAATTGCTCTAGTTTTAACGTGCTATTTTCAGAGCGTACATGGCGTATATATTATATTTCATATAAACTTTGAAATTGCATTTCAAACTGAACCAAAGATATGAAATCATAATCAGAGCCGATATATTAAGTGTCAAAAAGGCGTCTAGAATAAAATATCAATACTTTAACTCGCCTACCGACTGTCTAGGTTTATAACACGATTTTCGAAATCTCGAAAAAATAAGCGACAAGACTATAAAACTCCGAAAATTGTTACCTTATACTTGACGTAATCCAGTTTCTGTAACCTTGGATAAGCGGAGACAATAAAACTTCTGAACCTTAAGGTGTGATATGCATTTCCTTGTAACAAAACATTGAGCTTCCCCAATTTTCGGCTTTATCAAACAGACAACAAACATACCTAAAAATCGAACATTTCAGTGAATGTTTGTCAAAAAATATAATCTTTTGAAACAAGATCTTACGCTTATCGCGTGTCTTACATCATACTCATGTGCTTAATGTAAAGTAACCCCACCAAAAGTTCAAAACAATTTTGCGTTGATTTGGTAGAATGCTTCTATTCGACCAAATGTTCATGTAATGTAATCATTAACGTTTAATCTAACATTAGCTTAAATGCGCACAAGAGAAGGCTCTGGTTTATCAGCACATTTATAAAATCCTAACGATCTAACTTGTGACACAAAACCTAGCCAAGGTCGAGTGAAGGTTGACTTACTTATATGATAATATTAAGCTTTCTTAAGCACTCTTTGAAGACTAGTAAGACATTGTAAATTCTATTAAATTGCGGGGCGGCTGGGAGCAGCCCATTGAATCATTTTTGATAAATATTATTATACTCAGAAATATAAGCACTGTTCATTCCTTTAATGTGTCTGTCACAACCATTTGGATGAATTAGAAATTCTGCTAAAGGATATCACTAAGAGCTGATTTGTGATGTCATCTACCCGCTACCTTTACATGCATGTCGGCTTTTTCTATCTATATCATCACGCCAGATCCCTTGCTGGGTCGGCAGAGTGTGCAGAGTTCCAATAGGTTCTTTCCTTACAGATCTCTCTTATACGCCGGTTACGGAGACTGTTGACTTGCCTTTCAGATAAGACACAGTTTATTGGTCATGGTAAAATAGTCTAGGTCGGCTTTATAACCAAATAAAACAACTTTAAAATCAACCCTTATAGGAAGATACCTACGAATCTATGGATTACCATAATAGTAGCCAGGTATTAACCTGGCCATCAATATGTAAGAGGATTGTTCAAGGACTCTTAATGTGAGTATTATAGGTAAAATTCGAATAATCGACTAACAATAATTATAAATTGATCATTCTGTTTGAGAACAATCCAGTGAAGTATTAATCCGATTATCTATAACAATTTCTAAGAAGCTTGCTCAAACTATAGAAAGCTACGAAGAGGATGAAACCAATCCTAATATTTCCAAAGTTGATATTTCAAATATAAAAAGTAAGAACACGGTCTGCTTTATTTACATATTTCATTTCGCATTCATATCCACGAAACACTGAATATAAAACAAGTTAATGTACAAAGAAGAAGCCAGACAAAAAGCAACTTCAACTAGAATTTCCAGTAAATGTTTTTGAAGCCAATTAGGAACACAATAGTAGCTAGTGAGATTGTAACGAAATGCGTGCTATTATGTAGCATATGATTATATCAGTAGGTATATAGACACATTTTTAATTGGAAGTTTTGCATAGTTTGATATTTTGCTACTTAGGTGCACTGATCGTAAAGTTTATGTGAACATCATGGCTTTCACTTTCTTACTAAGACGGGAATATTGTATTTATTTATTTATTTATTTTTTATGCACTTTTATGTACATAGGCGGACTTAATGCCTGAGGCATTTTATGCCAGTCTACCTTGGGGTGGTGTAGAGACAAGTGTGGCAGGTGCGAAATTACACGAATTGGAGAGGGTAAAGAAAAAAAACAAAAAATATGTAAATAACAACTAATTAACTATACATAATACTTAATATATACAAATTATATATAACGATAATATACATATTTATATACACCACAAATATATACATATATAAATAATTATAAAATGTATACATAAACTAAAACTGTGCGACATAACAACGTGAAGCGACTAACATTGAGAGGGGTTCAACCTTTGGTGTAGATAGTCTTGTAGACTTTTTTTAAAAGAGGAACGATTAGTGGCCATCCTGAGTTCCAGAGGCAGAGCATTCCAAAGAAGGAAGGATATTAAATCTAAGTAAGCTAGGACATTATAGTTGAGGACAAATGGACAAAACGTCGTCACGCGAGGTTCTGGGTATAACTTGCTTTTGTAATGTCATCTACAGGTAACTTTTACAATCTGTTTTTTTTTTACAAGAATTGCAAAAGTAAACCATTTCAAGCATGATATTCGTGTTCCTCAATCAGTCTAAGATGGTTTTATAAAACTACTATTACCCACACGCTATACGCGCAAGCTTCTCTCTAGACATCTTCAGGAGAAGAATCAGGGAACATTTCCTATCTGATTGTTGATACATATTTATACATAGAATATACTATGTGCATTTTTATGTATGTTTATTTTATAAATTATATGTATTAAGTTTTTGTATAGTATGTATTTTATTTATATTTATGTTTATTTTATTGTATGTTTGAATGTGTGATTGTATAACTGCTCTCTTATTGACATTCTCATCTCTCAACACTTAAAGGTTCGCTGGAAGAGAACTCATATTTTGAGTTAAGCTTGCCTTTGTATATCACCTGTAAAATTACAACTGTAAATGTAATGTATACAATAAAGGATTAAATAAATAAATACTAAAATATGTTACTTTCATGAAAATGTGTACCTGTGCACTCACCAATGCTCACCTATCACCCACTAGCCAAACCAAATGCTTCTAGGAGCTGCACTAGGAGTCTATTAAACCCATGCAGAAAATAAATATTTAGAAGCATATGTTCCAAAATGTTGGTTCGAATTATTTTAGCTTATCTTATTATCACTGTGATAAACGTGGTTCGAGTTACTGTAGTGTTAATATGTGTGTGTGTGTGTGTGTGAGTGACGTACGCTATTGGCCGCGAGGCCTTTACAGCTTCACCGGACTTAAGGGCGGGCGTGCAACCACTACGCTCGAGCCAGAAGGGCAAAGGGCGACATACTCGAGGGCGCCTTGAAGAGACGCTCGGTTGGGACAGTCGCTGTGTGGAGTGTTAATTTGCACCTACGCCAGGAGGAACGATATTACGCTGCAACAAATCCTATCAGTGTATTTGTAGAACATATTGCCCAGCGCATATATGTATAATAGAAGATGTTCCAAATATTTTGAATTGTTTTGGTTTATTTTACTGTCGTTGTACTTAACACTGCATGTTCCGAGTTACTGAAATATTAATTTGCATGAATAGCAGGTATTGAGTGCGCCAGGAGGCACTATCAGTGAGTTTACAGAACATTTTGCCCGGCGCATATATAAGAGAAGATGTTCCAAATGTTTCGATTTTTTGGTTCATGTTACTGTCGTTTTACTAAACACAGCATGTTTCAAGTGACTGAGTATTAATTTGCACGAATAGCAGCTATTGAGTGCGCAAGAAGAAGCTATTTAACGCTAAAACAAACCCTAGCAAAGCATTTGCAGAGCATATTGCCCGTACACTGATAGCAATAATAAATATTTTTCATTTTCATTTTCAGGACATAAAAATGTAAAAGAGATGTTTCAAATTATCTCGACTCATTTTTTTTGTGTTTTTACAAAGCCTCACACTAGGATTTACTCCTGTGTCGTGAGTGCGTTTACAAACATGATCATTCACATACACAAATACCCGGACCGAAACAAATAATTGTGAATCAAACAAAGATTTGTCCCGTGCGGAAATCGAACCCGCGACTATTAGACACAGTGGGCGGGGCGGCTTAAGGTCTTAACCACTGCGCTTAATCGTTCGTCAATAATTAATTATCATTATTGTCGACATGCTGAACATAGCGTGTTTCGAGTTACTGTAGTGCTAATTTGCATGAATTGCAGGTATACAGAGCGCTAGGAGGAGCTATATCACGCTGCAACAAATCCTATCAGTGTATTTGCAGCGCATATTGCCCGTACACCGGAGAGGAGGCCGCGCGGTGCCCATAAATATCGCAATACGAGCGGCATGGGCGCCACGCCCCGCTATTCCAGCTTGTGCAGCGGTTTCCAAACATTTGTGTTTATGCAAAATGTTGTCTAAAACTTCAACTCTAAGTTGAAGTACCTACGTTGCCAAAATTATAAGAGATTAATGATAAATAAATAAAATAAATACCGTCACGCCTATATTCCCTAAGCGGGGATGGCAGAGGTGTACTGAGTACACCCACTTTTTGCCGACCATGTTAGATCCCATGTAATAGGGGGCGAGACTATTGCGATATACCGGGCCCAATTCCAGACTCCGGACTCATACTAGGAAGTTTTCGTTAGAAAAACTTTATTTGACCGACCTAGGATTTGATCCCAGGACCTTGTGATCACCAAGCGATGCGCTTTGCCACTAGACCAACGAGGGAGGCAGAATAATGATAAAGTATGTTATTTTAAGACTAGATTAATTTTAAAATTGGACATAAATTGTGACATCACACGGCCTAGTAAGTCCTTATTTGACTAGTAAATTGATCCAATAAAAAAGAATTATAGGTAGCTTGATAGAAAAGAGGCCTACAGACAGCAGTGGTCAAGCCTACACTCAGTCTACCCAGATCTGTACCAGTACCTGTATCTGAGAAGACTGATTGATGAAGATGATAATGATAATGATAGAATAGGTGACCCTATTAACACGCTGTTTCATGAATGTAAGACAATTTTTACTCCTGCAGTTGTATTTTACAATCTCAATATATAGAAGTGATGGTATCATTATATTAATACGTGAAGCAAAAACTTTGTACCCCTTTTTACGAAAATTGCGCGGACGGAAGAGTATGAAATTTCCCACACTTATAGTTTATATAGAGAAGGAGTGGGGAATGCTAATATTTTTTTAAAATTATGCATATAAATTACATTAAATCAATAAAAATAACATTACACACACTACCACGTATTTGACACAATACACGTTAAATTGATGTTTGTCTTTAATATTATTTGTCTATAGTCTTACTGAATGTCAAACATAACCAGCAAGCCATGAAAGAGTAGGTCGGATATCGACCTATGGGCGACCACTAGTTATATTAAAAGCACACAATATAACCACAGAAAATTCGTATAATATTTTCAGTCCTGAGCAATGACCGGCCACAATCACGTACCCCTAATCGTATCACGTCAACAGAACGTGGAGATTCATCACAAATGCCAAGTGAAAATGCAAGACAATGGATGGCGCGTCGTCACATGCTCTGACCAAACCGATAAAGAGTTTATTCTCCTCTCTCTTGCACTTTTATTGGCACTTGGAAATCTTTCAGCGTTTTACGACGATCAATCATTCTTATCTACTTAGATTTACTTACGCAGACAGAACGCTATCGTATCAAAGTATTCATTTATGCAATTTATATACTGATAGTGTAGCTTTTATGTGGATAATAATTTTATATTTTTCTCTGAGAGGCAAATACTATTTAACATTGGTAGTTTAATTCTGATACTACGGAAATAAACTTACATGGGATTTTTGGGATGATTTTTATGAAATGAGATCGTTCTGAGTATTTGCGTACTTACAAAAGATTCTATTGACTCTGGCACGCTCTCTAGCAATTATTGTATTTCTAACACGACGACGGCGTGGTGTAGTAGTTGAGAGCGTAGGCCGCTCCGCCCATTGGATTGGGTGGTCGCGGGTTCGATTCCAGCACGAGACAAATCTTTGTGTGACATAAATATTTTTTTCGGTATAAGTATTTGTGTATGTTAAATTCATATTTGTAAACGCACCTACGACATAGAAATAATACCTAGAGTGTAACAGAGAATAAAAATGTTGCCATGAAAATCAACAAAAAGAACATAAAATAATTAAAGCTGTTTTTGAGTCGTTATTTATGAAAAGGTATGAGTTAAATAGCATACGTAAGCTTTTACTTTGTGCATTGTGACAGGATACACATCGTACGCTACCACAGACCGCCGCGGAGCCGCGCCACCTCGGTGCAAACTGGGCACTTATTCTCTACGACCAAGCAAAGTCATAACGCAATGCGTTACGATAACTATGTGAGATGATTTTTATTCGTACTCCAGTGGCATACAGGCAATCATAACGCGCCCTTTTACATACTTATCGTAACGTGCCGCGTTTGTCCACAGCGAATAAAACCCCTGTACTCGACAAGAGCTGCTAGCGCAAAAGCTCTCAGCTTATTGTTATTTTGCATTGAAGCTTATTACGCTATGAAATAAAAATTTTAAGTATTTTTTACTGAATATATTACGTTTGCGACGTTCAGTAGTGGGTTTAACAATATTCTTGATCATGAGAGATGTTCAAGTGTTGCAAATTTAATTTTTGTTGTACTGACAGCTTAGCACGAACAGATTGATGTTAGTGTAACGCTATCGGGTTGATATGTCATCCTTTTCACACTAAATATTTACTAAATAAAGATAAACGAGACAGCACGATTTATCGATATCGTTAGGATAACGTAAAGTGGTATGTGCTTAGCTTTCTGTTTTAAGCACACGGACCAGTACTTGTAATGAGAATTAAAGGTAAGCCCCATTTCAATATGGTTTGAGTGGCACTTTAACAATTATTGTATAGAGTTATTTGACAAATCGATACTTAAGTAATGACTGCCTCGTTGGTCTTGTAGCGAAGCGCCTAGCTTCGTAATTACGAGGTCCTGGGTTTTAATCCTAGGTCGGGCAATATTATGAATGAGTCCGGAGTTTGGAATTGTGCCCGGTATATGGCAATAGGCTCGACCCCCATTACATGGGACCTAACATCGTCGGTGAAAAGCGGGTGTACTCAGTACACCTCTGCCACTCCCGCTGGGGAAATATAGCGGAACGATGTTTAAGTAATGCTTAAATTAAAAATCACCTATTAAAGTTAATGTTCACGAAAATATTTGGAATAAATCTCTCTTATCCTGTGACTCATGTACTCATAGTAATCATTTCATGACAACTTAGAGACAAATAGTACATATTTAATTTAAATAAATTCCAAGCAATTTGAACAAGTTGAGATCTATTTTGTATAGCGCAAACGAATTATGTATTACTTTACAATGAAATGCAATATTTCATTTCGTAAGTACATCGTTCTCTACTTTAGATGTAGTTTTATTAAGTACTTACACATAAAATTATGAAAAAAAATATATCAAAGCAAGTATTTTTTAGCAACTGAAATTAATTTTGCGCCGTTTACTTAATGAGTAAATGTAAATATTTTTATCATTATTATACGATATTCTACATATCTTTTGACTAGACTTTATTTAAAAAAGGAATATTGAATACTATTTGTGTTTTAGTATTTTTTCAACGGGCTACGTTTAAAAAAGAAAAAAAAACTAAAGGACACACTAGGATTTATTTATGTACCGTGGGTGCGTTTACAAACATGAAAATTCACATACACAAATACCCAGACCGTAACAAATAATTGTGGATCACACAAAGATTTGTTCTGTGGGGGAATCGAACCCGCGTCTATTAAACACAGTGGGCGGAGCGGCTTAAACTCTTAAGCACTGCGTTAAATGGTCCATCTATTTTCCTGTACTCTCTATATATATATATACATATACATATATATATATATATATATATATATATATCTATATTATCACGCCAGATCCCTTGCGGGGTAGGCAGAGAGTACAAAATTCCAACAGATTCTTCCCTTACATACCTCTCGGGCTTCCCCCACTCTCATAGTTCATCTCATACACGCTCGCCGGTTACGGAGACTCTTGAATTGCCCTTCAGATAAGACTCGGTCTATTTGGTCATGGTAAGATAGTCTAGGTCTTCCCCGATACCTACATCCTTCCACTTTCGCATTGTATATCAGTTTTGTCATTCTTTCTTCTGACATTCTTTCTATATGCCCGAACCAGCGGAGCATACCCTTTCTCATCTTTACACCGATACTCTCTTTCATACCTACTCGCTTTCTTACTGCTTTGTTGCGAATACGG
Organism: Phalera bucephala; assembly: GCA_905147815.2. Lineage (NCBI taxonomy): Eukaryota > Metazoa > Arthropoda > Insecta > Lepidoptera > Notodontidae > Phalera > Phalera bucephala. The sequence goes on from LR990622.1 coordinate 18,579,958, forward strand.
TCGGACTGCTTCACTGCGCACATCTTCCGCAGAGCTCGCATTTCCACCGCGTTTATCCTACTTTCATTCTCCTTCTTACATACCTAGCTCTCGCTGCCATATAACAGCGTTGGGACAAGCACTCCGTTATGTATGGCCAGCTGCGCCTTTTCGCTTAAGTGCCGGCTCCTAAGTAGCTTTCCCATCGCACCATTTACTCTATTCCCTGCACTCACTCTTCTCTCTATATCAGCGGTATATTGTCCATCCTTATTGAATGCGCACTTGCTCCAGCACATCATTACCAACCACAATCCATGCATTAGGTCTGGTTTCTTCCCGTTCAAAAACCATAATCTTGGCTTTCTTTACATTTAAATGTAAGCCATATTTCATGCAGTCGTCTTTCATAACTGTGACTAGTGTTTACAGATTAGTGGCTGTTGGCGCTATCAAAACCGCGTCATCTGCATATAGTAGATGATTAACCACTAGATCACTCATTTGTACACCTTCATTCATCGTTTTGAGTCTTTGAAGACTTTTATCTAAATATATTATAAACATTCTAGCGGACAACACGCAACCCTGCTTGACGCCAATTTCAACGTCATACCAGGGTTACCACCCATCGTACGCATGCTTTGCTGTCCACATAGGTGGACTGGACGGCTCGCAGCAGATTGCCACTTATACCATACTCAGGTGAAATGTCCCAAGGTTTCTTTTGCACAACTCTATCAAACGCATTCTCTAGATCCACAAAACCGCAGAAAACCTTCCGGCCTACTGCCAGATGCTTCTCTAAGATGTTGTGGAGGGAGAAAACATGATCCGAATATGCTCTTCCGGACTTGAAACCCCCTTGTGCCTCGCACAACATTCCATCGGACTTCTAGCGTATTCTCCGTTCTATAATTTTACCGTACATCTTGGCTGCCAAGCTGATCAAACTGATGGCTCTGTAATTGGCGCAGTCATATTGTGAGCCCTTGCCTTTATACAAGGGTACTATGACTGCGCGGCACCAATCTGTAGGGACCCTACCGGTCCTCCAGCAAAGGTTTGCATGGACCCAAAAGGCATCCCGGATGCAAGTTCCACCATATTTGATCATCTCGGCAGATAGCATGTCTATTCCCGCAGCTTTACCATTTTTCATACTTCCTATCGCCCATTCAACTTCTTCCATAGTGATGCCCTCTGTTGATTCCGGTACCACAAACTCGCCTCTGGGCCTGCCTGTGGCACCAGTATCAGGGGCATCTCCATACATTTCTCCAAAACATTCCTGTGCTACATCTAATTATTTTACTATACATAGTAAAACTGTTAGATGCAGTACATGAAAATATATATGCTATGTAAGCAACCCTGTACGAGTTATATACACACGTAGCATATTTTTGTCTTTGAAATCACGAGTTAACATCATCGGTATACAAATTATATCAATGTTTAACATACATACATAATATGAGACGTAAGTTTATTCTTACCTGACTCTTAAGAAATAAAGATTACTTGGCACCAAATTCAAATATAAATTTTTGGCTTTTTGAAGTCGCTTTACCTTTTTTAAAAAAGATTTTTATATTAGAATTTTAAGTGACGAGTGAATAATTTACTAATATGTATAATACCTATATTATATTATTTTGCTGTGTTGTATAGTAAGGCACCTACAGGATTGATATAATAACCATAATAACGGAATCTACACATTCTTGCTGTTCGTCGTTAAGGAGTCCCCTGGTGCAACTTCAAAGTCCATAGTTCAATACCGATTTGATTAAAATGGGACCACGTCGAAACTATACTAAACCCAACACAAAAAGAATCATCAAAATCAGTTCATAAATAAGGACGGTATAAAAATCCACATACGAATTGTCCGTCAACCTCCTCCTTTTTGAAGTCGGTTAATATTCTGATTAGTTCTATGGCAGGGTACCTATAGGATTGACGTAATACCCATAATATCTCAATCTACGTATTCGTATTGTTTGTCACTAAGGAGTTGCCTGGTGTATCTTCAAAGTCCAAGGTCCAATACCGTTGAACTTATTAAGGGACCACCTTGGAGCTATACCGAACCTAATGCAAAAAGAATCATCAAAATCAATTCATAATTGGCGGAATGATCGCGTCACATACATACAAAAAAAAACATACAGTCCAATTGACAAACTCCTCCTTTTTTTGAAGTCGCTTAAAAACTGACTATGATTATGGCTGGGTGTGCAAATCAAGAGACGCTCGTAGCGCTGTGCGTCCATGGTGTTCTTACCGATCACCAAGTTGACTGTTGTGGCATTTTTATATTCGAGCGTCTCCGTACTTCGGATAGCACGTTAAAACGTTGGTCCCGATTACCACTTAATATGGTATTCGTTAGGCCGAGTTGGAAGCCTTATAGGCGGCTTGATATGTTCCAATAGCAGTTAGCCACAAACCTGCCTCCGCCAATCCGCACTGGTTTCGCATAGTGAAGTATGACCTGATCTCTCTCACCTCGATTTGATAGAAAAGGCCTTTGCCCAGCAGTGGGCAGTACAGGCTGATGTTGTACAAAACACGCATCCAATATCCACGCGGAAGTTCCGATCAATTAGTAGCAATCACTCGTATACGTGTACTGTTATATCTTGTTCCTACAAGTTATCTAGGGAAATAAAATGGAAACGGGTAATTACTAGTAGTTATCCGCATCGATACGGCGGCGGCGCGGCTGCGCGCCCTACGTCGCCACGTGTAGATACATTGTTTATGGCCGCACGAACGAACAGCCTAATGAGTTGGTATCAACCGGGAACGCTACCAAAAACGTCCGATTGCGCTGCCAGTGATTTTGTAAGCCAATGTACCGTGACATATAAATGACACGGTCCGACGCAAACTTTGGTGGGAAAAGCAATTTAAAAACGAAGTACTTTTAAATGATCTTGGCAGTTTATTTTTCGATATTTTCGACATGGGTGGGTCATTTACAAAAATAGCTCCTTGAATAATTTCTTATAGTAGGGTTCTATCAGTTCAAGCCTTGTTCTTTCAGTTTTGGTTGTCTGGAAGAGATTGCTATTAGCGATAAGACCGCCAATTGTGCCTTTGTTTATTTTTTTTCTCTATGTAAATGTATTGGTGTACAATAAAGAGTAATCTATCTATCTATCTATACAAAGTAAAAATAACTAGATGTAAGTTAGTAAAATAATGTAAGCCCTGTTAAGAAACTATCCCACCGTTGGGCACGGGGCTCCTCTCAAACTGAGAGGGCTTTTTAGGCCATAGTAGTTAGTAAACATTTAAAAACAGGACTAGTCTAACGAAAAGATAGTAAAAAAACCGAAATAAATAAATTTCCTGTAAAGACAAAAAAGGTTTTGGTTTTTGAAAGGGAAGAAACCAGAACGAATGTAAGGATTGTGGTTGGTAACGATGTGCTAGAACAAGTGAATGAGTTTGTATATCTTGGATGCGCCTTCAGTAAGGATGGGAAATACACCGCTGACATAGAGAGAACAGTGAGTGCAGGGAACAGAGTGAATGGTGCGATGGGAAAGCTACTCGGGAGCCGGCACTTAAGCCATAAGGCGCAGCTGGCCATACATAACGGAGTTCTTGTCCCAACGCTGTTATATGGTAGCAAGAGCTGGGTATGTAAGAAGGAGAATGAAAGTAGGATAAATGCGGTAGAAATGCGAGCTCTGCGGAAGATGTGCGGAGTGAAGCTGACCGACCGCATTAGCAACAGCATAGTAAGACAGCGAGTAGGTATGAAAGATACTATCGGTGTAAAGATGAGAAAGGGCATGCTCCGTTGGTTCGGGCATATAGAAAGAATGCCAGAGGAAAGAATGACAAAACAGATATACAATGTGAAAGTGGAAGGATGCAGGTACCGGGGAAGACCTAGACTATCTTACCACGACCAAATAAACCGAGTATTATCTGATGGAAAAGTCAAGAGTCTCCGTAACCGGCGAGCGTGTATGAGACGAACTATGAGAGTCGAGGAAGCCAGAGAGGTATGTAAGGAAAGAACCTGTTGGAACTCTGTACTCTCTGCCTACCCCGCAAGGGATCTGGCGTGAGGTTATAGATAGATAGACAAAAAAGGAACTATAAATTATAGATATTAATTTTCTTATCAAGAATTATCTTATCTCTGCCACCCTCGCTTGGGAAAAATAAGCGTGACGGTGTTAGTATTATCTAACAAGTTTCTTACATTCTCAATCTTCCCATCACACTTGTCAGCACATGGATACTATTACGTATTATTACAAAAATCTCTATCTATCTACATCATCATACCATATATTACAAAAGTAGTATTCCCATATGCTGCAGCCGGAAGTATTATCAACCACGCATGTAAGTGGCACCCGAAAAAATAAACCCGCCCCAAATGGAGCCATCGCGGGCTAGTTTATTGTCACTGTTGTGGAAACCGTAATGGGAAAAACAGTTCGGTTTTTTGGTACCACGGTCATAATTTGGTCGGGCTTTTCTTCAAGTTTATTTTTTCAGCATTTATTTTATATTTGTTTTAGCTATTTTTATTGAATATTTTCGATTGTATGTTTATAATTCCGTACTAATAAATTCTTACATAACCTCATCATGCATTACCATGTGGTATTATGACAATGAAGTAGGATAAATTATGCACTATTGTATAGCCAAACATAAAAGTAATTTATAAATAGCATAATCAATCTTTTGGAACGCACCTGTTTATTAAAAATTAACTATCATTTTCTTTAAAGGTGAAAGAAAACATCGTTAGGAAACCTGCATGCGTAAGAGTTTCTCGAAGGTGTGTGAGGTTCGCCAACCCGCACTGGTCCAGCGTGGTGGACTATAGCCTAAACCCTCTCACTTTGAGGGGAGGCCCGTACCCAACGAGAGGAAAGTTTCTTAACAGGGCTAATATCATATTCTTTCTATCTATCTATAACCTCACGCCAGATCCCTTGCGGGGTAGGCAGAGAGTACAGAGTTCCAACAGGTTCTTTCCTTACATACCTCTCTGGCTACCTCGACTCTCATAGTTCGTCTCATACACGCTCGCCGGTTACGGAGACTCTTGACTTTTCCATCAGATAAGACTCGGTTTATTTGGTCGTGGTAAGATAGTCTAGGTCTTCCCCGGTACCTGCATAAGAATATCATATTATTATTATAAAATCAATCATTAAGAAGTTAATAGTGTAGGTTTAAAATATACATTAGATATTAAGCTTCATGCAAATAATAATGACATGAAAACTAAAGGCATTTTGTTATATTCAGCGTAGGGCACCCAGCTGGCAAGCGTTCTATATTTATTCTCTTTCTGCAATAGATAGCGCCTTTTTTCTGACTACGTGTCTTTTCATCGTGAAATGGAATTCCTGTACATTTGGTCGATTTCTATTGCTGTTAAAGAGTATAGAAAATCAACTTGGCTATAAAAGCAGGTATCTAATGGAGTGAAAATGTACCTAAAAATACAAAATCACTTCTAAAAAAGCTATTAAAAGCTTTGTAATACTATGTTATAGATGGCTTTAATTCCTTTGTTGCCAAACTAATATCTGCAATGTACATTTTTTTAAATTCTGACTATTATGACTAATTTACTAACCAAATTTTTATATTAAAAGACTGCTATGCGACTCTAAGCATTATACGGTGGTTGCTAAAATTATCAGAAGAACGTTTTTATTCAAAACCTCAAAGTTATACTTTTTGCATATAGCAGGTATTGGTTTGACAACTACGATACGCTATCATCGATCCCGTCGGGCGTGATAATTAGCTCAAGTAAGTAAACACACGAATCGATTACTGAGCTTTTACTATCTAATCAGTGACATTCATTTATCTCCAGTGACTGGATTCAAGCGCCATTTGCTGAGTAGCCACTTTATATGTTGATTGGGTAATTTAACCAAAGCCCCGCTCCGCTTTAAGCATCAAACGATTTGGTGCCTCGATTTAACTTTTTCGGAGCCTCTATCATTATATGTTAAAGAATTCAATGAAATAACATTGATAAAAGGATATCCAATGTATTATCAATACAAGAAATATCTAAAGTCAAAAGTCAAGTTTCTAAGACCGACGAATGCATATGAAACCAACTATGAGAGTGGAGGAAGCAAAAACAGTCTAAAAGGATAAAACAAGTTGAAACTTTGCTCATCCGTTTGCCAGGGATTATTATTAAAATGAATGTCTATCCCACGTTGCATTGGCATCTTATATACATACATACTTCCCTCTTCAGCCTGATTTCCCGAAGAGGTAGGCGGAACTATTTCCCTAATTTCCCCTGATGTTTTTATGCTTTCAAGGTAATAGGGGCAAACCTGTCGTCATTTGTCATAATTTTACATAATTTTAAATAACTTTTTAAGTACTGCTAATCATGATGCTTTCCTTTACCGATAACAGATTACAACCGCACATAGATATTAAAAAACTCGGAGGTACCAGCCCAAATTTACATCGTTGACCACGTGAATACAGGGCAAGCTTCTATCAACTAGGCACAACTTATCGAACTTTTTTCAAAACCTTCGGTTGCAAAACCTACAAGAAGCATCATGGAAGCATCAATATTACTGAAGGCGTAAAACGTCAAATGGAAGTTACACAAAACAGCGTCCCCATTACTAGCTAGTCGGACAAAGGGTAGGCTAGCTCAGAGATAGTTCACTTTGAACTTGTCCGATGACAAAGGACCTTTGAATAAGGGTCAAAGGTAAAAAGGGTCGCAGACATCAAAGATAGTTGAATAGTTATTAAAGATTTAACTTAAGTAACTAACGTAGAACAATAGTTGGGTAGTCATCGTAATTACGGTTTTCATGGCTCACTGCAGTGAAACAACAATATTTAAAAAGAGTATTTTCTGTTTCATAAAAAAATAAAAGGCCTTAGTTTATTAATCAAATAAAGACAAAGGTCTTCTCTCACAAATCGAGGTGAAAGAGATTAATTAGGTCATACTCCACCACGCGACCCCGTACGGATTTGTGAAAGCATATTTTTGGCCGCCTGCTGTTGGAACTTATCAAGCTGCCTGCGCTTCCAACTTCGCTCAACGACTACCACATTACGTGGTACCCGAAACCAACGGCTTAGTATGCCTATCGAAGCACAGAGACGCTCGACCCATCTTAACCCGACCTAGTTGAACACCGCTTAACCTTGGTGATCGCTAAGAACACCGTGGTCGCACAGCGCTACGAGGGCCTCAATTTATTAAAACAAACAAATTTAAAAATTGTTACACATACAAAATCAGATTACTCGCTTGCATTAGACATAGCTACGTAATGTCTAGGCCTCCTGAATTTCATAGAGCATGGGGGAAAAAAACAATAGAAAAATATCTTTCAAACCCATTTAACGACTGACATAAGGGAAGATATTCTTCGGGATAAAGAGCCAGAGGGCACAACCGATATGTAACTGTTTTACCAACAATGGCAGCTGAGTATATTTGCCACAGAAAAACAGGGATATATCCCCTTGTAAATTATCTTTCTTCTATTATTTTTGTTCGTGATTTCTTCTGGCTTCTGGTAAGCGCATTAATCGGGTCTTGGTTAAAATAAAAGGTCACCAAACAATCTTCTTCGGTCGTATCTGCATACGCACGGTAAGGAAATTAAATGTAGAATTGGTTGGTATTTTTCGCAATTTATTACAATTTTTATTACCAGCTATCGCAGCGTGCTTATACCTCTTGCTGGACATGGGTCTCACCCTCTTTTTTCAAACGATCTATCCCCAGTCAATAATGGCTATTCTACTAGACATGCGTCGAGATCATCAGAGGGCTTAGTACAAAAATTATCGCTAGCGAGTATTCGTGCTGTCACGTTCATCTTTATTTAATAAATTTGTGGTGTGACAAGGATGGCATATCAATTTCGCTAGCATCACGTCAATCTTTTCGTGTTAAGCTCTCAGGTTAGGATTTTTCTTATTGAATTTTAATAAACATGTTGTTTAGTTCATTTCAGATTACAAAACGAAAATAAAGAAGGGTGATCTCTTTCCATATGTTTCTGAAATAAGCACTTTTTGTTCTCATAAAGTTAAATATTCACTCCTAGATATACAGATTCGTATCTACAAAGTAGCATCAGGTTAAAGCCTCACTTCTTAAATAGTGGGGTAGGTGGCAGGTTCCCGGGGGCCGACACTTCGTGACTGATGGCTTTCATTAATAGCCTGCTGAATACGCCCGATTATCCCCCAAAACTCGCACCTGATCTTCCACGGCTGTAACCCGTCAAAGAATATCCACCAAATAACAATAAATGGATATTTTATCTTACACGATACGGTATTTGTGAAACCAAAACTATTTACAATTTTTCCACCAAAACATGTTATTATAAGGCGTCTCGCCTGACAGTTACAAATACATGCGTTAAAACAATTCCTATACGAGCTTTTCAAACAGATTATATACATATTAATTAATTAAATAATAGTTATAACATATTTTTATAAACAAGCTTTAGGCAGCCAGATAACGATGCTAATCAAAATTAAACGTCTATACAAAATTTTGTGTCTACTCTATTGGCCGTTGAGGAGTTCCTTCATCTGTAGCTAATATAAGGAAACGCTGACCATAAAAATACATTGTCATCGAAACTGAACCAAAATATCAAATCTCAACTTCGTAGGAAGTGATTTTAATTCAGCTTGCAAAATTCGACTTAAAAAAACAAGCATCGCAAGTAACATAAAAGCTTGTAAAAAGGGCTTAGTCAAAACATTTAGAATTCTCGACGGGTTTGTTTCATACCTACGGTATGCTAAGTAAAAAAAGACAAACCGTTGCTTATCTCCGCTATGTTTCCTTATCAAGATTGTGCCTAAGGACTTTCAATTTTCAGCATTAACTCAGCTTCAAATTTATAGCGATAAAAAGAGAAATATTTCCCCGCACAGTTACAGGGATTCCTTCAAGATATTGCTCCTCTTTCCTCCCGCGTAATAAGATTAAATTTTACTAATGAAACAGAAAATGAAAATTTCTTCAGTCGAAACGGAATTTCCTAAACAACTTTCAGCCATTTGTCTTTCGAATGAATGGATATTTTTTATGATTGTTTTAATCTTGAACTGACCCGAGTTGCGTCGCTGGCGAGTTTAATTGTACTGTCAGTTGGAAAATAGTTTTATTGCGTGAAAAGAGTTGGTTAAGCTTTTACTTTACTTTTTGAAATAGGACGGAATCTGCTTATTATATCAGTATATAATTAAATCTGCTTATTATATCAGTATATAATTAATGCCTGGATCATTGATCTACTGGTGAATAATACACGCATACAATAATAGCGATCACGAGGTCTTGGGTTCGAATCTAAATTAAATTTTTCAAATAAAAAAATATTCAGTATCATTCGCAGATATTGTTGTAGTCAGTGACCTCCATCGGCCAACGCATTTACGACGAAACCATTCGAAATGTAAGATAAAGCATGTGAACTGCTTTTCGCTAGTCGACCGGTGGCTGTTGCTTTTTGACTTAAAATAAACCGACATACAAGAATATTAAAGAAACTATTTAGTAAAGAAATTCTGTACCTATCGATAAAGCAGTACTTTCTTATTTCTTTCTTTTTTTATGTAAAGATGGTGTGGAACGCAAACTGCAAAGAATAGACAAGTTTAAAAAAAAGTACTATTATTTAGCATTTGGAACTGTGTGTTTTACATCGATACATTCCTTCATATAAACATAATAATGTAACTTTAAGACAACTTAACAATACTCCATTATAAACAATTTGCAGCTGAAATAATCATACAGGTCCCAAAGTACTACACAACGAAGTGAATTCACAAAAGCATCGAAATTAATATGTACACAACGTCGCGCCACGAAATTAAATGTTGCAAACGTATCAGCATTTTAAACAAAATGTAAATGTTCCTACTGAGGAATTGTTACTAACCCCCAGCTTAAAAGTAACGACCTCGGGAAAGGGTTGCCGACTCTCCAGAGATAAAACCTGAGACCACTGGATTCGGGTTTTGCATTTGAAATCATTATCCTTTGAGCAGTGAGACATAAAGTCCTAGTCCTCTGGGGTGCCATAAAATTGGCAATAACCACGTAGTTTTAAAAATATGATATTCGTTCTTCCATTTTTATTATTACGCTGTGTTAACGCTGATCATCGTATTTGAATGTTTCTTTTATTGATTCTAAAATAAAATCTTGAAACTTACGAGGCATATATGATAATATATTTAGATTTCAATATACACACACCATCACGCCTATATTCCCCAAGCGGGGGTGACAGAGGTGTACTGAGTACACCTAATTTTCGCCTACGATGTTAGGTCCCATGTAATGGAGGGCGAGCCTATTGCCATATACCGGACACAATTCCAAACTCCGGACTTATGGTGGGCAGTTTTCGTTAGAAAAACTACATTTGTTCGACTTCATAAAGCGATGCGCTTTGACACTAGACCAACGAGTCAGATTTTTATATACTAGTGGTCGCCCAAAGGTCGATATTCGACCTACTCTTTCATCGTTTGCTATGTTTGACATTCAGTAAGACTATAGACAAATAATATTAAAGACAAACAATATTAATCTCTTCTCAATTTGAGTGTGTGTAATATTTTTTATTGATTTAATGTATTTTTTATGCATAATTTTATAAAAATATTCCCTCTCTATGTAAACTATAAGTGTGGTAAATTTCATACTCCTCCGTCCGCGCAATTTTCGTAAAAAGGGGTACAAAGTTTTTGCTTCACGTATTAATATAATATTTCTTATATATGATTGTATAAAGGGAGCATCAATATATATTACCTACTTACCTACTACACAGATTTTACTTTCCTCAAACGATGTTTACTAAAAAACCGTGACGCCTATATTCCCGAAGCGTTTGTGGCAGAGATATACTGTGTACACCCACTTTTCGCCGACGATGCTAGGTCCCATGTAATAGGCGGTAAACCTATTATCATATATCGGGCCCAATTCCAGACTCCGGACTGATACTGGAAATTTTTCGATAGAAAAACTGCATTTGTCCGACTTAGGATATGAACCCAAGACCTCGTGATCGCAACTCGCATTATTCACTATTATGCCAAAGAGGCGATCTAATAATATCTAATTAAGGTACCCAGCCTATCTTTATATATTGCAATGCATATAACAGTAGTCATATAAACAAAGTATTTATCTGGTCTCACAGTTATCTTCATAACTGTCTTTAGTAACACTTATAAGGCAGTATTGGCAAGCGCAGCATGGGGCAGCCACCTACCAGATGGACCAACGATCTTGTAAAGATTGCAGGAAATCGTTGGATGCAGGAGGCATTGGACCGGTTACGATGGAAAGCGATTGGGGAGGCCTATGATCAGCAGTGGACTAATATAGACTGAAATGATGATGAGGCAGTAATTGAAAAAGACAAGAGCTATGGAAAGAGCTATGCTCGGAGTTTCTCTTAGGGATCGAATCCGGAACGAAGTCATTCGTCAGAGAACCAAGGTTACCGACACCGGCAGTGGGAAGGTCACATATGCCGCAGAACCGATGGCCGCTGGAGCAGACTGGTTCTTGAGTGGAAACTGCGCATCGGCAAACGTAGTGTAGGACGCCCTGTAGCTAGGTGGGGCGACGATATTCGTAAGGCAGCGGGCAGGGATTGGAGGAGGTTGATGATGATGATGAATTAAAAAAGGGTCAAGTCTTATATCACAGTACCTACAGTAAGACGATGCGAAATTCAGATTAACAAGCTGACTACCCATTAATACCTCTAACTGGTTTACTTTTAATTTCTACAATCGCATTCTTGCTATGTTCGTGCCCACAATGCTCTCCTGAATTTTAATGACTTTCTAACTTCTTAATTGAAATTCTAAGCGGAATTGTTCTGCGTGTCCATCAACATTCAGTTACGAATTCGAAGATATTTATTAATATTGTGTTTCCCATAAATTGTGTCTACGAAAAAAAGTAATTTCGTTAAAAAAATAGTATTCTATACACGTTTAAAGTTTTTTTATGGCTTGCTATTTTGCAAGCATAAGGATTCATAAGCTGATCATTTTTATGTACGTAATAAAATTCAATCTTTAATAAAGTTTCACCTTCAACTTGTAATTCATTTTAGCTTTAGTACCTATATCGATTTTTAAAGTATTGGGGTTCATTTATTTGAGTATAACGTTTATTAATAATCTTAACTCAACGTTGCTCCGTCATAAGATTGGAAATTCTTATTGAGATACGTCAAAGAATAACGTAAAATAAACATGAAAATATCGTAATAAGTCGTAATATTATGAAACCATATTTTTCACTTACACCATTTTTGGCTGATCTTTCAAATAATCGTCGTTTTAAAAATAGGTCGTTGTTTATTTTCAGTGAAAACCAAAAAAATATTTAACGTCTGAATCCCAACTGAATTGAAGTCAGGAAACAAGAACGAAAAGTCTCATGATTGCGAAAATAGCATTATATAAGTACTTTAGTGAGAAACTCTGAGTATATTGTGAATAACACAAGAAAAATGTGAATCCATTCTATTCGTCTTACTCAGCGTGAAACCTGTCCAAGTATCGAGTGAGTTCGAACTATTTCTCCCCACAAGAACTTTTCCTCCTCCTCAATACAATTCATACATATTTTATATACTTCTCTTTCTCTTTCTATACGAAATAAGTAGATACCTATATAATTTTTGTCATGAGCCAAAATATAAAAACTTTCGAAATTGAGGCACTCGTCTAATTTATCTATCGAATAGAATCCAGAGGCTATACGAAATAAGTAGATACCTATATAATTTTTGTCATAAGCCAAAATATAAAAACTTTCGTAATTGAGGCACTCGTCTAATTTATCCATTGCGTAGAATCCAGAGGCTTCAGCACAAACATATTACGTTACCGTAACGCTATCGAGTTGATGTGTCATTCTTTACAGACTACAAATAAATTCACAATTCAAACATGAAGATGACCTCACGTTTTCTCGTCAACGTTATAAGGACGTCAGAATATTCGTCCTAAGCTATTTTTTAAATAAATATTATCCTATATATTATACACTCTAGATGGTTGTCGAAACTTTACTTACTGATTAGTAGTTTACCACTAAGCATCACTTTGCAAATATCCCTACTATTTTTACTGTATTTTTATAAAATTGTATGAATTTGAAAGTAGAGCCAATTGTTAATTTTTAACCGTACGTTTAATGATTGTCATCGTTGGTCAAAAAACCGACGGCGTGTGTGTATTGGGTGTGACGTCGTTTAATCACGTTGACAAATGTACCGTGTCAGCGCGGCCGCCGGCAGCCACGGATCCCTGCAAATTGATAATGCTCGATTACACGCTCTGCAGTATGACTTATCGTTATTCAACGTGTAATTGACAACTGAATACACAATTTTGACCACGGCTTTGCATTTTCACAGCCTATTCTTTTCCGTGTTTCTGTTTTACACTCATATCACAGTGTACACAACATAAACAGCTTAGTATTTCACGGTCCGAATCAAACTCAGGCACTCAGGCACGTGCTCTACACGGCGACTCGTAGTTTTACAGCACGTAATGAGCCGCGATGACACACACGTTCAAGAGGAAATATAAATATTATTTCGAAGAACAGATATAATATAAATGATGATATATTAAAAATGGTGCCAAGAACTTATATTAGCATAATTTTTAAGATTTTGTCCTTTTATGCTATTAGGCCGTAATAATTTAACATAAAATTATTACGGCCGGTATTAATTTAAATTATTAAATATATATAATATAATAATATCAGCCTATACTGCCCACTGCTGGGCAAAGGCCTTCTCTCACAAATCGAGGTGAGAGAGATTAGGTCATACTCCACCACGCGGACCCAGTGCGGATTGGTGGAGGCAGGTTTGTGGCCACCTGCTGTTGGAACTTATGAAGCCGCCTTTAAGGCTTCCAACTCGGCTTAACGACTACCACATTAAGTGGTAACCGGGACCAACGGCTTAACGTGCCTTCCGAAGCACGGAGACGCTCGAATATGAAAATGCCACAAACGGTCACCCATCTCAGGCCGACCGAGTCGAACGCTGCTTAACCTTGGTGATCGGTAAGAACACCGCGGTCGCACAGCGCTACGAGCGCCTCAATACTAATATATATACGGCGTAATAATTTAGGATAATTATTATGTATTTTAAACTTTTCTGTTATTGCTTAGATTGCTTTCCAAATCGATATATAAACGCATCTGTGGTTCATCAATATGTGTACATATTTATTATTTCTAAGCAATTTATTATAAAAACTATCAATAAGAATGAGGTTTTTAACCACATTGTAATTTGATAATAGAGAATTAAGGATACTTGTCTGTAAAAGGAATAAAACACTTTTCTAGAAACAATTAGTAATAAAGGTAAATAATATATTTATTATATAAGCGCTTCAATTTTATTTGTACTACACTCATATCGAGAAAAAGTCGTGGTGGTGATAACCCTAACGCTCTGACGGAGTGTAGGTAATTATACCACAAAAACTGCTTACGACTGGTTTCAATATTTATTTTGGTTTGCCTACTATGGATAGAATTTTGGCATACTTTATGTAGAAAATCTGTCAAAATTCTACTGGCAGTAAGCAAATCTATCCATGAGTTGAATATTAAAACCGGCCATTAGAGAGTAGTCGCGACTCTTTAAGAGAACTGTTCAAAGTAGCTAATATCATGACGGTCCCATGTCAATATATTTATGAAAACATTATGTATACTAGAAAAAATTTAGATCTTTTTAATCAGCTAGGTGATAGGCATTGCTATAACACACGACATAGAAATAATTACCAACCGCAGTTTCGTCTGTCAAAAATTCACACGTCTTTCATGGGGCACTGTGTTAGATTTTATAACAAAATTCCCATTGATGTCACTAAACTTAGTGAAAATAAGTTCAAAGCTTGTGTAAAACGAACACTTTGTAAACAAGCTTATTATTCAATAGAAGATTATTTAAAAGATAAAATGCTTGGATAGATGCTATTCCAGCTCCACTTGAGTCATGACAATCTATTCAACTCTTGTTAGTTAACATTTCCTCTCTTCCTTCTATTAATTTAACACAATATGTACTTTTTTTTTTGTAAATGAGAGAACCATGTAGCCATTCTCATAAATAGTATTATTCGCTTTTTTAACTTAGACTCACCTGATGACCAACCTACATTGTTCTCCCATACCCCACAACAGAATGTAGATGAAAAAGTTTTGTAATTAATTATTTTAAAAGAGTAACCGTGGAGTTTCTTGTCCTTTATTCTTCACAGGAATGACATTCCGAAGTGGCGGTAGAGTCTTTGTTACTTCTCTGACGATTCATAAATACTGTAATGGTTTACATGAATAAAAAATATTCTGATTCTGATTCTGAGTTACTGTATACAAGCTGTAACATAATAAACGCAAGACTTGAAAGTAGTTTGTTCTAAATCGATAACTGATTGATTCCAACTATTATTAATGTACGTAACATTTTTTTTTAAATTTGCAAAAAATGCTTTTACCTCTTCAGTGCGCTATAAAAAACTAAATTTATTCTTGATTCATTGCAATTAGGAGATGACAAATGCATTCCTAATTCGTATTTCTCAAAATGCACACATACACACACAAGTTTCATTATTAATTGGGGTATAAAAGTGCTTTAAAAAGGGGTAATAACCTTTAAATTTGGAAATTTGGTTTTCGTTTTGACTTTATGAAGCAATTCTCTAATCGGGGTGTCTGAGGTCTTGCGTTTATTATGTTACACCTTGTATATTTGTACTGTACTTCGAAGTTAACAATAATAGAAAAAAAAATTGGCATAACCGTTATTAGATAATGTAGATATTTATACTGTTCCGTATTTCAGTACGCTACATTGTTAGTACGATAACGGAATTGAAGGAAAACATATCATTTATGTGATGCTGTCGAGAAAAATATATAAATACTCCGTCACGCCTATATTCTCCAAGCGGGGTTGGCAGAGGTGTACTGAGTACACCCACGTTTCGCCAACGATGTTAGGTCCCATGTAATAGGGGGCGAGCCTATTGCCATATACTGGGCACAAATCCAGACTCCGGACTCGTACTGGGAAGAAAAATAAGAAATAATAATTATCTGTATATACCGCAGACATCGTAAAATACCGCAAGGTCCAGTTTACTTCCTAATGTCAACCAGAGTACGGCAAACATTTGTTGTGAAAACATTAACTTGCAATAAAAATATTTAAATTTTATAACGTTTTATTTTTAGTTTTTAAGTTTCCGACAGCACCTTGGTCACCGAATGGACAGAGGCGTTTGCCAAAAGTTATCATTATCCCGGAGTACCACTGGGGTATCCATTTAATGTCAATTAAAATTTTGATTGATTGATCCTATAACTAAAAAACTAATTGACTAATGTCCAACACTGTTCTCATCATTCATACGTTTGCAATTTTTTTATGTGAATTTTCATGTTTGTAAACGCACCCACGACACAGGAATAAATCCTAGAGTGGGGCTAAGTATTTTTACAAGCTTTTATTTAACTTGCAATGTATGTTTGTTCGGGTGGAATCTTGCAACTCCATTTTGAAGCAGATATCTTTAACCGATTGAGCTAAAATGTTGTATACATGTTTAGTTTGGATGACAATGCATGGTTAGCTGTGTGACGTCATTCTAAATCCAACATGGCCGAACACCCAAGATGGCGGACTAGTTATTTTTTATGCTTTCCTACAATATGGGTATCAAATGAAAGGACTTGCTGAGAATGATGCGTTGAATGACATGAACAGACTGAGAAACATGACCAGCGAAAATTAAAAAATAAATTAAATTACTAATATACTATATAAGTAATACTAAACTTTTTCTTTAAAACTTTTTCTATCAACTTATAACATCATTACACGATTTATATGATATAAAAGCTTGATCTGATCGATTTTAATTTTTAAAATTTACATACTAAATAAATACGAGTACTTAAATCTTGCGACAAGCTTTTATGTTATATAAATTGTGTAATGACGTTATAAGTTGATAGTGAAAGTTTATTTTATTCTTTTTAGCGCATTTTAATAAAAGCTTGTATTTATAAAAGTTTTATTACTTTTTATTTATGTTTTATTTAAAAAAAAGGAAACAACGGATCACACCACTATGCTAAATCGTCCGTCATGTTCTTAAAGTAACGAAAAGCATCGAAAAACACTTCTCAGGCTATCCAATTATGCAGGTATAAATAATTATATCAATTTATTTGATTTATGAACCCTAAATGTCATGATCTATACAGATTCATGATTTCCACAAGGGATTTTCCTAATGTCCTACTAAATTCTATAAACACGAACTCTTCTGTAACCATGTTCTGTAAGTTATAAAAGGGAGAAAGTACAAAACCTTGTACATAATTAAATAAAGCACTTACCTACAACAAATTGTCCAAAAAAATTGTTAATACAGAGAAATATCTAATTATCTATTACGAGCTTATACCCATTAAGTTAACGTATATTCATAAATGAAATAAATTATCCTTGCGGCTTAGACTACGAAGGTAAGTTTAAAATATTTTTAACTTAAAGTGCCCATGCAAATTTTTCATCCAGTTTGGATAATTTGCATGAAGTGCATTATTTTTTAAGTATTTTCCAATAAAAGGCTCATCAATTATTTTTATCGCAGCCACCGCTTCGACCCCGCTAGGCGAATCTCTCACCCCTGCATGGGCTCAGATAAATGCCGGCTAAGTATGAATCACTTGTACCGTATAGTCGTATTGGCACCGTCGGCAAGCCATTCAACACTAGCGTTAAATAAAATACTGCTATTTGCGGTGATGTGGTGCTATCATTTGCTTTTTATTACTGTCTCGTCCTGTTTTAAACAGAGTTTTCACACAATTTCAAGCATCATCATCATCCGCGTAAATGTATTAAATTAAGACAATTGCAAACACTGCCACACATTTGTCTTATGGCACCAATTCTTAATTAACAAGCCACAGTATAGTGATGTAATAGCCATTAAAACCGCGCATTAATTAAATTTTAAGCCCCTAAATCTCGCAAGCTAAGTGGCTATCTACCCGTTTATTTTTAATCGAAACGATCTTTTGAAGCAGACACTTCAAATTTTATTGGTTTAGGTAAGTACAAACCTACGCATAAAGAGATTAAGATCTTATTTCAAAAGCGCTTTTGTCTCGCGATAACAAAAGGTTGAGTTTAAATGAGAGAGTGCTGTTGATCGATTGAAGCTGGTAACCAGGCTTCGATTTTATTCGGTAGACCGCTCGCCCGTGCAATCCTTTCTCTTTGAGGCTATGTGTTTAAGGATTGTCGGCGCACCGCAGCCAAGTCAATTAGAAACACCTCTGGTTACTACAGCTCAATTGGTACGTGACACATTTATTTAACCAGTTAGCGGAAATGAAAACTACTTGTAAGTCCCAATGTAACCCCAACCGGTCAGGTTAAAAGCTCCGCGAGAATAGTGCCAAGTTAATTAGACTTAATTGTCATTTCCTCAGATTGCTTTCCCACAGTTTTAGTGCCTACCTCCACCAAATACGTAGTAAGTACACAGGTTGCTGAAAAGCGAAGTAAATAAAGTCCCTGTAAGCTTTAGTTCTTTCTTAATTTTGTTATGATTAAACCTTACGCTCGTATATTCACTACGTCGAAAAAAAATACTTTTTATAATTAATTAGGGTAAAATACTATAATCTCTATTGTGAAATGCTTATGAACGAACTTGTAAACCATATTGACATCATCTCCTAGTATTTTTTTGTGTTACCTAAGATCAAAGCAACTACAAAATCTCCATGTAGCCGGCAATACAAACTGGATACTAGAAAATATTAGTTATTGAGTGAAATCAAGATAAATGAGGTCGAAATGCGAGCTTGCGGAAGATGTGCGGAGTCAAACAGACCGACCGTATTTGCAACAACGTAGTAAGAAAGCGTGTAGCTATGAAAGATAGTATCGGTATAAAGATAAGAAAGGGTATGCTTCGTTGGTTCGGGCATATGGAAAGAATGTCGGAAGGAAGAATGGGAAAACAGATATACAATGCAAAAATGGAAGGTACCGGGGAAGACCTACACTATCTTAGCATGACCAAATCGACCGTTTCTTATCTGAAGGGCAAGTCAAGGAACCTATTTGAACTCTGTACTCTCGGCCTACCTCGCAAGGTAACTGGCGTGATGATATGGATAGATAGATAGAAATATTAGTTATTCATCTATTATCGTAAGTATCTATTCCGAATAAGCTCGTATAACTCGAAATAGGCGTGTAAGTAAATCTATGTAATTGAAAATTTGATAATAGCGTTGAGAAAACTGGGAGCACACACTCGTAAAACCTAAGAATATAAAAATTTACGACGTCCTTAGATAAATTTTCTTCATTTTATTACTATAATAAAATTACCAGGTTTCATAGTTACTCGCTTTTTATTTATTCATCATCATATTATGAGAGCTGTCTGCGGGCTACAAATCGGTTTATAAGCTTCGTTTTGATACGATTATGTTATCTTTAATTTCAGATCAATAATCAGCTACTAACAATTTATTTATGAAACATTTGGAATGGTCCATTTCGAATGCCACTTAGAATAAGTTTTACTTTAGACATGTTTACGAAAGAATAGGATATAAAAGCTTTTAAACCTTGTATTTTCTAAACGAACGAACTGAAGTTGTAATGAATTACAAGAGAATATTACACAAAAAGTACATGATTATATAGCAGTTTTACGACCCCAATCGTAACCAAGTTTCTGAACTTTAAGAATTCACGACTTCTAATTGAAGGCTTTTTGTTATAAAAGTAATTTTGGAACCTTTCAAACAAACTTAAAAATTAAAGATTAAAACTTCTGGTTACGTACCTGCCTTTCTAGGAAATTAAATTCCTTGTAGATATCTGTGTTAATTAAAGGAAACCTCTAGGGAGAAACTTTATCATTATAGCTACCAAGTTGGTGCTTGTCATCTCGCTACTATTATGTTTCGCATGTTGGAGGCTTGTTCTTATACAAATATATAGTACTTCGTAAACACATATGTATATTTGAAATCATATTCCTAAAGGCTTGGATCAGATGCTACTGCATCTGATCCAACTCGTTATTTACTTTTTTGTAGAGGTGCGAACCAATAAAGGGAAAAGTTTGGTTTCCAATGCTCAGATTACACGTAGGTTTATTCCAGTTCGGTGTCCTCTGATAGCGTTGCTTATATATCATAGTGTTAAGAGCACATTTGTGAAATTTGAGAAGTATTGCCACAATGTATAATTTGCGTACCGTTAGCACGCCGGTCTCTTGATATAGCGCATTTGTTGAACGTCGGATATTTTTATTGAAGTTATTTTTTCTAGCGGAACACCAGGAATGTGAGTGAGAAAAATGTGAGCTTTATTGTTTAAGCATCTACTATTGACCAAAGCGTCTTAAATATATGTATTAACTTTCTAATGCGGATATGTAGGTTTTCGATTTACTTACACCATAATAAGTGCTTTTCAATGTGTATGCCCAGGTATTTGACACTATCTACCTGTTCAAATGCTTTGCGGCCCCAGAACAGCCAAAGCTGTTATGACAAGTATGGAGTATCAAATTATGATTGTTTGGTACAGATGTTATTTTCGTGACACTGAATTTAACGATTTTAGCTTTTCCTATATTTAGCATAAGAAAATTATGGCCAAGCCAGTTAGCTACTTTCTTCAGACGCGCTTTAGCAGTAAGGTATGTATCGTCCCAGGTCTTGGTATGAAAAACAATGGCAGTATCGTCGGCATACGAAACCACTTGAGCATTGTTAAGTTTAAATTAACAGGGACCATTAATATAGAAAAGAAACAGGACGGGGCCTAAGATACTGTCCTGTGGTAAACCATAGTTTACAGGTTTAATAGAGCTTTGGTAGTCATCCAGACATACCCTTTGTGATCGACCTGAGAGGTAAGAACTGAACCAATCCAGTGCAGTACCTCTGATACCCATGCATTCCATTTTCCTAGTAAGTATTAGCTTTGAGACGGTATCAAATGCCTTCGCAAGGTTGAGGAAAACGCACGTACACTTCACTCAACTATCACGTTTGGAGATTACAAAGTCAACCAAGTTAGTGACGGCATCCTCCGTCGACCTATTTTTGCGAAAACAAATTAAATTTCTCGAAGAATTTCTGGAGTATCTTATTTATTAACTTCTCGGTAATTTTAGATATGGAGATTAAGAGGGATATAGGCCGGTAGTTTAATACCATAGACGGATCTCCTGTTTTATAGATTGGACACACATTGTCTATCTTCATTTAAGCAGGAACTCTTCCAGTTAAAAAGCGTTTCTAGCAAGTTTAAGTACACGATTAGATACTCCATCCCACCCTTGTGCAGAATTATTCCTGAGGCTATTAAATTCTAACTTCGTTTTCTTCCGTTAGACACATGAGAAAGGACTCATAAAAAATGCGTTTGAACAACCTAAAGTAGAATCCATGCGAATTAAATCTATTTCTGTTTTCTTTAGTCGTTTCATAGTATTATCGGCAAGCTGTTCGGCCACAGTTGAAAAGAAATTGTTTTCGATGTTTAACGAAGTCACAGGATTGGTGCATTCATTCAATAAAGCAGATCTTTTAGATGTCTTACTGTTTAAATTAAAAATATTTTAATTTCTGACCACATTTTCCTGCTATCACCTTCAGATCATTCTATATTTCCCTTTTCATGAGCATTTTTAAGATTTTGTGAGATGTTATTACAATAATTATACTATAATTTTGTATCATTATTGCTAGATAAAGAAGTTTTAATTTTTTTAACCGCTATGAGTAAAAAGTCTTTTCGAATACATTTTAAGAGGTTTGTCGGCTACGACATCCAAGACATCCTAATATTTTTTGAATTGCGTAGGTCTTTTTTTATTTATAACGACAAACGATAGCATTCAGATCGTTAGTAAGAAAGTCCATTGCTTCAGTAATTCCACTATTATTAAGTAAAGTGCTCCCATCTAAAGTTTCTATGCCTTTACCCTTATTAGGATAATCTATTTTATACTTATATTTGGATTTTACAGATAAAATGGATATGCAATCCTTTTAAATACCAATTAGCACTGTGTCATGGTCAGTCAGTCCAGTTTGGCAAACAATAATCTTCGTGAGCTTTTTTGTTTTAATTAGGGCATGATCTAAGCATGTGCGACCATGTGTTGTAAATTGGTGCCCAAGATAGTAGCCATGATGTCCTATAATGTCAAGGTAATCACAGGCGCGATTGTCACTAGTATCTACATTTATGTCTATGTTTCAATGTATATAAACTTGAAAAGTAACCCGGTCACAAGAACACCGACTCTTTGCTTTTTCCCATATTAAAGGAGCTTTTTCCTTTCTATAATATTCTGTATCACAGTATAAGGGTAGAGTCAAGTGTAACAATATGAAGGCAAATTCTAACTTTGACATAATAACCTCTGTATTTAATAACGCAGGACTTTAGAACATTAAATTACTGTAACAAAGTACTAGAATGCCTATATATTATTGGCCTTGACGGCACCAGCGGCGTTAATCTGATTTGTCAGCAGCGATCAAATAATTTTCCCGCGCAACACACACCTCGAGGCTATTTTCCCGCCGCCCACGCCCGCCGCGAGCACGCGCTGTCATAATTCGAACCACCATTCAGGCAACACGTGAACCATTTTGTTAACGAATCTACACTATCACACTGACTAAATATATCACGTACCATGGATTCGAACGTTAGGTAACAGATTGCCTAATAATCGAGTTGCAAATTAGAATAATATAAACGTCAAACAAGACTGAAAATATTCTTTGACGGTTACTTAACATATGTAAAAGATATGTTTGGCTTCCATATCAATTTTAAGATTTATACCTGACAACGGCTAAGCTAAAAGGAAGGTTATGGTTTTAACAGTCTATGTATGTCTGTATTTACGTATGTTCCACCGTAGCACATAAACTACTCAACTGATTTTAAGAAATTAGGTGTAAACAGATGCGTTATTATGGTCTGGGCTATAGGCTTTCAATAGGCTACATTTTATACAAATAAAATCAATATGACAAATGTTACATCAAAAAAGTTGCGGTCTGATTTTTTTACTATCACTGACACTCACACTCACTCACTTTTTGTCCTATAAAAGTGAAAATCAACGAATGGATAGAATACGATGATATATCAAATGGCTTTTACTTTTATTATATCCACAATGTACTGAATCCAAGTAAATTATAACCTTTTCTTTCATTATATATGTATACAATATTTATGTCCTTTATTTACACATTTATATTACATAATTATGTATTTACTGTATTTGTAATATGCAGTATAGGCGACTGCGTCAGCATTAAGGGTAAAAATTTTATGTATAATAAATAGTAGCTGAGGAGGCTTTGGCTGAAAACCAGCGTTGGGGGAGACTTTGTCCCCCTCCAACACATGCTGAACCCAATGCCTTTCGGCACAGCTCACACCGAGGCATACGTCACAACAATCAGAAGTAGTTTATTTGTCTTTCCTCGTTTTTTATTTTCTTTTGTTACCTTTTATATATTTTCTATGTGTGCTGTGCTGAATAAATATTTTTTCTTTCTTTCTTTCTTTCAAGTCAAAGTCGCATGCGTTTGCTTCTACGCTTAGTAGTTCATAGTTATTTAGGCCACTTGATCTGCTCCTGACAGGATGGACTTGACAAACATGAGCATTATCTCACTAGCCTGTGTTTGCTTCAACGTGGCATAATCTAGTTACAAGATACCCGGCATACCCCACCTAGAGTAACTGCGCACCCGAATCACATAGATAAACGTGTCCTTTGGGCTGGTATAAACAGGTACCGTGTTTATAGGAAATGAATATTATGATCTGTGGGACGACGACTACTTTCCCTAATTCTTTTTTTTTCTTAAAAACTTAGACATTAGAAATTATTCCTGAAAAGTTGGTGCATCCACAAACATGAAATTCACATACCCAAACACTCAATCCGGTGCAAATATTAGTGGATCACATAAAGATTTGTCCCGGGCGTGGACTGAACTCGCGACTTCTCGATTCATTGGGCGGCTTAAGTTTTAACCACTGGACCATACCGTCCGTCGGTCGCAATGAAGACGAATTCATGTCGACTTTTATCTCAAATAACGATTTGGACAATGAATGATAGAAGATTTGAAGATTTTTTATAAAAAATATAATGAGAATAACATTTAAGAATGCAAGAAGATCCTTCCACCACGATCCTTCATTTCCCGTCATAAAATATATTTTTTTAAATAAAAAACGTAGCTCCACTCTAAGATTTACTCCTGTGTCGTGAGTGCGTTTACAAACATGTAAATTAGGGTACGCAAACACCCAGACTGAAACAAATAATTGTGATCACACAAAGATTTGTTCCATGCGGAAATCAAACCCGCGACTATTAGACTCAGTGGGCGGATCGGCTTAAGCTCTTAACCACTACGCTAAATCGTCCGTCAACAATCGTCCATACATTTATGATTATTAAATAGATAGCAAGTCCGAATAATGCGGCTAATTACTAAATAGAATTACACAAGACCAGTGATTATTAGTAGATCAACCGCTATATTGCTAAATAATAAATACACGCAATCATTAGTCTTTTGGTCGGGGACCGAGATAGCCAACTAAACAATCAATGGTCAGTGAAATAGACAAGCGTAGATACGTTTTATGTATACACGTTGGTACAGTTTCAGCAGTTGTGTAATTGCTTACTCAGCAATCACAGTCGACCGCTCGAGGAAATTGACTCAATCTTGTGAGCAAGTGTTGTTATATTACGTAGCTTTACAAAGAAACATCTCGTAATGAATGGGGCAGGTATGTAATAAAATAGGAACAGATTGAGGAGGCTGGCTGCATCCTTGGCCTAGTGGCGAAAAATGCGAGTTGCGATCACGAAGTCCTGTTTTCAAATCCTAGGTCGGACAAATGTAGTTTTACTATCAAAAAATTTCTAGTATCAGTCCGGAGTCTGGAATTGTGCCCGGTATATGGCAATAGGCTTACGTCGTCGGCGAAGAGTGGGTGTCGAAAGTACACCTGTGCCACCCACTTGGGGATAATAAGCGTGACAGTATTAATTTTTGAAGTGAAAACTTCTTTAAGCACGTTGGGCATTTTTGCGATGGGAAAAAACAATTAAACTCGCGACACTATTACCGTTACCGACACCTCTGTATATAAGTATGTACATATATTGTATATGTACGTTCATAGATACACATGCACGTTGTTCAAGTTTTCACTTCTATCGGCACTCCCGGAGTGCCACTGTTGTTTTTTTTTTTAATGAGGAGGCCATTAAAGACAACTATAATCACCACCATGCCTATATTGTACGGGAAGAGGTATTTTAGAGGTATTTAAAATAAGTATGTACTACGCCTACATTTTACCGACAAAGTTAGATACCAATGTAATTGGGCGCGAGGCGACACAATTTTAGACTTCGGACAACTTCTAAAAGTTTTTTGGTAGAAATACCCCAATAATACTTTGTCTAACCTAGGATTCAAACACAAGATTTCATGATCCCAAACCGTACCATTCGCAACTGGATCGACGAAACAAGACTAAATCGAGTCCGAACTAAATAGTTCTATAAATTACATTTAATTTAATCAGAATCTCTATCGGATAAAGGATACTTTCCCATACCGAAACCTGTCTATGTAACATTTCCAATGTGAACCTGTTTCGCCTAACGGGGCTATTAAAACTATCATGTTCCAATATTGTATACTATCATGGCCACAGCTCCACGGGGCGAATAATCAAAATTAATGTTCCGTTAGTGTGCCCCATTTTGATATCGGCCCGTTTGCATTGCGTACCTATAATACGGTTAATTAGTAGCATGTAATAACGCGTGCTAGTCCCTAGATAACTAAATAGGTAATAAGCTTTGAGCCTAAGCATATAGCTACTGTAGTCAAATAGACTTTCTGCAGTCATTAACCCTTACAGAAGACGGAAGAATGTACGGGAATGACATTTTACTGATTACTTTCTGCATTCATTAACCCTTATTGAAAACGGAAGAATGTACGGGAATGACATTTTACTGATTACGTTATGTTTTCATTAACCCATATAGAAAACGGAGGAATGTTCGAGAATTATATTTTACTCATTACTTTCTGCAGTCATTAACCCTTATAAAAAACGGAAGAATGTACGAAAATGATATTTTAGTGATTACTTTCTGCAGTCGTTAACGCTATACAAAACGGGAGAATGTACGAGAGTGACATTTTACTGATTACTTTCTGCATTCATTAACCCTTATAGAAAACGGAGGAATGTTCGAGAATGATATTTTACTGACTACTTTCTGCAGTCGTTAACGCTATACAAAACGGGAGAATGTACGAGAGCGACAACTTGCTGATTCGGTAACCGTTCGAATCAACAACATCTCCTGTAGCCAAATTGACTTTTACTTTGGAATGTCATTTTACTGATCGTGTTCGTTATTATCGTTACTGTCTAAGAACATTAAGTTATCTAAAAAACATTGCTATATCTCCTCAGTTTGAGGCCCGTGCCCAACAGTGGGACAGTTTCTTAACAGGGCTAATATTATTATTATATGTATCTCGCTGAGATTCACGGGCTTTACCCGGACCTTTGAAAGGCTTGCATGGGGACATGGGTCCAACACGTAGAGGCCCTTTGCGAGAAGTTAATGTTATGTAAGCCACCTGCTGAGATCACTTGCTGAAAATGAAGAAACATAACCAGCGAACTGACTGAAGAAAACAAGGGCTATGCAAATGAGGTTTGATGGACAAAAACTGGACTATTTTAAAGGGGACGGACACCGGCCATAATTAGTGATACCTAATTACCCGTGGCCGGCGGTGACTCGCCGCTTACTAGATGGGCCCTCAAACGGTCGTCCTAGGACAACTGAGGGCAACACCGGTGTGAGAGGCTCAGGGGTGTAGAGAGGTGTGCTGCGCTTTCTCCGAAGTTACTCGCGGCGTTATGCCCTTTAACACTTCCACCCCTGGAGTACATCGATGTAGGAACGCATTATCTTCCTACGTCGATATAGCTCTCACGGCTCCTCTCTGGACGGCCAATTAAGGCTAGCCAGAGCCGAGAGTCCTGCGGGCACCCTTCGGTTTCCACTCGACCGACGCAGACACGCCGAGTTGGGGGCCCTGACCGACTCTCTGAAGCACTCGGGTCCGTGGTGTCGTTACTCACCAACAGCTCGCCACAAGCTGCCCTGCGGGTATATATTATTATTATTATTATAACTCCTAAATACAAATTGCCGACAATGTGAGGTCCCACTTGAATTAGGCGCCCGCCTATTGCCGTTATACCAGATACAATTCCAGACACAATATCAGTCGTAGTCTCCAGACTTTTTGAATTTTTGATAGAAAAGCACACTTTGTCCGAACTAGGATTTAGAGGGCTAAGCATGAAACGATTGACGTTAGCCTGAAGCTTGCGAGCAAGCGTGCTGTCACGTTCATGTTTATTTAATAAATAATAGTATGACAAAGATGGTATATCGACTCGCTTGCGTCACGCTAAATTCAAAAATTTTGTGCTCAAAGGGCTTAGCACGAAAAGACTGTCGATAGCAAGTAGATATGCCATCCTTGTCACTAGAAATATGTTAAATAAACATAAACGCGAGAGCACGCTTCCTCGCCAGCATCAGGCTAATGTCAATCTTTTGGAGCCCTCAGAACTTCAGACCGACACTCGCATTAACGATCAACGAGGCAGTCACAGTCACAACCGTTACAAATTATTATCAAACTAAAATAATAGACGTTTATTTGTACAAGTGTGAATATATAATTCACGACGTTACCCACAAATTAAGTGTACTCGTACGTGTAATTTGCACGTGTAAGGGAATCTAGTAGCTATGTCCCGACACGCCGCCAGAATTTGGTTACGGCATTAATTTATTGTTGTAGGCGTTTACAATATAAACTGTTCCCTGGTAACTATACCGCTGTGATTATTGCGGATTAATTATTATTGAAATTTCATTCAGATATATTACAATACGTAGAGCTTTGATGATTAGAGAGATATGCTTGGATTAAAATGAGATCAATATTAAAAACGTGTTGCTTTTTGCATTGTACAAGAAACTATATTTTTTTTATACAAACTGTCACGCCTATATTCCCCAAGCGGGGGTGGCAGAGGTGTACTGAGTACACCCACGTTTCACTGACGATGTTAGGTCCCATGTAATAGGGGGCGAGCCTATTGCCATATACCGAGCACAATTGTAGACTCCGGACTCGTACTGGGAAGTTTTCATTAGAAAATCTACACTCGCACATCGCTTTGTGATCACGAGGTACTGGGTTCAAATCCTAGGTCGGACAAGTGTAGTTTTTCTAACGAAAAATTCCCCGTATGACTCCGGAGTCTGGAATTGTGCCCGGTATATGGCAATAGGCTCGCCCCCTATTACATGGGACCTAATATCGTCGACGAAAAGTGGGTGTACTCAGTACACCACTGCCACTCCCGCTTGGTAAAATATAATAATAATAATAAAAACGTTTATTTTGCAACGCACATTACAGAGATAAGATTAAATATTACACGGTGCAAGTACATGATGGGATAAGTAAATATGATAAGTACCTATTAAAAGAGGCGGAACTACTTTAAAGTACATTACAAAATAGGTCCTAACTCAGCAGGTTTGCTGACTGTGGACAGCCAGCGCTGATCTTCCGTTAGTACCTTTTTGCAGGACCGTTGACGTCACGGCATCACACTTCATTATTTACGAATTAACAAAAGACGAATAATAGAGTAAAAAAAATGACAAAAATAGAAAGAAAAAGGTAATTCTTAACCTAAATCAGCTACTACAACTTGTAAAGAAAAAAAAAGTATAATGAGGCATTTCATTTTTTTTTATATAGGCGTGCTGGTGTATTATTATTATATTATATTGTGATTTTGTGAGGTTTGGTTTACATTTTAGTAACACGTACAACACACTGCTGCAATTTTCTCCTCACTAAAATCGAACCTCCATTCTACAAAGATCACCTACTCGTAGTCGTCATACTATACTAAGTTATAAATGAAGAGTTATTTATACTATCCTAATAGTAAGCAATCCATGCTAATGAGTAAGCACTTGGCTAATGACTGCGAGCTGGTGGGCCGCAGACGGTCACTTCACTAATTACATTCAAGTTAAGTTACGAAACTAGTTCACTCGCCGTCTGTACAACTAGATTCAAGACTGTTCGGGACTATTACGGCTTGTTAATATTCGATGTACAAGTCACTTAAATAACTCAATGTTGTGACTATTTTAGTTGATAACTAGCTGTAACCGCAACTTCCTTCGCGTTATGTTTAGGCGTGTATTTCACTCCCTAAAGTTCTTTTGATAAAATTTATTTACTGGACGAATATGGTCGACATCTGCTCAACAGTTTGGGCGTAAAAAGGTAACAGACGAATAGACCGACAGAGGTACTTTGGAATATATTATAGTATATTTCATGTAAGATGGGTACTGTAACAGTTGTAAGTGTCAAAGAAAATAACACTATAATATTATAAGTGGCAATTAGAGGCATGACTCGTTTCTATACGTTTTATGCCTTAATACCGTTGAATTAAATATTAATATCGTTTGGCACTTAGAACTGTCACTACCCATCCTATGTGAAAAATATAGTATGGAATTTTGGCCTAACGTTAATGCGACACACAAAGATCTGTAGTTTGCGACCACAGATAAGACAACTGTCTGTCCAAGAAGACTGTCTGTATTTGCGAATGATTTGTGACCACGACATGATATTATGCCAAAATCTGTTCTATAAATAACATTAAATAAAAGATCATAATCTTCCATACAGATTTACGTACAAAGACTCAATTCCTTGGAATATTGGTATTCATATTATATGCAGTATTCGAAATGAATTGAACTTTCTCACAAATGATACTTCATCGAAACTCCGAGGAAAAATCGAGGCTCTTCATTTTAACCTTGGCCTGTGCATAAAAGAAAAATGTTTTTCTATATTTTTCTTATAGTTATTGTTACCACGGCGAATGGTTTTCTATTATGCCTATGCAACTATAAACTTTTGTTGCTTGAGTATTAATCATCTTTACATTTCAAAACGAACGTAATTTAAACCATAGATATAGTACAGACCTTATTACTATTAAAAAACGTGTGTTATATAAAATATATATTTATTTCAATTTTACTCGTATGTCAGTTCAATCAGACACAATCGATTTGATGATAATAAGGTATTGTAAGTTTAGGTCTCCTAAAGCAGCTTCCATTTCCTTCGCGATCTATGTAGCTAATTGTATAAGCAATATAATTTACGAGTATAAAACACTGATATAAGCGTTTTACGCTTAAACAATTTAAGAGTGTGAAACAACAAATGAGACATAATAGGTAGATAAGATTATTTATTATAAATGCTATTCAGCACTGGGTTCCATCATACCTCCAGGAAGTAAAAGCGTGGAAGCTATCACGTGGACATGAGGCTGCGAAAATAAATCAAATTAGGTGCGTCGGAGCCCCGTCTCATACATCACAAATTATATTATGTAGGTACCTCGTACTCGCTTTGTCACGCACATAATACATAAGTCCGTAGGCACCTTGAGTGTTGACGAAATTGAAATCTTTTGTGTGACTTTTTAATAATAACGCGAATACTTCGCACCTACTTCAAATACATGCCATTATCGGACTCCTGTAAGATTAATAAATAAACGTATTTCATTATAGTTTTAGCCTTCTCGTGGGTTATGCGAGAAAAATGTCAAACCCACAAGATGGACGGAAATGGTTACAGATCTTTTGACGATAGTAATATTTATTTCTCCTAAGTTTCATAGTTGGAAAAAAAATGTTTAACACAATGCTACTCTTACTTTTTAACAGCCAATGAACTTTTATGACGCATTAAAACATAATGATTACGTCAAAGTACAAAACAGGTAAAGATGATGTGCTCGATCAGCTGCGACGACCAATAAAATGTGTAGGGACGAAGCTAGAATGGAACGTCCCTTTATAGGCAATAAACAGGAACACCCGTTTAGTATACCCGCAGACCCAAACATAAATACGCGTACTTGTAATATTTTTTACTGTTAACGAACAATACATTTTGTATACACCTAAAAAGTATTTATTTTAGTGCCTTGTAATAAAATACGAACAAAAACACATGCGTCGCACCAATTTACTGCATGTTACAAACCGCGATAAACTTCAGAACTGTTTCTTATGTCACAGCTGGGAACTTTAGCCCTTTTTTGTGTGTGTTTAAGAATGATCTGAGCTGTTTCCAAGACACCAAAAAAGGAAGAAGTTAGGCAAGGGGCCACCATAATTTCACCGGGCACGAAAGCGTGCAACAACTACACTCCAACTAGAAAGGTAAGGAGGCAATTAGATCAAGGGTACCTCAAGGAGGAACTGCCACTTCTTGGGTGGTCGCTATGGAAGAAGGTATATACTGCCTCGCCGTGGTGCTCTGCAACTGCCGACGGGCAAGGGATTTTTCGACCTCCCTGGCGAGGTCGGCATCTGATCCTATGCGCGGTATCTGTATCCGAAAAGTAAGGGCACCGGCTCAAATTACTTTCGGCACTTAACACTACATTTACTTAAGTTAAAGACAGCATTTAGATTTAATGTCCACAAACTTCAATCCTGAAAGTATTATACTGATTTGGTTGATTTTATATGCGAACCCTACCGATCTCTATTATAAACCCTCTTCTCTAGAAATAAACCCCGACTATAATAACATGACATTTAAATACTTAAATATTCGTATTCGAGTATCGTATAGTAAAACAGCAAACATCAAATACTCGTAACAAACAAGCAAAGGTAAACGTTGAACAATCCAGTTAGTAATTACCCAGAGCCCGCACACGGGCTTCCGAACAAACTTCGCACAAAATTTGTTCCAGCGAGATTTCCTGCTAATGACTCTCATAACAAATAAAACTTAATTATCAATTGGCTTACTTACGCATAATTCTGAACTTTAGTAAACTACTTCGAAGACTATACCTTGATAAAGACAAATTAGATTACTCGCTAAACTATTGGTAACTACATTTAAATGCACAAAGTATTTTTTTGTTTGCATAACATAAAGCTTGACTGCGTACAAGAGAATACTGGAGACGCCAAAGATATTCTATATGTTGAGTAGAAACTTAAGTTTTTATAAATGCTACATTCTTAGTATGTACACCATTTTACGTACTATCTACATTCTACATATATATATGTATGAAACTAATCTCACTTAATACCTGTTTGTCGAATACGTAAACCGTTTGACAAACAACCAGTGGTTCTACTATTAGTTATTGTCATACGCAGTTTTTTTTATTATAGAATTTAAATCAGTCAATCACAACACAGATTGATGTTTCTCGCGAGTTCACTAGAAACATTGCACACTTTTTGCGGCAAGCATATCAAAATTATAAACTCAGTATGGTCATGGCAGAGCTGCAAATTTACTACGCTAAACAGATCTAAAATAATCAATAATAACATGAAATTAAAGTGCATAGCAATTCTTATAACAAAATATTATGAACCCGATCATTATGGTGGTTATTGAACCGAAGTGGCATCAAGTCTAATTAAAATGCTTATTCTTACCGCAGCAAGCTCTAACGATATAAAAACAGGTGAAGTCTACGAATGCATCACCATACATACAATTTGGAAACTAACCACACCATCTATTCATATCATTACAACAGATCCTATGCATCCCCTGTTTCGAAAGCGAATGTTCCGAAAAATTACCTTTATAAACTAGTCAATATCTATTCAACATTCTTGAATACTTTTGAAAATTCACAGTTAATCTTTACTATAGCTCACAGAAAATTACAGAATATAATTTAACAAAGCAGTACAGAGCCAAATTACGATGTTGTTCACCAGCCCATTTCTTGCATTTGGAAAGACGACGTTAGGTACATTGTACAACATTACCAGCGCCGTTATAAGCACAACTGACGCCAGTTCATTAAATAAAGATTTATTCCGTCACAAAATTGTCGCGCCGTGACGCAATTAAAGGAAAAACAACAGGGAAAACCGTGGAGTTAACAGAAATTGCTAGATTTGCACAAAACAAAATTGTACCCGCTCTGAAGGTTTCATAAGCTCACCATACGAATATGGTATGGTGGTATACGGTTTGATTCAAACCACCGTTTTAATCTTATAAGATTTTATGCGCGGATACAGTAATAGTAACACTTTTACTGACGCAGCTTTTCTATGGCTAAGCAAGCAGTAAACATGTTACAAAGGATTATTGGTTTTTAAAAATTAAATACAATTTTGATTAATTCCGTACGAGCTAATTTTGCGATTTCGTTTGCAAGTATTCTTAACAGACTTTATTTTAACGTGGTTTTAACGAACATGACTAAATTCAGAGTTCGTTAGCTTATCCAGAACAAGCGAAGAACGTTAAGGTCATCTATTTATTTAGTTAAGGTTCACCCACATTTCCAGCAATAATACCAAAACTTATATTCTAATAGCAGTAACAATCTCTTGCGGGCAAACACCACATGTAAAAAAAAGAAAATCTAAACTTAAAATAACATTAAAATTTAAAATAAAATGTGACAAAACAAAACATAACCACATAAAAACACAAATAAATGTGAAGAAAGTGACCTTAAAAAAAATGGAAGGGGCTCATTACAAGCATTTGTGGATTTTTTTACATATACTAAGACTATCAAAGTATATATTTTATCAATTTTCTGTAATTCTATGAAATTGTTTATCGTGATCCAGTGGTATGTCCATAAACGAATATTTTATATTGAAAATAAAGGCTTTATTGCTGCATGTGCTTTATAGCCACTTACCGCCCTTCCAAGGCGAAATGTTAATACGACGATTCACTAAATCACAGATAATTGCGTTACTTAGCGGTGCATGATCGACTGTTTATTATATAAAAATAAAAGACAAAAAGTCCTTCAAAGCATAACAGTACAGTTTTTTATGTACATACAAAGTGTAACATAATAAACGCAAGACCTGAAAGTAGTTTGAATCGGTAACTAAATTGATTCCAACTATTTTTAATGTATCTTACATTTGTTTTTAATTTGCAAAAAAAAAATATTTTACTCCTTCCGTGCGCTATACAAAAAATCAATTTACTCTTGATTCATAGTAATAACGAGATTTCAAATGCATTTCTAAAACGTATTTCTCAAAACGCAAACAAGTTTCGTTGTTAATTGGGGTATAAAAGTGCTTAAAAAAGGGTAAAAATTTGTAAATTTGGTTTTCGTTTTGAATTTATGAAGCAATTCCCTAATCGGGGTGTCTGAGGTCTTGTGTTATTTGCGTTAAGCCTTGTATACAAATAAATAAGCATAATATAAGTGAAGACTTGTTATTGGCTCTCAGTCTTCTGTACAGATGCTATTATGTTTTGATTTGCTGTAAATCTTCCATATCGTAATATAAATCTACGTTACGATTTGTTTTTTTAACCGACTTCAAAAAGGAGGAGGTTCTATGTTCGGTTGTATGTATGCTTTTTTTATGTATGTTCAGCGATATTTCCGTCAATTGTGGACCGATTTTGATATTTTTTTTGCATTGGGTTCAGTATATCTCCAAGGTGGTCCCATATTAACTTTATTGACATTGGACCTTGGACTTAGAAGATACACCAGGGAACTCCTTAACGACAAACAATAGGCATGTGTAAATTGTGATATTATGGGTATTACGTCAATCCTATAGGTACCCTACTATAGAATAATTCACTGGTCACTTAAAATTGTAAAATAAAAATATTTTATAAAAAAAGGTAAACCGACTTCAAAAAGCAAAAAAATAAATATTTGAAGTCGGTGCCAAGTAACCAACTGCACCAACCAGCACCGACTTCGAATATTTATTTTTTGTTTTTTGAAGTCGGTTTACCTTTTTTTATAAAAGATTTTTTTATCCAATATTTTTTGGACATACAACAAAATCACGCTCCCAAACTTTATATTACAGTTTGACGTCTTCTTTACTATCATTACGTTCGGAGTCTGTATCTCAACATGCCCGTGACAGAAAGGTAACGGATATTTTCCGATTTAATCCATCACATTAGAACAAAATAAACACCGTCACGCCTATAGTCCCCAAACGGTGGTTTTTCGCCGACCGAGTTCTATATAATGAGGGGCGATCCTTGCCATATACAGGGCACAATTCAAGACTCTGGACTGACACTAGGAATTTTTCGATCGGAGAAACAACATTTGTCCGACCTAAAATTTCAACCCAGTACCTCGTGATCGCAAAGTGCATTATTCGCCACCAGACAAACGAGGCAGTCCATTACGTTATTAATAATCTGAAACCAAGTTTCAACTGATATTTACGACTTAATGACGCACACGTTGAACTTGATATAAAAGTCTTATTTGTATGAAGGAAGCTTAGTAATTGAACTTATTTTTTATATAAAACGTTTCAATCATGCACTTTAATGGACGTGATTTAATAATAAATGAGAAATTTACAGCAACTACGCGCTAACTTTAAATTATTTTAACTGGAAGCGAAAGAAAATTATAGAAGAAGACATGAAATTGTATGTTTATTTCTACTTTGTATACTCCTTTAAAAGATAAAAGGAATAAAGGATATAAGGAAAGAACCTGTTGGAACTCTGTACTCTCTGCCTACCCCGCAAGGGATCTGGCGTGAGGTTATAGATAGATAGATAGAAAAAGTTAAACTATCAATTATCCTTAAATAATTAAATATGAACTTCAATTGAAACCCATTCATATAATACTTTTCTGTCATCAAATCTACATGGCCACAACTTACAATTGCTTAAATAAAACAGAACTACACCTCACTGACACTAATGAGTCACTTTCGTAATAAAATTTCATCTTCTGATTTCACTGGAGGTAACAATTATACTAGTATTAAGTTAGGAATCAATTAGCGAGCGACTTAAGCGATGTAGCTCGCCCTCCATAATTCATAAGGCGGGTCGGAGACCTTCCTGATGTACGCTTTACATAACCGTCGTGTGTTACCCACATAACTACGATGAATCTTCAGTTCTTCAACTTAGGTCTAACGTATGAGCATACAAATAATAAAAATTATGTAATTGATGGATATTTTCATCCAGTGATTAAGAGTTTAAGCCGCTCAGCCCACTGAAATTAGTAATTGCGATTTCCCCCACGGATTTTTTTTTATGTGTCACCCAAATTTTTTCGTTTGAGTCTGGGCATTTGTGTTTGTGATTTTCATATTTGTAGCTACACGTGAAAAAATACTAGTGTTAGGATACATTTTTTTTTAAATAAAATCAAAAGTAGACAGGCTTCTATGCATAAGTATATATCTGCTTGTTTTTAGAGCTGGGAGACTTTCGCCCAGAAGTGGTAGACATTTAGGTTGTTTCCTTTTATAAAAACGTAGCCCCCACACTAGAATTTATTCCTGTGTCGTGGGTGCGTATATAAACATGAAAATTCACAAACACAAATACCCAAACCAAAACAAGTAATTGTGGATCACACAGAGATTTTTCCGGTGCAGGAATCAAACCCACGACTATTAGACACAGTGGGCGGAGCGGCTTAAGCTCTTAACCACTGCGCTAAATCGTCCGTCTTTGAAAAATTGACCGATGTATTTCCATTTCCTATTCAGATCACTTGGAAAACCAGTTTAACGACAGCAAATATTAAAGTGTGCAATTCGGCCGACATAATACAATCATTATTATTATAATACTAACCATTGTTAATATATAAAATGCCTCGTTGCTCACAGCACGGCTCATAACATCGAAGCATGCCCTAACTCCGAATCCTAGCTTGAACCTAATGTGGTATTTTTACAAAAGATTCTAAACAATATTCAACAATTTTGTACGGTACAATGGCAATCTTCTCGCTCCATATTGAGTCTATTGGAACCCTAATATATTTGGTGATATAATATATATAATAATTATCATTACTTCACCAGGAAAAGCACTTCAACCAAATATATGGCTAATCATAAAAAAGTCTTTGTACACACACATACGTGTATTTCTGCACGCAATTCCTAGAAACAAATTTTAAGGTACAAAATGAGATATAGCCATGCAGAATGAGAGTTAGTTTTAGGTACATAATTTAACTAAATTTACATGTACATACATATAATGTACATCTAAATTTAGTAGATGCATATCTCTAGCACTCCTCTAGGGAATATAAGCAAGACCGATTTTCAATATTTAAATACGTAAGCCCTATTACAATAATACCGAGGGTACGAAAAATAATTTCAAGTGGAACCGATTAGGGATATCGATAAACCCACAAGTAGCGAATAAAAAGGAATTTGGTTAACCCAATTTGAAAAGTACCATTTTAATAAATAAACAGAACAAATGCCTAACATTTGGTCTATTTCGGACAGGGCTTCGATGAATAGGGATATTTGCTCACCCGTCCCTTTATAATATTAATTCCATTAATGAAATCACGGACCACGAATATTTTCATCATTGTATGTTTACAAAATACTTAACAAAACATTTTTAAATTCAAAGTTATTAAGAAAATGAATCATATCTTATTTCATTAAGTATATGGTGAGTATTAAATGGTCTTTGTTAAATTAAACGTAGCGAGTCTCCGTAACCGGCGAGCGTGTATGAGACGAACTATGAGAGTGGAGGAAGACAGAGAGGTATGTAAGGAAAGAACCTATTGGAACTCTGTACTCTCTGCCTACCCCGCAAGGGATCTGGCGTGGTGATATAGAGAGTCGAAAATGTGTTTAATTTCCATACCGGTTTAAACACAATAAAAACCATATCAATCAAGGTCTAAAGGCAATAAATACAAAATGAAATAAATAACAAAGTGAAAGTAGCAATCAGCCCATCCATCCCCTTCAACAAACAATGCGTTGATTTGCCGCCTACGCAATCGCTACGGAAATTCGTAGCAGCGTAGTAACCATGTACAGTGCTACACAATAACCCGTAGTATTACGCTACAGCGACACTTCAACTTTCCTAACAATTTATAATTCTGCTTCTAAACGAGGACACCGGATACCACATATTTTTGTAAAACCAACAGAACTCTTACTAAGTCATGAAATGTGATCATAAATTTTAGGGAACCTCGAGCCTAGCAAAAGAAGTCGCAAAAATTCTTATCTTTATGGACACAATTTTAAGGTATTCGGATCCCAGCCGAGGCGGCATTTTGAGCCAGTAAAACATCGGAAGTGTTAGAAGGTATATAAATACTGACACGTACACTCACAAAGCCAGGATTTCAATTACACACTTTTGTGATATCATTATCCTTATTTGTTTTGTATTGTTGAGAATTCTATTCACATCAGACTTAATCTACATGTGTATTGTAGCTTAACTTAGTTTTAAACTATAAACGCTTTTCTTAAACACATGCACAAGTCTGTCATAATGTTTGTGAATCCCTTAACTTAATTTAAATTAATCAAGAACGGGAACATACAGAGTTCGAAGAAGGAGAGATTTAACGATATGTGTTACGTAGAGTACTCAATGTAAATTTACATAAATGTAATATGAATATGATTTAATTTACCCGTAATTAAATCACATATAGCTGAATAATATCATCTGATCATTCACTTAAGACGTCTATATAATTATTCTAAAGGAATAAACCTGAATAAACTTATGAGTTTTAAATACTTGAAAGATTGGTTTTGAGCTCCTTGTTTAACTGTAACGGCAGAATCCTGACTTGTATATGTATTACTTTTTGCCTACTTTTCGATTCCCCTGTCTAAGGAGTACTTTATTATTCAGACAGGGTGAGTATAGAAGGGTGCATTTCTCTAAGTTTCTGACAGAAGGAGTGACACACGCCTCACGGAGTAGAGTTAATTTGTAACCTGTCACGCTTCACAGCACCTCTCATTGCAAATTCATTACTTTGTTTGTCAACGAACACATTCTGGCCGTTTAATCTTGATGATTTCCAGCTACATACGAGTATGTGATTAAGGTTTAATTTTATACTTATTAATATCAGATTTCAAAGACCTTATATTTAGGGCAACTGCAGTGAATACGTATAAACTTATACGTTGTCCAATTAAATATTATTGTAACAACTTAAATTCCTATCATTAAACATTTATTTTTAACAAATTTTACACGGTTATTATTAACAAATTGCATACGCACGTAAATAACAAAACGTCCCACCCCACATATTCACGGATATAAAACCTGCCATCTCTTTACCTGTTATAATAGCCCACTGATATCGATATCGATGTTCGTTTGTTGAAGAGATACATGCATCGTAGAGCCGGTGCCGACCGCGATCAGTATTATCGGCCCTGACGCATTCATTATTCAGGCGTGAATGCCGATCGGAACCAACGCCCCAACCTGTTCGCATATACCATTCATTCGCTCCTTTTACCGATTCACTCTTTAACACCTTCTTACGACTCGCTTCACGATCTGAATAAAATAACGCACTGAAATCTCATGAGATAAGATTGAATGACTGAATCTACTAAATCGTAATTCTGATGGTAAATTCCGAAATGGCGACTCACCTCGTTAGAATTAAGTTAAGAACAATAATCTAGTCAGGCGGGTTTGTACTAAATTCAAAAAGACCGAGTTCCGAGGGACTTTGAGATTAATTACCGTTTCATTAATTACAACATGTCCTTTATCAACCTAAGGATGAAAGTTCAGTGAGATTTTTTTTTGGTTTCAGTAAGAATATAGAGTATCACAAATTAAAAAAAAGTTCAGGTGTATTGAAATTGTTTCGATTTTGAACTTTAAAGCAGAAGTGATTATCTTTAGCTGCATTTAACAAGATATAACTGAATAGACATTTATAATTAGTTTTCTTACAAGCAGTGGTGTCAAAGCGCTCTAAAAAGGTCAATTTGAAAGGAAACGAAGTTTTAAGAAGGTTGGGATACGAATTCTTAAACTGCCTACCTTGTGGTGGCGACGTGATACGAATCAGAGCGCCCTCGTCTCGCTATTTGTTCGGCAAAATTTTCTCAAGATTCGTACCTAACCTCATAATTTTCACACAAAATTGAACCTCGGGCGTCATCGGACGATTTATTTTGTGGACATGCTTGGGGTTTCTTCTGTAGATAAGAACGCCTTCGCGCTGATACCCTACACAGCTGATGAAAACTTGCCGCTCCCCGGGGCGACCTTTCTTTTATTTCTTCAAGTTATAAAAAGTAATGAGGTATTTTATGTCTATGGCCGCTGCGCTCTATTGTTCGAAGTTTTCCAACCGAAACGGGATCTTCAAATAGATTTTGCTCCACTTTATTATTGGGTTTGTTACGTTTATTAAAACATATTGCACTATATACAAAATTGGGAATAGGGATCCTATGTCGTAACAGCAACCAATTTTGTAGAGTTCGGTATAGGAATATCAAACATCTAAATCTCAACTACCGTGTCACTATACTAAACTCTAATACATGTTTTGCTTTTTTTATGTACCTATATGGAAAATATCTAACGTTATTTCAGTAAATAATTACACTTAAGAAAATAGCATTTATGACTTTGAAATTACAATTTACATAACATAGTAACATTTTGAAATGGAAACACAAAGTAAAATGAAAAATACGCTTCTACCCACAGAGATGATTGAAAGGGGAAACGGACATATCGTAGTTAATTCCAAATGACATCTACAAAGATGTAGCGGCCAAAAAAGGTTAGTGGAAGCATGGCCCCGAAGGCCGCCCATGTAATCCTCGCTATACGCAAAGGCCCTCTATCCGCGGCACTCACACCACGGCGGGAGACATTCCGGCAAAGACATACGACATACTCATAAATTTTCACGCAAATTTGAATCCGCAACGTTCAGGAGGTCCTAGAAGGTACATATATTGTAACATTAACAAGTGTTATTAGTGACCTTGTAATGTGAAATATTATACCGATATTGCGTTGATGTATTGGTAAATACCTCTTTACATGTTGATGTTGATTTATAATTTCGTATTCTTTATTGGGCGCACATTTAGTACACCAACACTCCTTCATGCGTAGGTACCCATATAATTACGTGGAATAGATATATTCAAGTCGAGCGTGTATGAGATGAACTATGAGAGTGGAGGAAGCCAGAGAGGTATGTAAGGAAAGAACCTGTTGGAAATCTGTATTCTCTGCCTACCTCGCAAGAGATCTGGCGTGATGATATAGATATTAAAAAAATTGTTTAAGAATTTATTGAAAATATAAAAAAAGTTTCACGAATGAAAAATAGACTTTTCACGTTACTTTACAAGTGATGCACACTAGTAAAGTTTCTTTTTAGAGTTCTTTAGTTTTTTTTACAAAAAGCATTAAAAACAAAATTAATTAGATTCTATTAGAAATTTTTACGATCCAGTTACCACGGAGATGAAATGCCCTTAAGAATAGTAATATGGCTAAGTTAGGTATACTAACGCACATGCCACTAAATCACTAAAGGGTCACGTATCAGTAGGCAGCTGTGACGGCAATAAGTAATTGCTACTGATAAGAAAAACGAATAGAGGGACGAGATTTCCGTGAGATTGTGCCAGTAATTACCGGAGCTGCTGCGTTCGACTGAGGCCGAATATACGCAACCCGCCGCCCGCATAGATAACGCACCCTCCCTTATCACTACATGTTCCTTACCGTTTGTCATAAATTTTATCACTCCGATGAACGGATGTAGACGGAACTCCTTTTTTCGGATGCTGTGTCCCCGCCGAGTTAACGACCCGTGAACTCGTGAGCAACGCTCCTAGCGTCTTTTTTTATTTTCAGTCACAAACACGACCACTTCAGCAGATAATCATGCACATAATTTTATTAAAATACACCACACCACAAACTCAGATTAACGGACATTCTCATATTATTATCATTTTTATATTAAGTATCAACATGCAAAAGTCTTTTAGTAAATAAAGTTTATCACTTTTTGAAATCTTTCTTTGCGACGTCAAACTGTTTGACGAACGTTCCCAAAGTTTTGGATAGTTTCAGAGCAATAACACTAGCGCAATTCCGGTGAGGGTAGCGTTTTGAGGTTGTTTGAGTGTTGTCGCGCGGTGAATGTCAGACGGTGGGGTGGAGGCGCGCAGGTGTAAGCAGTCGCTCGGCTGACGGCCGGCTGCGGACTGCGCGGGTGGCACGCAGTCAGGCCGCGAGGCTCGCTGACGCCGCCCGCGCCCGCCGCCGCAGCGCACGCGCCCCGCGGGGATCGATACACCCCGCTCAACCCACCGCCGCGCCCGCCGGGGCCACCCCCACACACACTGCCAACGCACCGCTCATCGCCACGACCGCGCACACAATCCCTCGAGTGGCTTGATTTTTTAAGTTTGCCATAGCCACCTCTCAGTCAGGTGCGAATCTAAACTTTGAGAATAATGTGTACCACCGACTAAGGAAACTTAATTACTACTGAAATATGCATAAATATTTAGTTTTTCTTTAAATTTTGTTCTCTCAATATTTCAAGTTTTGTATGGTTATTTTCTTAAGTCTGCTCATCAATTATGTATAAGGAATATTAAGTTGCTATATTCACCAGTCCTAGCAGTTTTGCACCACTCCGTCGATTACGAAACAGCAAAATCTACGTCATAGCATCAATATTTTTTTATATCCGTACACCAGATACTCTTTAATATTGCACACAATATCTACATTACTACATACACGAAAGCCCCGTCCGCCTGGTTACTACACTAGCAGACTGTTCGACTTGTCGACTCGACGATATTATATCCTCAGTTTATCTACGTCATAA
Organism: Phalera bucephala; assembly: GCA_905147815.2. NCBI lineage: Eukaryota > Metazoa > Arthropoda > Insecta > Lepidoptera > Notodontidae > Phalera > Phalera bucephala. The sequence continues at coordinate 18,623,070 of LR990622.1, forward strand.
AGATATTGGTTTAGTATGTACCAAATGTAGCATTGAGCACGGCGTGTACCCCGAATAAGTTGCCCCGGAAGATTGCAGCTACATTTTACTTTAAGATGTCCCGGAGAGTGATGGTTAAATTGGGCGAGAGTCTAGTGAATCTTTTTACACTCATAACAAAGGAAGACGCGATTTATAAATGGCAGAAACATATCGTATCGTATTTTCATTAGATACTTACCATGTACTTTTAGAAACTAGTACCAGCTTGCTTACGATTGGTGTCTGAAAAAGTAGAGTTCACACTACACACTCGCCGGGTATAGAGTACCTGCGAGTGTATAGAAATTTAAAGTATAGGAGTAGAGGAAAAGGATTGACCTAGCGTTTTAAAATGTAAATTCATACAATCACACTTTGTTGCTTGTCAAGTTTAACTCGACCCATATAAGTGTTTTGGTCGTCGGACCACTGCTTCGGAGATCTATCCGCAGCCACAGGACACTCCATAGTATTATGTACTAAATACTAAATTTATTATTCGAAATATTTTAAACAAATGATACACTTAGCGCACTACTGTACAGGTATAATGATTATTCAATACTAAAAAAACACTCAACCATTAAAGTTATTCGGAGAGCTCATACACTAAGTGCCGCCATCAATTTTACGAAATACAAAAAGCTCGTCTCTCTGTTCTGTCACGTTTTTACCGCGATAAGTTATTACGTTACAATTATGGATATTTTATTTATTCAAAAAATATGGCGTAGGACGCTATTTCGTTTATACTAACAACGAATCTGGATAAACTCAAACATAACTCAATAAGTAATAGACTTATTTGTGTGTATTGGTTGGAAATCTCGTAGTGAGCTAGCTCTACACGTAGAAAGGCAATCCAAATTTATTGCGCGCTCAATCAGCCCCCGATAACCACTTTCCACTGACGATACATCGTTAGATGGAATCCCGATTCCCGATGTTAGGTAACAAACATACAATAGCTCTACATCTGCAAGATTTCATGTAAAATCAAGTTATGTGAATTTAAGATTTTTAATACGCGTATCTTTTTTTGGACCGCAAGAGGTCTAGTATGATGATATATCTATATCAGATGTATTTTTCCGATGCTGAAGTCCGATGGAGTGTTGTGTGAGGCACAGGAGGTTTCAGGTCTGGAAGAGGATGTTCGGATCAAGTTTTCTCCCTCCGCAACATCGTAGAAAAGCATCTGGCAGTAGGCCGGAAGGTTTTCTGCGGTTTTGTGGACCTGGAGAAGGCGTTTGATAGAGTCGTGCGAAAGAGACTTTGGGACATTTTGCCAGAGTATGGTATTAACGGCACCCTGTTGCGAGCCGTCCAGTCCACCTACGTGGACAGCAAGGCATGCGTACGGGTGGGTGGTAAAATGTCACCTTGGTTTGACGTTAAAATCGGCGTCAAGCAGGGTTGCGTGTTGTCCGCTAGACTGTTTATAGTGTATCTGGATAAAAGTCTTCAAAGACTGAATGCGATGACTGAAGGGGTAAAAATGGGTGATCTAGTGATAAACCACCTATTGTATGCAGATGACGCGGTTTTGATAGCGCCAACAGCCACTGATCTGCAAACACTAGTCACAGTTATGAGAGACGACTGCATGAAAAATGGCTTACATTTGAATGTGAAGAAAACCAAAATTACGGTTTTTGAACGGGAAGAAACCAGAACGAATGCAAGGATTGTGGTTGGTAACGATGTGCTGGAGCAAGTGAATAAGTTTGTATATCTTGGATGCGCCTTCAGTAAGGATGGGAAATACACCGCTGATATAGAGAGAAGAGTGAATGCAGGTAATAGAGTGAATGGTGCGATGGGAAGGCTACTTGGGAGCCGGCACTTAAGCCAAAAGGCGCAGCTGGCCATGCATAACGGAGTGCTTGTCCCAACGCTGTTATATGGCAATGAGAGTTGGGTATGTAAGAAGGAGAACGAAAGCAGGATAAATGCGGTCGAATTGCGATCTCTGCGGAAGATGTGCGGAGTCACGCTGACCGACCGTATTCGCAACAGCGTAGTAAGAAAGCGAGTAGGTATGAAAGATAGTATCGGTGTAAAGATGAGAAAGGGTATGCTCCGTTGGTTCGGGCATATAGAAAAGTGCCAGAAGAAAGAATGACAAAACAGATATACAATGCGAAAGTGGAAGGATGTAGGTGCCGGGGAAGACCTAGACTATCTTACCATGACCAAATAGACCGTGTCTTAGCTGAAGGGCAAGTCAAGAGTCTCCGTAACCGGCGAGTGTGTATGAGACGAACTATGAGAGTGGAGGAAGCCAGAGAGGTATGTAAGGAAAGAACCTGTTGGAACTCTGTACTCTCTGCCTACCCCGCGAGGGAGCTGGCGTGATGATATAGATAGATAGATGTATTTTTCTTCTTTTAAATAATAAATCCTAGATCTACACCAGGAATTATTCCCATATCGTGGATTCGTTTCCAAAGATAAAATTTACATACACAAACAATCGAAACGAACGTTGGTGGAACGCACAAAAATTTATCTATCTATCTATCTATATCATCACGCCATATCCCTTAGGGGGTAGGCAGAGAGTACAGACATCCAACAGGCTCTTTCCTTACATACCTCTCTGGCTTCCTCTACTCTCATAGTTCGTCTCATACACACTCGCCGGTTACTTAGACTCCTGACTTGTCCTTCAGATAAGACCCGGTCTATTTGGTCATGGTAAGATAGTCTAGGTCTTCCCCGGTACCTACATCCTTCCACTTTCGCATTGTATATCAGTTTTGTCATTCTTTCTTCGGACATTCTTTCTATATGCCCGAACCAACGAAGCATACCCTTTCTCATCTTTACACCGATACTCTCTTTCATACCTATTTGCTTTCATACTACGCTGTTGCGAATACGGTCGGTCAGCTTTTCTCCGCACATCTTCCGCAGAGCTCGCATTTCCACCGCATTTATCCCACTTTCATTCTCCTTCTTTCATACCCAGCTCTCGCTGCCATATAAAAGCGTTGGGACAAGCACTCTATTATGTATGGCCAGCTCCGCCTTTCGGCTTAAGTGCTGGCTTCCAAGTAGCTTTCCCATCGTGCCATTCACTCTGTTGCCTGCACTCACTCTTCTCTCTATGTCAGCGGTGTATTTTCCATCCTTACTGAATGCGCATCCAAGATATACATACTCATTCACTTGCTCGAGCACATCGTTACCAACCACAATCCTTGCATTCGTTTTGATTTCTTCCCGTTCAAAAACCATAATTTTGGTTTGGCTAACCATAAAACTTGGTAATCATAAAAATGGCTTACATTCAAATGTAAGCCATTTTTCATGCAGTTGTCTTTCATAACTGTGACTAGTGATTGCAGATCAGTGGCTGTTGGCGCTATCAAAACCGCGTCATCTGCATATAGTAGATGATTTACCACTAGATCACTCATTTGTACACCTTCATTCATCGCTTTCAGTCTTTGAAGTCTTTGGCAGTCCACATAGGTGGACTGGACGGCCCGCAGCAGCGTGCCATTTATACCATACTCAGGCAAAATGTCCCAAAGTCTCTTTCGCACAACTCTATCAAACGCCTTCTCCAGATCCACAAAACTGCAGAAAACCTTCCGGCCCACTGCCAGATGCTTCTTTACGATGTTGCGAAGGGAGAAAACTTGATCCGAACATCCTCTTCCGGACCTGAAACCCCCTTGTGCCTCGCACAACATTCCATCGGACTTCTCGCGCATTCACCTTACAACAATTTTACCATACACCTTGGCTGTCAAGCTGATCAAGCTAATGGCTCTGTAATTGGCGCAGTCATATTGTGAACCATTGCCTTTGTACAAGGGTACAATGACTGCGCGGCGCCAATCTGTAAGGACTCTACCGGTCCTCCAGCAAAGATTTGCAAGGACCCGAAAAGCGTCCCGGACGCAAGTTCCACCATATTTGATCATCTCGGCAGATATCATGTCTATTCCCGCAGCTTTACCATTTTTCATACTTCCTATCGCCCATTCAATTTCTTCCATAGTGAAGATTTATCCCGTAGCCATCCATTCCATCACAAAAATTTATCCCGTAGCTTACGAGCTTATGAGCGAAGCGACCTGTACTTAGACTAATAGACCAAGCCATTGTGTTGTCGTATGTATGTCCAATATAGGTAATAATAAGGACAATGATCAACTGTTTTTGAAGCTGCTAGTAAAACAATCTCGTCTACAAACATAACATTATATGATGTGAAAATAATTGTCAATATGTTATCAAAACACATGTCAATCGAGGAAAACATTCCTAATCAAAGAGCGCGATTAAATAAATATTTCCAGGCAGCTGTCCCGTAAAAATCACAAAATATTCATCGGGACTGCGCGTCGGGAGACGTCCCTCCACATTACTCCAACAAAAACCTCCACCAAAACAGAAAAAGTTCCATTTAACTGTCTAAGGAATACATAAAACGTGAAGAAAGAACACCCTGGAGCCACAGCAATATAAAAACAACGTTTTGTCCCTTGATAATAATCTTTTTCAGTAATCTCTTAGTTAATAGAAAAGCGCCTGAAGCCCATAATTACGTTAGTTTTATTCAAACATAGCCGCCACTAACCTATAATACACGAACATATTTTTTCTTGTGCGGAAATCAAACCCGCATTTACTCGATCCAGTGATCCAAGAGCAAATTCCGTTGTGACCGCTAAACCAAATCGTTACCATGTGGCTGAAGTTGGACCTAGTAGAAATTTTATCAGAATGTTCAAGCCGTTTAAGGGGAAAATAATTACGAACACACGCACCCTGGAATTTTATATATGATGAGATTACAGAATTCATCGTTAGTCCAATGACTGAGACTTCCAATTTGGATTCACGATACCATATTATGGTTCGACGTCCTACTGCTTAACTTGTCGTCCAAATAAATGCATAATAGTATATTAATTATATGAATCATAAGAGTAGTAGCAACTGTTACAAAAATGCTACGTTTATACAGAAGCGACTTTTCGACATTCCTGTGTTAAAGTTTATATGACCGTTAATTGATAGCTGAGGCTTTTGTACGTGATTCCCTTTATACCTTAATAACTTTGCATTTGCTTACTGTGTTAAATATGTTGCGGTTATAAGAAAGATTGATAGAAAATATGATTAGCCATGGTAATGGTATATATGTTCTTATTATATAGCTATAGCTAGCCAACCAAATAAAGTAACAAGTCGAAAAATACTTTATGTACGTGAATTATTTCTAATCTCAGCGCTCTATATTATTATGAGAACGGTATCTTTTCTCCGATTTCGATTTTCTTTATGCTAAAAAGTGTTAATTTAGATAACATTACTCCAGATTACGTTTGATATATTTAAACATCTAGCTTAGTTTCCTCGAAAATGTTAAGTTTCCTCACGAAGTCCTTTTTCAAATATTATCCATAACTTTTCGTATTCAAACATTTCCAGATTAAATTCACCAAAAAATTCATAAATTAACTTCATCGGCGTCCTCTATATAATATAAATAATAATAATAAAAATACATTCGTTGTAATTCTGGTCATAAAAATACTATATAAACAGGACAAACATCACGGGGCTCATTTTTCATCGGGCACCTGCTACCTGTTACGCTCAAGCAGAGCACAATTGTCATTTAATTTAGACATGTCGGCCCTCGACTGTTGACTCGTTAAATAGATATTTTAACCCTTGACAAAAGAGAACGTGGGTGCGTTGAATCTATGTAACCCTTGCATGTATGTTCTTGTAATTTATGTTCGTTAACAGCCAGGGCAAATATAAATCCCTACCTGTATATTATACTAAAATGATGAATTAAATTCTCAATATACAGTATTATTTTATTTTTATTACATGTCGCATTTGTATATGTCGAAGTGAATAGTTATGGAAATCAAATATCCTATCCGGTCCATCGCTATGCTAAAACAGGTAGATGAAGCAGTATTTTTTTTTGTTTCTGTATATTCATATCATATCATTTAAAACCCGATGTACTGGACCCGATTCTTACGATTACCACTCGAACCGATAAGTTTTTTTTCAGTTGTATTAATATTATACCTTTTCATTAATTTAGGACTTCGGAAAACAGCAAAGTAAAATGAGATCTACTAAACAAAAGACATCGTAATTCCATTACAAGCCGATAAACATGGGGTTCCCTATTCAAAAATGAAATCCATTAATTACTATCGATTTATTTGCTCTCATTTAACAATCTAATGAAATTTCAATAGTTTAGATTATATCCTCCTTCTGCCTAACCTATACATAATGTAGGTATGTATCGACACTCAAAGAAAATTAATTTATTATTGTTTTTGTAACTTGTACATCCACTTCCAAATATACATAACGTTATAATAATAATAATATCGCAGAGCAGCTTGTGGCGCGCTGTAGGTGAGTAACGACACCTCGGACCCGAGTGCTTCAGAGAGTCGGTCAACCCTAACTCGGGGTGTTTTCGTCGGTCGAGTGGAAACCGAAGGGTGCCCGCAGGACTCTCGGCTCTGGCTGGAGGAGCCGACTAGAGAAGGGTGGAAGTGTTAAAGGGCGAGTTGCTGCGCGGGGAAAGCGCAACACACCTTAGTTGTCTTAGGACGACCGTTTGAGGGTCCATCTAGTAAGCGGCGAGTCACCGCCGGCCACGAGTAGTTAGGTATTACTTATTATGACCGGTGACCGTCTCCTCCGAAATAGTCCAGTTTTTGTCCAACAAACCTTATACAAATATATATATATATATATTACACTTGTTTTCTTTCCATAATTTACAATAGTCCTTGCACCTGCCAGGGTCAGTTCGCTGGTTATGTTTCTTCATTTCAGCAAGTGATCTCAGCAGGTGACTTACATAACTTTAACTTCTCGCAAAGGGCCTCTACGTGTTGGACCCATGCCCCCATGTAAGCCCCATGCATGCAGAATCTCAGCGAGATATAAATAATAATAATAATAATAAATACTCGGTCCTGTGCTGTTTACATTATACATAAATGACATAATTAACCTTCCATTAGTCAACGCAGATATAATTGCATACGCTGATGATACAGCAATAATCTTTTACGGAAAATCTTGGGATCATGTATACCAGCAAGCACAACAGGGCCTTTCACAAATAGCCGACGTGTTAGACACTAATCTTCTAACTTTAAATGTAAGTAAAACTAAATATATTGCGTTCTCTAAAACAATATCGTCTAGTCCCTCTTCAGATATGACTCTAAACATAAATTCCATTACTCAGCCAAACCAAAACATACAACATATAACCACTAATGGAACAATAGAACGTACTAAGTCGATAAAATATCTCGGTGTTATTCTCGATGAAAATTTTACGTTTAAGGAACACATAACTAATTTATCCACTAGAGCTCGAAAGCTTATTCATATCCTGAAGAAACTACGCAATTGCACTCCTGTTGATGTCCTACGTCTAATCTATTTCGGGTTGTGCCAGTCAGTCATTCAGTACTGCATTGGAGTATGGGGATCTGCCACAAAAACAACATTTATAACACTGGAAAGAACTCAGCGTGCACTTATCAAAGTAGCTTTGAGGAAGCCATACCGTCATCCGACAGATGCCTTATATCACGAATTTAGGGTTCTAAGAGTACGTCAGCTATTTATCCTTAATGCTATAATCAAAACACACAAAAGCCTTAAGGACCGCCCAGATTACCTAGATATTATGTCAAAACGTGTATACAGAATTCCTTTACCCCCCTACATATCCGAACTCGCCAGGCGAAGTCCATCTTTCTGTCACCCTCATGTTTATAACAACGTTACCAAGTTATGCAATTTGAAAAATTGTTCTGTCGCCACTTGTATAATGATGTTAAAAAACAAATTATTAGCATTATCATACAATGATACAGAAAATTTATTGTAGTATATATAAACTCAAACACACATACGCATACGCACACACACACACACACACATCCACACACGCACACGCACACACACACACACACACACACACACACACACACACACACACACACATGCGCATACACACATAGACATGGACAACCAAATGCCATTATCATAATTTTGTTTTCATTTTATGTATTCTTCTAAAGCATTTTAGATACGTTAGCAGTTGCTAACGTATCTAATATACTCATTTATTTAATGTAACTATGTTTTATTTTGGTAAATTGAACTCAGAGTCTCAAAACACAAGCCATGCTTAGTTTGAGGCTCAAAGAAATTATGTACTATTGTTGTTACAAACTTGTGAATAAATGCTTTTTATTTTTATTTATTATATATATCAACCATCTAGAATAATATGTTGTTACATAGCACTTTATCTATGTTAGTACATAAAAAAATAAATATAATTGAGTGTGGAGCTGCATCCATCTCCTCATCATCGGAGATTCCCACCTATCAACAAACACAAACAGGATAGTGTTCGAGCTCACACGAATACGTCTAAGCAGGGTCGCATATTGTTTCCTTTCCGTGATATTTTTTAATCCTTTGTAACACAGTTCCCAATGTATTATAAATTTTGTATTTCCCTTTCGTCACATTTTCCCATTGTGTTACATTGCATGTTCATTCAAACATTTTTTATATTATTACGTTACACTAACTAGACTTTATATTGAACCAAATCTATATACTTCAATTGAATACACTGAGTTATTCTTACATTATGCCAAACATTGGGCGGGACGTGACCAGGTCACTTGATATATAGACGTGCCTATTTTTACATCTTTGCAAAGGCAACAGCTGCCGAACTTACAAGGTGAGCCGCCATAGAATTTTATTCACGGAAAGAAAAAATTGAAATCAAACTATGTATCTCATTTTCTGCCTTTATTTTGGGTTTCAATGAAAGAAAACAAAGAGTATGTGCACTTTTATAGTAGCAAATGTGACAAAATATATAGTGATTTAATAAAATATTTCCGTTGATACTCTCTGCCTACCCTTCAAGGGATCTTGCGTGATAATATAGATTTATATTGATGTAACAAGGTGAATTGTATTTGGAGCGATTTCAGCTAATACTACAAATCCGTTTATAGAACTGCAAATACTATTATACCAAACACCAACTAACAACTTTCTGTTAATATGTGCACCAAATTCAAATAGAACTTTCGAAGCAAGTGATATTATTTAATAGTACATTTTATGTACATGATCAACGTCCTATTCTCTTATTTGTAGTTATCTTTTTACTGGATTAAATTTCCAGGGACTGTCTATTTTACTGTTGAGATCCAACTTCAATTTCAACTTTCTGTAACAACCATTAGTCTACGATTTACCATTTTTAGATTTATCAGGCATCTAACTGCACGCAACATCTGTCGTAGATGTTATAATGAGACATGACTAATGCCTACAAATATAAAGATCTAGCATAACGCTATTCCGAAAAACTTTGTACTGGATAACAACGCAATCATTAAAACTCAGTGTAAACAATCATTATAGATAATTTGTTTTTAATATCATGGCTTATTATTAATGACAAACATAATCAGTCTGATTAATTATAAAACAGTTCACGATTGTATTATTGTCGAATGAATAATAACTTAAACAAATTTGACAAATGAACCCAATTGATTATAATTCTCCTCTTTACTTATTTCTTATTCAATTATTGAAATATTATATTTATCTTATCATCATTTAGTCCGTATCCGTTTATTTTTCGTCCGTATCCTTTTATATTTTTATAGCTATGTATCTGATCTCATTAGTATTTAATATATTGAACATCAATATTATTGTAAAGTGAAAACAGATAAATATATAAGAATTGAAAATGAAAAGCTTTATCTAATGAAAATATTCTACATTACAAAAACTGAAAAATATTTAGATAAAACAAAAGAAATCTTCATTTACACTACATAATAGATTTTCCAAGAATGTAAAAAAATACAATACATTCATCAATATAACTAGATATTAGAATACACAATCATTTTAACTAGATATTAGAATACGAAATAAGATCAAAGTCAAATTGCTTTAGAAAAAAACTATTATACATACATACTTTGAAATGAATTTATGTATGCACATGTGTGTGCTATATTTAAGCAGTGTAAGTAAATACACTGCTTAATATAAAGTATGCTCTATCTATTATCTAAACTAGATTTTTCTCGTGGTTCCACCTGCGTGAATCTAATGCACTGAATAATAATAAAAATTGCAATATATAAATAATTATAGTCTGGACCTCCTCGTAGTAACTGACTACATACTACATAGAGGTCAGGCTGTAACTCTAGCTATATTTTTGTTTTATTAAAATGTATCCTTACACTAGAACTCATTCCTGTGTCGTGGGTGCGTTCACAAAGATGAAAATTCACATACACAAATGTTATCTAAATTTGCTGTCTAAATTGAAAGGCTCCGGTAATATCAGCTTAACAAACAAACCAAACCGACGGATAAGTAGGCAATTTTTCAACAATATTTCCTATAGTCGATTTTTAATACATTTAATGTACGTACAGTCATACCCTCTTTACAATATTATTATAGGCACCGTGCGCAACCATATCCAAACTAATCTAGTAATGGATTCCAAGTGTTTTCCACGTGTGAAAACAATTACGGTTATATGCAAACGCAATAAAATGGTGTATTTTGTTTTGTAAGTTTCCTATTCTGTCATTTTCCTGCGCAGAAAAAGAAACCAAACGCTTGAGTAAACTTTTAATAAAGATGTCCGGGGCTTAGACTGAATAGATTCACGGTATAATGGATGACAAAAGCCACATTAGGAGCCTCCAAATCAATAAGCATTGGATATTAACAGGCGACTAGCGCCAGAACCAATGCATACAGGAGGCGTACACACACCACTGGTTTTGTTTCACGTAATTAGTCTATCATTTGTGTGATAGAACTGGAAAATTATCTTAAAGGACATTATTTTATCTCGTTAACGCTTGACTTACGAATAGTTCGTTTCGCAGGTTTAAAAATGTCATCACAACTTATTTGATAGCTGTTACTCACCTGTGCGCACGCGTTTCTTTTGTATCATCTTTATAAATTATTATATTTACTGAAATACATAGTGTTACTTACGAATAATGTAGCTTTCCAATATCATAAATACATAAAATTCAAATACACAAAAACTCAGACCGAAACAAATATTTGTTAGTCACACAAAGATTTGTCTCGTGCGGGAATCGAACCCGCAACTGCTCGATCCAGTGGGTGGGGCGGCCGAAGCCCTTAACCACTGGATCAAGCGATCCATTTGTGACACACTAAAATACACAAACTTACTTTCTAATCGTAAGTATTATGAACATAAATTCAATCAATTCGTGTTATAAGCAGAGTCATTACTACAAATTAACTGAATAGCTAATAACATTCTATGAAAAAGAAATAGGTAGGTTAAGGCTTTGATATTAGTATACTACTCATTACACCTGTATATTACCTGTATATTTTCTTTATAGCCAATCTTAAAAGGCAATGAAAAATATCAATTCGACATCTCGTAAAGGTGTATTTACGGCTATGATATTTGCGAGGGTGGTGTAAGCATAGCTAGGACTAGCGTGGCGTTTCTGAGGTGAGTGCTCGCGATATTTGCCGCGTCCTCGGGCACGCTGTTTGCGAAGCAAACACTCGCATCACATGAGTACAGATCCGTACAGAGTTCAAGCTACATAAAAAAAAGAAATACACATAGACGAACTTAGAACCTCCTCCCTTTTGCAGTCGGCTAAAAACGGTCCAATGCCGGTAAACTCAAACATAGCGCAGCTATGAAGCGATCTATCCGCATCTGAGTCGGTGCAAACCTACCTGCCTGTTTCTACACTGGCGTGACCGTCCGTGAACCTATCAGTGAGAGTAAACGCACACATCGTCGCGCTATGTGTGAGTGTGGACCATTTATCTGGAGCTTGAGCTCTGTAAGGACTTTTCCTCATGTACTCGCGTCGAGGCAGCCAAACCCCCGCCCCCGCAACAGCCTTCCTCGTCAAATGCTATCAGTTGACGCACTTCACGTTACCTTAGTTAGACAGACAAATTATTTTCATAATCAGTGTTCCATATTTTTATGCTCCAAGCAATTCAATATGTTAAAATGCCTATGTTACTTCTGGATAAGGTAGCTTTATAATGGTGAAATAATTTTAAAAATCGTTCCAGTGGTTTTTGAGTGTATTCGTTACAAACATACAAAAATACAAATCTTTCCTGTTTATAATATTAGTATATATATATATAAATTCTTGATAATTCTCCTGTCACATAAAAAACATCAAATAAACTTGCTAATTAGAAGACTAATAATTTGTGATGCCGCATATTTCCTTTGTGGTCGCCTTTTTATTCTTAATAATATTTTTTAATTAATATTGAAAGAAACACACACGGTGGTACTTTAGTACCCACCGAACGGGGACATCATTCAATAGAGAAATGGTTCAAAACGACATCTTGACCAAGACACTATAGGTAGTGGCGTTTTACACTATAGGTATATGTTCATATTATTCAAGTATGATATGTATAATATTACCTTTCTTTTTACAAGCTTTTATTTAACTTACAATGTTCGTATGGCTGTATGTCTCTCTGTATGTCTGTCTTTCCGGTTTAAATCTTGTGTTCCATTTTTTAGCACTTGCGGGTATCCGATTGAGCTGATCTTTGACTTACCTATGTAAGTCCAATGACAATGTAATACCATGGAGCTGGTCTCATGATAGAGTCGGAAGGTGGTCATAAGAACATGTGAACTATACACTGTAGCCCCCTCGTGTTTAGGCTTATTTGATTGGTATTGAGGAGTACTATAAAACCGTATAGTATTCAGGGTCTAATGATGAAGCCGAGAAGTGGCCAATGGAGATACACAAGTACTCAATATAACCGTGTGTTTGGGCTCGTTGGATTTTTCTTGACGAGTATTTTAGACCCGGATGGTGTCCAGGGTCTAATGATGGAGCTGAAAGGAAGCCATAGGAACTTTTCTACTAAGCAAAATATATTTGTTGTGTCTTTTGCAATAAAACATTTTTTTAATAAGGTATTTTAAATTAAAATTATTTCCTTTTCTTTCGTTTGAATACCCTTGATGCCTTGCTTTTGCTACCTATCAAATAAAATCTATTGATTTAAACATGATATATTGGCTTAAACGTGATAACAATTTTCTTCATGTAGACCTACGAAATGTTTCATCACGCTTCACATAAGCGTGTTAGCAATTTGCATGTTATTAAGAACATGCCTGGCATTCCTGTCTTCATTGTGACACAATTGCAAATAACAACTCTCAAACGAGGGATGTTTACGTTCCAGCATAGTGTTTGTAAGCAATATTGAGAAAAAATGTAAACAAATCGAAACGCAGAAGGGAGACGTGGAATGAGTCGCATGCCAGCCGCCCGGCCGCCGCACATCGCTGAGCTCCGAGCAACGACTTCAATTTTATTTTTACTTAAAAAAAACGTAGCCCAGTCTAGGAATTATTCCTGCTTCGTAGGTCCCCGACTGAAAGAAATATGTGTTGGTCACAAAAAGATTGTATGGCATACAAATAATGGTGTGTATGTGTGTGTGTTTGTATGTCATGCGGGAACTAAAGGTGGTAGAGGTGTAGTGCGTCTTTTAATTGATGATAAAACGTAACACGAGGAGGAGCAACGAAGCGGGCCAACCAATTAATACAATCCATCAAAAATATCCTGTTTACAAAGTCCGCGTCTATTTACACAAAAGGTACAAAAACGATACATAAGTTAAAGTTTTGACAAACACTTTTTGTTTTAGTTAAATCAATTAGAAGATGTATCAGACCCTAAACAAACTTTGCACCGCCTCTTAAATGTTGTCCCATCGATAAACCATCAACATAATTACCCAGTTCTTAAATCTTCCGATAACTAGTACACAATTCGTCGATTTAAAATTTAGATTATTTCGTATTACAGTTTATCTAACACAATTATGTAAAGTGGAATATACAAGTTTCATGACAAAGTTCAGACGCGATCGAATCAGGAATGAGGAGAAGAACCAAGGTTACCGACATAGCCCTTAAGATTAGCAAGCTGAAGTGGCAATGGGCGGGCCACATAGCGCGTAGATCGGACGGGCGTTGGGGCAGAAAGATTCTAGAGTGGCGACCACGTATTGGCAAGCGCAGCGTGGGACGACCGCCTGCCAGATGGACCGACGATCTTGTGAAAATTGCAGGAAGTCGTTGGATGCAGGTGGCATCGGACCGGTTACGCTGGAAAGCGATTGGGGAGGCCTATGTTCAACAGTGGACAAGTATGGGCTGAGATGATAATGATGATGATGACAAAGTTGTTGTTCAGTTTCTCATAAAACCACTGTTTACAAGAGTGTTTCGACGATAAGATATTTAATATGAACTTGTAAATAAACTTAGCTACCCATTACCTACCACGAATTACACGCTCACGCTCAAGTATTACATACCAAGCTAAGTAGAAAAAAATAAGATCTATATCCAGCAATCAAGTATTTACAGAGCCACGTCTTGTCTACTTTCGGAATCTCAAATCATTTGACCGAAGACAATGAAATAAATAATTTCTTCATGAATATTAATGAACTGGGTCTCGTCTCTCTACTCACGCTTTTACTGCGTAATAATATAATAGCTGCTGAGTACTTACTAATATCGATAAATCGTTGGGTAGAATTTATTTCTGTAACTAGCCTATAACCAAAAATATTTAATATAATGTAACGCGTGTTTATTAGTTACCATAAAATAGCCTTTGGCGCTACTATTTATCAAAGAACTCTTGAGTTATTTAAGCATATTTTGATTAAATATCGATACTCGGAATATTTCTAGTACTATTTAGCCCTAAAAAAAGCAGTGATAGCCTAGTGGTTAGACCGTTGGACTGCAAAGTCAGAGGTCTCGGGTTCAAACCCAGGCACGCACCTCTGTCTTTTCGTAAGCATGTGCGCATTAAAAATTAACTATCACTTGCTTTAACGATGAAGGAAAACATCGTTAGGAAACCTGCATGCCTAAAAATTTCTCGAAGGTGTGTGAAGTTCAGCAACCCGCACTGGGTCAGCGTGGTGGACTATGGCCTAAACACTGAGTTTGAGAGGAGTCCCGTGCCCAACGGGACAGTTTCTTAACAGGGCTAATATTCTTATTATATTATTATCTAACCCTACGCATGGTACAGTAAGGAGGTTGTATGAATACAACAAATCAATAAGCGATATTTTATACCACCGGTCGGTGGTGTATCGATACGCAAAGTTATATTTAGGTCGTTAAGTAGAGCAGCGCTTGCGTAAAATCGGAGGTACAAAACTCATTTGATGAATCGACAACGTTGGAACCTTTGTAAAACAATGTTTTGAAATCCGAGTTGTGATAGATGGCGTTTTACATTAATTTGGTAACCGCTTTCTGAATATATCAGATTTCGATTAGTTGAATGGTGGAGTCTTGTTAAGGTTTTTATTCATACCGTTGATGGAATAGGTAATACCGAGACATTGCGTGGTGTATGAAAAAGGAATGTAATTATTTTAATATATCACACCAATTTTATAGCAACTTCATATGTCATTATGACCATATCACTGAATAAATAGACAGTCGTTGCGATGATAAGTTTTTTGATCCACTTTTAATATTTTTAAGGTTGATTAGTCGAATTCTTCTATTCAAAGTTGCGCTATATAGCGCAACTTACAACTAACTTTAAGAACGAATCTACACGATCTAACGAATATAGTTTTTTGTAGAGTACTGCTACATAAGAACTCCTACTGCAAAGATACATTTTAAATGACATAGACACGTAGACATACATACATATGTTGTTTAATATTGTAATAAAACTTACGCGCACAACAATAGTAACAGACAAAAAGGTTGTTAGAGGGGTACCGCGAAAAAAAGCGAGTTTATGTACTCCATACACTTCAAGAAGTATATGGATTAGAGACAATATTTTAAATTATGATTTTGACTGTATATTTTAGAATCTGGTAAAAGGAATACACGAATAAACAAAATTTTCTAGATAGAAAAAAATCTAAAGTCATCTTTATTGCTTTACATTTTCTGATTCCAATGCAAAATGCTTAAGAACTAATAAATAGAATTTACTTTATAACATAGCAAATAATTGTAATTAAATTGGTCCGGAAGAGGATGTTCGGATCAAGTTTTCTCCCTTCGCAACATCGTAGAGAAGCATCTGGCAGTGGGCCGGAAGGTTTTCTGCGGTTTTGTAGATCTGGAGAAGGCGTTTGATAGAGTTGTGCGAAAGAGACTTTGGGACATTTTGCCTGAGTATGGTATAAATGGCACTCTGCTGCGGGCCGTCCAGTCCACCTATGTGGACTGCAAGGCATGCGTACGGGTGGGTGGTAACATGTCACCCTGGTTTGACGTTGAAATCGGCGTCAAGCAGGGTTGCGTGTTGTCCGCTAGACTGTTTATAATATATTTGGATAAAAGTCTTCAAAGACTGAAAGCGATGAATGAAGGTGTACAAATGAGTGATCTAGTGGTAAATCATCTACTATATGCAGATGACGCGGTTTTGATAGCGCCAACAGCCACTGATCTGCAATCACTAGTCACAGTTATGAAAGACGACTGCATGAAAAATGGCTTACATTTGAATGTGAAGAAAACCAAAATTATGGTTTTTGAACGGGAAGAAACCAGAACGAATGCAAGGATTGTGGTTGGGAACGATGTGCTGGAGCAAGTGAATGAGTTTGTATATCTTGGATGCGCATTCAGTAAGGATGGAAAATACACCGCTGACATAGAGAGAAGAGTGAGTGCAGGGAACAGAGTGAATGGCGCGATGGGAAAGCTACTTGGGAGCCGGCACTTAAGCCGAAAAGCGCAGCTGGCCATACATAATGGAGTGCTTGTCCCAACGCTGTTATATGGCAGCGAGAGCTGGGTATGTAAGAAGGAGAATGAAAGTAGGATAAATGCGGTGGAAATGCGAGCTCTGCGGAAGATGTGCGGAGTGAAGCTGACCGACCGTATTCGCAACAGCGTAGTAAGAAAGCAAATAGGTATGAAAGAGAATATCGGTGTAAAGATGAGAAAGGGTATGCTCCGTTGGTTCGGGCATATAGAAAGAATGTCCGAAGAAAGAATGACAAAACTGATATACAACGCGAAAGTGGAAGGATGTAGGTACCGGGGAAGACCTAGACTATCTTACCATGACCAAATAGACCGGGTCTTATCTGAAGGACAAGTCAGGAGTCTCCGTAACCGGCGAGCGTGTATGAGACGAATTATGAGAGTAGAGGAAGCCAGAGAGGTATGTAAGGAAAGAGCCTGTTGGAACTCTGTACTCTCTGCCTACCCCGTAAGGGATCTGGCGTGATGATATAGATAGATAGATAGAAATAATTGTAGCAAAGTTCTTGTAAAGCTGTTTTTTATTTCATAGTGTAGTTTTTTTAGAAAATGATAAATTTACTACTGAGTTCTTAGATTTACGCGAAAATTACACATGTAATAAAACTATTTTTCGGATTTTTCGGATTTTATCGCGGTTTATTTTTGGGTTAAAGAACACATAGCTGACCTAAAACACCGTCGCTCAAAGAAGTCTGCAGTCTGTGAACATGTCCTTGACCGCACCCGCCATAACATCAGATTTGATAGACCACAAATCCTCGTGAAAATCCTCCTCCGATTCCTACCAAGGATGGTTCGCGAGACTATTGAAATTAAAAAACATCCTAATTTCAATAGAGAAGATGGCTGGGTGCTTCCATCGACTTGGGATCCGGTAATTAATATAATCAAATCCAAAACCAAGCATAGCGCTGGAAGACCTCAAGACACCGTGAGCTCATTCTGCGTAGATCGGACCAATAAAAATAATTAAGAAGTTTGAGGGTACCCCGAAACAACTATGCCTTTTGGACGTCTAACATCTCAGTCACTCCCGTGACCATGGGTGCTGCAAAGCACTCGAAACGTCGGGAACTTAAAAATCAAAAATAAACCGCGATAAAATCCGAAAAATAGTTTTATTTCATGATAAATTTATTTTCAACATACTACGTCGTTTATTTCCGAGCGCACGCTCCATATATCCGTCCCTTATTATTCTTTAGTAAAGTAATTGCATCACTGTCACTCTCCCGTTTCATAATTTGTCGATCGCGGTAAGCCCTTAAAGGGGATTACTAACATGAATGACCTTGAGAATATTTGTTTGAAAATGTACCTTAGCTGCCGACCTTAACAAGAGTAAAAAGTGTGCCCTGCAGGTATTTTTAAATAACTCAGATATAATTAATCTAAATAAAAATATTAAAATTAACAATTTTGCAAAAACAGGCTTGTTAAAAGTTTTTATTTTGGAAATAAATTTTTTTCAATACATTTCGTTCACGTTCTTATTTTCATATAAACTTATTACAATAAATAGGTAGTAGATTCATCGAGAATTTTCTGTAAACCGGCCGAATATTTGGGAGATCGCTGTTCTTACAGCCTTTAATACAAAAGGCGATATTATAATCCAAAATAACGAGGAACTGGGTTTGTTGATATCGCCAACGCGGACACAGTAATCGCACCTCGTATATCGATAGATGTTTGCTACGTCAACATTGCTAGTACTGGCTACGTCGGCTACCGGCTACGGCTACTACGAGCTACGCTGGCTACAATACTGCTACGCGATACAACCCGATACTAACTAAATATTAGGAGTGTTTTAACTGAACAAACATGACCCTTCCGATACCTATAAATGAGCTGAGAACCACGTATTTAAAAGTAACATCTAAGTATAATTATAAATAAAATAAAAAACAAACACCTATATTTCCCAAGCGGAGATGGCAGAGGTGTGTACTGTATATACCCAGTTTTTGCTGAAGTACTAGGTCCCACGTAATAGGCGGTGAGCCTATTGCCATTTGGCCGATCACAATGCCAGATTCCGGACTGATACTGCAATTTTTTCTATCAAAAAATTACATTTTAGCCGACCTAGAATTCGAACACAAAAGTCGTGATGATTACGCGCATTATTCGCCACTAGAACAACGAAGCAGTAATTATCATAAAGGTATGATCAAATAACCGACGGAGCGCGACGGAAACGCGGCGGAAGGTTCGGTTGTGACGTTTGCCGTCGCGCCGAGCGGGGCTGCGCTGTGTGGCGACCCCCGTAGATTTCAGTACATTACAGCTCCCCAAGCCGCGCCACCGTCGCACTCCCGTCGCGCTACGTCGGCTATGTGGTGACACCTTAAGTGTTAAAATACACCTGTCATTACGTTTCATTTTTTTTTCTTAAAATGAAATCGTACCACCATGCTTGGAATATTCCTGTATCGTGAGTACGTTTAATAATAAAAATTCATATACTCAACCACTCAAACCGAAACAAATATTTGTGAATCACACGAAGATTTTTTCCGTGCGACTACTCGATCCAGTAAGCGGAGCAGCTTAAGTTCCTTACCATTTGAGCGTCCGTCAATTTCATAGTTCACATGGAATGTATAATAAGATATAGGAGGTTTGGCAGCACGATTGCCATATACACCGATATCTTAGTGGGCAACTTAAGGTTATGCGAGCAGAAGACCTTGGTACATAGCTTGCCGAATGCCGCAGCTGCGGTACCCACCCTGCTATTGATCTCAGCATCAAGGTCACACTTGGATGTTACAGTGTTCCCCAGATAGCGAAATCTATCCACCTGCTTTAGCACATCCTCACCAAGTTTTATGGTCAGTGTCTCGTGACCGTGCATGTCCAGGGACATCACCTCCGTCTTATTAACACTGATCTTTAAGCCAAACTTACGGCGGGCTTGGTGGAATGCGGACATCAGCTGTTGCAGGCCGTCTAGGGATTCTGATAGGAAGCACAAGTCATCAGCATATATGATCTCAGAGATCAGTGCGTAAGAGACTTTAGTGCGAGCCTTAAGTCTAGCCAAGTTGAAAAGGCTGCCGTCTGTGCGGAAACGGATGCGGACTCCCTGAGAAACAGTGTGTAAGACCTCTCTAACTACCACCGCAAAGTATAAGGCGAACAGAGTAGGCGCTAAGACACATCCTAGCTTCACCCCACAGGTAACGGGGAAGAAGTCTGTCTGTTCACCGTCTACGGCAACGCAGCATTGCATGTCGTCATGCAGGAGTCTAAGAAGTCTCACAAACTTTTCCGTGCACCCGAGCTTACCTAGCACCAACCATAGAGCTTCCCGAGGCACACTGTCGAAAGCCTTCTCCAGGTCAACAAAGCAAAGGTACAGCTGACAGCCCTGTTCCCTGCTCTTTTCTTGCAGTTGACGCACAGAGAATATAGCTTGGCATGTCCCTCGGTCCGGTCGGAAGCCAAACTGGGTTTCAGGCAGAACTTTTTTCAGACAAGTTCTTTAGGCGGGATAAGAGAACTCTAGCAAAGACCTTTCCGGGGGCTGAAAGGAGCGAAATACCGCGGTAGGAGTTGCAGTCAGATCGGTCACCCTTGTGCTTGTAAAGAGCACTTATGCGCGATACTTTAAAGGTATCCGGAACGCGCTCCTCCTCCCACATGCGAACAAATAGTTCCCACACTAACGTGTGCAACTCCTCTCCGCCGTATCTTATCAGCTCTCCCGGTATAAGGTCAATGCCAGCCGCCCGTTTGTTTTGTTGCTGTCTGATGGCAGTAACAACCTCGTCACGCAATAGAGTCTCGTCCAGCTCAAAGGCGAGAGGGAGCTGAGGCATTAAACCGATACTTTACAGATCAGCTGATCGATCCACATTTAGCAGAATGTTGAAGTGCTCCGCCCAGCGGTTTAGTATATCCTCCTTGCTTGTCAATATGTGACTACCGTCTAGAGACCTTAAAGGCACCCGAGCTTGGTAGGATGAACCAATCAGCTTACGTACCTCACTGTAGAACTCACCCAGCTGGTTTGTGTCAATGAGCCATTGCATGTGACTAGCTTTGTCCTGCCACCACTTGTCTTTCATATGTCGAGACAGCTTGCGCAATTCGAGGTCACTAGCTTTAACAACCGCAACGCTTCCTCTCTGCCTTTTGTGCTGTCGCAGGAAATCTCGGTGTTTGTCGAATGCTGCCCGCAGGGTTTCATCATTTCCATCAAACCAGTCTTCGTTGCGACGGATTTTTTTACCCAGTACAGTTGAAGCGGTATCCATGATATAAGATGACATAGTTCCCCAGGCAGCATCAACATCACCTACCTCATTAGCTGGCATCAGCTTTTCAGACAGGGCATAAGCCATCTTCGAGCGCATCAGCGGCATTACTCTGACTAGGGGTCAAAGTGGTCGCCATGGCCGAAATCGGTCGGATCAATCATCATCATCATCATCATAATAAGATATTGAATACATACTTAGATTCATATTCGCATTTTTTTTCACACCTTCACGCCTTTATCCCAACCGGGGATGGCAGAGGTGTACTGAGTACACCCACGTTTAGCCGACGATAGTAGGTCGCATGTAATAGGGGGCGAGCCTATTGCCATATACCAGGCACAATTCCAGACTGGCACTGGGAAGTTTTCGTAAGAAAAACTTTATTTGTCTGACCTAGGATTTGAACCCAGGACCTCGATATCACCAAGCGATGCGCTTTGCCATTAGACCAAAGAGGCAGTATACTTAGATATTTTGGAAAAGCTTAAGTAAGCGACAAAATTTATGGAATAATAAAGTTAGTTTTATAGGACTCCCTCCATAAATCTTCGGGGTAGGCCGACAGAGATGCGTGATGCGATAGCACGGCCAGAACAGTTGGTTGACAGCATTACAGAGATAGAATCGCCCTGTATCTGCGATATCTTTATGCGGGCGAGAAACCAACAAACGTGATTTCTTTCACATTAAGATAACTCTATATTACGTCACAAATCATTGACCGATTAAAGAGTCTAGGGATGTCTTTTATATTTATTATGTTAAGATATTTGTTTTGTTAAACCAAACTCATATTATGTTTAACGAATTGAAATCTTGCGTCCTTGAGAATCTTGCAATTTACATAATGATATACATAATAATGGTGAAAAGTAGAAAAAATACAAATACTATTTTAAGATAACTATATCTACATTTGTAAAGTTACATATATAATTACCTATTTACAGCATTTACAGCAGTTTAGAACACAGGCTACTTGGCTAAATGCATTGAAGTGGTAAAGGAATGATTCCCGAACAAGAGCAACATTTGTTTCTTTTATTGGTTTTACTTTGGATATTTTCACATGTATGTAAGTGTGATTGTAATCACACTCACAATACAGGAATAAGTCCTGAGGGCTTAGCACAAACAGATTGACGTTAGCATAACGCTGTCGAGTTGATATGCCATCCGTTTCACATTACGAATTTACTAAATAAAAAAGCAGTGATAGCCTAGTGATTAGACCATTAGACTGCAAAGTCAGAGATCTCAGGTACAAACCTAGGCACGCACCTCTGTCTTTTCGAAAGCATGTGCGTATTAAAAATTAACTATTACTTACTTTAACAATGAAGGAAACATCGTGAGGAAACCTGCATGCCTGAGAGTTTCTCGAAGGTGTGTGAAGTTCGCCAACCCGCACTGGGCCAGCGTGGTGGACTATGGCCTAAACCCTCTCAGTTTGGGAGGAGACCCGTGCCCAACGGTAGGACAGTTTCATAACAGGGCTAATATTATTATATTATTAAATAAAAATAAACGTCACAGCCCGCTTTCTCAACGACGTTTCTACAACGTCGAATTGTTCGTGCGAAGCCTTTAAAAGACTTAGCGTAGCGATTTTTAGAAAGCGTGCTGTCACGCTTATCTTAATTTGGTAAATTTGTGGTGCAACAAGGATGGCATATCAAATCTATAGCGTTAGGCTATGGTTGCTCTGAAGGTTTAGCATGAAGGGATTGAAGTTAGTTTAACGCCATCGAGTAAACGACTGCATGATCAATGGCTTACACTTGAATGTGAAGAAAACCAAGATTATGGTTTTTGAAAGGGAAGAAACCAGAACGAATGTAAGGATTGTGGTTGGTAACGATGTGCTGGAGCAAGTGAATGAGTTTGTATATCTTGGATGCGCCTTCAGTAAGGATGGGAAATACACCGCTGACATAGAGAGAAGAGTGAGTGCAGGGAACAGAGTGAATGGTGCGATGGGAAAGCTACTCGGGAGCCGGCACT
This sequence comes from Phalera bucephala, assembly GCA_905147815.2. Classification (NCBI taxonomy): domain Eukaryota; kingdom Metazoa; phylum Arthropoda; class Insecta; order Lepidoptera; family Notodontidae; genus Phalera; species Phalera bucephala. The sequence continues at coordinate 18,646,338 of LR990622.1, forward strand.
TAAGCCATAAGGCGCAGCTGGCCATACATAACGGAGTTCTTGTCCCAACGCTGTTATATGGTAGCGAGAGCTGGGTATGTAAGAAGGAGAATGAAAGTAGGATAAATGCGGTAGAAATGCGAGCTCTGCGGAAGATGTGCGGAGTGAAGCTGACCGACCGCATTAGCAACAGCATAGTAAGACAGCGAGTAGGTATGAAAGATAGTATCGGTGTAAAGATGAGAAAGGGCATGCTCCGTTGGTTCGGGCATATAGAAAGAATGCCAGAGGAAAGAATGACAAAACAGATATACAATGGGAAAGTGGAAGGATGCAGGTACCGGGGAAGACCTAGACTATCTTACCACGACCAAATAAACCGAGTCTTATCTGATGGAAAAGTCAAGAGTCTCCGTAACCGGCGAGCGTGTATGAGACGAACTATGAGAGTCGAGGAAGCCAGAGAGGTATGTAAGGAAAGAACCTGTTGGAACTCTGTACTCTCTGCCTACCCCGCAAGGGATCTGGCGTGAGGTTATAGATAGATAGATAGATAGAGTAAACCTACTGTCACGTTCTTCTGTATTTAGTTAATTAGCTGTGTAAAAAGGATGGCATGTCTTAAAGCTAAGCCCCCTGTAAGTGTAACTTTGTGAAGTATCGTTGACCCGATTGTTATCGTTACCTTTAAGCAAGATACGTATGTATTTCATTATGTCGCGTTAAATGTTTAACCTGTCAGGTGAGCGTAATGAAACTTTTATTCCGAGAAAATACCTCAAACGAATAAGCAATGGTTTTGTAAAACCTCATAAATCCACGCCCCGAAGGTGTTATCCAGATAAAAAGTTTATTTATTGTGCTGAGTGATTTATTTGTGCATGCATCGGACATTGCCTGCCTGTAATGTTTGATATAGGTACTCTATACATTAAGGCTATTTAAAACTCTCAATGGCTTTGAAACAACACTCAATCACTTTTTAAAAGGGGTTCGAAATAAAATTTCTGTTCAACATTACATAGTTTTTGGAAAAATGTTAACTAAATTATTTTATTCGTTTTCACATCCACAAAAAAAAACAAAATGTAGACTCCCCGCATTACAAAACAAACAACTGAGCCCAATTTTAGGTTAAACGGCGAATTAAGGTTTAGCCATTTTTAGTGTCTGACCGAGGGTCGATTTTGGGCTAAAGTCGAAGCCGACGGTTTAGGCTTAAGAAGTTTGGTTCATGGTTCGCAAATTTTTTTTAATGTTATGTTGACTGTATATACTTAACGAGATGATTAAAATTACCTACAAACGGTTGAAAATAATAAAATCGAAATAATATTATTACTTAAAAGCATTCGTAAGTCATAAATCGTACTAGATCGTTTAAATTCGGTGCTTTCTTTCGACTTCGGTCACCTTCGGCCAATAATACCTTCGGCCATTTTGTATCAGCGCTTTCCGTTTTTCACATTACGGTTCGTTTAATTGGTTAAGCTAACCGTAACGTAATGAGGCGGGTCCATGAAAGAGCATGAACTGAGTTTTGTTAGTGCCCGCAGCGACCTCGGATCTGGCGGATCGCGTTTTGGTCTCAGTTCTAGCCTAACCTAACCCATACTTGTAATCCCCTCTAACTAGAAAATATCTTACATTTTTGCCGCCGTATTGTAGAACGCTATTACAATCGGTTGTACAATCGGGCTCAGATTTTTCATATGATGAAATCTAAAATTTCACTGCGACATATCTACATACTATTTCCAATAGTTATGACTTTAAGTTTCACTTCACTACTTAACTTTAATTATAGCGTTTATTAAAATCATAAGGAATTATTATACTTAAATATGATTCAAAAAAATTAACTAAAATGCGAAAAAATATCTGATATTACATAAATGTTGCTTTTAGATATGATATTCGATATAACACGCGATCTGGTATCGGCTCGCCAATCTTGCATAGCTGCGGAAATTACTTGAAGGTCTTTGCACACCGCGTCTCTTTTGCCTGAGCTTATTCCAACTCTATTCATCGGAGCACGAACGCCAGACGGAGGCGTCGCAGACGGCAGCCCGACAAAGATCAAAGGAGAGTACTTTTCGATTAAACGACGCCTCTCATAATTTCTTGAATTTGAAACGAACACGCCTCGCTTCCCTTAACAATTTTCAGCTTTAATTCCGACAATCGAATTATCTTCAGATAATGACTGACACCAGTTCGCGGAGGGTGTAACATGCTTTATTATATTGACTTTTAATTTAAAACGCTGTGTAAAGCAATCATAGTTATATAATAGGATTGCTTAACCTTTTAATTTGTTCTGTACTTATCTTTAATACGAGACAGTACCTATTAAGTACGTAGCGTCACAGAAATAGTATATTGGAGAGCTAAGCATATACCACTATATAGTACTATTGTTAAGAAATCACGCTGGCTTTTTTATCTTTATTTGATAGGTATTGATTTATTTACATACTAACACGGCAGGTACACCATTTACGTTAGTGTAAAAGAAAATATGAAAATAAGTAATAATAAATAATTAAAAATAAGGAAGTGAAATATACAAGCTCATTAATTCCAGTCCCTAGCAATACCTCAGACACTCAGACATAATATCGCTCCATTCATCCGCAAACAGATCTCAACGAAGACTGCCGTCAAGGAGAGCGTTCAGTGCGGCGAATTGGCGAAGGAGTACGCGCTACTGTTCTACATGTTGGAACAGAAAACAATCTATGCTTCCTGTTGCGATAGCAGTTAATGTAGTGTGAAGAAGATAGCATGTCAACTCGATAGCGATACAAGAAACAATAACGTCAATCTGAAAACTTAACACGAAAAGATTGTCGTTAGCATGACGTTAGCGAGTTGATATAAAAAATTACTAAATAAACATAAACGTAGCAGCACGATCACTCGTTAGCGTTACGTTAAAGTCAACATTTTCGTGTTAAACCCTCCGTTCGAGTAACGACATCACTACAAGGGTTTTTTTCCAAATTCTTTGCTACAGAGAGAATAAGTTTCAGGGTGATGTCACATGTCTTGTCGCATCGAGACGAATTGCCACATACATTATGATAGTACATATAATGAAGGTATATAATTAATCACCCAATATGGACAATAAAACGTCGAAGTTATAACGGTACGCATGGCTTCTTCGAATCATCCCGTACAGAAGCAAATATTTATTCTTTTAAACTTCCAGCTAATAACAAAAACTAAGAATAATTTCCCACCCCTACTTGGGGAATATACGTGGCGTGACGGTGTAAGAATAATTTCCTTTTAAAGGTGAACGAACCAAAAAATATCTATGTCAAGAAATCTTTACGTATTTCTTGACATTAGTTTATTACAACTATGCTATTAAAATACAATCTGATATCTAATAACTGGACAAGTGCAAGTAGGACTCGCGCTCTGAGGGTTTCGTAGAGGGTTCAGTTTCGGCCAGTTTCAGCGCCAAATTGTAGTTTTGTCGGGTCTTGAGAACTCGTCAAGACAAATCCAATGATCCCGGCGGGGTTATGTTGAGTAGTTGGGTAGTTCCTTTGGCCACCCTCCGGTTCCATCATCAGATCCTGAATATCATCAGAGTCTATAGAACTCGACAAGGCAAATCCAACGACCCCAAACACGGCGGGGCTATATTAAGTAGTTGGGTAGTTCCGTTGGCCACCTCCCGGCTCCATCGTCAGACCCTGGATAGCGTCCAGATTTATAAAACTCGTCAAAACAAATCCAACGAACCCTAATACTTCAGGATTATGTTCAGTAATTGAAAAGTTCTATTAGCTACACTCCAGAGGGTAGCCAATCCTCTGGAGGGTAGCCAATAGAACTTATCAATTACTGAACATAATCCTGAAGTGTTTGGGTTCGTTGGATTTGTCTTGACGAGTTTTGTATGGAGTATGGAGCTGGCTCTATTATCAGACCCTCGACATCATCCGGGTCTACAGAACTCGACAAGACAAATCTAACGAACCCAAACACGGTGGGATTATATTCAGTAGTTGGGTAGTTCCTTTGGTCACTCTTCGGTTCCATCATCAGACCCTGGACATCATCAGGGTCTAAAGAACTCGTGAAGACAAATCGAATGAGCTCAAACCCAGCTGGGGTATGTTTAGTATTTGGGTAGTTCCGTTGGGCACCTTGCCACTTCATCATCAGACCCTAAATATCATCTGGTTGTATAGTACTTGTCAATACCAATCTAACAAGCCTAAACACGAGGTGGTTGTATTGTGTAGTGGACATGTTTTTTCGACCCCATCAAAAGACTGTTCTGGAGCTGGGTCCATGGTATGTACTATATTATTGCATTGTCACCGAACTTACATACGTATGCTAAATTTCAGCTCAGTCGGATACATGCTTTCTATTTTCAAATGCTATTGGATATCTTAATAAAATAAAATAAAAAACTAATAAATAAAATACCCGAAGTGCTTGAAAATGGATTACAAGATTTGAACCAGAAAGACATACAAACACAAAAGCTAAAAAGTTACTTATACCTCGTTAGTCTATTGGTGAATAATGCACCTAGCGATCACGAGGTCCTGAGTTCGAATCCCAGGTCAGTTCAAATGTAATTTTTCGATAGAAATATTTCCAGTGTCAACTGGCCTTGTGCCCGATATAATGGCATTAGGCTTGCCCCCTATTGCATGAGACCTAAAATCCGACCTTGAGGAATGCAGGTGTGACGATGTTTATTTTTATATATTTTACAATTTAAATGAATAACGTTGATATTCAATTATTACCGTATAAAAAATTCACACACACCGGGACGCCTACATTCCCCAAGCGGGAGTGGCTAAGAGGTGTACTATGTACGCACACCAACTTATTGCTGAGAATGTAAGGTGCCAATGTAATAGGGGCGAGGCTATTGCTTTTATACCGGGCACGACTCCGGACTGATACTGGGAAATTTTCTATAGAATAAAAATCTTTTATAAAAAAAGGTAAACCGACTTCAAAAAGCAAAAAAATAAATATTTGAAGTCGGTGCTGGTTGGTGCAGTCGGTTACTTGGCACCGACTTCAAATATTTATTTTTTTGCTTTTTGAAGTCGGTTTACCTTTTTTTATAAAAGATTTTTATTTTACAATTTTAAGTGACCTGTGAATTATTCTATAGTAAGGTACCCAAAGGATTGACGTAATACCCATGATATCTCAATTTACACATGCCTATTGTTTGTCGTTAAGGAGTTCCCTGGTGTATCTTCTAAGTCCAAGGTCCAATGTCAATAAAATTAATATGGGACCACCTTGGAGATATATTGAACCCAATGCAAAAAAAATTATCAAAATCGGTCCACAATTGACGGAAATATCGCTGAATATACAAAAAAAAAAAAAAAAAAAAAAAGCATACATACAACCGAACATAGAACCTCCTCCTTTTTGAAGTCGGTTAAAAACTACATTTTGGTCGCCCTTCAATTTGTACGAGATCCTCCGCGATCTCTAAACGCATTATACGGTACCTACTTGTTCAACGAGGCGGTCCATAAAAATACGTTTTAAAAAGGTGCTCTTTCTTTATAAAAATTTGCCGTAATTAAATTAATAACATTTAATTTTCATTCAAACTATATAAAAATAATAAAATAAATCGACAATCTGATCCAATTTACGTCCTATACTGTACACAAATGGCGCCACAGATCTGAGATATATGTGGCGCCATCTCTCTGTGTGTGTGAATAAATATTTATTCACCACAAATCAAAATAGTTCCACAAAATGTCACTGATAGCACATAGACAAAGAAGTATTGTTGTAGTGTGTGTAAAGTAGTCACTCGACAACGCTATTTAAATTTTTCATCAGATTTGAGGGAAAATAATTATTTTTAATTGGCAAATATCGGAATTCTTCCTTTACTTTTTCTTTAAAACCTTGCTTCTTGCCAAATTACACGATTCTAGGTCAACGGGAAGTGCTATATAATTTCTAATGAGTGACTTTAAATGGACCATATCTTTTGTTTGGGTTTACTTATAACCTTCATTTTTTACACTAGTAGGGGACTTGGTAGGTATTTGGTATACATTTCAATGTAATACCTTTAGCCGTTCCTGAGGAAAAAAAAACCTAAAATAGGTGATAACCGTCGGACAGACGGACAACCAAGTGAAGGATCACGGATTTCGTTTTAGGTACGAAACCCTAAAAATGAGTTGAGATATCCTCCATTTTCGAACTGATCTATCTATCTTTCTATATCATCGCGCCAGATCCCTTGCGGGGTAGGCAGAGAGTACAGAGTTCCAACAGGCTCTTTCCTTGCATACCTTTATGGCTGCCTCTACTCTCATAGTTCGTCTCATACACGCTTGCCGAATACGGAGACTCCTGACTTGTCGTTCAGATAAGACCCGATCTATTTGGTCATGGTAAGATAGTCTAGGTCTTCCCCGGTACCTACATCCTTCCACTTTCACATTGTATATCTGCTTTGTCATTATTTCTTCTGACATTCTTTCTATATGCCTGAACCAACGGAGCATACCCTTTCTCATTTTTACACCGATACTCTCTCTCATACCTATTTGCTTTCTTACTACGCTGTTGCGAATGCGGTCGGTTAGCTTCACTCCGCACATCTTCCGCAGAGCTTGCATTTCCACCGCATTTATCCTACTTTCATTCTCCTTCTTACATACCCAGCTCTCGCTGCCATATAACAGCGTTGGGACAAGCACTCCATTATGTATGGCCAGCTGCGCCTTTCGGCTTAAGTGCCGGCTCCCAAGTAGCTTTCCCACCGCGCCATTCACTCTTTATGTCAGCGGTATATTTCCATCCTTACTGAATGCGCATCCAAGATATACAAACTCATTCACTTGCTCCAGCACATGGTTCCGAACCACAATCCTTGCATTCGTTCTGGTTTCTTCCCGTTCAAAAACCATAATTTTGGTTTTCTTCACATTCAAATGTAAGCCATTTTTCATGCAGTCGTCTTTCATAACTGTGACCGAACTGATGTTCGCGGTATCACACATATTTGCCTAGATTTTTTTCAGTTTATTTTTTCTTACCTTTTTCTTGTTATTTTTTATAAGCTTTGGAAGTGTTTGTGAATGTTTTTTTTTCTTTTTAAAAACCGTAGCCCCGCATCTTTGGTGGCATCTATTAGTTCCTAGCTAATTCATCCTATATTTTGAAATACTTTATGTTAATCAATAAATAATATGGACCTCATTGCACATATTTATTGAAAATTCAATTAGCTTGTAAACTATCTAGATTAATTAAATAACAGAATAAATCCACAGAGATTGTCGGCTCTAATCCACTGGGTGAGGCCATTAGAAACTGCAAACGCTTCACCAGATTACGAACTTCCTAAACTCATGTAGATTCATAGACGGATATATGCAGTGGTTATTAAATGAAGCTTTTGATCTAGCTAAGAAATAATATAGCAATTTGTGACAGCTGATGTAGCGCAGTGATTAAGAGCTTAAGCTGCTTCGCCCACCGTGTCTAATATTCGCGGGTTCGATTCCCGCACGGGACGAATCTTTGTGCTATCCACAATTATTTGTTCCAGTCTGGGTATTTGTGTATGTAAAGTGTCATGTTTGTAAACGCACCCACGGCACAGGAATAAATCCTAGTGTGGGGCTACGTTTTTTTTTAAAAAGATAGAAAGAAAAAGAAACAAATTAGGACCCAGAAACACGGGCAAAAATTTAGATAGGCACTGCAATTAATATAATAATTCCTTCGATCATCAGCTGAAAGGCTCCAGGAAAAAAGCGCCCCAAAATATCGTAACAACAACTGGCTTTGTACTGACCTATACCGGGTCATCGGACCAACTTGTACGGTCCTGCCCACTCCTTCTACGAGCGACGCTCCTTACGAAAACTTTAAAAGATTATTAAAATATTTCTATAGATAAGACCAGTAGATAGACAGCTAGCTAGCTAAACTTGTAGTACGGTCGCAAACAGTATCAACTTAATAGAGAGTTATTTTTGTCACTTAAACAAGTTGTCGCTAAGCCTTCCCCAGTAACATCCAATTAATACGAACCGAGAGGACGACTCGTATTACGCAGTAAATTTGGCGAGTTCTCCTCTTAGCAGATCGGCGATGAGCGATAACTTAAATAAAGAAGTATTATACTGATGTTATTGTTATTTTTTTTCTTTTTTACATAAAGATAGTCCTACTCTACGAATTAATCCAGGGTCGTGGGTGCGTTTACAAAAATGAAATTCACATGCGCCAACACCCAGACAGAAACGAATATATAACCAGAGAAAGCTCGATCCGGTAAGCTCTTAACCACTGGACTAAGCCGTTAAAATGCTATATCCTACTAAGATTATAAACTAGTTTCTGCCCGCGACTTCATCTGCGTTGACTTTAGACCGTCACGCCTATATTCCCCAGAGGGGGTGGCAGAGGTGTACTGAGTACACCCACGTTTCGCCGACGATGTTAGGTTCCATGTAATAGGGGGCGAGCCTATTGCCATATACCGGGCACAATTCCAGACTCCGGACTCGTACTGGGAATTTTTCGTTAGAAAAACTACATATGTCCGACCTAGGATTTGAACCCAGGACCTCGTGATCACAAAGCGATGCGCTTTGCCACCAGACCAACCAGGCAGTCACTTTAGACTTTAGACAGAAACCTAACATTTTTCCGGGATAATAATTATTGTATGCTTGGCTCGTTCAGCTGTTTTTGCGTAATTGAGTAACAAACATACAAACTATTTTTATTCTGCTGGGGAGAAATAGGCGTGGGACTATTACTTTTTATTTCATTTTACCTTTGTTATCGCCGAAGTAATATGTAGGCGTGTAAATACAAATTCCACTTACAAATTACACTCATCGCCGCCCTTCATTTCTCGTGAAAATAATTTCATACATCTTTCGAAAATCGACAAAAAAATAAGACACGTAGTTTTCCTGCGATGTTTTCTTTTCGTATTAAGCAAGTGACAATCACTGAATAAAGTGTAATTGAAAAACCCAACGGTGCGAGCCGGGGTTTAAAATCGAGACTTCATGTCTATAAAGCCGGGTTCAGACTAGTGTAATGTTAGACGAATACTTAGTGGGTATGGCAATGCAAATGATACATATAGCTCCTGGTACCGTCCTTATGAAGTATTAGTCTGACATTAAACAATACATAATACTAGTCTAGCCAGACCCGGCTTAAATTAAACAAACTTCGATTCACCACTTATTATCACTATCATTAAAATAGTTACAGCTCTTTGACATACTAAAACTGAATAACAATATAACAGTGAAGTTGTTTTGAAAATGTTTCTATGTATTTAGGTACTTATATAAAACATAGTATGTCGTTCATAGGTTGATGTTATAAAAATGTAATGAATAGTTGATGCTATATTTTTAGAATTGATAATTATCATTGGCAACATATTAATCGTCTTAATAAATAAATGTGGCACAGATGTAGGTAAATTGGCCACGATTCTGTGTAATTATGGCCTAAGTTCACCACACTCGACATAACGGCATCATACCTGTTGCCGACAGCAGTATGGAAGTATGAATCTTATAGGTCAATACATTATTCAATGCAGCCTGGTATAATTTACAATGCAGTGAGCGCGACCTGTGCTGAAACCATGCCAGCAGCGCTATTATTACCCTTTGAAATAAACAAAACTATTCTCCACCTGGTAATTTATATTCTTTCCTGGGCGAATAAACTAATTTCATATTCAGTGACTTGTTCTAACAAAGCAAATACTAAGAGGAGATGGCGTAAATAGATATTCCTATACATTTGACGTGAGGCACTGCACGGGGTGACAAATGGCGAGAGGGACGTTACGCCCACCCCACATTTGTATTTGCCATCTGGCGAAGAATGGTAAAATCTTAACGGTTCGTCCATGTTAATCTTACTTGTAAGTTCAGTTATATTACGGTAGATGGCATTTCTAATATAGGGTTTGTATGAACACGCCCCAAGTGAATGGACAAAACGCATTTTTTTTTCTAAAAAAAATAAGAAATCGGAATATTTCCATGCAATGGAATATTTTTTTCCTGAAACCAACTCATTTTCCTATATTGTAATAAATCAATTTATTACGTCCATGATTCATTTTAAAAATATGAGCATTTAAAGTTGTCCATGTCGAGATTTCAAAATATTGTTCGAAGTGGAATTAACGACTCCGCTAAAACACGAAATCTTTGACATAACTTTTTAGCCATAATTGAATTATTTGCAATACGGTTTTTATTTAATATTGTAAAGGACAGTTGTTTAATACGTTTAATATCGATTTAGTTGCAAGTTTAGCTAGTTTGTAGCGAATTTTTGGGTGTCCCAGCATTGGAACAAGAATTTGATCAAAAGCCAGTGAATGAATGGTATAGTTCATTTATTATTGTGTTACAAGATTTATATTTTAGGATAAGCTTTAAACATGGATTTAGAATCTTTTGACCAGTATGGTTCATAACGTCCAGTTAATAAACTTGGCATTTTTATTCTAATCCTTCGTTAGTATAAGTATGAATTCAATATACCAAATCAATATGTGAATACAACGGTTTTTAACTAAGTCTTGTTTTAGTTTAAGTTTTAATGTCAATATTTCATTCATTATTTTTTTCTTTTATTCTTATTACTTCATTACATGCCATGAATTCAAGCAAGTAACAGTATCAAAGGTTTTAATATACCCATCAAACATTACAAACAAGAGGAGGCTATTGTAAATGGAGAATTGAGTATTAAAAATATCAATTAATCAGCCCATTGCCACTTTAGCTTACTGAGTTTGCGAGCTATGTCGGTAACTTTGGTTCTTTGTCGGATTACCTCGTTACGAATTTTATCCTTCAAAGAGACGCTGAGCATAGCTCGCTCCATAGCCCGCTGTGCAACTTTCAATTCGTAGACTAGTCCCACTGTGAGTGGCCACGTCTCGGCCCCGTAGGTCATAACAGGTAGGACGCATTGTAGACTTTAGTCTTCAGGCATTGCGGTATAGGCGAAGAGAAAAATATAGTGTTCTTTATAATACTCCCATATCTACCCTAAACAATGAAATATCTAATGAAGGTCCCTGACAAATGGGTTTTTGATCCAAACTTGCCGTTGATGAAAGAGCTAAACCTGCTCTATATCACCCAAAAGACTTTCGATACAAGAAATAAGCCTCTGATTTTGTTCTCCGGCTTTATTTCGCTACCTTTATCAGGTCATTGGTCCATCGATGCCTGTCCACTCCACGCTCTTCGGTACGTGATTGTCTTTCGAAAACTTTTTTGAATGACTATTAGTTTTACGAACGATACACTCCGCTCATTGCCAATTAAGTTTGGCAATTTTGCAAGTTACGTCAGTGAATTTGATTTTCCTAGAAACTTGTTCTTTCCTGATGCTACAGGGAAACTCCAAGTGTTAATCTTCCTTTGGCTTTTGAGTGATCTTATGAACCCTTCATAAGCGACTACATCTCAGTGCTATAGTATGTCATCATATACACAATGATTAAAGACTGCGGTATTTAGGGAACGATGTTACGTTACTTAGTTGGACCTCTTTTTCAAAGTTTGGTCTAACTAATTAAACTATTTGTCTCAATGTACACAATCCTCTACAACTTTTAGTGTAAAGTTCAATCTTTGCCGGAGTACGTATAAAATAGATGATTGATATGATCTTCATATCCGTTCATTATTGTATGTGTTCATTTTTAAACCAATTAGTTTATTAAAGCCGTGTTCCATCCAATCCAGTAGCTTCAAGATGTCTTCCACTGCAGAGTAGAACAGTTTCAGAGTTATTACATCCCACTGTCACAAATCTTGCTTTAATTGGATGGGTTTCGGGCTCTTATCCTGGCATGGTGGCACTTTAAGATTATTGATGATAATTTCTAATATTAAAATGATTTAAAGGATTCTGTGTTCTGTTACACGAGGAACATGACTTTTAATCCAGCTAACTACATTTTATGATACCAATTATAAGGTATTTAAATAGTATTTTTTGATTTAGACTAGGCCTATGAATGTAAATAATGATTATGTTTCCTTAAATAAGCGCAAATTTTTAAAGAATATTACTGGTTTAGAGCTATAATTATACCTAATATGCTTTTCAACTATAAAAATGTTTATTTTTTCGAAAATCTGTTTTATACACTTTCGTAGGCTTAAGACGTTGTTACATGGTTGATTTTCAAAGATTTATTTATTTAGCTCATTGAAAAATATTTAAAGTTGTGTTCATTTACTGTTTTTCCTATATTCATTTTCTGGTGAATTGCGTTTAATTACTGGGGTACCAGAAATCATTTTGGATTTAACGCTCAATAATTATAAAAATACACATAATTTGTCATAAAAATAATTAAATTCTTGACGTATTCCTAATGATAAAATATAAATTTGAACCGCGTCTCGTAACGGTAGCTGAAATGATTGCTTAAAGTTGAAAAAGTACTTAAGGTTTCATTCACTGGAGTTCGTAATTTATTAGAATACTTACCCTAATAAATTTAAAAAAAAAAATTAAACTTACAAGTGAAATGTGATATTATTTGTGTGACTATCGATCCAAGTAATTTTTGCATGTTAAGATACATCACTTTATTTTTAGTGAAAATAGATAATATTTAATAGCTATCCGAACTCGAGCGGACGTGTGAATGGAGCGAGTAGCGATGACCAACTGACGTAAGCCACGCCCACCACGATGACATCAAGGCTCTTAGGAGTTCAAAAGGCTAGCTAGCTTAGTCCATCCCCTCTTCGTATTTGCTTCGTGGTTCTAACACACCTCCGTACACAAACTTATTTGTATATACAACTGTCTAGACTGGAGCTGTATACTCTGTTTTTATTATTATTGTTCTCATACTTATACAGCACTTCTCGCGGAAAAATTATGTCTGAACAGCTGAAAATGTTCCTAAAGTAACATCGGCGTCTGTTATTATTTGTTATACATGCCATTTCTAGAAATATCAAGAAGATTGTAGTGAAGATTGTCTCTTGTGTAAATTTTCTCTCGAAGGTCGCGTAAAATTAATATTCACATTAAGTTAGCTTGGCATCATTATATCCTGCGGATTATCATTAACATCAATCAATATGTTCACTTTTTAGGACTCCGGTTTTAAGCATATATCTATGAATACATGCTTAAAACTGCTTTTATAGCCATATATTGAATTTGCAAAGGTAGGTAAACAACAATAAGAAACGGGAATACATTTTTATGCTACATAAAGAAAACAATATCTCCCACATTTAATGGTGTCGTCGTGTTGCTGCATACAATCAAAATACATCATATCATACGCCGCGTGGTTCCCGGCTTAGGTTAATAGGACCAACCCATCTCATCCCATCGGGTGTCGTACAAGGTGACTAAAGGAAAACTAGGGAATGGGCAGCAGCGTTCCCTTAACACTTCTACGACCAAAAACTGCGCTCGCCAACCCGCCTGCCAAGCGTGGCGAGTATGGCAAACCCCCCCAACCAATATTATGGAAGAAAGCAAGAAAACCAGGCCCCTAGTCCCCGGCGGTCCTGTTCGTCCTGGCCACGGTAGCAGCCATGGTAACGACGGGACAAGGGGTGCTAAGAATCTCCGGCAGAGATTCGGCTACCACCAAAACCGAAAATTGGCCCTGGTGATATACAACGCACGCACATTGAGGACAGATGAGAAGCTAGTTGAGCTGGAAGAAGAGGTAAACAAGTTGCGGTGGAGTATTGTTGGTTTATCCGAGGTCCGAAGAGAGGGCGAGGACACGATAACCTTAAAATCCGGCAACTTGTTTTACTACCGGGAGGGCGAACAGCAGTCCCAAGGTGGTGTCGGAATTATCGTCCACAAGTCACTCATGAACAACGTTGTGTCCATCACTAGTGTGTCGAGCAGGGTAGCGTACCTGATACTCAGAATATCCAAAAGATATTCGCTGAAGGTCATACAGGTCTACGCACCGACCTCGGCATACTCAGATGATGAGGTCGAAGTTATGTATGAGGACATTAGTAGAGCCATACATACTTCCAAAGCACACTTTACAGTAGTTATGGGTGACTTCAATGCGCGACTGGGCAAACAGGGCGATGATGAGTTGAGAGTGGGGCAATTTGGATATGGGCAGCGTAACCCTAGGGGTCAGAGGCTGGCCGAATTTCTGGAGAAGGAGGGACTCTTTATGATGAACTCTTTCTTCCAGAAGCCGTCTCATAGGAAATGGACCTGGATGAGCCCTGATGGTTTCACAAAAAATGAGATAGACTTCATCATGAGCACCAAGCGACAAATATTTAATGATGTCTCCGTGATTCACAGGGTAAAAACCGGCAGTGATCACCGAAGGTCAGAGGCACATTAAATATTAATCTCAAAATGGAAAGATCGCGTCTAATAAAGTCTACGCTCCGACCTTCTAATGCACATATCCAAAACCCCGAGAACTTTCAACTCGAATTGTCAAACCGCTTCGAATTGCTAGACAGCAGCGCATCAGTGGACGAAATCAACAATGGGTTGGTAGAGGCTGTCCATACGGTCGGGTCCAAGCATTTTAAGCCCCACCGTAAAAATAGGCCTCAAAAGCTATCTGACTACACCCGAAACCTTATGGCTGAGCGACGTACCATGACACTCCAAACCTCCGATGATGCTAAGTCCGATAGGCAGCTCAATGGACAGATATTGAAGTCCTTGCGACACGATTTACGGTCCTTCAATACAAGACGTATTGAGGAGACCATAGAGCAGAACAAGGGCTCCAAAGTGTTTGCAAGAGACGCGCCTATTGGGCAAAGCCAGTTGACGAAGCTGAAGACAGAGGACGGAAACGTAACGTCGAATAGGTCAGAGGTGCTCAGGGAGCTAGAGAGGTTCTATGGGCAGTTGTATACCTCAGTAGCTGAACCTGTTGTTGACTTGGTAAAAGTCCCAAGAGCCAAGCTAACCCGACACTACACTGAAGATATCCCGGACATCAGCCTGTACGAGATTAGGATGGCTCTCAAACAACTTAAAAACAACAAAGCGCCGGGCAAAGACGGAATTACCGCAGAGCTTCTGAAAGCGGGCGGATCGCCGGTACTTAAAGTCCTTCAGAGGCTGTTTAATTCCGTCTTGCTCAAAGGAAAAACGCCGGAAGCATGGAACAGGGGTGTGGTTACCACCTCTTTTTCAAGAAAGGTGATAACACTTTATTAAAGAACTATAGGCCCATCACACTGCTGAGCCATGTTTACAAGTTGTTTTCGAGAGTCATCACAAATCGTCTCGAACGCAGGCTTGATGATTTCCAGCCTCCCGAACAAGCTCACAGCCATAGACCACATACATACGCTGCGGCAGATTATACAGAAGACCGAGGAGTATAATCGGCCACTATACTTGGCGTTTGTGGACTATGAGAAAGCCTTCGATTCGATCGAGACTTGGGCGGTTCTTAGATCTCTCCAGCGATGCCGCATTGACTATCGGTACATCGAAGTGTTGAAGTGCTTGTATAATAACGCCACCATGTCAGTTCGAGTACAGGGGCAGTGCACGAAGGCGATCTCCATAAAAAGAGGAGTAAGACAGGGAGACGTCATTTCTCCGAAACTGTTTACGACCACCATAGAGGACGCCTTCAAGCTCTTGGAATGGCAAGGACTTGGCATCAACATCAATGGCGAATACATCACTCACCTTCGATTTGCCGACGACATTGTGGTCATGGCGGAGTCGCTGGAAGATCTAGGACGAATGCTCGGCGACCTCAACAGAGTATCTCAACAAGTGGGTCTTAAAATGAACATGGACAAAACAAAAATAATGTTTAACGTCCATGTCGTACCCACCGCACTCACCGTTGGGAACTCTACTCTTGAAGTTGTCGACGAATACATTTACCTGGGACAGGTAGTCCGGTTAGGTAGGTCCAACTTTGAGAGAGAGGTCAATCGACGAATCCAACTCGGCTGGGCAGCGTTCGGGAAACTGCGCAACATCTTCTCATCCAAAATACCTCAGCGCCTAAAGACTAAAGTTTTTAGTCAATGTGTGTTACCAGTGATGATATATACCAGAGACGTGGTCTCTTACTATAGGTCTCATAAAAAAGCTCAGAGTTGCTCAGCGAGCTATGGAGAGAGCTATGCTCGGCATTTCTCTACGTGATCGAATCAGGAATGAGGAGATTCGTAGAAGAACCAAGGTCACCGACATAGCCCTTAAGATTAGCAAGCTGAAGTGGCAATGGGCGGGCCACATAGCGCGAAGATCGGACGGGAGTTGGGGCAGAAAGATTCTAGAGTGGAGACCACGTATTGGCAAGCGCAGCGTGGGACGACCACCTGCCAGATGGACCGACGATCTTGGGAAAATCGCAGAAAGTCGTTGGATGCAGGTGGCATCGGACCGGTTACGCTGGAAAGCGATTGGGGAGGCCTATGTTCAGCAGTGGACAAGTATAGGCTGAGATGATGATGATGATATGCTTGGCGCATATGGTCGAGTACTTGCATCCAGATTGGCGCATATGGATGCAAGTACTCGACATAATATTTAACCGTCACGCCTATATTCCCCAAGCAGGGGTGGCAGAGTTGTACTGAGTACACACACTTTTCGCCGATGATGTTAGGTCCTATGTAATAGGGGGCGAGCCTATTGTCATATACCAGGCACAATTCCAGACTCCGGACTCATACTGGGAATTTTTCGTTAGAAAATCTACATTTGTCCGACCTAGGATTTGAACCCAGGACCTTGTGATCACAAAGCGATGTGCTTTGCCACCAGAAGAACGAGGCAGTTAATATATAACAACTCTCAAAATATTCATTTTAGCCAAAATACATTTCATATAGAACTTGCGAAATTATTACAGTATGACTAGATACAGCGAATGAACATTGGTAATTTCTCAATGTGACTTTAAATGTTTTGGCGCAAAATCAACAATTGATTCTCAGTCGCAGATATGGATGACCGTATCTGTGTTTTTAGTCCTCTTATGAAAAACAGAGGCATGCGTGTCAGAGCAGAGGGGATATCCAAACGGAACACACCGAGCAAAAATGGTGATCTAGCTTATCACTAAATGACGTAAGATGCGTGAATCCCATTCCCGCACAATCATATTAAATAATTATATCATAATTATATCAGTCGCACATTTGGTGCTAAATAAATCACCGTTAACCGCAACGCGAATATTCAAATAATTAAGCAAAAGTCCTGAAGTATAATCAGTCTGCAAAACCTGCTGGTATATTAAGATGCTTGTACTTACTGTAGGTTTTACTCATCGATCAACAACTTGTAGATACATTTTGAAAGTGCTTAACTTGCCGGCGTGGTAGCGTGTGCCAATATTCTCGCTGACTGTCAGCCAAACTAAATTAACAGGCAACTCCGAGTTGATTGGATAAATTTCCAGAAATAGAAACAGTCGTGTTCCATCGGTGAGCACAACTTCTTCATTTGTGGCAGAATGGCGATGTCTCATATAATCTCTACGTGAGAGGAATAAGTGCGCCAGCCAACTTTGTAACATTGTCCGCTGCTAGGGAATAAATAAAGTTATCTTCCCAAGCCAGTATACTTATTGTTTACGAGGTATATTAAAGTTTACAGGGTTAAAAAATTACACTTGCTTTTCCACATTTTGAAAATAACATAAGGGTACATTTAGAGAGACGTGACCTAAGTGTAAAAATGTAGCTTGATTATCTACTTTGAGTTCTTGCTATGCAGTTGCACTTTACGCACGCAATAAATTTTGATTGAATTTAGATGTACTTTTGGGGTTATGTAATATATCTAGGTATATCAATATTATTGAATTTACATTTCTTCAGTACTTCGTAGATAGTTTGTTGTACAAGTGCCTTCATTTCAACATAACTATTCTTTCTACGCTTAAAAGTTTTGCAGGTAGACAAATCAAATTGAGTTAAGTTCGCTCCTCCACAAATGGGGTCCATTTGTGTAAATAATACAAAATAATTTAAGTTATTTTTGATATAATCGAATTAATAAATAAATGAAATATATACAGCAAAAAATAAATAAAATAATAACAAACAGTTTCATCTTTGCGTTTGCTAAAACGTATTAATGACGTTGAAATATTTGTACAATCTCAGCAACACGAGTACTATGTGGCCCAAGATGATTTGCGTTTCTCCGTAACTTGTCCCGGAATAAAGGGTCCGGGGAAAATCTTGAGTGACACAGGTCGGACAGCGGGGGATACATTTTTGTCATTCTGTGCTTTTGAATTAGTCCCTCTGGCCGCGGCGTATTCGATGAAAGAAAATAGCACAGATAAGCTACATGTCGAATAGGGCAAAGGTTCAAGCGAAAAAAATAACCAAACGAAACATGGCTTTGTTCAACTCTGATAGATTTAACAACATACTGATGTTGACACTTGAGATCGAATCGCGAGGATCAATGATATTCGCACGGATGCGGGTCGATTATTCACGGATGTGGTTTTAAAATTCAATGAATGATGCAAATAAAATTACGCATTTATAGCTACAGTAGTTCTAAATAAAAAAAACTGTACAGTGTACTGAAAAATTGATAAAGTTGTATTATATGAAGTTTTTTTACTACACTTTATTGGAATTTTGAAAATTCTGTGTTAATTCATGAAATACAACAAAACAGGTATATCTTGAGCAAAGTAGATAAAGTACATTTTCTTCAGTATATTTATGGGGTATACCTTTAGAAATTATACGTTTTTAATATAAACTAAGGTAAATAGGGTCCTATGTAGATTTTATAAAACAGTCCTAAACAAACACTGTTGCATAAGTTTATTAATTTATCCAACAGTTAACTTATCGGAAATATAAATTTCAGTAAACTGTGTCGCCCCAGATCCCTAATGCCACTATGAAAAAGGAATCTGTAGATGTAGAAATTCTGTTAAGTTTCATACTTTAATGTTTTCGATTACTTTATTTTTCATTATAATCAACCTCTATTGGTTATTTCACGTACGTCACGTTTACGTTTTTATTATACCTACGGATTAGCCTATAAAAGCGGACAACCAATTGTTGTTTGATTCAACATACTTGTATAAGAATAAATAACAGAGTCTAAATGTTTAATGATATTCTGTTTTTTCCTACCGAGTAATGATTTATCAGTAGCAGTCCAGAATCTGGAGTTGTCTCCGGTATAATGGCAATAGAATTGCCTCCATAATATCGATAGGTCACAATCAGTGTAATAAATAAGAGCGTCTGCGCAATATGGGTGTACGCAGAACGCCTATCCCATACTCGTTTTCGGAAATCTAGGCGTGACTGTGTTTATTTTTAAAGGTTTTACACACGGATATATTTACCCTCTTACTATTGGCTTGGATTGGCTTATTATAAGATTTGGCAGGAAGCAAGGTTTTAATAATATAGGAAAAGGAAAAATATGTAAATTGTTAGTTACTAATTAACAAACATTTTTAGTAATACATTATATAATCCCTAATTTTTATTTCGCAGTTTCACAATCCCTGTAAATCTCCGTTATATTAGTTTTGAAATTGTTTTCTAAACTTTGTTTTAAAATTATCATTAAATATTTTAATAAAATAACGCCTGCCCCGAGAAAATAATTACCAAAGACTAATTTTCCAAAGTTGAACTGTAGCTAGGTGAAACTTGTCAAAGTAAGGAAAAGCCGCGTTGCCACACGATTACATGCTTTACCACAGCGTCAGCATATTAAACTGAACTCCAATATAATAATAAACTCCAATATAGTAATATATCATTGAACATAATGTAGTAGTAAAATGTGTCGAAACGAAATCAATTTAATATGGACTTTGAATATCCTCGAATTTAACCTGGGTCGTAATGCATTAATTAACACTTTGACTAAGCCAGAAATGTCCACTAAATAATGCGTTAATTAAGATGTAACAACATGTTAATTTAATCCCTTAATTAAAGTGCATTTTGACGCAGGCGTTAGACTAACATCAGTTACATAAGGTATATGGCATGATGTGGCAAAAATAAGTGTTAACTCGACAATAAGTCGCATTAAACTAATCAATTGTTTTAGTCATAAATAAAGTGTCTCATTCATTGCCTACTTTTGTAGTTGACTGCGCAAGAATATCTAAAATACCGCAACTAGATGGCGGCGGTGACTGACTGCTTGCTCTTATGAAGTTACAACTACCGGAGAACTCTTCCATTCGTCTCGTTTGTATAATATTAGTAAACCATAAGTAATAAGCTTAAACCAATATATACCTTCAAAATAACTATTTAGTTAGGTGAGTATACCAAACCCAACTAATTATAGCAACCTAACTGTTTTTCTCATGTCGACGAATTTACTTTTGAAGTACTAATTAATACAAGCTTTGAGAAGTATACCCCTTATATCGACAGTAGCATAGAAAGTTGATAAGCACGTATATGTAAAACGCACTCCATTATTCCAAGTATACGCATACCTAAATATATAATATGTTAAATATAATATTATTTAACATATTATAATAAACTCAGTAAATATGCGCCTACAAACTTTTATGTGGGTCGTAAAAGTAGGCACGCAGGCAAAGCTCGGCCTCGGGTGACATTGTGCTGCGCCTCAAATGACCTGCTAAATTACTTAAGCGGTAATGAACCCTAAGTTTAAAGACTTTATAACATTAGCTAATTAAACGACTTATCATGGTTATGTTAATGAACAAGAGCAAATGAAAAACATATATATATATACATACAACATGAGAAATAGTGGTCGTGTAATAAATACAAGTCGGAACTAAGTCAATATCATACCATGTGTCCAAGTACATACATCAACAACAATGAATAACAAATTCATTGTCTCTGAGCTGTGACCTTTAACAATCATTTCTCTAGGATAAATTGGTTTCAGTCCCCTTCATAGCGGTGAATACGTTTCTGATTTCCATTTCGTTATCGATAACATGTTGCCGATTCTATATATAACGTGTATCATAAATAACACAAGACCTCAGATATCCCGATTAGATTATTACTTTATAAATCCCATACGAAACCCAATTTTCCAAATTTAAAATTTTTAACCCCTTTTTTACGCACTTTTATACTCCAATTAACAATTAAACTTGTACGTGTATGTGTGCGAATTGAGAGATACGTTTTATAAATGCATTTAAAATCCCTGTATTGCTTTGAATTGAGAATAAATTTTAGTTTATTATAACGTACTATGGGGGGTAATAGGATTTTTTGCAAATTAAAAAAAAATATATATATACCTTAAAAATAAGTGGAATGATGAATTGGATGAATTGATTCAGTTATTGATTTAGAACAAACTACTTTCAGGTCTTGCGTTTATGATGTTACACCTTGTATAGTATCTGTAAATACTGAGATTCGTTACTACTTATACATAACCTCAAGTATTTGCCTAGGGTCAGTGTGGGATCAGTAGTCTCTCAAGCAAACAGATAGTGTTATTTAACGAAATCTTTTTTGTCCTCCTTTATTCCGCTAGATATGTTTTATGTGGATCTATTCGTATTGAACGTTGCCACTGGACCCCAGATATATTTGATATTCCTACTTTACGACTGATTTATTGCAAGAAGGTAACTATCGAGGATTATAACCTATCGAGGAATATAACCGAACGTTATGCTTCTTTTTATAAGAAGGGAAGTTCTAGTAACGACAGTAACTATTACATGCGTTTGTTTTCTAATTATTTTACAGGTACCTAGCTTATTTAGACGGACGATTTAGCGCAGTGGCTAAGAGCTGTGTCTAATAGTCGCAGGTTTGATTCCCGCACAGGACACATCTCTGTGTGATCGACAATTATTTGTTCCGGTCTGGGTATTTGTGAATGTGAATGTTCATGTTTGTAAACGTACCCACGACACAGGAACAAATTAGAGTGTGGGGCAACATTGAAAAAAAGAAAATCATATTTATTCTAAAACACGTTGCCACTAACTTTGCAAGCTTAGCGTTTACAACTCGTTTAGTGTAGAGTTTACACTCATAAATTTTATAAGAATAAATCCCTAGACCGAAACAAATATTTTGAATGACATGAAAAAATATCCCGTACGGGGATCCAACACGGTTCTTCTAGACCATCGCTGATGTAGAATATTGTTCTGGGTCCGGATTAATGTAATGTATCATATAATTGTAGGCATAATCATGCGAAACATGCATGTAACACTCGCAGTGGCGATCATAGCAAATATTTGCCTTACTTATAAAATACGTTTCACGATACATAACAAGAGTCTGGACAAGATTGTAGAGATTTTCACATTTGTTAAATCTAGAATTTTTGAAATGATAGCTATATTCTAGAGTTTAGCTTTCATATAACTGTCAGCCACAAATAAATAGCACTTCTTTGTAGCTGGCAATTATTTTATGATTATTCACATTATTTTAAATATTAATTACTTAACGAAGTCACTACCTACAATCTTGACGAAATTTAATTTAGTTAGGAACATGAACAGCGAAATCGAATAGGTAGTTATTCTAAACAATCTGAATGTGACTGTGGTAAAAATTGTTTGTTACTTTAACAGCATTACTTTGTACCAACATTACAAGGAACGAAAATTTCACTCACGAATTCTATTCTAGTTACGGATCGACACCGATAGAGATGTGTCTCGAGGCATGTTTCAACTGCTTCTTATTCAACGAACATCGTAAAAATCCGGCAAGGTAAATTGATTTCACAAATAATAGGCTTTTACTTCAATATTTCGTCGACGGTGGAAATATTTCGGAAAATAGTGCCTTTTTAACTCACTCTTACTTGAGCACACTTAACTGCTAACTCTACCTACAATATCTGGTATGAAATATACCTATTAATTAATTCGTGAAAATTATTAAGATGTTAATAATTTAAAGAATGTAAATGCGTCAAAATTTTAATGAGTAAGCTATATTAAAATAATAATTATTCTTCTAGAAAAAAAATCATGATCGCGACAGGAAAAGATAAAAGGTTTGCAGATATATGTACAGATAACAATGAAAATTTATTTCAACACTAGCACCACCCTTTGTTGAATCATATCCAACTTATATTTTAGCGTATATTATATCATATTCAAACTTAGCTTATATTATTACTATTAGGTGTAGGTACTTCATAATCTTAATTTACATAAATGAAAATTCAAGCTCGTTCTACTAAATTACACGGCATAGCTATGCACTATCTACGTACTCTTATCTACATAACAGGTAACTTTTATATTATATCTTATAGTTTTAACATATTTATTGTAGATCGAATAAAAACCTATTATCTATGGGAACTGAACTGAAAGGATTTTTATTTGTTACCTAATATTAAAATAATCATAAATTCATTACCTACATTGATATTTTTCCAAATTCTTTACATTAGCATTGCATGCGTATATTATGCGTTATTTTCAAGATATACACATATAAACTCTGCTACAAAAGTACTATTTTTTACGTTGTCCCCTAGCTATTCGTAGCATTAATTATAATATTTCGTCGTTATGAATTTGGTGAAAAGGTTTGCTTGAATGCTGAAAATGTATAATTTTAAGGTCGGCGAACCAATACTTACACGTTTATTATAATAAAAACAATGAAATGGTTATGTAATGTTTTTCTTTAATCTACAGATAAAATGAGATTTGAAAGTGGAGGTAACGACCCTGCGGACCGAGCACATTCATTTTATTTTTAAGTTATATCAATAGACATACCTCGCTCGGTTTTATTAAATGAAAATAATAGTGAATTAATATAATAGTTTTGAACACAGAGGTACAAAAATATCTTTCGATTGAACAAGGGAAGGTTAAAATGAGAGCAGTGAAAGCCTAGTGGTTAGACCGTTGGACTGCAAAGTCAGAGGTCTTGGGTTCAAACCCAGGCACCCACCTTTGTCTTTTTGATAGCATATGCGTATTAAAAATTAATTATCACTTACTTTAACGGTGAAGGAAAACATCGTGTGGAAACCTGCATACCTAAGAGTTTCTCGAAGGTGTGTGAAGTTTGCCAACCCGCACTAGGCCAGCGTGGTGGACTATGGCCTAAGCCCTTTCAGTGTGAAAGGAGGCCTGTGCCCTACGATGGGACTGGTGGTTTCATAACAGGGTTAATATTATTATATTATATACATTCCATACAATAAACAGAAAACTATTCAATCGAAACATTGTCCTCAACTACTTATACTTGTAAGTCCCACAAACACGAGACTTATTGGAAAAATTATACAACCTAAGTAATGTAAATATGAAACCAGCGTTATATTATTAGGCACTTGATAAGACCAAATATATCATTCTTGAAATTATATCATTTTGCTTCATCGTAAATCTTGACTAAGATGTGAAAAACAGTAGGTTTTGTTATTTTTGATATATAGATAAATAGATAAAAACATTAGAGGAAACAGAATTAATAAATACATTTACACAATAAATAAAGACGCACGATTTAGCGCAGTGGTTAAGAGCTTAAGCCGCTGCGCCCACTGTGTCTATAAGTCGCGGGTTCGATTCCCGCACGAGACAAATCTTTGTGTGATCCACAATTATTTGTACCAGTCTGGGTATTTGTGTGTGTGAATATTCATATTTGTAAACGCACCCACGACGCAGGTATAAATCCTAGAGTGGGGAAACGTTTTTTTTTTTTTATATTAAAATTAGTAAATACAATCCAATCAAATCGAGTCGGAGAAGTGACGGCTGTTCCGTAGTAGTAAGCAGCAATCGTAAACGGGTGTTGCTTGTGGGGACTGGTCCATCCGGAATCCTTTAGACACTTACTCTTTAGAAATAACATCATTAGTCTCATATCACACTGGAGCTAGATCTTAACTATTTAATTTGAACATAAACATTGCACTCACACAATACGATAAAAAATATGAAAAAAGAGTGAGAAAATAAAATAAAAAAGACAAGCCCGCTGATATTCTCGCCGGATCTTCTCAGCGGAGGCCACATTCTGATCCTGTGGTAACTTAGGAATTAGATTAGATAAAAAAAAATGTAAACTCGCAATTTGTAAGTACCGCGCAGGGTATACACAAATAAATTATTTGAGTTTGAGTTGCATTACAAATACATAACATATTGGTTAATACATTAGTAGAGGCTTTTGGAGCATTAAGTATTTACATTCGTACATAAAGTTTGGCCTGGGATCTTTTTACAGGTACCTTGTCCTCGCCGAAACTTAAGTGTTTATATCAGTTATAGAAACGCAATACATAAAGGAACTAACTATATATAAGAAACGCAATGCTTATGCATTGCGTTTCTTATATATAGTTTCTCTATCTATCTATCTATATCATCACGCCAGATCCCTTACGGGGTAGGCAGAGAGTACAGAGTTCCAACAGGCTCTTTCCTTACATACCTCTCTGGCTTCCTCTACTCTCATAGTTCGTCTCATACACGTTCGCCGGTTACGGAGACTCCTGACTTGTCCTTCAGATAAGACCCGGTCTGTTTGGTCATGGTAAGATAGTCTAGGTCTTCCCCGGTACCTACATCCTTCCACTTTCGTATAGTATATCAGTTTTGTCATTCTTTCTTCGGACATTCTTTCTATATGACCAAACCAACGGAGCATACCCTTTCTCATCTTTACACCGATACTCTCTTTCATACCTATTTGCTTTCTTACTACGCTGTTGCAAATACGGTCGGTCAGCTTCACTCCGCACATCTTCCGCAGAGCTCGCATTTCCACCGCATTTATCCTACTTTCATCCTTCTTCTTACATACCCAGCTCTCGCTGCCATATAACAGCGTTTGTACAAGCACTCCATTATGTATGGCCAGCCGCGCTTTTCGGCTTAAGTGCCGGCTCCCAAATAGCTTTCCCATCGCGCCATTCACTCTGTTCCCTGCACTCACTCTTCTCACTATGCCAGCGGTGTATTTTCCATCCTTACTAAATGCGCATCCAAGATATACAAACTCATTCACTTGCTCCAGCACATCGTTCCCAACCACAATCCTTGCATTCGTTCTGGTTTCTTCCCGTTCAAAAATTATAATTTTGGTTTTCTTCACATTCAAATGTAAGCCATTTTTCATGCAGTCGTCTTTCATAACTGTGACCAGTGATTGCAGATCAGTGGCTGTTGGCGCTATCAAAACCGTGTCATCTGCATATACGCATGCCTTGCAGTCCACATAGGTGGACTGGACGGCCCACAGCAGAGTGTAATTTATAGCATACTCAGGCAAAATTTCCCAAAGTCTCTTTCGCAGAACTCTATCAAACGCCTTCTCCAGATCCACAAAACCGCAGAAAACCTTCCGGCCCACTGCCAGATGCTTCTCTACGATGTTGCGAAGGGAGAAAATTTGATCCAAACATCCTCTTCCGGACCTGAAACCCCCTTGTGCCTCGCACAACATTCCATCGTATATAGTTTCTATATTTGATATCTATTGTGATGAATATTATAGTACATAATTATTCACATGTATACGAGCATATTTTAAAAATGAATAAAGTAAAAAACTACAAAAAACACTCCAAAAACGGTTCAACAAAGATACACTACAGAACTAATTCTATTGAAAACATTATATACCTACCTATTACAGAAAACAATTACCCTTCATTGACCGAAAAATTAATCGTCTAAACGTTCTCTTTGTTATCTAATTGTCTATTTGGGGTTGAAATAAAAAAGGAAAGCCACAGATACACCCTTCTCCCGGATCATTAAATTTAATATTGAACTAACCTACCTCCTTCAAACTCCGACGATCGGTCAAATAACCATAAAACACCTTAATGGAGGCTTAATTGCGAATCGATAATCACCGAATTTCTTACCAATCAAATCTCCCTAAAAGTATTTTGTAGCCACTAAATAACCGGTTAAATAATTGATCATTAATGAAAGCGTAAATTGGAGGAGGATTTTGTAGTTTTCCTAGTGTTCTGCTTTATAGACAGACAAATAAATACAAAAAAGGAATACACACTACCGCGCCTATATTCCTAAAGTGGGAATGGCAGAGGTGTACTGTCTACACTCCCTTTTCGCCTACGATGTTAGATCCCATGTAAAAGCGGTGGCTGTCTGGCGCGCGTCACTGTTGTTCTAGCAGTCATACTCGTGAACGGGTGCTGCTTGTGGAGACTGGTCCATCCGGAATCCTTTAGACACTCTTTACAGATAACATAATTAGATTCATATCTCGATCGTAAGGCATCACACTGGAGCTATCGTAAACGATTTAATTGTAACTTTAACATTGTATCCACACAATACGATTGAAAAAATAATAAAAGAATAAAGAGAAAAAAGAAGTAAATAAAAAAGACATGCCCGCTGAGTTCCTTCGCCGGATTTTCTCATTTGAGGCCGCATTCCGATTCGATGGTAAATAAGTAGTTAAATTGGATTTTAAAAAATGTATATTGGCTATTTGTAGCGCCCCTGCAGGACTTATACAAAATAAACTATTTGAGTTAGAAAGGCGACCAGCCTATTGCTATATATCGGCCACGATTCCAAACTTCAAACTGATACTAGGAATGTTTCGATAAAACACTACATTTTGTAAGACTCAGGATTTGAACGAGGTTCTGCCTTATGATCGCTTCTTGCATAATTCGCCACTAGATCAACGAAGCAGTAAATACAAATTAAACGAAAATAAATAAGTAATATGTCAAGTAAGTCAATAATTTCAATAAATCAAGCAATAAAACGGTTTTGTGGAACATAACAATAGGCAGGAACAAGCACTTCCTTGCGGGATGACGCGGCGTGACAAACGGAACGCGCACCCGGAGCCGATCTATCTCGAAATTTCTCCATTTGTTGTACTCCATTACGATGATGCCTGGGAATACAACATATAGTTCATATAGGTGCGATTCCTACAGCTACGTACATATTTCACGATATCATCTACTAGAATTATAAGGAACGTTCTGGCAGGATTATGATAAAACAATGCTATTCATATTCATATATCAATATTAACACTATTCAATTCAACTTCAGCTTTAACTGTAAAAAAAAATGTTGTTTCCAAAAACTT
Organism: Phalera bucephala; assembly: GCA_905147815.2. NCBI lineage: Eukaryota > Metazoa > Arthropoda > Insecta > Lepidoptera > Notodontidae > Phalera > Phalera bucephala. Next base: position 18,674,471 of record LR990622.1, read on the forward strand.
TTGACAATATATTAAACAAAATGTTTTATTTAAATAAAGTGACTGAGGAAAAATAAGATTTCCTTGTGTTGTATTAATAGTACCCAATTGCGAAGCAACTAAATTTAGTTTGAATTCTAAAGAAATTCGCATTCATATTTAATCGTGTTGTGGCCCTAGTGTGACTTTAAACACCCGTAACATATAGATTCCCTGGACACGACATTTTTTTAAATCGGTGTTGCCGCTACCTAAATTTCCTAGTTCCAAACTGGATCAATAGAATACGTTGTCTTTATCCCAATTATCCGGCTTCATTCATTTGGTCCTGAATTAGACTAACAATTGGCAATTTACGGCCGGAATAATCGATTTCAATTTACGGCTCGCACGTTCATGTTGGAAAGCATCGCGTATCATTGTCGGTACATGAAATCGGTGCCCACAAATGATTCGGCGCCTAGCTCACGGTCGACCGGGGTCACGCATTCGCCGCCTGGACCGACTACGAATTGTCAACACGTATCATTGGCATTTACGAATGAATTTGGGCGAGTCCGTTTGCTAGTTACTTCATTTTAACTGAGGGCACAAACGTTTTGTTCTTTACAAACTATTTTGAACTTTATGACTATTTCGATTGACGTTTCCACTGCGATTAAGCTTCCAAGTGGTTGTGCGATTTTTACTCTGATACGGGTGCTATCTTTTAGATTCACGGGTGTAACACATAACACTTATAGCTTTTATACACTTTAACAAAAATAAAGGGACGCCTTATTATATTGTTCTTTCATTCTTGTGACCCAACCTTTTGATTTCGTCCCTTTTTTATCTCGGCTACAAAAGGGGATTTTAACACTTCAAACATTGTCAAAAAAAGTCTTAAGAAAAGGACTCCTTCACAACCCTAAAAGATTATATCTGAATCACTTTTTCCACATCAAAGTGCGATGTAAATCGCGGGGATTAAATGCAGATGTTATACGTCGTATCCCTTTCCATTTTGCACTCCGCAACAAAGCCGCGGGCGCTCCACGATAACTATCAAAACAGTGACACCGATACCAGTTCGAAATAAATAGACACAGCGAATAAGTATCTGTAAATATTTTACTAGAAATTTTCTGTAATGCCTGTTTCGAATACTGATAAGAGTCGGCTTTCATTAATTATTTTGCTGATGCACAAAAAGTGAAATATATCGTTACATACCAACCATTTAAATAAAATTGTTGATACTCAGTATTCAATAATTGGAGGCTAATAATAGAAAAACGTACATCTATTATTCGTGGCACTATGGTGGTTAACCATAGCGCCGAGTAAGTCTTTAAATAAAAAATCATTTTGTCCTACATCTTACAAAGTACCCCTCATTTTAGTCCCATAAAATTACGTATGAACAAGATCAGGAGAATTAAATTCCGCTATCTCTATTATAACAGCATCGTAAATATATTTTCGTAATCAATATCTCCTTTGTAACCGCGTATACAAATATTTATGTTCACCAAGCTAGCAATGAAAACTGTAATCAACAGCATTTACATATGATAAGTTCGCGGGGCGTACCTCCGGATGTAATTAACCCTCGCGCCCACTTCCGGCCATTTTCCGCCGGGATCGCCGCCGCCACACTCTATTGCTTACCAATGGCCGACACGATTCGTATTATTCTTACTTTTTACCTCAACGGTTACTTAAATAAGAAAACAATTGATCGCACCAAATTGATCAAATTAGTTAAGCATAACAATTCGGGTACAATTTTCTTTAGCAGGTATTTTTTAGAATCGTATTTAAAGTTATACATTTTATAAATTGTCTAGGTTTAAAAGCACCCGAGTAAATCTCGAGTGACACAGGTCGGACAGCGTGGAATATGTTTTTGTCATTCTGAAAGTTTGTATTAACCTCTGTCGATATCTTTTGCGGTACAAGAATATAGTACGGATAAATAGAACGCACATTAGATAGAATAGAATCCCGGTGACAAATAAAAAAAAACTTCTATAAACATAATACTCATATATCACAAAAAACATAGTAAGTGTAACATATTCTACGTTACATAGTATATAAGGGGTACCGGACAGGTGTGTAAAATCTATAAGTACATACGTAATAGTACCCATCAATTCGATCAGTTTTTACTATGATGACACATTCTGGTAAGCTATTTTATGAATAATTTTATAACCTTTTAACAAAATGTATGCTAAAACTGCTGTTTTTTTATATTTCCGGTAAGTGTCAATATTAAACAAACGTAGTAATTCTGAAACTTGGTGTTTTCTGATCGTGTAGGTAAATGTGTACGTTATGACATAATAGGCACCATACAACTTTCTTTTTATTTTTACTTGATACATGAATTTATTATCCAAAACGGATTAAGTAATGTCAAAATATTGCTAGAGAAAATTGAACTCCTACGCACAGACATAATACTGAATTTTCTATGATTTAAACAACTTGAGAAACCATGATGATTGACAACAAAAACCTGGTGTCCATGGTCACGCTCGCACCCATTACGGTGCAATACGGTGACCATAAGGTAGAACTAATACGGACAATGCCTATTTATCATATGGTTTAAACACGCTGTAAGCCGCTGTGAACTCGTTAATGTTCAAAACGAACAAGGTTCTCAATTCGTCTGTATATACAGGTGGATTTTTAAGATGGGATAGTAAGGCCAGCTATCTCAACCATTGTAGATACAGAAAAACGGGCCTAAGAGACTATACTTCATTTTTGCGAAATTTAGAGCTACATTTACAGATTCTGAAAAAATGTATAGTCAGCAAGAAAATGGGCAATTTAATCAAAAACTTTGACCACTACTCATTTAAGATATAGCATATGCGTAGAAAAAAATAATTACAGCAATAAACAGTGCCCGATAATTATACGTTAGTTATATGTCAACAAGTCCATAATCATACCAATGTTTGGTCACCCTACTTAGAAAGAGATCGTAGGGTTCTAAGTGATATATTTGTCATCACGTTTTTTTCGCAGAGTACTCAATCTATTTAGGGTAACATTACGCCCTACGATTATGCCCTAAAAATTACTTAAAATGACGCTGGCCATCAAACAGCCTAAGTATATATTGTTTTTAAATATAGCATTTCCATAATTTCAAATTTTACATATCATGACCCAGGAAATCCATTGCGTTTGTTCTAAACCTTGAAATAAAACATTTAGAACATTCAGTTAACGTTCAATATTTTTTTAATCGTGGAACAGGTACATTGCGTCCTAAACAAACATGACGGTTATAATTTGAATATCCAGCAGTTGGCGTATTGTAAATATAAGTTCCGGTAATCTGCGTTGCTTCAGCATCCCTTTGTACCAGCAGTAATGTGGAATATTATTTTCTAAATTGATTTACTTGTTATTTACAAGTGGTGATCATACTTTTCGAATAATACGCAAATTTGTATGTTTTTGAAAGGTAATCCCTGGAACTACTACAAAACTTTATTTGTAGTAGTTCCAGGGATATATAGTTAACAAAATATGTAACTCATAATTTTTTCTTGTTTTCGTTTTTTCATTACTTTATTTGTAAACCAATTCTAAGAAATAAAGCTGATTGGTTGTTTTATCAGCGTGAGTGTACCATTTATGAACGTAGGTAAATAAACGCAACATGTTACAAACCTATTCTTCTTTGGTATATATCTATAAAATCTTTAAAAAAGAACGACACTATTTTATCGTCTACATATAAGACACAATCTGGCCTGAATCTTGGCCTTCGAAACGAGATTTTACATATCGTATAAAAAACAGTATTTTTATTTTCACTTATTAATATTATTATTCCGTTAATTATCTCGTTATCTTTCGAATAACCTCTACACTGAACAAAAAGTAATGAAAAAACGAAAACAAGAAACTAATATGAGTTACATACTTTGTTAACTATAAATTTAAAAGGCCGCCCGCGCGGTCGAGCCTAGCGAAATAAATATGCCACATGGTATACCACGTGGTAAGGTACTTCGACTACCATTATTCTAATTACCTGACGATTATTCTAAAATCACCTAAGGCTCAACTCACTATTCACAATGGTGTGCTGGTACCTCCGCTATGTATGCCAGTGAATATTGGGTTTGGAAAAATAAGCATGAAAGTAGAGTGAATGCCGTAGAAATGCGCTCTTTACCGAATATAAGGAGTCACCCTTGCTGACCAAATGAGAAATACTGTGATTAGAAACCGATATAAGTTGAAGGTAGACGTGGTGACTAGGATTGAAAGAGGTATGGTGAATTGGTATGGGCATGTGGATAGGAGGCGACTAACGCAAGGAATATATCGAGGAAAAGTGAGTGGAAGCGTCGGAAAAGGTCCCCCAAGGAAAACCTATCATGACCAAATTAATGGTTTCTTTGAAAAAGGTCAAGTGCGTTGCTCTTAATAGACGGAAATGCGTGAAGAGATGTATGAAAGTAGATGAAGCCAAAGAGGTGTGTCAGAATCGTAGTATGTGGCAAACTGTACTCTTTGCCTTCCCCAGGTCCTAAAACTAACATACCGTACTTTAAGTAATGTATGTCGTATCCCAATATTTGAAAATCACAGTTAATGAAATGACAAGCAGTCAAGAGTCTCCGTAACCGGCGAGTGTGTATGAGACGAACTATGAGAGTGGAGGAAGCCAGAGGGGTATGTAAGGAAAGAACCTATTGGAACTCTGTACTCTCTGCCTACCCCGCGAGGGAGCTGGCGTGAAAATATAATTTTAATTTTAGTAACGTTTTAATCTTGTAATAGACATACTCTATGCCTTTAATGTCTCTGTCAGATGACGAATGACCGATGACAGATAGTCGATGTAGGATAGCGGACGGCGCTGCGTTGTTATTCGATTGGCAACGGGGCAAGCGGTTGGACGTATCGCGGAGCAGCTAACCTCACTGCATTCCATGTAACATTAATCCCCAACTATTGTACGCATACATCATTACGTATGTTATAAATCACTGTATGTTTTCCAAATATAATAAAATAATAAAAATACTTGCATATCAAGGAAGATCAGTGTCAGTGTAATTTTAAGATTTCCTTTATATTCGGCCGCCATGCGGACGACTATGAAAACGATGATAAATCCACGTTTCACCGCTACCAGCATTGAAACGGCCATCCATAAAACCGAAGCGCCGATATGTATAATATTATTCTCTTTATCTCTATAACGTATTTAATAAACCATAATATATATTACGCCTATATTCCCCGAACAGGAGGGGCAGAGGTGTACTGTGTACACCTACATTTTGTCGACGATCTTAGGTCCTCAGACTCCAGACTGATATTGAGGATATTTCGATCGAAAAAGCACCTTTGTCCCACCGAGGATTCGAACCCAGGACCTCGTGATCGCTACCGGCATTATACGCCAATAGACCACCGAGGCCTACGTAAGCGAATGTTCATTTACGTAAAAGTTGCAACAATCACGCTACATTTTTCCGTCACTATACAGAGTGTGAGGTTAAACGAGGAACGTGTTAAAGGAGGGTACTGAGTATTAGATTCTAAGTATCTAAAAAAACTACTAAACTAAGTTGAAAGACTGTTACTGTAACAACTTAACCCCTAGAAAAATATTCGTAGATAAAGGATAGTTCTTCATATAATATAAATATATTATATACTTGCTAAGAATACACTAAGTACATAATTAGATATCGTAATTAATGCTTGACACAAATATTTTGTAATAAAATCCAAACGGGATTTTTCTGAAACTACGATATCAATTTGACATAACATAGTACAAGACACGCTCATATCGGTATAAGTCAGTATAAGAATAATATAATCTGAAATACGAGACCTTCGGCGATCTTTCCTCCCGGGAAAATTGGTTCCAATCCCCTTCACAGAGGTCAGTGTGTTTCTGATTTCCATTTCATTTTATTATTGCATGAACGAGTATAAATGTTATTGGAAAACCATATTAAGTCGTCAAAACTATAACTTTGGGTTAACACGAATATACATGCATTAAAAATAGTATATTTATTTTCAATATGTCTATTTTTCTTTGCTTCAAATAGAAGTACGTAGGAAAAGCATACGTACGTAATTATTAAGGACCTACATTAAATGATACAAATATTATGCAAAAGTATAAATATCTAATCTCGTCTATTATTTTATGTAATGATCTCTCCGAGTAATTAGCTCTTTTGTCAATATTGCTTTGGAACGCTTTCCAAAGCTTTCCGTATACGATGATTTCCACTATACGATGACACATAAAATAAGTGTTTGCTATTTTCTTTTCTCTGAAGAAGCGAATCGTCTGTATTCATCACAACTTCTACATTGTCTGTAGTTTATACACAAATGCAACATAACCTTTGCCCTTATCATATACAAACGAAGCACCGTTCTTACAAATTGCAAAATTACAACAAAAGGCTATGAATCCCGCAGTTTATATTTGAACATTTTAATCATCACAGTCAAAATCAACTCGTTTGCATTCGAAATGAACTTAAACGCAAAAGTTAGGATCAGATAAGACTCTTTTAACAATTTTATATCACTGGGCTTGTAGACCTTGAAATACGATTAAACCGAATACTACAGACAGCTATATTTTATTTCAAAAAAAGTCTGAATAAGTTTTAAGCTAAAAGTTTTAGGTTATTTGAATTATTAAACTTCAGTCTGTCTACCGCGCTATGAGTATAAAATAAATTCGAACTTAGAGATTGGAAATTTATCCAGTTTCCAAGCAACAGGACCACCTCATCGTTAGCCTATTATATTAACCTGTTACATCGGTTTGGTAAACTTTACAGTATGCTGAAATAACTGAATAATTTCTTTGATTGTAGATACAGTAGTTACCTTATTTCGAAAGGAAATTTAAGCGGTACTTAAATTCTCTATAAACGTCAAACAAATACAGCTAGGTAGGTTAACGCAACGGTATAGAAATATGACCGTATTCAAATTTCCCTGACCAAACTTTCTAGATAGCAGTCTGATGACGGTATGATGGTATGTAGTTATGTAAAAAATACCAGTGATGCTCAGAAATGTTGAAATTCAATTAGTTTATTAATGTGGTTCAACATATCTACACAATATCACACTCTACGACTTCCGCAATCTGACGCCATGCATGGAATCGAAAACAGCGTTTTTTAAAGTAGCGTTAAAAAAATAGCATTGATACCTAGTACGGCTGGCTCGACGCCAACTGTATTTATCGAGATTGGGACTACAGCTTAACACAATACAAATGTGTAACAGTGTGAACTCAACAATCAAGTTTATTGCAATAAATAAAATTACACATTTCTCCTGCTTCTCTATGCGTCACTCTCAATCATTCGGATAGTTGTGGTGGTGTTTATGAAGCGCGATTTAATTATTACATTTCTTATAGCACTTTGGTATATAGAATATTGAAGAGTACTTTTTTTACTTAATTTAGAACAAGACTAAAAGTTCTTCTACTAACTAGATCGAATCCGCATGTTAATGCTGAACATTTATTCTCAAATCTTACTTTACTTACTTATAGGTACGATATAATGATCACTTAGTTAAATTATCATCATCAGCCGAAAGACGTCCACTCCAGGACAAAGGCCTCCCCCAAAGATCGCCACAACGACCGGCTTTGTGCTGTACGCATGCAGCTTTCACCCGAGACCTTCACCAGGTCTTTGCTCCACCTTGTGGAGAGCCTGCCCACTACGAGGTCGCCACTCGAGATCCTTTCTGCCCCAACGGCCGTCAGTTCTACGAGCGAGTTAAATTATAAGTAATTAAAATACCAATTAGTAACGTAATAATATTACCGATATTGAATCAATTTACACCGAAAGAGCCTCACCTGTTAGAATTCTGAACTTTTTTTAAATCTTAGCCCCACACTAGGATTTCTTCCAGTGTCGTGGGTGCGTTTACAAACATGTAAATTCACATACACAAATACCCAGAATGAAACTCATAATTGTGGGTCACACAAAGATTTGTCAAGTGCGGGAATCGAACCCGCAACTATTAGACACATTGGGCCGGAGCGGCTTAAGCTCTTAACCACTGCGCTAAATCGTCCGTCACTCTTTGCCTACCCTGCGAGGAATCTGGAGTGAGTTATATAATATTTTGAAATATATGTATCTATACTCTATACATACATATACATATAATAAAACTGTAGGGAAGTCGTGTCTGTACATGGAATACTTTTAGGAAATAACAACCCAGGGGTATCATACTATCGATGTAGAAGCCAATTCTACAATTTTTGGCTTTCGTGTCTATTTGTCTGTTTGTCCAAGGGTATGTACCATATTCACACAAAAACTACCAGGTGGATTATAATGAAACTTTGCATGCAGATACCTGAAAATGTTGGCTAACACGTTGTATAGATATTTATCCAGAAAAATTAAAAGGTTTCTCCAGAAAAGACGGAAATAAGCGAAACATTGGATTTCTAAAAATACACTTTACTCCAAACCTCCTCAATGGATTTCAATGAAATTTTGGATAGTTATAGCCTGTACTAAGAATCATAACTCTGTATACTTATATTTTCGAGAAATGTAACAATTTCTGAGGAAAGAAAAAAAAGTCGATTTTGATAAACCATTAATATCAATAATTGTTCCAGAATAACTTAGTTACTAGATTGTACAACTTTATTACTGTTTGTACCGACCTGCAATGTTACGACGTAAAATATGTGATTTTGCCTACACATGAATTCATCCATGAATTGATATTGGACTCAGGTTCGGCTCCTCACAAAACACTTTCGAAATTGTTCATACACGTTTGACTTAAACACTCAAACATGGTTTCGTGCATGACCCAATGATGCATTCAGGATTGTTTCTTCTGGAGAGAACTCTGATAAATGGGTCGAAAACAAAACTTTAACGACGATTAATATCTTACGAGAAGACTAACACAAAATGGACTGACAAAACTTTGCCACATACTTAGCTGGCAGTGTACCGTTGTTAGATATTATTACGCTAGATTATAATCTTAGGCAGGGTAGGTAGAGAAGATTTAAATTTGAAATATTTTACCAATAATTTAAAAATAAATAGATAAACTGATAATCCTTCTTGAAAAGGAAGGTACTGTATATGTTTTTTTTTATGGGACGACGTTAGTATTGTGTGTCGAATAAGATCGCACTTTAGTTAAGTTTATATTTTACAAAGACCATCTGTGCGGGCTAAGTGGGGCTAAGACTGAACCCGGTGATAAGAGATAATTGATAGAGAAATAAGTCTGGTGAAAGTTGACAAAATATACAATATATTTACTACAAGGTTCTCCCGGGATATCTAGCTGTTATTTCTTCATTTCATACTAAAAGGACAGAATGGAACTTACTAACACTTTCAAGGTGTTTTAGGTCTCGAAATAATAATCGAGATACTTTTTATCTCGGGAAGAATCACGGTTCTTGCGACATAGCTGGTTTTTATTAATATTAAAATGGCTAAACGAATTTAACTAAAACGTTATATGAAGGTGTTTTACATCGTAAAATAAAAGAGAACTCTTTTTATCTCGAAAAATAGACTTCTGCGGAATATACGTATATTATTTCTTCATACTGGACGAATTATAAAGAAACTTTATATGAAAGAAACCACACACACATATACAAATTCGAAAGTAGAAGGACGTAGAACAACAATCATTTACAGTTTCACAATTTATGTACAATATGTATAATTATATCAAAAAAACAACAACAAAATTATCAATAAAAAAACGGCAGTAAAAAATAAATATACATATTTAAAAAGGGTCAAATGGATCCACGCCGCTGTCAGTTGGTAGTGTACCTAGAATAGGACGTAGATATCGGGGAAGATCTAGACTATCTTACCTTAACCAAATAGACCATTCTTATCCGAAGAGCAATTCAAGAGTCTTCGTAACCGGCGAGCGTGTATAACACGAACTATGAGAGTGGAGAAAACCACAAATGTCTATAAGGAAACAACCTGTTAGAACTCTGTACACTCTGCCTACTCCGCAAGGGATCTAACGTGATGATATAAATTGGTAGATAGTAGTAAATTATCTTAAATCGTGAAATAATAATATGAAATAGGTAACTTTGTTTACACACTAAATTATATGCATTTGGTGGGTTATAACCGGCCTGCATGAAGACCCAAAAATTTTAATCTTATTTTGTCTAAAGAAAAGCCTGGCAATCTTTCCATTTCCCCTTTCTCTTCACAGGCAACTGGAATCCTGGGGACCTGCTGAAATTATTCTATAGCGAATATTGACTCCTATTTAAGTTGACTTTAAAAATACTTTTGTAAAACAAAGACGACTTGGTTGAAGCGATAAAACGTAGACTGCTTAACGTACTTTGTGAAATAGGCGCAGGTACGAGCCCCGTTACACAGCGTAGGGAATATTTAGGATATATATTCAGGATTTGGGATTTGTGATTTCGGAAAAAAAGAAGAGATTTTATTCGTATACGGCAAAACAACAAAAAATGTTCTCCCGTGTTAATATCCTGAACGGTGGGACCGATTTTAAGTACACTATCACTGGAAAATGTAGGATTTTTCAGAGACTGTTGACTACTTTTTACCTTGGGAAATACAAGAATTCAGGGGATAGTTGTTTTTATTTCTCCAAATTACCACGACTGAACGGATTGAAAAGAAACTTAATATGGTCTCTTTTAAGTCTTGGAATAATATTATCCCAAAAAGTCCTACCTACCTATGTCAAATTCCAAAATAAACGCGTGCGAAGCCGCGGGAAACAGCTAGTATCTAATAAAAGAATAAAATAAAAACAAATGTTTTCCTACTTACTTAATATGAAAATGGACTTCTGTGCGGTTATGTTTTGTATTGTTTCACATCGCCAATGAAGGCCTAGTATTTTCAAGTGCGAGATATTCGCGCTCACGCGAGGCGCGGCTCATATTTTCTGCCATTGTTCTTGGAACAATTTTCTGATATAGGCCCCTTTGTTACAGCGTAGTGCAAGCAGGTGGCTCGCTGCCAGCTCCCCACATGTTTCATATTTCACTGTATCGGCGTAGCTTATAATAGATCAAATAGGTTATGTGTTTCATCGCATGCAAAACGTTTTTTTACGATCTATATCATCACGCCAGATCCCTTGCAGACTAGGCAGAGAGTACGGAGTTCCAACAGGATCTTTCCTTACAGACCTCTCTGGCTTCTTTGACTCTCATAGCTGACGAGCTATGAGAGTCGAGGATGCAACTGACAAGCGTGTTTAAGACGTCAAACACGCTTGTCAGTTGCGGAAACTCATGACATTCCCTTTAGATAAGACACGGTCTATTTGATCATGGTAGGATAACCTAGGCCTTTTCTGGTACCTACATTATTCCACTTTCGAACTGTATATCTGTTTTGCCATTATTTCTTTCTATATGCCCGAACCACCAAAACCTACCCTTCCATACATCTTTACACCTTGGCATCTTTACACTTAAGTTTAACACAGAATATGCTACAACTTGAATCAAAAAACCAATCAGTAATTTAGAATATTTACGAAGCGAATAACCTAATTTCCTATTCAATGGCCATGTAACAGACTTCGGCACACAAAATTATTTGTGTAAATAGCGGTCTAAAATGTTACGATAACCGAAATGATACGTTATCTGTATCATATACCCCACCACGCAGCATCCGTGGTTCGGTCAGCTCAAAATTAAATAGAATGAATTTTAAGGTTTAATAGCCGATTCCTATTTAAATTTTACTCACTTTGGTAGTTAAAATGTTAGAATTATATTGAATACCCACAACAAAAATTTCACCAATTCCAAAATAAGTCAAAACTTTATATTCAGTATCCATAAAATATCAAAAGGTTTTGACTTTTTTCAACTTTTTCAAACATTGATTATTTGCACAAAAAACCGTTGACACATTTATAATTTCAGGGTATTTTTTATAATACCCCGTTGGCTCAATAACGCGCGGGGCAGGTGGCAATCACGATGTATTGGGTTTGAATCCTACACTGGACTAAGTAGTATTTAGGCTTTCTATAGAAACATTCTAAAGGAGTAGTTCTCTTAAGAAGTGGTTTCCTTATGTACATAGATACCTACATAAACAAATCACGAAATTCAAAGATTTGCTTAAACACTACCTATTAAATTTACTTTTAATACAAAAAAGAACATATATATGCCTTAAAGTATTCTACCTCTAACAATTATAATAATTAATAGGCCTAGGCTAGGCCTAGGCTAGGCCTAGGAAATAAGCATAAAATCATACAATAGACCTAATTACATCAAATAGACTATTTCTACATGGAATAAAATCTGAACTAATTATAGTAACTTGCTGCATGCTAATCTAACTCCAAATTTCGGAAATTATGAAAGAGTATACCTATTATTATTTTGTATTAGCCAATAATATCAATTTAAATTGACAATGTAAATTACATAATAAAGGTACAGATTCATCATCATCATCTCAGCCTGTACTTGACAGGCTGAGATGATGATGATGACTGATCCACTGCTGAACATAGGCCTCCTCAATCGCTCTCCAGCGCAACCAGTCCGATTCTCACAAGATCGTCGTTCCATCTGGTAGGCGGCCGTTCCACGCTGCGCTTGTCATTATGTGGTTTCCAGTCTGGAATCTATCTGCCCCAACGCCCATCCGATCTTCGCGCTATTTGGCCCTGCCCATTACCACTTCAGCCTACTATCCTATGGGCTATGTCGGTGATTATGGTTCTTCTACGAATCTCCTCATTTCTGATTCGATCACGTAAAGAAACGCCGAGCATAGCTCTATTCATAGCTCGCTGAGCAACTCTGAGCTTTTTATAGAATCCTATGTTAAGAGACAAGACTACAACATAAATATTAAACATTGAACACACACCGTCAAGCCTATAATCCCCAAGCAGGGGTGGTAGAGATGAACTGTGTACCCACTTACACTTACTATATATTAACTTATGCAATAAATAGTAAAAGAGCTGAAAGCCAAACTAGCCTATTTTTCTGAAATTAAAATACCTAAAATTCTTTGTACGCACGCCCCTCACGTTTAGTTCGTATTTATTTTCGTTGCAATCTTATTGTACACAACAAACCCAAGGATAGATTCCTTTGCCCGGATCATTAAATTTCATTACAAGCTTATCTCTTTTGAACGTCGATGTAAATTTCGATGTAAATTGTGCGCATCGAATTTTGGACCAAAACACACAAAATCTTACGAAATCAATCTCAAAGCGTCGCTTGGTGACACCTATAGTTAGTTTTATGTGTGTGAAATTTGTAATTAATTTAAACATCTAGATGAGTTTATGATCGAAAGATACGGCATAGTTTGAAGTCGTTTAAAAAAAAGAAATAAAAACAGTCACGCCTGTATTCCACAAGCAGGGCAAAGGTGTATTCAAAGTGAAATAAAAACGATACGATATAATTTTAATTAAAATAAATAAATAACTTTAAAAAAAGGGATATGAACTTCAAAAGACATAAAATAAATATTAGAAGTCGGTGCCAGTTAGTGCAATCGGTTACTTGGCACCGACTTCAAATATTTATTTTTTTCATTTTGAAGTCAGCTTCCCCTTTTTTAAGAAAAGTTTTTGATGTTACAATTTTAAGCAATGAGTAAATTAAACATTATTATTTATACACCTATATTACATTCATGCTGTTTGTCGTTAAAGAGTCCCGTAGTGTATCTTGCAAGTCCAGCGTCTATTATTAATGAAATTAAAATAGGAACATCCCGGAGCTATACTGAACCCAACACAAAAAGGATCATCAAAATTGCCTTACATTTTTCGCTGTTAAGAGAGTTACCATAAGCTCTGTAGCAAAACTATTTAAATTTTGTTCTGCCGGAAAAAAGAGACAGAGCTATAAACGAATAGCCACATCTCTTTCTTATAGCAACGTAGGATTGTTTAGCTTTAAGGGGTCGTGATTCTCTACCAGTACCCCTAGTATAAGTTTTTAAGTTAACAACACGGATACTTATAAAATAAAATCATACAATATTAAATCAACGCAACTATAAGGTTTCGTTTGCGATAAATCAAAAAACGGGCACAAGAGGTTCATACAGCAATCTCCAATATGCTACCAATGATGGACTTGTTAAGCCCATATTATTTAGAATATTTTTTATTATTAAACTGCCTAGTTGGTCTACTGGGGAAGCGCATCGCTTTGTGATCACGAGGTCCTGGGTCAAATCGTAGGTCGGACAAATGTAGTCTTTCTAACGAAACATTCCCAATAGGCTCGCCCCTTATTTCATGAGACCGAACATTGTCGGCGAAAAGTGGGTGTACTCGGTACACCTCTGACACCCCCGCTTGGGGAATATAGGCGTGACGGTATTTTTTTAAATTATGTTCTTTTTCAGTGAAGTAAGTAAAGAAAAAAATAAACATTAAAACGCCGAAATTGAAAGTATACCGGGGAATTGTGTTGTAGAAACACCATACCCCTTTTTACTTTTCGTTCAGCACTCAACGACTCCGCCCCGTGGGCTTTTCGATAGACGTCGACATCAAAACCGTCGCAGTGTTGACTTGTCTGCTCAACGCTTCAATATAAATTATATATAACAATATACATTTGATTTAATGCTGACATATTCCATGTATTTAAATAACTAAGCCAATCGTTGCCCTAATAATGCATGAGGGAAATTATTCATATACACGAGAAGTCACATAAATTATATCATCGAATTTACACATTGAGCTGAATAATATTATATGCCGTATTTCAACAATATAGGAAAAGCCACTAGACTTTTCTGATTGTAATTGAGTTACAGTTTGAAGCTCTAAGTGCCGGGTTTAGTTTATATTTTCTTAGCTATTATTTGCTACTAGTCCATGAACAACAAGTACTCTTTGGACAAACTTATCACTGTGTAACGAGTAATGGTTAGTTCACTAATTTGCCCAAAATATTTAAATCGTTGTAGTACGCAATCAAGTACAACGATTTAGAAATTTTGGGAAATTTGTGATATCCTCTTGGATAATTTGAGAGAATACCTACACATTCTTTAAATTGCTGTCTACCACTTTTTTAATATAATTTGCTTAGAAATAAAAAATAACATTAGCAAGTAACAGATGTTTAAACTATCCCAAAAAGAACTAATTACACAACATAAATTGACGTTACTTAGCGTAAAGTATTGCCTACGGCTATTTGGCTTTTACACAATAATAGCCCGCCGGCCGGTGCAAAGCACCGCGGCGAGACACGTAGTATACACCCTCCCCCATAGCGACTGCCCAAGCCAAGGCCGTTGCTCCTTGAGGCGCCCTTGAGCTTGCTTGAGTTGGCCCCCTTGCCCTTCTGGCTCGAGCGTAGTGGTTGCACGCTCGCCCTCTTGTCCGGTGAAGCTGTAAAGGCCCCGCGTCCAACAGCGTAGATCATTCACGCACACACACACACACATTCACAATACACAATAATAGGTTAGCATGGTGGCCTGCGCCGAAAATATCACCCGAAAAAATTGTTCTTAGCTTTCCACTCCGGGGGACAGAATATTTCTCATTTCCATGTCATTTTATGATTGCAAATGCTGAAGTATATTTGTTATTGGAAAACCGTAAAAGGTCGAGATGGTCCCTAGTCCTATTTTGGGATAGTATTATATTAATTTTTAACCATGAAACGAATGAAATGATTTTCGTACAATGGATAATAAAAATAAAATTACTTTTTTCTCTTTTATTAACTACGGACTACACGGATCGAGCCGTGGAATCAGGTATAAACGTTGTACCTGTTATTAATATTTTTTGAGCCGTACTGGACTGGCTTTCAATATCTTGGGGTCAGCGAAATATGCGATATGGATGTCAGTAGAATATAATATTGAACACATAATATAAGATGGTAAAACTAGTGGCTTCCTAATAATGAAAAGTGTCGCACTTTACCCACAAACGTTTGGCCTTCCAAAGCATTAACGCGTATTCAGTTTCGGGTGAGTGTAATCACAAACAAGCAGATCGTATTACTAGCTCCCAAATTCTTTTTCCTTTCTCATTTTGATGGGTTTATATCTCTATATATCTAGAAGTTCTCTATTTAGTGAGCCGATATAAACGTGAAACTATTTTGCTGTTTCAGTTGCGTATTTCAATATTTGAACTAGTCGGATAACTAAATTTCTTTTTTTGCTAAGTATAAAAACAGCGAACATTTTTATTTGTACGCCTCATACCACTAATAATAAATCAAGTCTTTTACATTTTTCAAATTAGCTCTAACCCAATAAGTTTAGAATATTTTTTTTCCATTAATTTTTTCAGCTAGAAACAAAATAAATGTGTTTGAAATATAATGAAACAAATCGAATGAGCTGTTGAATGAGAAGACCTTTATACTTATTTCATGATGATATTTGCCACCAAAATTATTAAAACAGTCACCAATATAACATTTTTGAACATACATCCAAAAAAAATACAAAAATATAAGGCGCTTCCGCGAAAAAACAAGTATTTTTGTACTCCATGCACTTCAACAAGTATATGAATTAAAGACTTAATATTTCAAATTATGATTCATGGCTGTATATTTTATAAACTGGTAGAAGGAATACACGATTAAACGAAATTTTCTCGATAGGAAATAAATCTAAGCCATCTCTATTGCTTTACATTTTCTGATTCCAACGTGAAACTTATCAATAACACTTACTTAAGAACATAGCAAATAATTGTAGGAAAGTTCTTGTTATTTAATTCATAGTGTAGTTTTATAAAACATATTTTTAATTTATAGTGTAGGTTTTTAGCAAATGATAAAATTTGTTTGAATCGGAATAAACCGTTTATTCCGAGCGCGCGCAATATTACCATCCCTTAGTATTCTTTTGCTAATTAATTGCATCACTGGCACTCTCCCGGTCGTTAAACAGTCGATCTATACACAAAACATTTGACTTTATCGTAACCTCACCGATAAGTTTCCTGTCACGTTCATCTTTATTTAGCATATTTATAGTATCATAAGTATGGCATATCAACACGATAGCGTCACGCTAAAGTTAATCTGTCCATGCTAAGCTTTCAGATGAATTTTCTCATTTGAAGGTAGCATGCAATCAAAGTGAGTTATAATGAGTAGGATACTCATCATAACTCATAAATCTGTAAGCACGCACATGTAGCATTCGTCCTAGACTACGTAGTCTGCTACGCATCCTACGATACTTCGTAGCGTAATACTCACCTACGTCGTAGCTACAAAAATAGAATAACGATAAAATAATAAGCTTCGTCATAGGTATATAATTACGTTTTCACGTCAACTAATTTTTTGTATCCAAGTAGGTATTCTATGAAAATATTAATATGATCATACTATGTTTAATATTGTCATTACACATGTATTTTATTTCATGATTTTAATAATAATACTTGCTAACTCACACTCCTACAGATAAATCAATCACGTAAACTAGTTCTTAACCGGTAATCTCTTAATACGAATGTCGTATTACGCCATTGGAATAGCGGAATAACTTTACTACTCCAATATCTAAAGCTAACCAATCCTCAAACGGTGCTCTTACGTATTAAATGATTCATGGCCAATGTGGAGTATTTCATAGAGCTTAACGACCCCAAGAGATATTTTGCTGTTGCATTGTAAAAAGCAATAAAAATATCCGGTCCGCAGAATGGCCCCCGGCTAACTGGCTTCGTCGGGTTACGAATATGCTCTTAACTCAATACAAACGATTTGAGCTCTACATATGTATAAACAGCTTTCCGTTCCAATCAAATTTTTACCAAACATTTGCACAGAACAAACGGCGACCACTTAACGAGCAATTATTGTCATCACACGGTAATGCACTCTTTTCCTCCAAAAAGGGAGGATTGAAAAAATTCTTGAGTTGAGTAGATTCATTTGGGTTCTGCTCTACATTCGATCGAAAGTAATGGTATTAGGGTATAGACGACACGATTAATAGTATTAAAGAGGAACGGTCACAAAGGAAAGTGATTGTCGACAAAGCCTGTGTGATTGTCTCTTTTATACCGAAGTTTACACCGTTATTCTAGGTTTTGACTAATTTGTGGAATAGGTAAGGTAAAAAAGAGCGTTTTTTAACCGTACAAGCCCAAGAAATTTCAATTTCCTTATGAAATTCCTATATTCTAATACCAGATCATTTCATTCTTCGAGTCAAAATCAGCTTCAAATGTATTAGACGAGATCACCCCATCCGAGCCGAACAAATATTGAAATAAGTATTATTCGATTCAATGGCTCTTCTCTACTTTCTACTCAATTCTTTGATATGATTTGATATGTCATTCAAAGACATCTGTGTCTATTTACTTGTGCGAGGGCCTTGGAAGATTGTAGATACATAATCAGATTTACACAGATTTTAAATAAATAAAATTTATAAATTATAATGATAAAATAGTTTATCACCTCCGGACATATGGATGACAATTTTAATAAAAAATAGTACTTAAAATATCAAAGATCCTGGCTGTGGGTCGCTGGTACCTGAGGTAGACTCATTCTAGACTGTGTATTTTACGCATTACAACTCACTATACCAGATTTATTGTCTTTTAGCACATATTAAGTAATCGCAACGTAAAAATATAACTCTTTTCTTTAATATTTTCATAATCTTAGTCAACCAAATATTTCTACACTTTAAAATAATAAAACATACATATTTGGTTTCTATTGCCGACGACTTGATCCAGTTGCATAGAACTTCTAGAGTGGCGCTACGTCTTTAAAAAACCTAACGCCGAAGTACCAGTTCAATAAATTATTGTAATATGTATATATCCTTTATTCATATACAAGATGTATCCTAAATAACGCAAGACCTCAGAGACCCCAACTAGATAATTGCTTTACAAATTCAATAAGAAAACCAAATTTCCAAATTTAAAGTTATTTACCCTATTTATACCCCAATTAACAATTAAAATTGTATGTTAATGTGTGCGTGTTGAGAATACGCTTTAGAATTGCATTTGAAATCTCCGTATTGCTTTGAATCAAGAATAAATTTAACTTGTTATACTGCACAGAAGGAGTAAAAGCATTTTATTTTCAAATTAAAAATAAATATTTAAGATACATTAAAAATAGATGAAATCAATTAAATACCGATTTATAACAAACTACTCTTAGGTCTTGCGTTAATTTTGTTACACCTTGTATAATAAAATATTCTACATTTATGTTTTCAAAAAATATAGGATGTGAAAACCCACAATGTGTTTTAAAACTTAATTATATATGCATCCTACATATGTACAATTAATTGATATACAATTATTTTACTAACATAACATTCCGTGGCCTTAAATGATGAGTAAGTGAAAATAAGAAGTCACAGTCGTAAATGGACTATAAGCTAATAGCGAGTAGGAAATAAACCCATAGCCGCGAACGCACGCACGGAAATGAAGTGGCCGTGGGCTTCCGGCGCCTGCACGCCGCGGTTGTTAAAGTGCCCCCTGTCGGCGGGAACCAACCGCTACTACACTTGAGTATCCTACCTCTATATTAAAATCCTTTTATCTATCTATCTATATCACAACGCCAGATCCCATGCGGAATAGGCAGAGAGTACAGAACTCGAACATATTCTTTCCTTATAGAGCTCTCTGGTTTCCTTTACTCTCATTGTTCAAAATGGCTTTTAGATTACTATATTATATAATAAAGAACTTTATCTTTAGGCACACTATGGGGACTTCTCAAAATGGAGACTTGTCATGAAGAGCATTTCTCAAAATAGGAATTCCATACTTCTTCTAATTATTTTTAACTAGTTTCTGCCCGCGACTTCGACCGCGTGGACATTAGAACGGAAACCAACATTTTTCCGGGATAAAAAGTATCGCATGTGTTAATCCAGGTAATAAACTATCTGTGTGTACCAGGTACAATTTCGTCCAAATAACTTCAGTCGTTTTTGAGTGATTGAGTAACAAACATCTAAACATACAAACTTTCCCATTTATAATATTAGTAGAATACCAACAATTGTTGGTGTTATAAATAAAAGTAAAATGAATTTACTGCATGGATTCAATGTGTTAGGTGTCGGTGTCATAAGCTTCTAACACATATTTTATACCTACTTGCAAATTTCTTTTTATTCCTAATCGGAGTTCAAAAGGCATTTCATTATATAAGACAGGAAGTCTATAGTTAGTATAGTTCTTGCCCCAAATTAATTTTTAATACTTGTAGACTGAAATTTTCTCTGTGTCACACCTCTCGTGCATATGCTGTGGTGAATATGGGTTCTACGTTTGTTTGTATACTTACAGTTGAACTGTTATTATTCATACAACTATAATTATTTATTTATATTGCATTTATCCTGTAATTAACTAGTTTTAGTAGCAATATATGGATTCGGCTATTGACTAGGTTTAATTACTCATGTTATTATTATAACAAAAGTTTTCTTTTACGCCCTCTCTTTTTTGATTGGTAGACCCTATGTTCACTTCCACAATTAAGAGGAAATTAACGACACCTCATTTATTAAAATCCATTAAACCGTTTAGGTTGCAAAGCATGCCAAAAAGTAGAGATAATTACATACACTTGGAAAAATAACCATCTTCCAAGAGCAGTCGGATAAAAATTAATCTAGGTACGAAGTTAGCATTTCGACAATAGACTTACTTATATCTAGTCATTATTCGTTAAACTAAAGGCTAGCACTACCCATTTGACTTTATAGGGGGGCCTAAAATTGTTGAGCACGCGTGTTGTCACTTTCAACTTAATTTATTTAATTTGTAGTGTGAACAGGAAGGCATATCAACTCGATACGTTAATGATGACGTATATTCATGTTAAGTTCTTTGAGGCCTCATATCATTTGTGAAAATACGTCAATGATCCTAGATTTGTTGAGGTCGTAATATACCTAAAGACATTTTCAAGCTATGGTGACGAAGATATGTGTAATATCTCACGATGATATCCGTGGGAGTGAAATGTAATGAGATAATGCCAGCGCGCAGACAGGCCGGAGTGACAGACGCACCGCGTCACGCTCCTCTTATTACGAACCTGTCTCATACTCAGCCGCCCCTGCGCCACACACGTGCTACAATTTTTTTTTTTTTTTATTTTTTTTTTTTTATATTGGCTTACTAACGACTGTTTACATCAGTTCAAGTATAATAGAACCAGCGTAATTATTTG
Source organism: Phalera bucephala (assembly GCA_905147815.2). NCBI lineage: Eukaryota > Metazoa > Arthropoda > Insecta > Lepidoptera > Notodontidae > Phalera > Phalera bucephala. The sequence continues at coordinate 18,695,760 of LR990622.1, forward strand.
CTAAATGTAACAATCACTTAAAAGTAAGCACCGCATGCAATTGCGTTACATAATTAAAAATAACAAAAATTGAAGGCACGGATAAAAAATGTAAAATAAAAAGACTGAGTCAATTAATGTAATAAAATAACAGCACTGCCATCGTCACAGCGATGTTTAAATTACATTAGACACCAACCGCTTGAAATGGACGTAAGAGTGGGTATGCACATCTATGATATCGCTGCAACTGTTCAGAAGCTTACACATACGAGGTATAGGAGAGTTTGTGCCCAGGACGGTCCTTCGGAACGGAGGATGTAGAGGAGTTATGGCAGCGCGAGGCATTCTAGATGGTACCCGGAATGAAATTTTATATAGTAACTGAGGGCAATCTATTTTCTGACGTAATATTTTAAATAAAAAGAGGCAATCAGCTACACATCTGCGTTTCTCCAATGAGGGTAAATTGAAGTGACATAAACGTGACTCATATGATCGTATCGCATTCGCAATACCCGAAGAAAAGGCTAAGTGCCAGAAAAACCTTTTCTGAATACGTTCTATCCTCAGGGTGTGTACTGCGTAATGAGGCCTCCATACAACACTTGCATATTCTAGAATACTACGCACAAGACTGCCATAAATCGATATTTTGGCCCTGTTGCCGCGGAAAGGTTTGATAGTCCTTATGACAAATCCCAACATACGAGATGCCCTTTTTATATTATTATCTTGGTGGGGTAAGAAGGTCAGCCTCCTATCGAATATGAAACCTAGATCTTTGATTTGGTCCTTTTCTAGTACTGCATTGGAGGCTATGTGGTAAGTTGTAGGAAGTAAACTCTGTTTGCGCAAAAATTTTACGTGGTAGCATTTATTTACATTTAGACTCATGAGATTAGCTTCACACCACTCCTCGAGCTTATCAATATCTTGTTGAAGAAGATAGGAGTCATTAGCTGATTCTATTACCCTGCAAAATTTTAAATCATCTGCATACATAAAACATTTGGAAAAGTTAAAAGCATTCGTGATGTCATTGATGAAGATGTTAAATAGAACGGGACCAATGTGGGAACCCTGAGGAACACCTGAGGTGATTTTATAATATTCGGAATGATGACCATTGGCTACAATAAAAAAGCTGCGATTTTCAAGGTACGATTTTAACCAATCCAAAAGAGAACCATTGACGCCGTACGCGGATAGTTTATGTAGTAGGATGTCATGTGGCACACGATCAAAAGCTTTGCTGAAATCAGTGTACAGTACGTCAACCTGTTTGTTGGAGTCAATAGCCTCCACCAAGTATTCCGTAAAAGTGACTAAATTGGTGCTAGTAGATCTGGAGCCTATAAAACCATGCTGACTATCGCTAAAATAATGCTTCATGTATAATTGAAGGTCGGGGCAAATTAAAGATTCAAATATTTTTGCAATTGTTGACAGGATAGAAATAGGTCTATAGTTGGAAATTTTATCATTTTCCTTTTCGTTATTCTTAAAAATCGGAACAACTTTAGTCCTCTTCCAAATGTTCGGAAAGATTCCTGTAGCAAGTGATTTGTTGAAAACGTACACCAAAGGAGTTACCAGAGATGAGGCACATGAATATATAAAAATAGGAGGAATTCCGTCAGGTCCCGCACCCTTCATCCTATCCAATGATTTTAGTTTACTTAGTAGAGTAACCGAGTCAATGACGGGAGCAGTCAACAGCAGACTGTTCTCGTAAATTTTTTTAAGGACGCTTACTTCTTGTTTGTTTGCTGATGTTCTCGAGGTATTAAAGTCAGGTTCAGTGACGTTAGGAGAGGAAAAGTGTGCTGCAAACATATTGCATATAAGATGCCCGTCCGAGACCGTCTTTTCTCCGTCCGTCATATTTTGTGGAAATGTGCTGGACCCGCCGCGCCTCGACTTAACGTAGGACCAGAAACATTTCCTTTTCTTAGGTACACTTATGGGTACATATTTATTAATCATATCACGAAACAATTTTGTAGAAGCAATCCAGCATATTGTTTACATCTATTTGTTGACTAAAAAGAAGAGGCCAATTGATATTTTCAAGTTCTTAACAAATGCTTTCGTAATCTGCTTTGTAAAAATTTTGTTTGATGTTATCAGGATTATATGGAAGCTTCCGCTTCAGGCTTGGTTTAATGTCAATTTCGAGCGGTGGATGTAGATTATCAGTACGGACCAGTGCATTCTGTGAGCAACATACATAACAATAAGGGAGATTGGTCAGCACTAAGTCAAGTATGCGTCCAGCATCATTGGTTATATGGTTGCGTTGTTTGAGTGAATTAACATGAATGAAATCAGAGAGAATTTGGCATATACCGGTTACCATATATTTGTTTGATGAGTCGTCAAAAGACACCCAATCAATAGTCCCTAAATTAAAATCACCAACAATACACGATGGCAGACCAGACTGATCAAACACATTATTACAGGAGTCCAAAAAAGTCTCCAAAGCTTGTCGATGTACAGGAGGAGGTAGATACACTGCGCATAGGGCTATTTTACGTATAGTTTTCGATATTTGTATATCTACAGTCACCCACAGATCTTCGCACTGGCTCTCCCACTTGTCAATGCGCCTGGAGTTTATTATGTTCGACACAGCTATTAATACACCTCCACCGTCCTTCTTTCTGCCATCTCTATCTCTCCTATAGACAGTATACCTATTGTCAAACAGCTCAGAGCTTGCAACGGAATTATTTAGCCATGTCTCCGTTAATATTATAATATCATAATTTTCGCAGCACAATTGCCTATAAAATGTATGGGTTTTTGTACGTAACCCTCTCGTATTTTGATAATATAAATTAATTTTTTTGAATTTTATTATTTTGAAGTACAGTGACACTTTGTTGAAAACAAGAAGTAGGAGAAAAACGTGTAGTAAATTAAAATTACATACTAAGCTAATTTGTTAACACTGTCCATACTTTTAATTAGTTTATAATCAGAACCTTCACTTTTTCGTACGAAAATACGTCCACCACGTACCCAGACGTACTTATAACCTATTTGCCTTGCTTTTATTCTAGCGGCAGCATGCAAAGTCTTATTTGCAGGAGACAAGTGTTCCGACACGTAAATAGGTGTCAGTGAGCCAGAGCATCCTAGGTGTGAGCTGTTTAGCTTATTTTGAGGATGTGCTTTATTATAAGCTATAGTGCAAGCTAAAAACTCGTCGCGGACCCTTGGAGATACTAGTTGAACTACTATTGATCTCGGTCTCGAGTTATTGCGATCAAGCTTGGCAACCCTGGAGCAGTGCTGAACGCCACCATCACCAAGTTTACATCCGACCACTTATGATAGATTAGAAATCATTTCGAAAAGCTGTTCTTGTTTGTTTTCGGGAACACACTGAATTTCAAGGTTATTTGAGCGAGCATGTTGTTCGATGTTGTCAATTCTTGAACTAAATTCATTTATAGTATTTTTCAATTCAACATTCTCTTTCTGCAATTCCCGTACAATCTCTTTAGTTGAAGCATACTCGTTAATAAAGTCTTCATATTGAGTGTTCATGAAATTCATTGAGTCACGCATTTGTTCCATTTGTTCTCTTATAGGTTTTAACTCAGAGCTAAAGGAAGCCCTCATTTTCTTACTAAATAGAGAGAGTTCAGTCTCTAACACATTTTTTACAATGTCCCGAGTGTCTTCGAGGTTGAGCGGAGTATTATCCAGAGCCTTAGGCGGCGAGTTTAGGGCCGGTCTCTTTTTGCCTCTAGAAGTAGTAGCGGTATTGCATAGAGGAGTGTTATCGTTCTTGGTTGACTTTGGAACGATATTCTGGCATTCTGGACATAACCAAGTCCCTGGCAGTTCGACATTTTCGGAAAGCGATAAGCACACATAGTGATAAAATTTGAGACACTTCTTGCATTTAGTGCGATTTTAGTGCCGTCTATATGTTGGTTGCAGCATCCCCAAGTAGTAGTAGAAGACATCGTAATATTTATTTTGCACAATGTTCAAAGTTTACAACTTTACAGTTGTACAATAAGACCGACTGGTGACGGGGTTCGATCCACTGTCGTTTCGTTCCCAACCAACTTTTGGATGAATGCGCTACACTGCATTAGACAATTAACAACTTTATAGTTGTACAAAAAGACCGATTGGCGACGGGGTTCGATCTACTGACGTTTCGTTCTCAACCAACTCTGGGATGAATGCGCTAATTAATTTATATTAACAAGATCGAAAACCTTGTGTCTTTGTGTTTGCTTTTCTAACTGTTTTATCGACGTTGACTTAAATGTTTGCAAGTGGTGACATCTTGTTGATGTCACCACTTGCAATAAACTGTGGTTAGAGTCTAAGTAAAAGTTCGAATAAAAAACGGATCGCACAATTATTACTGTCTGATATTTCGTTACTTTTGGTTTGTAATTCACAAAAAGCTTATAGTTTTTGTTAGTTTATTACATAAAACTTACACTTGTATTAGTTTTTTCAACAGTTTATCCACTATTTAAAATTTAAAAAGTTACTATTGTCCAGGGCACAGTTCTGTATTTTAAGTTTTCAGGTGCTAGAATGCTGAAGATAACAATATCACTTGCACCTTGCTTCGGTAGCTTTAATATAATACTTCAACTGACTCAAACTAACAACTAATTCTATTTTTGTTAATTAATTTAGTACGGAGGCCATTCACTGTAATGTTTACAAGATGGTGGTGCCATCTATCTACTCTCATCTATCACTATACCAAACATTACTCAAAATTAAGTTACTAAACCACTTATGGAAATACAAAATTTGTTTTGATATTCAATATATTTTTTATTCCTCATTATGGCAGCAAATAAAGAAGCATTAGCTGTTCTAATTTTTAAAAGAAAACTTATTTCGATATCCTGCATTTTGGTATGAGGTCGTGGCGATTCTCGGAGAAGACCTTTGGCTTATAGTGGTCGTCTTTAGGCTAATATGCATGGACTGGAATAAACATTGAGTCGTGTGCCTGAAGACCATTAGTAAACACCTTGAAGTCTACACTGATGTGACATAGGTACATTTCGTTGACGACGCTAGCTCCTAAGGAGAGATAAGTTTTCAACAGCACCAACAACATTTTCCCATCCTATGATTTGAATCTAGGACCTTGTAATTGTCAATAGATTATGCGCCGGTAGACCAACGAACCGTGAAACTGTTGTAATTACAAAAACTCGCCTGTTCAAAAATTGAGTTTCAATTCCTATTTTTTAACATCCAAAGGCATCAAAATATTTCAGACTAGGAAATTCTTAGGTGAACATGAGAATAGCTGCCACATAATGTCCCAGCACACGCATGGCGGCCTCCGGTTCGTTTCCGTAGGAAGCACCCAATCGTCGAGCCGGGCTTCTTGTCCGGAAGATACTTGCTAGATTTCGTGATGTAGCTTTCAATAATTATTCTACTTGTAGTTCTTTTTATCGAGATACATTTCAGTTTCTCACAATATTCGTGTAAACTCAAATTCAAATAATTGATTTTGTATAAATCCTACGGGTGTTGTACGTACATATTATTGTCTGATCAAATGTAACTACTAATCCACCACCGGATCGGAACGAGGCCTGCACTAATAAAAACTGTCGAAAAAACTCAGCGGGCTTGTCTTTTTTACTTAATTCTTCTTCTCTTTTTGTATAGGTACAATGTTTAGGATACAATTAAGAAGTTTGCGATGTAGCTCCAGTGTGATGCCTTAAGACCGAGATATAAGACTAATGATGTTATTTCTAAGAAGTGTCTAAAGGATTCTAGATAGACCAATCCCCGCAAGCAGCACCCGTTCAAAGTATGATTACTGGAACAGCCAGCGTGTTTTGCACAATTAATTTTAGTAATTCGATAAAAATATTATAACTAAATATAAAACTAGCAGTGCTTCGCTACCGGTCGACAGCAGCGCCACTTATTCCATGTTACTTCTGGATAACGCATCTTTCTAATGGTGAAATATTTTTTAAATCGGTTCAATAGTTCCAGAGTTTATCGATTACAAAAAATCTCTCTATTTTATAACAATATTAGTGTAGATAACTTTCTAATTAAGTATCTACTACGCTTTATCCTAACTAGTTCTCATGAATGCCAATTTGATTTTTTTTAATATCTACAGCAAATTTTACTTGTGACGCGATTTCACGGATGATTTCCGATAAAATGCCTAGTGGACTATCTAATCATTGACTATCTAATCGTGTAAAGACGGTAAAGATCAGAATTTGATTAGCTCGCATCGTATTAAGGTACACCCAGTGGCCTCATTCAAGAGTAAATTATAATAAAATACAAGCTATAGGGAGTCATCTGTTCCAGAAAGTCAAAAAAGGCAAAATAATGTTTAATTAAAGCGATTATAGGTAGATAATCTCTCAAGAAATAGAATCTATGGTTAAAAAAGTAGTCGTTTTATTTTATTGCAAATAATTAACGGATAGATTTATTAGTCATGTATTAATTTATTTTTATAATAGTATGTTAAAAGCTTTTCATATGAACTTATAAAGCCAAAAATCATTACCATTTGAAAGCCTCCATCGTTTCAGATGGCTATAAAAATGACTATGGGTAAACCAATACTAATTTTTAAAACTAAATAGCTAAAGCTAGTGCATTAGCTGTTAACATTATCAGTATAAGTAACACTTTACGTTATAGGCAATGGGCCTGCAAAATTTTAAAAATATACTGAGAAATTCGACGATACCTATGTATCATGCCAGATCCTTTACGGAGTAAGCAGAGAGTATAGGGTTCCATCAGGTTTCCACTGACCATACAGACGATATTATACTTAAATATTATATACGCGGCTATGGATTAAAGACGTCCGTTTGGTCAACAACTGATAGTACAATATCGGAGTGCGGGCAACGTATGTCGGTCTGAATATACATCATCGGAAAGTTTAATTAATTAACACGCTTTTATTTCGCAACCATATCGAAGTGAATGCTTATGCGACACACTCAACCTGATCGTTGCTGATCCAGGGGCGGCCGGCCGGATCCCAAGAGAATTCGGACATTTGGGAAAGGTCGCCGCCTTAAAAACATCCTTATGTGGTTACCGGGAAAAACATTTATAGTCTTTCTACTCATAAGGTACACGAGATACTAAGTATACTCGAAACCTGTAATTCATTTCGTACCCCATTTTCTCAAAAAACTATTCAATGAAGAGAATATTAACCACCTAAATAATACATTTACTGAATATAAATATTAAATAATTCTTATGTATTTAGTATTCCTATTGTTAATTACGTTAACTAGTTAATATTATTACTGATTAATTATACGGTGTGGTCCATATATACCACGAATTTACCTAAAATCGCTGTAGAAGGTTTGTACTGCCCTACAGTCTGTGTTTTCGACTGTAACCGTATCATATCCTCCCTTTACCCTTTAAGAGATAATTCTTATGTTTGAGAGTATAAAAATATAATATTGTAGTCATTTGTACCCTTTACCTTATAACGACTCAGTCTGTGGTCTTTTCCAATATTTATTATCCAATTTAAAATCAGTCGGCGTTTACAAAATGTATATCTGAGGCTTTCTTTATTTCACGATCAGAGAGGTTTCGAGGTGCTTACTCGGGAGTAGTTCAGTTTATATTCGACGGCAGTATCCGTACGGCACATTTGCTTCCAATTCAATTCTCTGCTCGGCTCGTTGCAGCGGTGAATGAGCCATCGCCGAGATTGTCTCCGCGCATGCGCCGAGCCCGCCCGGCCTACCGGCGCGACACATACCTCACGCTTTTACCTGCCAGGAAATCTGTTTATGCCGTTATGTAAACGAAATGTACGCGCAAATTACCTACTTGCCCTACAGGTGCGGTAATTTAATAGTATTATCTACCTGCCGCAATTCGTAGCAAACGAGATTTTCTGAGGTGTCTACATAAAAGTATCAGCATTAATAATCTTGTAAAGATGAAAGTAACCTCAATTCAGCGTCAGGAAAAATAATACCGTAAGCATAATGCTGTAGAACATAACCATTCTTCTTCTTTGTTTTTTGAAAACGTAGTCTCACACAAGCTATCATTCCTGAGTCATGGACGGATTGACTAACATGAAATCTGCATGCAGGCAAATATCCAGACTGAAACAAATATTTGAGGAACGCACAAAGTTTTGTCTCGTGCGAGGATCGATCGTGTTAGATATTATAACATATAAGTGTTTTTGTCCCTAATAAAATAAAATAACTATTTATGTAACAAATAAGTACATATAGAGAGATAATCTGTTTATACAAATGTTTATTTTTGTTTATTCTACACCAGGTGACGCGGACAATATCGACACAAAAACTTTATTCTGGGCACAAATTGTTTTTGGTGTATTGTATCTTGCGGCATTGCACGATTGCACTCCCCGAGCGGCGCCGCATACAGCGCGTGAACTGCGCTGCCGTGCCACCGGATAATAAATGTTAAGCCAGGAAATAACTTGATGAAACCTTTTGCTCTTTCAGCAAACAGGTAGTAACGACCACTAGATACCCATTACATCGCTAGTCTGTGGCTTCGTATTTTACTATCTATCAGTTTAGCTTTATTTCACTGAAGCGAAATGCTAAAAGCAACATTTACCTACCGCTAGCATTGAACATCCTATAACGTAGGAAGTTGCATAAGTAGACATAAGTTCTTTCGTTCTCATTACTTATAAAATCAAACGTTGGCCTTTCAAATTTGCAAGATATTTTCGTGGTATCATAATGAATTGCACACTCCAAGCCGCACCTCGCGCGACAGGTGAACTGCGCTCCCGTGCGACCGGACATAAATATAAAACCAGGAAACAATGTGATGAAACGTTTTGCTCTTTCAATAAACGAGTAAGACCCACCGAAAGATACCCATTACAATGTTACTTTGTAGCTGCCGATTTCACTATCTTTCAATTCAGCTTGATTTCACTGGAGCGAAATTCTACGAGCAACATTTATTCCTAGTATTGGACATACTCGTACTATAACGTATGAATATTTTAAATGAGTCCCAGTATGAGTCCGGAGTCTGGAATTGTGCCCGGTATATGGCAATAGGCTCGCCCCCTATTACATGGGACCTAACATCGTCGGCGAAACGTGGGTGTACTCAGTACACCTCTGCCACCCCCTCTGGGGAATATAGGCGTGACGGTGTGTAATATTTTAAATAGGACAGAAAGGTGATCCATTTCACTAATATTATGTGCAATATGCATAAAAGTTAAGTGACAAATAGGTAGGTACATAATTATATTCATATTGTGATAGCGACTATTCGCCACAAAGTTACATAAGTAAATAGACATAAATTCGTCTGTTTTCATTACCACCTCATCAAAGCAACATATTTTCGTGGAAACACAATAAATCTTAGCTGTGACAACATCCAATATAAGGCTATGGCCTTCAATATTTGGGTTAAATATTTTTATGATAGAATTGCGTGTACGCCTACCGTTTACATTATACAGCTCCTTCAAATGTAAATGTTGATTACTAAGACCATGGTCATGTCTAATATTATATCCAAAGGTAGTGTATATAATATGAAACATGAAATATTCTCGAGTCCCTAAATTCAATCTTTTTCTAAGAAGTGAACAAAGGTCAACAAAAACGTTTTACTCCTTAACTCTGTCTAAAAGCTAAGCTATTATTTATCCATCAGCCGGATGCCATAATTGAAAATGTGTTGTCACAGAGGTAAATTTAACTCGACCGAACTCGATTTACTTTAGTTTGTTCACGCACTTTTAAACTGCCCAGCACTGTAGCAATTGTTTCAATCTAAAAATACCAGGTTAAACCGTTGGAAAGTATTATATTGCTGTGTGGTTTCCAAATGCCTTATGCAATTTTTAATATTTCTGCGAAATGGACAGTGGGAAATTTACTCGCATTCTTGAGTCAGGGGAATTATTAAAAACCATAAAATATAGCAAGCAATAAGTATTATTTCGTGAAGCTCTGAATGCCAATGTGGATAATTAAAATATCTATGCAGCCACAAACGGCAGACAATTGCACGTAGCCTAAATAAGCAACTAGACCACAATTTATCTCGATTAATTATTGCAAGTACCTAATAAGTTAAAATTCTATTCGACACGACAAAGGCGGCGACATTTATTTTGAGACTTAAAGACATAATAGAGACGTGTCAACGATATCGTTTAAACGTTCAGCGCACCTAACTTTGCACGTAGCTACGGCGCTTTACGAAGAGAATGGAAAGCTTTAAGCTTGTATACGAATTTCTATACTATTTCGAACGAGTCTTCTGAGACGCACATCACACGATAACAATTTTAAGTGTCTTTTGGGTCTAACAATGTTAGCAGTCTCGAGGATTAGATAGATAAGATGCGTCTATCTACGAATATGATATATTTAGATGCACCTATTGGAAAATGAATTATAAACTAAAAGCTTATGATTTTTTTGGCACAACGGAGCTATCTTGTCTAGCTGAAGAGTATCTACGACCACTTTGCGTCTCCATCATCAGACCCCATATTATTGCCTTGTCACCGACATCACTTTTATTAGTATACCTTTCAGTCTTCTAAGTGTTAGATACCTACTATAAATGTCACTCGTACCTGCGTTGTATGTGAGTGCATTATGTGCCAGCAAAGCCACGCAAATACAGAAAACAAAATCCAAACATTGCCATATGTTCGCCTATTGTGTTAACTTGTCCGGAAGAAGGATATTTATTGCGGCTAAATTTTAATTAAACTCGAATTAAACCACGTTTCACGGAACCGCAGCGATTTACAAAAGTTATTTACTTACACCTGTATTTAACACGTACCTACCTACCGTATCCGTTCATACATGGTACCGTATTTGTACATAAATAAACTATGAAGGTCTAACACTATAATTAATCTACCCCAATTAGAGGATTAAAGCAATCCTATAAATTCAAAACGAAAACCAAATTTCCAAATTAAAAGGTTTTTTACCCTTTATTTAAGCACTTTTATACCCCAATTAAGAATGAAACTTGTACATGTATGTGTGCGTTTTGAGAAATACGTTTCAGAAATGCATTTGAAATCTGCTTATTGCTATGAATCAAGAATAAATTAAGTTTTTATAGCGAGTGCCAACCACCAATACGGTTACATAATATGGGCGAACCCAAAACCCCTCATAAGGTTTTTTTTACTTCCTATCATTTTTCACTTCACAAAAATTCTATATCGAGAGGATATAAACAAAATACAATTGTAGTTTACCTATACAAGTAGAACCTCTCCAATTTCATTACCGGCTCCTGTAGTAGTTATCGAATTAAGATTGTTCCGCTTCCAGCTGGCATCATTTTAATGGGGAGAATGTCCTCACTTCTCTCTCGGATCCTTTTTATGACTGTCATTGCTGCTTATTATAGGATATATTTGAAAGAAGTGAGCGAGGAAATTAGACTCGGCAGGGTGGTATTTTAATTAAAAGCTGAAATGGCAACTTTTTAAACAGCGTTCAAGGATATAGAACGGGAAACATAAAAGTAATCTTGCTTACTGCCTCGTTTCAAATTCGCTATGGAATATACTCTATGCTAGAAGATATGCAAATCAGATGATCGTAAAAAGAAGCTCTTTTATTACTCGTATTACGAGAGTGGATATTCTGCTTTTGTTTGTACACATTGTTATTTAACGTTCTTTTTATAAGACACAGGCAAATAGTTTGTAGGATTACGCCCTCGCCGGACTAACTTGATAAGTTTCGCCCGGTATAGCCACCAGAGATGTGGGCGAATAGAAAAAGATTGGTGTATCGAGCAGGATTCTCACTACACTTCTAGCTACAGATACAGATGGAAATGTACTCTGCCTAAAACGATCATTGCGCGACCTCTTCCGACGCGACCACTATACAGTACTACCGGACAAAATTATATATTCCGGCCTGCTGATAGAAAACCCCAATAACACAATCCGATCTAGAATTCGAACCCGGGACCCCATTATCGCCAGTCGCACCATGCATCACGAAACAAACGAGACATCGGTGAACTAATAACTCTGCACTACAATTTGCAATGAATAGAAACTAATGCAAATTATCTGTTTTGAAGGCGCTACGATACAAATAGGATATCTGTCACAAATGCTTCGTCGAGTACAGTGCCTACCTCAAAGCAATTCAATTACACTACTTTTAAATATTACTACATAAATAATGTCAATCGTCATACTCACTTAAATATAGTAATTAATAACGTATATCTATACTCAGTATTTTATAATGAGGTGCAATGCACGCCACTGTCAACGAGTTCTGCCATTCGACATGACTAGTTGGTCGCAGTGCAAGGACAGATCTTCACGCCAGATCCCTAGCGGGATAGATGAGTATGTATTTAAAAGCAGATGGCGATGTCTACGTCGAATTACAAAATCACTACACACTGACACTAGACCTAGACTATTTTACCATGACCAAATAGACCGGGTCTTATCTGAAGGACAAGTCAGGAGTCTCCGTAACCGGCGAGCGTGTATGAGACGAACTATGTGAGTAGAAGAAGCTAGAGAGGTATGTAAGGAAAGAGCCTGTTGGAACTCTGTACTCTCTGCCTGCCCGTTAGGGATCTGGCGTGATGATATAGATCGATAGATAGATAGACTACACACTGTACTGTACACCTTCATTCATCGCTTTCAGTATTTGAAGACTTTTATCCAGATATATTTTAAACAGACTAGCGGACAACACGTAACCCTGCTTGACGCCGATTTCAACGTCAAACCAGGGTGACCTGTTACCACCCACCCGTGCGCATGCCTTGCAAACCATATAAGTGGACTGGACGGCTCGCAACAGAGTGGCATTTATACCATACTCTGGCAAAATGTCCCAAAGTCTCTTTCTCACAACTCTGTCAAACGCCTTCTCCAGATCCACAAAACCGCAGAAGACCTTCCAGCCCACTGCCAGATGCTTCTCTACGATGTTGTGGCAAGAGAAAATATGCGCCTATAAACTTTTATGTGGGTCGTAAAAGTAGGCACGCAGGCAAAGCTCGGCCTCGGGTGACATTGTGCTGCGCCTCAAATGACCTGCTAAATTAATTTAGCGGTAATGAACCTTAAGTTTGAAGACATCATAACATTAGCTAACTAAACGACTTATCATGATTATGTTAATGAACAAGAGAAAATGAAAAACATATTTATTTCATTTTATTTTATTCAAAAGGGACAGAAACAGAGAACAGATAAGATTTTTCATAACCTATTAATACACAAATTATTAATCTGTTATCCACTTACAACTATACACATCATTCTTAGTTTAACAGTTTTTATATCTATTAACTACAGAACATAAAGAGAACGAAAAAAAAAAAAAAAAAAAAAAAAAAAATTATACATACTACATGAGAAGTAGTGGTCGGGTAAAAAATACAAGTCAGAACTAAGTCAATATCAAACCATGTGTCCAAGTTTGGGCACATACATCAAGTTAAGCTTGAACAACAATGAATAACAAATTCATTGTCTCTGCGCTGTGACCAACAATCATTTCTCTAAGATAAATTGGTTTCAGTCCCCTTCATAGCGGTGAATACGTTTCTGATTCCCATTTCGTAATCGATAACATGTTGCCTATTCTATATACAAGGTGTATCATAAATAACGTAAGACCTCAGACATCCCGATCAGATAATTGCTTCATAAATTCCATACGAAAACCAATTTTCCAAATTTAAAATTTTTAACCTCTTTTTTACGCACTTTTATACCCCAATTAACAATGAAACTTGTACGTGTATGTGTGCGAATTGAGAAATAAGTTTTAGAAATGCATTTGAAATCTCTGTATTGCTTTGAATTAAGAATAAATTTAGTTTATTATAACGCACTATGAAGGTAACAGCATTTTTTGCAAATTTAAAAAATGTATTTTACATAAAAATAGTTAGAAAAATCTAAAAAACCAACAAAACAAGAAAAATCGAACAAACTACTTTCAGGTCATGCGTTTATTATGTTACACCTTGTATAGTATCTGTAAATACTTGAGTGGTTACTATTTATACAAAACCTAAAGTATTTGCCTAGGGTCAGTGTGGGATCAGTAGTATCTCAAGCAAACAGGTAGTGTTTCTTTCCGAAATCTTTTTTGTCCTCCTTCATTCCGGTAGATATATTTTATGTGGATCTTCTCGTATTCAACGTTGGTAAACTTCACTTGCCGCGTGGTTCCCGGCTTAGAATAGGACCAACCCATCTCATCCCATCGGGTGTCGTACAAGGCGCCTAAGGGGAAACTTGGGAATGGGCTGCAGCGTTCCCTTAACAGTTCTACCATCAAAAACTGCGCTCGCCAACCCGCCTGCCAAGCGTGGCGAGTATGGCAAACCCCCCCAATTTATTAAAATGGAAGAAAAGGATAAAGCAGACCCCTAGTCCCCGGCGGTCCTGTTCGTCCTGGCCACGGTAGCAGCTATGGTAACGACAGGACAAGGGGTGCTAAGAATCTCCGGCAGAGATTCGGCTACCACCAACTACGAAAATTGGCCCTGGTGACATACAACGCACGCACGTTAAGGACAGATGAGAAGCTTGTTGAGCTGGAAGAAGAGATAAACAAGTTGCGGTGGAATATTGTTGGTTTATCGGAGGTCCGAAGAAAGGGCGAGGACACGATAACCTTAAAATCCGGCAACTTGTTTTACTACCGGGAGGGCGAACAGCAGTCCCAAGGTGGTGTCGGATTTATCGTCCACAAGTCACTCATAGACAACGTTGTGTCCATCACTAGTGTGTCGAGCAGGGTAGATACTCAGAATATACAAAAGATATTCGCTGAAGGTCATACAGGTCTACGCACCGACCTCGGCATACTCAGATGATGACGTCGAAGTAATATATGAGGACATTAGTAGAGCCATACATACTTCCAAAGCACACTTTACAGTGGTTATGGGTGACTTCAATGCGCGGCTAGGCAAACAGGGCGATGATGAATTGAGAGTGGGGCAATTGGGATATGGGCAACGCAACCCCAGGGGTCAGAGGCTGGCCGAATATCTGGAGAAGGAGGGACTCTTTATGATGAACTCTTTCTTCCGGTAGCCGCCTCATAGGAAATGGACCTGGATGAGCCCTGATGGTTCCACAAAAAATGAGATAGACACCATCATGAGCACCAAGCGACAAATATTTAATGATGTCTCCGTGATTCACAGGGTAAAAACCGGCAGTGATTACCGAATGGTCAGAGGCACATTAAATATTAATGTCAAAATGGAAAGATCGCGTCTGATGAAGTCTACGCTCCGACCTTCTATTGCACATATCCAAAACCCCGAGAACTTTCAACTCGATTTGTCAAACCGCTTCGAATTGCTAGACAGCAGCGCATCAGTGGACGAAATCAACAATAGGTTGGTAGAGACTGTCCCTACGGTCGGGTCCAAGCATTTTAAGCCCCACCGTAAAAATAGGCCTCAAAAGCTATCTGACTACACCCGAAACCTTATGGCTGAGCGACGTACCATGACACTCCAAACCTCCGATGATGCTAAGTCCGATAGGCAGCTCAATGGACAGATATTGAAGTCCTTGCGACACGATTTACGGTCCTTCAATACAAGACGTATTGAGGAGACCATAGAGCAGAACAAGGGCTCCAAAGTGTTTGCAAGAGACGCGTCTATTAGGCAAAGCCAGTTGACGAAGCTGAAGACGGAGGACGGAAACGTAACGTCGAATAGGTCAGAGGTGCTCAGGGAGATAGAGAGGTTCTATGGGGAGTTGTATACCATATCCCGGACATCAGCCTGTACGAGATTAGGATGGCTCTCAAACAACTTAAAAACAACAAAGCGCCGGGTGAAGACGGAATTACCGCAGAGCTTCTGAAAGCGGGCGGATCGCCGGTACTTAAAGTCCTTCAGAGGCTGTTTAATTCCGTCTTGCTCGAAGGAAAAACGCCGGAAGCATGGAACAGGGGTGTGGTGGTGCTGTTTTTCAAGAAAGGTGATAGCACTTTATTAAAGAACTTTAGGCCCATCACGCTGCTGAGCCATGTTTATAAGTTGTTTTCGAGAGTCATCACGAATCGTCTCGAACGCAGGCTTGATGACTTCCAGCCTCCCGAACAAGCCGGTTTCCGGAAAGGCTTTAGTACCATAGACCACATACATACGCTGCGGCAGATTATACAGAAGACCGAGGAGTATAATCGGCCACTATGCTTGGCGTTTGTGGACTATGAAAAAGCCTTCGATTCGGTCGAGACTTGGGCGGTTCATAGATCTCTCCAGCGATGCCGCATTGACTATCGGTACATTGAAGTGTTGAAGTGCTTGTATAATAACGCCACCATGTCAGTCCGAGTACAGGGGCAGTGCACGAAGGCGATCCCCATAAAAAGAGGAGTAAGGCAGGGAGACGTTATTTCTCCGAAACTGTTTACGGCCACCTTAGAGGACGCCTTCAAGCTCTTGGAATGGCAAGGACTTGGCATCAACATCAATGGCGAATACATCACTCACCTTCGGTTTGCCGACGACATTGTGGTCGTGGCGGAGTCACTGGAAGATCTAGGACGAATGCTCGGTGACCTCAACAGAGTATCTCAACAAGTGGGTCTTAAAATGAACATGGACAAAACCAAAATAATGTCTAACGTCCATGTCGTACCCACCGCACTCGCCGTTGGGAACTCTACTCTTGAAGTTGTCGACGAATACATTTACCTGGGACAGGTAGTCCGGTTAGGTAGGTCCAACTTTAAGAGAGAGGTCAATCGACGAATCCAACTCGGCTGGGCAACGTTCGGGAAACAGCGCAACATCTTCTCATCCAAAATACCTCAGTACCTTAAGACTAAAGTTTTTAGTCAATGTGTGTTACCAGTGATGATATATGGATCAGAGACGTGGTCTCTTACAATAGGTCTCATAAAAAAGCTCAGAGTGGCTCAGCGAGCTATGGAGAGAGCTATGCTCGGCGTTTCTCTACGCGATCGAATCAGGAATGAGGAGATTCGTAGAAGAACCAAGGTCACCGACATAGCCCTCAGGATTAGCATGCTGAAGTGGCAATGGGCGGGCCACATAGCGCGTAGATCGGACGGGCGTTGGGGCAGAAAGATTCTAGAGTGGAGACCACGTATTGGCAAGCGCAGCGTGGGACGACCACCTGCCAGATCGACCGACGATCTTGTGAAAATCGCAGGAAGTTATTGGATACAGGTGGCATCGGACCGGTTACGCTGGAAAGCGATTGGGGAGGCCTATGTTCAGCAGTGGACAAGTATAGGCTGAGATGATGATGATGATGAAACTTCACTTAATTCAAGGTAACTATCGAAGAATGTAACCTATCGAGGAATATAACCGAATGTTATGCTTTTTTTTAATGTCGCGAGTTCGATTCCCGCACAGGATAAATCTTAGTGTGATCCACAATTATTTGTTCCGGTCTGGGTATTTGTAAATGTGAATTTTCATGTTTGTAAACGCACATGCTTTCGAAAAGACGGAGGTGCGTGCCTGGGTTTGAATCCGAGACTTCTGACTTTACAGTCAATCGATCTAACCGCTAGGCTTTCACTGTTTTGTTTCAATTTATGTACAGGTAACAATGAAAATTAACTTTACCACTAGCTCCACCCTTTATTAATTCGTATCCAATTTTCCAATTATTCAAACTTAGCTTATATTATAACTAAGTGTAGGTACTTCATAAACTTAAGTTACATAAATGAAAATTCAAGCTCGTTCTAATAAATTCCACGGCATAGATTCATATTAAAATTTAGATAATACCCGCCACTTCCTATTCCGCGTATGCGGTTACTTAATGTGTAGTTAATTATGCACTATCTACGTACTCGTTATCTATATAACAGGTAACTTTTATAAAATCTTTTGTTGTTTTAACATATTCATTGTAGATCGAATAAAAATCTATTATCCATGGGAACTGAAGTGAAAGGATTTTTGTTTATTACCTAACAATAAAATAATCGTAAATTGATTACCTACATTGATATTTTTCCAAATTCTTTACATTAGCAATCATCACATACTTATATTGTGCGTTACTTTCAAGATATACAAATATAAATTCTGCTACATAAGTACTATTTTTTTATGTTGTCCCCAAGCTATTCGTAGCATTAATTATAATATTTTCTCGTTATGAATTTGGTGAAAAGGTTTGCTTGAATGCTGAAAATGTATAATTTTAAGGTCGGGAGCCAATACCGTGCGCACCGGTTTATTTTAATAAAAACAATGAAACGGTTATGTAATGTTTTTCATTAATCTAAAGATAAAATGAGATTTGAAAGTGGAGGTAACGACCCTGCGGACCGAGCACATTCATCTTATTTTTTTAAAGTTATATCAACAGACATACCTCGCTCGGTTTTGAACGAGTAGATACAATAATATATTTGGATTGAACATGGACAGGTAAAAATAAGAGCAGTGATAGCATAGTGGACTGCACAATCAGAGGTCTCAGGTTCAAGCCCAGGTACGCACCTCTGTCTTTTCGAAACACATCTGCATTTTAAAAATTAATTATCACTTGCTTTAACGGTGAAGGAAAAAGTCGTGACGATACCTGCATGGCTAAGAGTTTCTCGAAGGTGTGTGAAGTTTTCCAAACTGCACTGGGTGGCTTAAGTTCCGTCACACAGTGTCTAATAGTCGCGGGTTCGATTCCCGCACGGGACAAATCTTTGGGTGATCCGCAATTATATGTTCCGGTCTGGGTATTTGTGTAAGTAAATTTTACCCACCGTCACGCCTATATTCCCCAGCAGGGGTGGCAGAGGTGTACTGAGTACACCCACGTTTCGCCGACGATGTTAGGTCCCATGTAATAGGGGGCGAGCCTATTGCCATATACCGGGCACAATTCCAGACTCCGGACTCGTACTGGGAAGTTTTCAATAGAAAAACTACACTTTTCCGACCTCGTGATCACAAAGCGATGCGCTTGGCCACTAGACCAACGAGGTAGTCATGTGAATTATCATGTTTGTTAACGCACCCACGACACAGGAATAAATCTTAGTGTGGGGCTGCGTTTTAAAAAAAATACATTAAAATTAGTAAATACAATCCAATCAAATCGAGTCGAGGGGAGTGATGGCTGTTCCGTAGTAGTAGTCATACTCGTAAACGGGTGCTGCTTGTGGGGACTGGTCCATCCGGAATCCTTTAAACACTGACGAGTACTCTTTAGAAATAATATCATTAGTCTCATATCACACTTGAACTAACATAAACATTGCACTCACACTATATGGAAAAAAAAACGACAAAAGTGTGAGAAACTTAAATAAAAAATTCAAGCCCGCCGAGTTTCTCGCCGGATCTTCTCAGCAGAGACCACGTTCCGATCCAGTGGTAGTTTAATAATTAGATTACATAAAAAATGTTACCTGAGATCTTTTTATAGGTACCTTGTCCTCGCCGAAACTTAAGTGTTTATATCAGTCATAAAAACGCAATGCATAAGCACCATTTTGATGTCTACGAGTAAATTATAGTAAATAATTATTCCCATGCAATAAAGTGAATATTTTCTATATTATGATACAAAAACGGTTCAATAAAGATACACTACAGAACTAATTCTATCAAAAGCGTTATATACCTACCTATTACAGGAAATAATTACCGTTCCTTGACTAAAAAAGTTAATAGTTTAAACGTTCTTCACATTATTAACCTCTTTGTTATCTAAGTGTCTATTTGGAGTTAAAATAAAAAAGAAAAGCCACAGATACACCGCTCTCCCGGATCATTAAATTTAATATTGAACTAACCTACCTCCTTTAAACTCCGATGATTGTTCAAATAACCATAAAACACCTTAATGGAGGCTTAATTGCGAATCGATAATAACGGAGTTTCTTACCAATCAAATTATCTCACGAAAAAAATATTTCGTAGCTACTAAATAACCGGAACCGGTTATATAATTGATTATTAATGAAAGCGTAAATGAGAGGAGGATTGTATAGTTATCCTAGTGTTCTGCTTTATAGACGGGCAAATAAAAACAATAAAGTAATACACACCGTCACGCCTATATTCTTAAAGCAGGGATGGTAGAGGTGTACTGTCTACACCCTCTTTCGCTAACGATGTTAGGTCCCATGTAAAAGCGGTGGCTGTCTGGCGCGGGTCTCTCCCTTCTTCCAATACGGTCGCGGGGAGTGATGGCTGTTCCAGCAGTCATACTCGTGAACGGGTGGTGACTGTGGGGAATCGTCCAACTGGAATCCTTTAGACACTCTTTACAGATAACATCATTACATTCATTTCTCGATCGTAAAGCATCACACTGAAGCTAAATCGTAAACTATTTAATTGTAACTTTAACATTGTATCCACACAATACGATTAAAGAAAAATAAAAGAAAAAAGAGAAAAAAGAAGTAAATAAAGGATCTGCCCGCTGAGTTTCTTCGCCTGATGTTCTCAGTGGAAGCCGCGTTCTGATCCGATGGTGGATGAGTAGTTAAAATGGATTAAAAAAATGTAAATTGAGTATTTGTAAGCCCCCTGCAGAGCTTATACAAAATAAACTAATTGAGTCTGAAAGGCGACGAGCCTATTGCTATAAATCGGCCACAATTCCGAACTCCAAACTGATACTAGGAATGTTTCAGTAAAAATCTACATTTTGTCAGACTCCGGATTTGAACGAGGTCCTACCCCGTGACCGCTACTTGCATAATTCACCACTAGATCAACGAAGCAGTAAATACAAAATTAAACGAAAATAAGTTAGTATCATGTCAAGTAAGTCAATAATTTCAATAAGTCAAGCAATAAAACGGTTTTGTAGAACATAACAATAGGCAGGAACAAGCACTTCCTTGCGGCATGACGCGGCGTGACAAACGGAACGCGCACCCGGAGCTTCCTCCATTTGTTGTACTCCATTACGATGATGCCTGGGAACACAACGTATTGTTCACATAGGTTGTATATAGGTACGATTCATACAGCTACGAACATATTTCACGATATCATCAACTAGAATTATAAGGAGCGTTCCGGTAGAAATATGATGAAACAATGCTATTCATATTCGTATATTAAAGTATTCATTAATTATTTATGTATATTATTAAAAGTATTCAATTCTAATTCCAATTAAATGTAAAAAAATCGTTGTTTTCAAAAACTATAAGCAATATAGTAAACGAAATGTTTTTATTTAAATAAATTGACTGAGGAATAATAAGATTTCCGTGTGTTGTACTAATAGTACCCAATTGCGAAGAAACTAAATTTAGTTTGAATTCTAAAGAAGTTCGCATTCATATTTAATCGTGTTGTGGCCCTAGTGTGACTTACCTTACTAATACCCGTAACACATTGATACACGACTTTTTTTTAATTGGTGATGCCGCAGCCTAAATTCCTAGTTCCAAACTTGATCAATGAATTAGAATAACAATTGGCAATTTACGGCTGGAATAATCGGTTTGAATTTTCGGCTCGCACGTTCATGTTGGAAAGCATCGCGTATCATTGCCGGTACATGAAATCGGTGCCCATAAATGATTCGGCGCCTAGCTCAGGGTCGTCCGGGGGTCACACATTCGCCGCCTGGACCGACTACGGATTGTAAACACGTGTCATTGGCATTTACGAATGAATTTGGTCGAATCCGTTTGCTAGTAACTTCATTTTAACTGAAGGCATAAACGTTTTGTTCGCAACAACTATTTTGAACTCTATGACTATTTCGATTGACGTTTTCACTGCGATTAGGCTTCCAAGTGGTTGTGCGATTTTCACTCTGATGCGGGTGCTATCTTTTCGATTCACGGGTTTAACACATAACACGTATAGCTTTTATACGCTTTTACAAAAATAAAGGGACGCCTTTTTATATTGCCGTAGTTTATACGACTATAAAGCCAAGATATTTTTCTTTCATTCTTGTGACCCAACCTTTTGATTTTGTCCCTTTTTTATCTCGGCTACAAAAGGGGATTTTAACACTTCAAACATTGTCGAAAAAAATCTTAAGTAAAGGACTCCTTGACAACCCTAAAAGATTATATCTGAATCACTTTTTCCACATCAAAGTGCGACGTAAATCGCGGGGATTAAATGCAGATGTTATACATCGTATCCCTTTCCATTTTGCATTCCGCAACAAAGCCGCGGGCGCTCCACGATAACTATCAAAACAGTGACACCGATACCAGTTGGATATAAATAGACACAGCGAATCTGTAAATATTTTACTAGAAATTTTCTGTAATGTCTGTTTCGAATACTGATAAGAGTCGGCTTTCATTAATTATTTTGCTGATGCACAAACAGTGAAATAATTCGTTGCATACCAACCATTTAAATAAAATTGTTGATACTCAGTATTCAATAATTGGGTGAGAATAACAGAAAAACGCACATCTATTATTCGTGGCACTATGGTGGTTAACCATAGTGCCAAGTAAGTCTTTAAATAAAAAATCATTTTGTCCTACATCTTACAAAGTACCCCTCATTTTAGTCCCTTAAAATTACGTATGAACAAGATCAGGAGAATTAAATTCCGCTATCTCTATTATAACAGCATCGTAAATATATTTTCGTAATCAATATCTCCTTTGTAACCGCGTATACAAATATTTATGTTCACCATGCTAGCAATGAAAAATGTAATCAACAGCATTTACATATGATAAGTTGGCTGGGCGTACCTCCGGATGTAATTAACCCTCGCGCCCGCTTTTGGCCATTTCCCGCCGGAATCGCCGCCGCCTCTATTGCTTACCAATGGCCGACACGATTCTTATTGTTCTTACTTTTTTACGTCAACGGTTAGTTTAATAAGAAAACAATTGTTAAGCATTAGTTAAGCATAACAATTCGGGTACAATTTTCTTTAGCAGGTATTTTCTAGAATCGTATTAAAAGTTGATACGTCTTAAAAGTTTTCTAGGTTTAAAAGCACTCGGGAAAATCTCGACTGACATAGGTCGGACAGCGTAGTATATATTGTCGTCATTCTGTAACTTTGTATTAACCTCGGTCTATATCTTTAGCGGTACAAGGATATAGTATGGATAAATAGAACGCACATTAGATAGAATAGAATCCCTATAACAAATAAAAAAAAATCTTATATAAACATAATGCTCATGTATCACAAAATACATAGTAAGTGTAACACATTCTACGTTACATAGTATATAAGATGTACCGGACAGGTCTGTAAAATCTATAAGTAAATACGTAATAGTACCCATCAATTCGATCAGTTTTTACTATGATGACACATTCTGGTAAGCTATTTTATGAATAATTTAGTAACCTTTTAACAAAATGTATGCTAAAACTGCTGTTTTTTTATATTTCCGGTAAGTGTCAATATTAATCAAACGTAGTAATTCTGAAACTTGGTGTTTTCTGATTGTGTAGGTAAATGTGTACGTTATGACATATTAGGCAACATACAACTTTTTTTATTACTTTCAACCATTAGAGATACAGAAAAACGGCCCTAAGAGACTATACTTACTTTTTTCGAAATTTAGAACTGAATTTACAGATTCTGAAAAAATGTATGGTCAGCAAGAAAATAGGCAATATAATCAAAAACTTTGACAACTACTCATTTAAGTTTGGTCACCCTACTTAGAAAGAGACGTAGGGTTCTAAGTGAATATCCTTGTCATCACGTTTTTTTCGCAGAGTGCTCAATCCATTTATGGTAATATATCCATGACTTGATACAACAAAGCGACGGAAAACGATTATGCCCTAAAAATGACTTAAAATGACGCTGGCCATCAAACAGCCTGAATATATATATTGTTTTTAAATATACCATTTCCATTATTTCAAATGTTACATATCATAACCCAGGAAATCCATTGTGTTTGTACTTAACCTTGAAATTAAACATTCAGGTAACGTTCAATATTTTTTTAATTGTGGAACAGGTACATTGCGACCTAAACAAACATTACGGTTGTAATTTGAATATCCAGCAGTTGTCTTATTGCGAATATAAGTTCCGGTAATCTGCGTTGCTTCAGCATTCCTTAGTGCCAGCAGTAATGTGAAATATTATTTTCTAAATTAATTTACTTGTTATTTACAAGTAGTGATCATACTTTTCGAATAATACGCAAATTTGTATGTTTTTGAAAGGTAATCCCTGGAAATACTACAAAACTACTTCATTTCTAAATCAATTCTAAGAAATAAAGTTGATTGGTTGTTTTATCAGCGTGAATATACCATTTATGAACGTAGGTACATAAACGCAACATGTTACAAAACTATTCTTCTTTGGTATATATATACCAGTCTATGCGAGTGCGCCGCTACTTCCGCATGTCAAATGCGCCTCCGTAAAAACAACCAATCTCACTCCGTTAGACTTTTATCTATGGGGTGAGCTGAAAAGAGTCGTTTATGCTACGGAGTACTCGACCAGAGAAGAGTTAAAAGTGCGTATCACGAATGCTTTTGATAGCGTAAGAAGTGATCCGTTCGTACTTAACCGCTTAAAAGACAATATGAAAAAACGTGCCGAACTGTGCATTGCGCGAGGAAGTGGTGGTCATTTTGAATAATTTTTAAGATTGATTTAAAAACGTGTAAAAAATTAATTAATCAAGTAAATCGTTGTAAATAGGTGTGATTCCATTTTTTAAATACGCCAGAAATACTAGTGTGCATATTAACTTTGTCTTATTTTGTCGTAATCTTAAATTATTGTGATTTACAATTTACATACACTTATTTTTGTAATGTAAAATTACATTAAAAAATAAATGTATTGTTAAGTACTTAGGTATTTTTGCCTGTCCTAAGTCCGCCGCCAACACCCTAGGGGACTGGTTCAGGAAGTGGCGAATCGAGGTGAACCCAGACAAAAGCGCTGCGGTGTTCTTCTCCAGTGGTGCTACCCTGCGCCCCCCCCCCTGATCCACCCCAGAAGGAATCTCGGTCAAGTGACCATGTTCGACCGACCCATTCCCTGGGTCAAAGAGGTCAAATATCTAGGGATCACCCTAAACAATATCATGTCCTTCGGCCCGCACATCAAGCGAGTCCGTCATCGAGCATCCTTTGTGCTCGGCCGTCTCTATCCACTAATCTGCAAGCCGAGTAAAATGTCCCTTAGAAATAAGGTGACACTTTACAAAACTTGCGTGCTACCCATCATGACGTACGCATGTGAGGTGTTCGGGCATGCAGCCCACTCTCACATCGATAGACTTCAAGCGGTTCAGTCCCGCTTCCTCCGCAAAGCCGTAGGAGTGGTTCGTACGAAATGTCGACCTCCACTCCGATCTCGGTCTTGATTCTATTCGCACCTTTATTAAAAAGGCGACAACTCGACACTTCGCGAACGCATCTTCCCATGCGAATCCGCTAATCGTAGCCGCCGCCGAAACCCGACCCCTGCCGCTACCGCCGGCCGCGACATGTTCTCACCGATCCCCCGACGCTTTGACATTGCTTCTTTCCGCTCCAGA
Source organism: Phalera bucephala (assembly GCA_905147815.2). Classification (NCBI taxonomy): domain Eukaryota; kingdom Metazoa; phylum Arthropoda; class Insecta; order Lepidoptera; family Notodontidae; genus Phalera; species Phalera bucephala. The sequence continues at coordinate 18,721,307 of LR990622.1, forward strand.
TACGGACGACGACGACGACGTCGTAGATCCCCTAGCCCGCCGACCGGTGCACTAATTACACCCCCTCCCCCCGTACCGACTGTCCAAACCGAAGCTGCTCCTCTTTGAGGCGCCCTCGAGTATGTCGCCCCTTGCCCTTCTGGCTCGAGCGTAGTGGTTGCACGCTCGCCCTTAAGTCCGGTGAAGCTGTAAAGGCCTCACGGCCAACAGTGTATATCACTCAAACACACACACGTCGAGAGCCTTTTTACAATTTTTTTGTCAAGATTTTCTCTGTGATTTATCAGTGCTTTTTGTTGTGTATATGTTTGTTAGTTACATGTAAGCATGAACTATCATGGATTTGATTGGATACGTCCCTCGTCCCTAAATAACTGTATATTAAATTTACCGCCGTTATATACATATCTACGCAAACCGGAACTAAGTTGAAAGACTGTAACTGTAACAACTGAACCCCTAGAAAAATATTCGTAGATAAAGGATAGTTCTTCATATAATATACGTATGTTATATACTTGCTAAGAATACACTAAGTACATAATTAGATATCGTAATTAATGCTTGACATTGGGCAGCACAAATACTTTTGTAATAAAATCTAAACGGGATTTTTTCTGAAACTACAATATTAATTTGACATAACATAGTACAAGACACGCTCATATCGGTATAAGTCAGTATAGGAATAATATAATCTGAAATACGAGACCTCCGACGATCTTTCCTCCCAGGAAAATTGGTTCCAATCCCGTTCACAGAGGTCAGTGTGTTTCTGATTTCCATTTCATTTTATTATTGCATGAACGAGTATGAATGTTATTGGAAAACCATATTAAGTCGTCAAAGCTATAACTTTGGGTTAACACGAATATACATGCATTGAAAATTGTATATTTATTTTCAATATGTCTATTTTTTCTTTTCTCTGAATAAGCGAATCGTCTATATACCATCACAACTTCTACATTGTCTGTAGTTTATACACAAATGCAACATAAACATTGCCCTTATCACATACAAACGAAGCACCGTTCTTACGAATTGCAAAATTACAAGAAATAGGCATTCCCGCAGTTTATATTTGAACATTTTAATCATCACAGTCAAAATCAACATCACACATGACATTTGCATTCGAAATGAACTTAAACGTTAAAATTCATCAAATTACGTAAATTATGAAAGAGTATACCTATTATTATTCAGGGTTTTGTATTAGCCAATAATATCAATGTAAATTGACAATGTAAATTACATAATAAAGGTTAAAGTACCCAGATTCATCATCATCAACTCAGACTGTACTTGTCCACTGCTGAACATAGGCCTCCCCAATCGTTCTCCAGCGCAACCAGTTTGATGACACCTGCATCCAACGACTTCCTACGATTCTCACAAGATCGTCGTTTCATCAGGTAGGCGGCCGTTCCACGCTGCGCCTGTCAATACGTGGTTTCCACTGGTGGGTCTAGAATCTTTCTGCCCCAATGCCTATCCGATCTTCGCGCTATGTGGCCTGCCCATTACCACTACAGCCTACTATCCTATGGGCTATGTCGGTGATTATGGTTCTTCTACGAATCTCCTCATTTCTGATTCGATCACGTAGAGAAACGCCGAGGATAGCTGTTTTCATAGCTCGCTGAGCAACTCTGAGCTTTTTATAGAATCCTTTGTTAAGAGACGAGACTACAACATAAATATTAAACATTAAACACACACCGTCACGCCTATATTTCCCAAGCAGGTGTGGAGAGGTGTACTGTGTACACCCACTTACACTTACTATACATTAACTTATGCAATAAATAGTAAAAGAGCTGAAAGCCAAATTAGCCTATTTTTCTGAAATTAAAATACCTAAAATTTTTTGTACGCACGCCCCTAACGTTTTGTTCGTATTTATTTTCGTTGTAATCTAATTGTACACAACAAACCCAAGGATAGATTCCTTTTCCCGGATCATTAAATTTCATTACAAGCTTATCTCTTTTAAGCTCTGTGACCTAATCGAATAACTACAAACGTTTAAATTGTGCGGATCGAATTTTAGACCCAAACATAGCTTCACAAAATAATACGAAATCAATCTCAAAGCGTGGCTAGGCGACAACTATAGTTAGTCTTATGTGTGTGAAATTTGTAATTAATTTAAACATCTAGATGAGTTTATGATAGAAAAATACGGCATAGTTTGAAGTCATTTAAAAAAAAAAGAAATAAACACCGTCACGCCTGTATTCCCCAAGCAGGGCAAAGGTGTATTCAAAGTGAAATAAAAACGAAACGATAAGATTCTAAGTAAAATAAATAAATAACTTTAAAAAAAGGGAAATTGACTTCAAAAGACAAAAAATAAATATTAGAACTCGGTGCCGGTAAGTGCAGTCGGTTATTGGTCGGTCGCCGGATATCGCGCAGCTTCGCCGGGCTTGCGTGGGGGCGCGCCGCCATTACACCAGGTATCGAAGATGGAGGGGACGAAACATAGCCGTCGGACCCACTGAGAGGGAGGAGGAGCTCTATGCCGCGTACGGGGCTGCGAGAGGGATCCTGCGGGACGCCATCCTGAGGGCGAAAGTCCGAGCCCGAGAGGAGCTCTTGGCGTCCCTCGATGCCGATCCGTGGGGCCGGCCGTACAGGATGGTGCGAGGCAAACTGCGCCCCTGGGCTCCGCCGCTGACCAGCTCCATAGAGCCGCGACTGGTGGAGGAGGTGTTGGCGGGCCTGTTTCCAGGGGAAACGGAACACACCCCGCCTGCCATATTTCGTCCACCGGGATATGCCGCGCCGTCGCGCGACCTTGCGGTTCCTGCTGTATCCGATGTGGAGATGGATATTGCGGTCCGCAGGCTTCGGGCGAAGAAGGTGGCACCTGGACCTGATGGCATCCCGGGGCGGGTGTTGGCCTTGGCCCTTGGGGCATTGGGGCCCCGCCTGAGAGGGTTTTACTTGGAATGCTTAAATCAGGGCCGGTTTCCGCAGTTGTGGAAGACTGGGAAACTGGTCCTGATTAGAAAAGAGAGACGACCAGTGGACTCGCCTTCGGCTTACCGCCCGTTGGTGATACTCGACGAGGTGGAAAAACTCTTTGAGAGAGTAATTGCTGGTAGGTTAGTCGAGCATCTTACGCGGGTGGGGCCCGACCTTAGTGACTGCCAATTCGGCTTCAGGTGGGGTAGGTCCACCATCGATGCAATCCAGCGAGTTGGGGCGATGGTGGTGCTGTTGGCAGTGTCAATAGACATTGCCAACGCGTTCAATTCAATCCCCCACAACACAGTCATTGCGGCCCTAACGTACCATGGGGTGCCGCATTACCTCCGCTGCATCGTCGGGGACTATCTGTCTGAGAGGCTCATTACCTACCCTTGGCAGGAGCAATGGGGTGAGAGAGGCGTGGGATGTGGTGTTCCACAGGGGTCGGTACTAGGACCTCTCTTGTGGAACATCGCATACGATTGGGTCTTGCGTGGTGCGTTGCTGCCGGGAGTGGTGGTAACGTGCTACGCGGACGACACGCTAGTCACGGCAAAGGCGAGGACACACCGGGATGTGGCAATATTGGCGACAGCGGGCGTATCCCACGTTGTCGGAAAAATCCGACAGCTCGGATTAAGTGTGGCTCTCCAGAAGACGGAGGCTGTCACATTCCACGGACCCAGGAATCCTCCGCCTCCCAATGCCCACATTGTGGTTGGAGGGGTCTGCATCTCCATCGGCAGACAGCTCAAATACCTGGGTCTGCTTTTGGACAGCCGCTGGCGATTCGAGCCACATTTTAAAACACTGGCTCCCAAGCTAATCAGAACTGCGTGGGCGCTGGCTGGGCTCCTGCCTAATCTTGGTGGTCCGGAGGCATCCTGCCGGAGGCTATATGCGGGTATTGTGCGGTCCCAAGCCCTGTATGGGGCCCCGATATGGGCTGAGTGCCTGACGCTCGGCAGCATTGCGCTGCTACGCCGACCACAGCGCTTGCTGGCTGCCAGGGTAGCCCGCGGGTACCGCACGATCGCTTATGAGGTAGCCACCCTGCTAGCTGGAATGCCACCATGGCACATTGAGGCGAGGGCCCTAGCCACCGCTCACCGCTGGCGCAGGGACGAAAATCCGGAGCCTAGAGCTTTAGGAGCTCGGCGGAAGGAGCTCCAGAGAGCGGTCCTGGAGGAGTGGCGCGGGCTGTTGAGCCAACCCAGTGCTGGACACGCCACCATCGCTTATATCTTTCCGATATTCTGGCAATGGATTGAGAGGCGGCACGGGGTACTTACCTACCGACTGACACAGGTGCTGTCTGGGCACGGCTGCTTCGGGCGGTACCTGTGCCGGATCGGTCGGGAGGAGACGGCGGAGTGCCACCATTGCGGTGATTCGGAGGACACAGCCTCGCATAACCTACTGGTGTGTCCGGCTTGGGGTGTGGAACGGCAGCAATTGGCCGCTGAGATCGGAGGGACGACGCTCTCACTCCCGGCTGTGGTATCGGCCATGGTCGAGAGGGAGAACGCCTGGGTGGCTATGGTCGCATTCTGCGGGACCGTAATGGCGGCAAAAGATGCGGCAGTACGGGAGCGGGAGGAGATTAGCGTGAATCCCGCTCGTAGGAGGCGAGTTGGGCGGAGGCGTAGAGCGTATGCCGCTAATGACCTCCGCCCAGCTTGAAAAGTGGCCTGCGGGCGCCGAGCGTGGGCAGCTTGTCGCCTGACCAGTAACAGGCCTGTGACGGAAGTGCGCTGCGTCCTGCGCACCCTCACAAAGAATGCACAAGGCACGAAGGAGAGGTCTGTGGAAATAGACCAGGCCCGCCCGTGCTGCAGATGTTCTACCACTTGGCAATTCCTGCGGTACGGCAATTGGGCAAGAGACGGACGCCGGGGGGGTTTTAATGGGTGCGAGCCCCACATAACTGCCACATCACCAAGTCCAGGATGTGGCAGTATGCGGCAGGCATTTCCCCCCCGGGAAAAAAAAAGTCGGTTACTTGGCACCGACTTTAAATATTTAATTTTTGCATTTTGAAGTCGGTTTCCCCTTTTTTTAAGAAAAGTTTTTGCAAGCAAGCAATAATTTTAAGCAAGGAGTAATTTAAACATTATTATTTATACACCTATATTACATTCGTGCAGTTGTAGTATCGTTAAAAAGTCCCGTAGTGTATCTTGCAAGTCCAAAGTCTATATATCAATAACATTAAAATGGAAGCACCCCGAAGCTATACTGAACCCAACACAAAAAGAAAGTTACCATAAGCTCTGTAGCAAAACTATTTTAATCTTGTTCTGCCGGAAAAAAAAGACAGAGCTATAAACGAATAACCACATCTCTTTCTTATAGCAAAGTAAGATTGTATAGCTTTAAGGGGTTGTGATTCTCTGCCAGTACCCCTAGTATAAGTTTTTAAGTTAACAACACGCACATAAAATCAACGTAACTATAAGGTTTGCTTTGCGATAACCCAAAAACGGGCACAAGAGGTACATACAGCAGTCTCCGATATGCTACCAATGATGGACTTGTTAAACTCATATTATTCAGAATATCATTTTTATTATTAAACTGCCTTGTTGGTCTACTGGGGAAGCGCATCGCTTTGTGATCACGAGGTCCTGGGTCAAATCGTAGGTCGGACAAATGTAGTCTTTCTAACAAAAAATTCCCAATATGATTCTGGAGTCTGGAATTGTGCCCGGTATATGGCAATAGGCTCGCCCCTTATTACATGAGACCGAACATCGTCGGCGAAAAGTGGGTGTACTCGGTACACCTCCGACACCCTCGCTTGGGGAACATAGGCGTGACGAAAAAAAAAACATTTAAACGCCAAAATCGAAAGTATAGCGGGGAATTATCTTGTAGAAACACCATACTCCTTGTTACTTTTCGTTCAGCACTCAACGACTCAGCCCCGTGGGCTTTTCGATAGACGTCGACATCAAAACCGTCGCAGCGTTGACATGTCTGCTCAACACTTCAATATCAATTATGTATAACATTTGATATAATGCTGACACATTCCATGTATTTTAAGAACTAAGCCAATCGTTGCCTTAATAATGCATGAGGGGAATTTATTCATATACACGAGAAGTTACATAAATTATATCATCGCATTTACACATTGAGCTGAATAATATATTATATGCCGTATTTCAACGATATAGGAAAAGCCACTAGACTTTTCTTATTGTATTTGAGTTACAGTTTGAAGCTCTAAGTGCCGGGTTTAATTTATACTTTCTACCTATCTATCTATCTATAACCTCACGCCAGATCCCTTGCGGGGTAGGCAGAGAGTACAGAGTTCCAACAGGTTCTTTCCTTACATACCTCTCTGGCTTCCTCGACTCTCATAGTTCGTCTCATACACGCTCGCCGTTTACGGAGACTCTTGACTTTTCCATCAGTATTACAATATACTGTCAATATATATTGTCAATTTATACTTTCTTAGCTATTATTTGCTACTAGTCCATGAATAACAAGTACTCTTTGGACAAACTTATCACTGTAACGAGTAATGGTTAGTTCACTAATTTGCCCAAAATATTTAAATCGTTGTAGTACGCAATCAAGTACAACGATTTAGAAATTTTGGGAAATTTGTGACAGCCTCTTGAATAATTTGAGAGAATACCTACACATTCTTTAAATTGCTGTCTACCACTTTTTTAGTATAATTTGCTTAGAAATAAAAAATAACATTACCAAGCAACAGACGTTTGTAACTATCCCAAAAAGAACTAAATACACAACATAAATTGACGTTATATAGCGTAAAGTATTGCCTACAGCTATTTCGCTTTTACACAATAATAGCCCGCCGGCCGGTGCAAAGCACCGCGGCGAGACACGTAGTATACGCCCTCCCCCATAGCGACTGCCCAAGCCAAGGCCGTTGCTCCTTGAGGCGCCCTTGAGCTAGTTGCCCCCTTACCCTTCTGGCTCGAGCGTAGTGGTTGCACGCTCGCCCTCTTGTCCGGTGAAGCTGTAAAGGCCCCGCGTCCAACAGCGTAGATCATTCACGCACACACTCACATACACAATAATAGGTTAGCATGGTGGCCTTCGCCGAAAATATCACCCGAAAAAATTGTTCTTAGCTTTCCGATCCGGGGGTCAGAATTTTTCTCATTTCCATGTCATTTTATTATTGCAAATGCTGGAGTTTATTTGTTATTGGAAAACCGTAGAAGGTCGAGATTGCCCCTACTCCTATTTTGGGATAGTATTATATTATTTTTTAACAATGAAACGAATGTAAAGATTTCTGTACAATGGATAATAAAAATAAAATTACTTTTTTCTCTTTTATTAACTACGGACTACATGGATCGAGCCGTGGGATTAGGTATAAACGTTGTACCTGTTATTAATATTTTATGAGCCGTACTGGGCTGGCTTTCAATATCTTGGGGTCCGCGAAATATGCGATATGGATGTCAGTAGAATACAATATTGAACACATAATATAAGATGGTAAAACTAGTGGCTTCCTAATAATGAAGAGTGTCGCACTTTACCAACATACGTTTGGCCTTGCAAAGCATTAACGCGTATTCAGTTTCGGGTGAGTGTAATCACAAACAAGCAGATCGTATTACCAACTCCCAAATTCTTTTTTCCTTTCTCATTTTGATGGGTACATCTCTATATATCTAGAAGTTTTCTATTTAGTGAGCCGATATAAACGTGAAACTACTTGGCGGTTTCAGTTGCGTATTTCAATATTTGAACTAGTCGGAAGACAAAATTTCTTTTTTTGCTAAGTAGGTATAAAAACAGCGAACATTTTTATTTGTACGCCTCATTCCACTTAGCGGTCCACTCCAATAGCGGTCTAGACTGTTGCGATAACCGAAACGATACGATCTGTATCGTATACCTCATACCGCAGCATCTATTGTTGGGTCAGCCCAATATTAAATAGAATAAACTTTTAGGTTAAATAGCCGATTCGTTTATAAATTTTACTCACTTTGGTAGTTTAAATGTTAGAATTATATTGAATACCCACAACAAAAATGTCACCAACTCCTAAATAGGTCAAAACTCTCACTAAGGACTACATTAACTACGGACTACATGGATCGAGATGGTAAAACTAGTGGCTTCCTAATAATGAAGAGTGTCGCACTTTACCCACAAACGTTTGGCCTTGCAAAGCATTAACGCGTATTCAGTTTCGGGTGAGTTTAATCACAAACAAGCAGATCGTATTACCAACTCCGAAATTCTTTTTTCCTTTCTCATTTTGATGGGTTTATATCTCTATATATCTAGAAGTTTTCTATTTAGTGAGCCTATATAAACGTGAAACTATTTTGCTGTTTCAGTTGCGTATTTCAATATTTGAACTAATCGGATGACTATATTTCTTTTTTTGCTAAGTATAAATCAGCGAACATTTTTATTTGTACGCCTCGTTCCACTTATAATAAATTAAGTATTTTACATTTTTTAAATTAGCTCTAACCGAATAAGTTTAGAATAAATATTTTTTTTCCGTTAAGTTTTTTCAACTAAAAACGAAATAAATGTGTTTGAAGTATAATGAAACAAATCGAATGAGCTGTTGAATGGAAAGACCTTTATACTTATTTCATGATGATATTTGCTACAAAAATTATTGAAACAGTCACCAATACAACATTTTTGAACTGTACCTCCAATAAAGAATACAAAACTAACGCGAAAAAAAATGTGTTTTTGTACTCCATGCACTTCAATAAGTATATGAATTACAGACTTAATATTTCAAAATATGATTTATGACTGTATATTGATATAAATATGATTCTTGACTGTATATTTTATAAACTGGTAGAAGCAATACACGATTGAACGAAATTTTCTCGATAGAAAATAAATCTAAGCCTTAAAACTTATCAATAACACTTACTTAAAACATAGCAAATAATTGTAGGAAAGTTCTTGTTTTTTAATTCATAGTGTAGTTTTATAAAACATATTTTTAATTTATAGTGTAGTTTTTTTTAGAAAATCATAAAATTTGTTTGCACATACGTCGTTTATTCCGAGCGCGCGCTCAATATTACCATCCCTTATTATTATTTTGCAAATTAATTATATCACTGTCACTCTCCCGGTCGATAAACAGTCGATCGCGGTAGACCCTGTTCCTTGAACAAAAATTCATCTGTCGACAGTTAGCAATCTAGTTTAAATACACTTAAAAATTGTTAAAATCCACGCAACAAAACAGTGATTTTGTGAAGATAGAGACTTTTGTCTAAAAAGGCATTAAAACGTTTCTGACAGTACCATGGAAGTTTCCTGTCACGTTCACCTTTGTTTAGCATATTTATAGTATCAAAAGTATGGCATATCAACACGATAGCGTCACGCTAAAGTCAATCTGTTCATGCTAAGCTTTCAGATGAATTTTCTCATTTGAAGGTAGCATGCAATCAAAGGGAGTTATAATGAGTAGGATACTCATCATAACTCATAAATCTGTGAGCACGCACATGTAGCATTCGTCCTAGACTACGTAGTCTGCTACGCCTGCTACGATAATCCGTAGCGTTATACTTACCTGCGTCGTAGCTACAATAATCGAATAACGATAGAATAATATGCTTCGTCATAGGTATATAATTACATTTTCACGAAATATTTGTACAAGTATCGATCACTCAACTATTTTTTTTGTATCCGAGTAGGTATGCTGTGTACATATTCATATGATCATACTATGTTTCATATTGTCATTACCCATTTATTTTATTTCGTGATTTTAATAATAATACGTGCTAACTCAAACTCCTGCAGAAAAATCAATCATGTAAAATAGTTGTTAACCGGTATTCTCTTAATACGAATGTCGTAGTACGCCATTGGAAAAGCGGATTAACTTTAATACTGCAATATCTAAAGCTTACCAATCCTCAAACGGTGCTCTTACGAATTAAATGATTCGTGGCCAATGTGGCGTATTTCATAGAGCTTAACGACCCCAAGAGATATTTTGCTGTTGCATTGTAAAAAGCAATAAAAATTTCCGGTCCGCAGAATGGCCCCCGGCCAACTGGCTTCGTCACATCTTTAGGACAATTGCAAATCTCACACAAGAAATTAATTGCGCACACACTTATAATTCCTTCAATCCCAATATGATTTACATATAAACAGCTTTCCGTTCCAATCCAAGTTTTTCCAAACATTTGCACAGGAAAAAATACGACCACTTAATGAGCTATTATTGTCCTCACACGGTAATGCACTCTTTTCCTGCAAATAGGGATGACTGAAACAATTCTTAAGTTGAGTGGATTTATTTAGGTTCTGATCTACTTTCGATCGAAAGTAATGCTATTCCCTAGGGAAAAGACGGTACAATTTATAGTATTAAAGAGGAACGGTCACAAAGGAAAGTGATTGTCGACAAAGCCAAGTGCAAAGTGTGATTGTCTCGGTATAAAAATACCGAAGTATACACCGTTATTCTAGCTTTTGACTAATTTGTGGAATAGGTTAGGTAAAAAAGAGCGTTTTTCATCTGTGCAAGCCCAAAAAGTTTCAATTTCCTATATTTTCATACCAGATCATTACATTCCTCGAGTCAAAATCAGCTTCGAATGTATTAGACGAGATCACCCCATCCGAGCCGAACGAATATTGAAATAAGTATTATTCGATTCAATGGCTCTTCTCTACTTTCTATTCAATTCTTTGATATGTCATTCAAAGATATCTCTGTGTATTTACTTATGCGAGGGCCTTGGAAGATTGTAGATACATAATCAATTTTACACAGATTTTAAATAAATAAAACTTATAAATTATAATGATAAAAAGTTTATCACCACAGGACATATGGATGACAATTTTAATAAAAATAGTACTTAAAACATCAAAGTTTCTGGCTGTGGGTCGCTGGTACCTGAGGTATACTCATTCTAGACTGTGTATTTTACGCATTACAACGCACTATACCACCTTTATTGTATTTTAGCACATATTAAGTAATCGCAACACAAAAATATAAATTTTTCTTAATATTTTCATAATGAAGAAAATATTTGTACACTTTAAAATACTAAAAAAATATATACTTGTTTTCTATTAACGCCGACTTGATCCAGTTGCAAAGAACTTCTAGAGTGGTGCTACGTCTTTAAAAAATCCAACGCCGAAGTACCAGTTCAATAAATTATTGTAATATGTGTATATATCCTTTATTCATATACAAGATGTATCCTAAATAACGCAAGACCTCAGACACCCCAACTAGATAATTGCTTTACGAATTCAATAAGAAAACTAATTTCCAAATTTAAAGTTATTTACCCTTTTATACCCCAATTAACAATGAAAATTGTATGTTAATATGTGCGTGTTGAGAATACGTTTTAGAATTGCATTTGAAATCTCCATATTGCTGTGAATCAAGAATAAATTTAACTTGTTATACTGCACAGAAGGGGTAATAACATTTTTTTCAAATTAAAAACAAATATTTAAGATACATTAAAAATAGATGAAATTAATTAATTACCGATTTATAGCAAACTACTCTTAGGTCTTGCGTTAATTATGTTACACCTTGTATAATAAAATATCCTACAATTATGTTTTCAAAAAATATAGCAGGTGAAAACCCACAACGTGTTTTAAAACTTAATTATATATATTATTTTACTAACATAACGTTCCGTGGTCTTAAATGATGAGTAAGTGAAAATAAGAAGTCACAGTCGTAAATGGACTATAAGCTAATAGCGAGTAGGAAATAAACCCATAGCCGCGAACGCACGCACGGAAATGAAGTGGCCGTGGCGCTTCTGGCGCCTGCACGCCGCGGTTGTCAAAGCGCCCCCTGTCGGCGAGAACCGACCGCTACTACACTTGAGTATCCTACCTCTATATTAAAATCCTTTTATCTATCTATCTATATCACAATCAGATCCCATGCGGAATAGGCAGAAAGTACAGAATTTGACCAGATTCTTTCCTTATAGACCTCTCTGGTTTCCTTTACTCTCATTGTTCAAAATGTCTTCTAGACACTCTGCCCGAAACTGTCACGCGCGCCCTCGATGTGTTAAGTGCATCGGGGACCACGCGACGTCCCAGTGCGCCCGTTCGAAGGAGACGGCGGCCGAGCCCCCCAGCTGCGTCCTCTGCGGCACCAAGGGGCACACCGCGAACTATCGCGGTTGCCCCAAGGCCCCGAAGGGGAAGCGAGGCGAGGCGCGGCGGCCGCCGCCGCCCCCGCGCGGTTGCCCCCCCCTCTGCGCCCTCAGCGCAACACCCCCCGCGCCCTCAGCGCACCCTCGTCCAGTGCCTTCTGCGCCAGCGACCACGGCTCCCCGCGCTCCCGCGCCGCTGAAGCTGACCCCCCCTCCCCCGCCGCTCAGGCCGTCCCTCGGCGCCAACGCGTGGGTGAAGCCGCTGCCCTACACCGCGGCCTCCCACCCTGCGTCAGTGGGCCCTGCCCGCCCCCCGAAGCGCGCGCCGGCGATCCAGCCGGTGGCGGCTTGTCCCCCTCCGCCCACTAACGTCAGTCAGGACGTCGACCTCATCATGAGCGTCTCGGCGGTGATAAGCCCCGCACTTTTCCCCAGAGTCCGCGAACTCGCCCTTCGACTCCGCGCCGCCACCAACTTGGCGGACCAGGTTCTCCTGGCCGCGGAATACAGGGACGTATATGACGTCCTGGCGTCCCTTAGAACCCAACCCCCCCGCACCCAATAATGGATCTACGATCTCCCCGCCATAAGCCCCACAACCTATCCCTGGCGTTCTTTAACGCCGATGGCCTTCGCTCCCAGCGAGATCAGGTTGCTGATTTCCTCCGAGATCACCAACTTGATATCCTCCTCGTGCAGGAAACCTTCCTGAAGCCCGCACAACGCGATCCTAGGATCGCAAACTATAACCTCGTGCGTAATGACAGAATCCTCCCGCGGAGGCGGTACTCTCATTTACTACAGGAGGTCCCTTCACTGCATCCCTCTCGATCCCCCCGCGCTCACCAACATCGAAGCCTCGGTCTGTCGCATCTCTCTCACGGGGCACCAGCCCATCGTGATCGCCTCCATATACCTTTCCCCCACTAAATCCGTTCTCAGGAGTGACTTTGAAGCACTCCTCAATCTGGGAAGCGCCGTCATTCTGGCGGGCGACTTCAACAGCAAGCACGTGGCCTGGAACGGTCTCACCACTTCCCCTAACGGTAGGAGCCTTGACGCCCTGGTCGACGTTCTCGACTTTGACGTCATCGCACCTATGCACCCTACCCACTATCCTAACAATCCCAACCACCGACCCGACGTCCTGGACATGGCGCTTCTGAAGGTTGTCACCCTACGGCTGCACTCCTTGGAAGTAGTCCAGGAACTCGATTCTGATCATCGACCTGTAGTCATGAGACTCGGTTCCACCCCTTCCGCCCCTCAGCGACCCAAAAAGACGGTGGTGGATTGGCATGCGCTAAGCACGGCCTTGGCGGATGCCGACCCTCCCCCCCTCCCGACTGAGCACATCCGATCGGCTGTCAGTCGATCGTCCAAGCAGGTCGAGACGGAAGATCTCTACCTCAACCGCTTTCGACTGCCGGACGATGTTAGGGATCTCATTCGTTCCAAGAATGCTTCTATCCGAGCGTACGACTCCTACCCCACCGAAGCCAATCGGGCCCGGATGCGCGCTTTACAACGAGAGGTAAAGCGTCGTGTCGCGGAGGTCCGGGAGGAACGGTGGGGTGACTTCCTAGAGGGCATCGCGCCATCGCATCTGGCCTACTGGCAGCTGGCGCGTAGCCTCAAATCCGACTCCACGACTGACATGCCCCCGCTGTCCCGCCCTTCAGGCGCACCCCCAGCCTTCGACGACGACGAAAAGGCCGAGCTTCTCGCCGACTCCCTCGAGAGCCAGTGCGCCCCCAGCTCTCAGTCCGTCGACCAGTCCCACGTCGACGCGGTCGACAGGGAAGTCGAGCGCAGGGCATCCCTCCCCCCGTCGATTCCTTACCTCCTATCACCCAAACGGAGGTCGAAGCTCTAATTATGGGTCTCAAAACTAAAAAAGCCCCCGGCTCTGACGGCATTTCGAATCGCGTTCTGAAATGCCTGCCCGCCCAACTCATCTGCCTCTTAGTGGCCATATTGAACGCCGCCATGGCGAACTGCACCTTCCCCGCTAAGTGGAAGGAGGCGGACGTCATAGGCATTCCCAAGCCCGGCAAACCTCGCAATCTTCCCGCGAGCTACCGCCCTATCAGTCTCCTCAACTCCCTGGCCAAGATATACGAGCGCCTACTTCTGGCGAGGCTCAAAGACTTCGTAACGTCCAGGGGTATCCTTATCGACGAGCAGTTTGGCTTTCGAGCCAAACACTCTTGCGTCCACCAAGTGCACCGCATCACGGAGCACATCCTCTCCGGTCTCAATAGACCCAAACCCATCTACACGGGCGCCCTCTTCCTCGATTTCGCGAAGGCATTCGACAAAGTCTGGCACAACGGCTTGATCTACAAGCTCTACCAATTGGGTGTGTCGGACAGACTCGTGCTCATCTTACGAGACTTCTTGTCGAATCGCGCCTTCCGTTATCGCGTCGAAATGACGCGCTCCACTTTCCACTCCATCAGTGCTGGAGTCCCACAGGGCTCAGTTCTCTCTCCGCTCCTGTTTAGCCTTTACACGAACGACATTCCTCGTTCGAGTAAGGCGCATGTAGCCCTATTCGCGGATGATACCGCTCTCTACGTCTCGCATAGGAATAAGGGTTTCATTACCAGACACCTTCAGGCATCCGCCAATTCCCTAGGGAATTGGTTCAGAAAGTGGCGTATTGAGGTGAACCCGGACAAGAGCGCTGCGGTGTTCTTCTCCAGAGGTGCCACCCCGCGCCACTCCCTGCGCCACCCTAGAAGTAATCTCGGCCAAGTGACCATGTTCGACCGACCCATTCCCTGGGTCAAAGAGGTCAAATATCTAGGGGTCACCCTAAACAGTACCATGTCCTTCGGCCCGCACATCAAGCGGGTCCGTCACCGAGCATCATTTGTGCTCGGTCGTCTCCATTCGTTAATCTGCAAGCGGAGTAAAATGTCCCTTAGAAATAAGGTGACACTTTACAAAACTTGCGTTCGACCCATCATGACTTATGCTTGTGTTGTGTTCGGGCATTCGGCCCCCTCTCACATCGATAAACTCCAAGTGGTTCAAAACCGCTTCCTCCGTAAAGCCGTAGGAGCCCCCTGGTTCGTACGGAACGTCGACCTCCACTCCGATCTAAGTCTCGAACCTATTCGCGCCTTTATTAAAAAGGCGTCAACACGTCACTTCGCGAACGCATCTACCCATGAGAATCCGTTAATCGTAGCCACCGCCGACTACGATCTCCCTCCCGACCCCTGCCGCCACCGCCGGCCGCGACATGTTCTCACCGACCCCCCCGATGCCTTGTCATCCCTTCTTTCCGCTCAGAATACGGGCGACGACGACGTAGACGTAGTAGTAGATCCCCTCCCATAGCCGGCGGTTGACCGGTGCGCTTAGTAGTGCACCCGTCCCCTACAGCGACTGTCCCAACCGAGGGCGCCTCTTCGAGGCGCCCTCGGTTGGGAGTTGGAGTATGTCGCCTCTTGCCCTTCTGGCTGGCTGGAGCGTAGTGGTTGCACGCTCGCCGTTAAAATCCGGTGAAGCTGTAGAGGCCTCGAGGCCAACAGCGTAGATCATTCATACACACACACACACACAATGTCTTTTAGATTAATATATTATCTAATAAAGAACTTTATCTTTAGACACACTATAGGGACTTCTCAAATTGGAGACTTGTCATAAAGAGCAATTCTCAAAATAGGAATTTATGTCACACTTCTTCTAATTATTTTTAACTAGTTTCTGCCCGCGACTTCGTCCGCGTGGACATTAGAACGGAAACCAACATTTTTCCGGGATAAAAAGTATCGTATGTATTAATCCAGGTAATAAACTATCTGTGTGTACCAGGTACAATTTCTTCCAAATACGTTCAGCTGTTTTTGAGTGATTGAGTAACAAACATCTGAACATTCAAACTTTCCCATTTATAATATTAGTAGGATACCAATAATTGTTGGTGTTATAAATGAAAGTAAAATGAATTTACTGCATGGATTCAATGTGTTAGGTGTTGTTGTCATAAGCTTCTAACAGATATTTTATACCTACTTGCAAATTTCTTTTTATTCCTAATCGGAGTTCAAAAGGCATTTCATTATATAAGAAAGGAAGTCTATGGCTAAGAGTTCTTCCCCAAAAATAATTTTTAATACTTGTAGACTGAAATTTTCTCTGTGTCACACCTCTCGTGCATATGATGTGGTGAATATGGGTTCAACGGTTGTTGATATACTTACAGTTGAACTGTAATTATTCATACAACTATAAAATAATTTATTTCTGTTGCAGTTATTCTGTAAATAACTAGTTATAGTAGCAATATATGGATTTGGTTATTCACTAGATTTAATCACTCATGTTATTATTATAAAAAAAGTTTTCTTTTACGCCCTCTCTTTTTTGATTGGCAGACCCTATGTTCACTTCCGCCAAGATATGTGTAATATCTCACGATCATATCCGTGGGAGTGAAATGTAATGAGATAATGCCAGCGCGCAGTCAGGCCGGAGTGACAGACGCACCGCGTCACGCTCCTCTTATTACGAACCTGTCTCATACGCGGTCGCCCCTGCGCCACACACATGCCACACTATACCAAACATTACTCAGTTCTAAGTTACTAAACCGCTAATGGAAATACAAACTTTGTTTTGATATTCAATATATTTTTTTACTCCTCATTATGGCAGCAAATAATGATGCGTTAGCTGTTCTAATTTAATAAAAAAAACATACTTTCGATATCCTGCATTTTGGTATCAGGTCGTGGCGATTCTCGGAGAAGACCTTTGGCTTATAGTGGTCGTCTTTAGGCTAATATGCATGGACTGGTAGTTACTAAAATAAACATTGAGTCGTGTGCCTGAAGACCATTAGTAAACATCTTGAAGTCTACACTCATGTGACATAGGTACCTTTCGTTGACGATGCTAGCTCCTAAGGAGGGATAAGTTTTCAACAGCACCAACAACGATTTCCCAACCTAAGATTTGAATCTAGGTCCTTGTGATTGTCCCCAGATTATGCGCCGGTGTACCAACGAACCGAAAACCGTTGTAATTACAAAAAACTCACCAGTTCAAAAACTGAGTTTCAATTCCTATTTTTTCAACATTCAAAGGCATCAAAATATTTCAGACTAGGAAATTCTTAGGTGAACACG
This sequence comes from Phalera bucephala, assembly GCA_905147815.2. NCBI lineage: Eukaryota > Metazoa > Arthropoda > Insecta > Lepidoptera > Notodontidae > Phalera > Phalera bucephala. The sequence goes on from LR990622.1 coordinate 18,738,609, forward strand.
AGAATAGCTGCCACATAATGTCCCAGCACACGTATGGCGGCCTCCGGTTCGTTTCCGTAGGAAGCACCCAATCGTCAAGCCGGGCTTCTTGTCCCGGGGGAAACTTGCTAGATTTCGTGATTTCTTGAATGTGTACTTGGTGCTCAATGTAACTTTTAATAAGTATTCTACGTGTAGTTCTTTTTATCTATATACATTTCAATGTCTCAATAATCGTGTAAACTCAAACCCAAATAATTGATTTTGTATAAATCCTATATCTAATCGATCGTAGATAGATAATCTCTCAAGAAATAGAATCTATAGGTAAAAATAATGTAGTCGTTTTATTTTATTGCAAATAATTAACGGAAAGATTTATTAGTCATGTATTAATTTATGTTTATAATAGTATGTTGAAAGCTTTTCATATGAACTTATAATGCCAAAATCATTATCATTCGAAAGCCTCCATCGCTTCACATGACTATAAAAATTACTATGAGTTTAGCCAGTGCATTAGCTGTTGACATTATCAATATAAATAACATTTTACCTTATAGGCAACATTCCTGCAAAACAGCGCATTTTAAAAAAAAACTGAGATTTCTAATTTTTGATGATACTTATGTATCATACTAGATTCCTTACGGGGTAGGCAGAAAGTATAGGGTTCCATCAGGTTTCCCCTGACGATACAGACGATATTATACTTAAATATTATATACGCGGTTATGGATTAAAAACATCCGTTCGGTCAACAACTGATAGTAAAATATCGGAGTGCAGGCGAAGTGAATGCTTATGCGACACACTCAACCTGATCGTTGCTGATCCAGGGGCGGCCGGCCGGCTCCCAAGAGAATTCGGACATTTGGGAAAGGTCGCCGCCTTAAAAACATCCTTATGTGGTTACCGGCAAAGACATTTATAGTCTTTCTACTCGTAAGGTACACGAGATACTAAGTACACTCGAAACCTGTAATTCACTTCTTAACCCATTTTCTCAAAAACCTATTCAATAAAAAGAATAATAAGCACCTGTATTATTTACAGAATATTTATACTAAATATTTCTTATGTATTTAGTATTTCTATTGTTATTTACGTTAACTAGTAGATATTATTACTGATTAATTATACGGTTTGGTTCATATACATCACGTGTTTACCTAAAATCGTTTAGAACTATATATAGAACGAACGTTAACTGTCTGTGTTTTCGCCTGTAACGGTATCGTGTCCTCCCTGTACCCTGTATTATCTCTTACGTTTAAGAGTATAAAAATTATATTGTATTCATTTGTACCATATACCTTATAACTACACAGTCTGAGGTCTTTTCCAATATTTATTAGCCAATTTAAAATCAGTCGGCGTTTACAAATTTTATATCTGAGGCTTTCTTTATTTCAGGATCAGAGAGGTTTCGAGGTGCTTACTCGGGAGTGGTTCAGTTTTCTTATTACTCGACGGCAGTCAAAATCAAAATCAATCAAAATCAAAAGTTTTTTATTCATGTAGACCAAAAGGCACTTATGAATAGTCAAAAAGAGAAAAGTATTAATTACTTAAGACTCTACCACCCGTTCGGAAAGTCATTCCTGAGGAGAAGAAGGCAAGAAACTCCACGGTTACTCTTTTTTAAAAATGAGTTTTACAATTCTTTTTGTATACATTGCATTTATGGAGTATGGGAGAACAATGCAGAACGAGCTAAATAGATGTGCTTAAGTATAGATTAATCATAAGTGTACTTAGATTCATAATATTGGTCAGTGTCTACATAGTCCTCTCATTTACAAAATAGAGATGTTGTAGAGGTATATAATAAAAAACATAATAATAATAGTAAGAGAAAGTGTTACTAAAAAATATGTAAAGAGCGCGTACAAAACAACTGGTCATAGCTCCAGTGTGATGTATCTGTACGGCAAAAATTCCAATTCAATTCTCTGCTCGGCTCGTTGCAGCAGTGAATGAGCCATCGCCGAGATTGTCTCCGCCTACCGGCGCGACACATACCTCACGCTTTTACCTGCCAGAAAATCCGTTTATGCCGTTATGTAAACGAAATGTACGCGCAAATTACCTACTTTCCCTACAGGTGCGGTAATTTAATAGTATTATCTACCTGCCGCAATTCGCAGCAAAAGAGATTTTCTGAGGTATTTACATAAAAGTATCAGCATTAATAATTGTAAAGATGAAAGTAACCTCAATTCAGTGTCAGGAAAAATAATACTGCTAACAAAATGCTCCAGAACATAACTTAACCAGCATTGTTTGTTTGCTTTCTTCTTTGTTTTTTAAAAACGTGGTCTCATTCAAGGTCACTCCTGAGTCATGGATGGATTGACTTCCATGAAAATATCCAGACTGAAACAAATATTTGAGGAACGCATAAAGTTTTGTCTCGTGCGAGGATCGAACCCTCGACAACTCGATTCAGTGGGCGGAGCTTACCCGCTGAAAATTTATGTAAGAAATAAGTAGATATAGAGAGATAATCTGTTTGTACAAATGTTTATTTATGGATATGTTATATGTATATATTACACCAGATGACGCGAACAATATCGACACAAAAACTTTAATCCGGGCACAAATTGTTTTTGGTGAATTGTATCGTGGCGAGCTTGCGGCATTGCACGACTGCACTTTCCGAGCGGCGCCACACACGGCGTGTGAACTGCGCTGCCATGCCACCGGATAATAAATATAACACCCGGAAACAACTTGATGAAACTCTTTGCTCTTGCAGCAAACAGGTAAGAACGACAATGAGATACCCAACAAGACAAGTGACAAATAGGTAGGTACATAATTATATTCATAGTATAGTCAGTAGTCATATTGTGATAGCGACTATTCGCCACGAAGTTACATAAGTAGACAGACATAAATTCTTCTGTTTTCATTACCACCTCATCAAAGCAAGATATTTTCGTGTTAACACCAACATAAGGCCAACATCCAATGTAAGGCCATAACTCCTTAAATATTGGGATTAAATATTTTTATGATAGAATTGCGTGTACGCCTACCGTTTACATTATACAACTCCTTCAAATGTAAAGATGTTGATTACTAAGACCATGGCCATATTTAATATTATTTCCAAAGGCAGTGGATACGATATCAAACATGAAATATTCTCGAGTCCTTAATTTCAGACAATCTTTTTCTAACAACTGCACAAAGGTCAACAAAACCATTTCAATTCTTAAAACTCTGTCTAAAAGCTAAGCTATTATTTATTCAACAACTGGATGGCATAATTGAAAATGTGGTGTCGATTTACTTTAGACATTACTTTAGTTCATTCACGCACTTTTAAACTGCCGAGCACTATAGCAATTCTGTTTCAATCTAATAATACTAGGTTAAACCGTTTGAAAGAATTATATTGTCGTGTGGTTTCCAAATGCCTTATGCAATTTTTAATATTTCTGCGAAATGCACAATGGGAAATTTACTCGCATTCTTAGTCAGGGGAATTATTAAAAACCATAAAATATAGCAAGCACTAAGTATTATTGCGTGGAGCTCCGAATGCCAATGTGGATAATAAAAATATCTATGCAGCCACAAACGGCAGACAATTGCACGTAGCCTAAATAAGCATCTAGACCACAATTTATCTCGATTAATTATTACGAGTACATATAAAGTTAAAATTCTATTCGCACCTTCGAGTGGATGACGCCCGTAAATTTTTTCTAGACAACACGACAAAGGCGGCGACTGCCATTTTGAGACTTAAAGACATAATAGAGACGTGTCAACGAAATCGTTTTAACGTTCAGCGCACCTTACTTCGTACGTAGGTACGGCGCTTTACGAAGCAAATGGAAAGCTTTTAGCTTGTAAACGAATTTCTATACTATTTCGAACGAGTCTTCTTAGACGCACATCAAACGATAACAATTTTTAGTGTCTTTTGGGTCTAACAATGTTAGCTGTCCCGAGAATTAGATGGATAAGATGCGTCTATCTACGAACATGATATATTTAGATGCACCTATTGAAAAATTAATTATTAACTAAAAGCTAATGATTATTTTGGCACAACGGAGCTATCTTGTCTAGCTGAGGAGTTTCTACGACCCTTTGCGTCTCCATCATCAGACCCTAAACATATTATTGCATTGTCACCGACAACAGTTATATTAGTATACCTTTTAGTCTTCTAAGTGTTAGATACCTACTATAAATGTCACTCGTACCTCCATTGTATGTGAGTGCATTATGTGCCAGCAAAGCCACGCAAATACAGAAAACAAATTCCAAACATTGCCATATGTTCGCCTATTGTGTTAACTTGTCCGGAAGAAGGAAATTTATTGAGGATAAAATTTAATTAAACTCGAATTAAACCACGTTTCACGGAACCGCAGCGATTTACAAACGTTATTTACTTACACCTGTATTTAACACGTACCTACCTACCGTATCCGTTCATACATGGTACCGTATTTGTACATAAATAAACTACGAAGGGCTAACACTATAATTAATCTACCCCAATTAGAGGATTGAAGCAATCCTATAAATTCAAAACGAAAACCAAATTCCCATATTAAAAGGTTTTTACCCTTTATTTAAGCACTTTTATACCACAATTAAGAATGAAACTTGTACATGTATGTGTGCGTTTTGAGAAATACGTTTTAGGAATGCATTTGAAATCTGCTTATTGGTATGAATCAAGAATAAATTAAGTTTTTATTGCGAGTGCCAACTACCAATACGGTCACATAATATGGGCGAACCCAAAACCCCTCTTATCATTTTTTTACTTCCTATCATTTTTCACTTCACAAAAATTCTACATCGAGAGGATAAAAACATAATACAATTGTAGTTTACCTATACAAGTAGAACCTCTCCAATTTCATTACCGGCTCCTGTAGTAGGTATCTAATCGATGACGTATCAAGAGCAAGTAATTTATCGAAAAGTTAGGCAATTAGCGCCAAAAACACAAAAACCAGGCGATGGGGGAGAACGTTTTCGACGACGTTATTCGTTCCAAAGTCCCATTAGCCGCAACGGGCATGGGATTTTCCCTGCCTCTACAGACTACGGTATACCTGATGTAGATATCTACCAACATGACAAAGGACACAGTACACATACAGACGAAAATATTGTTTTTCTTTCATAATATACATATGTACCCAACGAAAATTGTCTTCGGTAAAATGTGGAATAATTTAAATTGAATGAATTTCAGCCATACCTAATTTGTTAGCAATGAAATGTGGATCGTAATAGATATATCATAATTGATAATGCACAGTCTTATTTTTTACTTTTCTGTTTATGAACTAGTCTAATAGAGACAAACATACGATACGGCGCCTCTGGGAAAATTTTATGAGTAGTCAGAATTCTCAGTATTAGAAAGTAAAAGAAAAAATATAAAAGTCTTTCTTAGATGCACTAAAAGTCAGCCAATTATCCTAACGTAACTTAGTCTTATTTTACTCGTATATACTTTCTATATAGACAGTATGTAGAAATCTACGTAATAATTCTTGAATCATAAATTTTAATTCTAATTAATTTTCTATATTTGCATAATTAAGATTGTTCCGCTTCCAGCTGGAATCATTTTAATGGGGAGAATGTCCTCACTTCTCCTCGGATCCTTTTTACGACTGTCATTGCTGCTTATTATAGGATATATTTTAAAGAAGTGAGCGAGGAAATTAGACTCGGCAGGGTGGTATTTTAATTAGAAGCTGAAATGGCAACTTTTTAAACAGCGTTCAAGGATATGAAACGGGAAACATAAAGGTAATCTTGCTTACTGCTTCGTTTCAAATTCGCTATGGAATATACTCTATGCTAGAAGATATGCAAATCAGATGATCGTAAAAAGAAGCTCTTTTATTACTCGTATTACGAGACGGATATTCAGCTTTCGTTTGTACACATTATTATTTAACGTTCTTTTTATAAGACGCAGGCAAGTAGTTTGTAGGATTACGCCCTCGCCGGACTAACTTAGTAAGTTTCGCCCGGTATAGCCCAGAAACCACCAGAGCAGTGGTGGGCGGATAGAAAAAGATTGGTGTATCGAGCAGGGTTCTCACTACACTTCTAGCTACAGATACAGATGGAAATGTACTCTGCCTAAAATGATCATTGCGCGACCTCTTTCGACGCGACCACTATACAGTACTACCGGGCAAAATTATAAATGCCGGGCTGCTGATAGAAACCCCAATAACACAATCCGATCTAGAATTCGAACCCGGGACCCCATTATCGCCAGTCGCACTATGCATCACGAAACAAACGAGACATCGGTGAACTAATAACTCTGCACTACAATTTGCAATGAATAGAAACTAATGCAAATTATCTATTTGAAGGCCCTACGATATAAATAGGATATCTGTCACAAGTGCTTCATCGAGTGCAGTGCCTACCTCATAACAATGCAATTACACTACTTTTAAATATTACTACATAAATAATGTCAATCGTCATACTCACTTAAATATAGTAATTAATAACGTATACCTATACTCGGTAGTTTATACTGAGTTGCAATGCACGCCACTGTCAACGAGTTCCATTCGACATGACTAGTTGGTCAGTTCAGTTGGTTGCAGTATAAGGCCAGATCATCACGCCAGATCCCTAGCGGGATAGCTGAGTATGTTTTTAAAAGCAGATGACGATGTCTACGTCGAATTACAAAATCGCTTTCACGCGGATTTAATATTACAATATTTCAATAAAATAACGACTGCCCCGAAAAAATAATTACCGAAGACTATATTTCCAAAGCTGAACTGTAGCTAGGCGAAACTTGTCAACGTAAGCGTATTACACTCAACTCCAAAACTCCGGACTTATTTCCATTTGGTAATATATCAACCATTGAACATAATGTATTAGTGAAACGTGTTGAAACGAAAATAAATATAATATGGACACTTTGAATATTCTCGCACTTAACCTGAGTCGTAATGCATTAGGGCATAAATGACCGCTAAGTAATGCGTTAATTGAGATGTAGTGCCTTGTTATTTTTAATGGCTTAATTAAAGCGCATTTTGTCGCAGGCGTTAGAGTTACATCAGGGTACATAAGGTATATGGCATGATGTGGCAAAAATAAATGTTAACCCGGCAACAAATTGCATTAAACTAATCAATTGTTTTTAGTCATAAAATTCATTGCCTAGTTTTGTAGTTGACTGCGCGAAATATCTAAAATGCTGTGACTAGATGGCGGCGGTGACTGCTTGCTCTTATGAAGTTACAACTACCGGAGAACTACTCCGTTCATTGGTTACATAATCCAATTAAACGCTAGGTAATAAACTATAGCGTCACCTTCAAAATAACTATTTAATTAGGTGACTATATCGAACCCAACGAATAGCAGCCTAACTGTTTTTCTCATGTCGACGAATTCACTTTTGGAGCACTGATTAATACAAGCTTTGAGAAGTATACCTATTATATCGGCATTAACATAGAAAGTTGATAAGATGTCAAAGCACGTACATGTAATATGCACTCCAATATTCCAAGTATATGCATACAAAAATATATAATATGTTAAATATAATAGTATTTAACATATTATAATAAACTCAGTAAATATGCGCCTATAAACTTTTATGTGGGTCGTAAAAGTAGGCACGCAGGCAAAGCTCGGCCTCGGGTGACATTGTGCTGCGCCTCAAATGACCTGCTAAATTACTTTAGCGGTAATGAACCTTAAGTTTGAAGACATCATAATATTAGCTAACTAAACGACTTATCATGGTTATGTTAATGAACAAGAGCAACTTAAAAACATATATATATACCTACAACATTAGAAATAGTGGTCGTGTGAAAAATACAAGTCAGAACTAAGTCAATATCAAACCATGTGTCCAAGTTTGGGTACATACATCAAGTTGAGCTTGAACAACAATGAATAACAAATTCATTGTCTCTGAGCTGTGACCTTTAACAATCATTTCTTTAGGATAAATTGGTTTCAGTCCCCTTCATAGCAGTGAATACGCTATATATCGTTAACGATAACATGTTGCCTACTCTATATACAGTATCTATACTATTTATACATAAACTAAAGTATGTACCTAGGGTCAGTTTTAGATCAGTAGTGTCTCAAGAAACAGATAGTATTACTTTCCGAAATCTTTTTTGTCCTCCTTCATTCCGCTAGATATATTTTATGTGGATCTATTTGTATTTAACGTTTCCACTGGACCCCAGATATATTTGATATTTCTTCTTTACGATTGATTTATTTGGAGAAGGTAACTATCGAGGAATACAACCGCATGTTATGCTTCTTTTTATAAGAAGGGAAATTCTAGTAAGGGCAGTAACTATTAAATGCGTATTATTTTAGCTTTTAGCTTATTATTATATTTATTCTAAAACACGTTGCCACTAACTTTGCAAGCTTAGAAGCGTAGCGTTTACTTCGCGTTTAGTGCAGAGTTTACAATCATAAATTTGTAAGCATAAACGCCTAGACCGAAACAAATATTGTGAATCTCATGAAAAATTATCCCGTACGGGGATCCAACACGGTTCTTCTAGACCATTCCCCAACCGCCGTCATGATCAGTAAGTAAAAAAATAATTAAAAATGTAGAATGTTATTCTGGGACCGGATTAATTTAATGTATCATGTAATTTTAGGCATAATCATGCGAACCTCACATATAGCACTCGCAGTGGCGATCACAGCAAATATTTGCCTTACTTCATACATTTCACGGTATATTTCAAGAGTCTGGACAAGGTTTTAGAGATTTTCACATTTCTTGAATCTAGAATTTTTGTTATAGAAAAGGAAATTCTTAAATGAATGCTATATTATAGACTTTAGCTTTCATATAAATGCCAGCCACAAAGAAATAGCACTTCTTTGTAGCTGGCAGTTATTTTGTGAAATATTCACAATTTGTTAAATATTAATTACTAAACGAAGCCACTGCCTACAATCTTAACAAAAAATTATTTATTTAGGAACGTGAACAAAGAAATCGAATACCTAGTTATTCTAAACAATCTGAATGTGTCTGCGGTAAAAGTTGTTTGTTACTTTAACAGCATTACTTTGTACCAACATTACAAGAAACGAAAATTACGCTCTCGAATTCTATTTTAGTTATGGATCGACACCGATAGAGGAGTCATGTATCGACAGCTTCTTATTCGACGAATATCGTAAAAATCCGGCAAGGGAAATTGATTTCACAAACTTTTACTTCAATATTTCGTGGACGGTAGTAATATTTCGGAAAACAGTGCCTTTTTTAACTCACTCTCACTTTAGCACACTTAACTGCTAACTCTACTTACAATATCTGGTATGAAATATGCCTATTTATTACCCCGTGAAAATTATTAAGATGTTAATAATTTAAAGAATGTAAATGCTTCAAAATTTTAATGAGTCAGCTGTATTAAAATAATAATTATTCTACCAGAAAAATTATTCAAATATTGTGACAGGAAAAAATAAAAATTTTGCAAATATACGTACAGGTAACAATGAAATCAATTTTACCACTAGCACCACCCTTTATTGTATCATATCTAATTTAGCTTATATTATATCATATTCAAATTTAGCTTATATTATAACTAAATGAAACGACGAACGAAATGAAATGAAAATTCAAGCTCATTCTAATAAATTCCACGGCATACATATTAAAATTTAGATAATACCTGAACTTCCTATACCGCGTATGCGGTTACTTAAAGTGTAGTTAATTATGCACTATCTTACGTAGATATCTACATAACTGGTAACTTTTATATAATCTCTTGTAGTTTTCACATATTCATTGTAGATCAAATAAAAACCTATTATCTATGGGAAATGAACTGAAAGGATTTTTATTTTTTACCTAATAATAATATAATCATAAATTGATTACCTACATTGATATTTTTCCAAATTCTTTACATTAGCAATCATTACATACTTATATTGTACGTTTCTTTCAAGATATACAAATATAAATTCCGCTAAATAAGTACTAATTTTTTACGTTGTCCCCAAGCTATTCGTAGCATTAATTATAATATTTTGTCGTTATGAATTTGATGAAAAGGTTTGCTTGAATGCTGAAAATGTATCATTTTAAGGTCGGCGAGCCAATACCGTGCGCACTGGTTTCACGTTTATTTTAATAAAAACAATGAAACGGTTATGTAATGTTTTTCTTTAATCTACAGATAAAATGAGATTTGAAAGTAACGAGGTAACGACCATGCGGACCGAGCGCATTCCTTTTATTTTTTAAAGTTATATCAATAGACATACCTCGCTCGGTTTTATTAAATGTAAAGAATAGTGAATTGTTATAATAGTTTTGAACGAGTAGATATAAAAATATAATTTCAATTGAACAAGGGCAGGTAAAAATAAAAGCAGTGATAGCGTAGTGGTTAGATCGTTGGACTGCACAGTCAAAGGTCTCAAGCCCAGGTACGCACCTCTGTCTTTTCGAAAGCAAGTGCATATTAAAAATTAATTATCACTTGCTTTAACGGTGAAGGAAAAAATCGTGACGATACCTGCATGGCTAAGAGTTTCTCGAAGGTGTGTGAAGTTTGCCAAACCACACTTGTTGGCTTAAGCCGCTCCGTCACACTGTGTCTAATAGTGGCGGGTTCGATTCCCGCACGGGACAAATCTTTGGGTGATCCACAATTATATGTTCCGGTCTGGGTATTTGTGTATGTGAATTTTACCCACCGTCACGTCTATATTCCCCAGCAGGGGTGGCAGAGGTGTACTGCGTACACCCACGTTTCGCCGACGATGTTAGGTCCCATGTAATAGGGGGCAAGCCTATTGCTATATATCGGCCACAATTCCAAACTCCAAACTAATACTAGGAATGTTTCGGTAAAAAACTACATTTCGTCAGACTCAGCATTTGAACGAGGTCCTACCTCGTGATCGCTACTTGCATAATTCACCACTAGATCAACGAAGCAGTAAATACAAAATTAAACGAAAATAAGTTAGTATTATGTCAAGTAAGTCAATAATTTCTATAAGTCAAGCAATAAAACGGTTTTGTAGAACATAACAATAGGCAGGAACAAGCACTTCCTTGCGGGATGATCTATCTCGAAATTCCCCCATTTGTTGTACTCCATTACGATGATGCCTGGGAACACAACGTATTGTTCACATAGGTTGTATATAGGTACGATTCATACAGCTACGTACATATTTCACGATATCATCAACTAGAATTATAAGGAGCGTTCCGGCAGGATTGTGATGAAACAACGCTGTTTATATTCGTATATCAATATTAAAAGTATTCAATTCTAATTCCTCTTTAAATCTAAAAAAATCGTTGTTTCCAAAAACTTAAGGCAATATTGTAAACAAAATGTTTTTATTTAAATATATTGACTGAGGAAAAATAAGATTTCTTGTGTTGTACTAATAGTACCAAATTGCGAAGCAACTAAATTTTGTTTGAATTCTAAAGAAGTTCGCATTCATATTTAATCGTATCGTGGCCCTAGTGTGACTTTAAATACCCGTAACACATTGATACCCTAGACACGACTTTTTTTTAATTGGTGATGCCGCAGCCTAAATTCCTAGTTCCAAACTTGATCAATATAATACGTTGTCTTTATCCCAATACTGGCTTCATTGATTTGGTCCTGAATTAGACTAAGAATTGGCAATTTACGGCTGCAATATTCGGCTTGAATTTTCGGCTCGCACGTTCATGTTGGAAAGCATCGCGTATCATTGCCGGTAAATGAATTCGCTGCCCATAAATGATTCGGCGCCTAGCTCACGGTCGTTCGGGGGTCACGCATTCGCCGCCTGGACCGACTACGGATTGTAAACACGTATCATTGGCATTTCCGAATAAATTGGGTCGAGTCCGTTTGCTAATAACTTCATTTTAACTGAAGGCTTATAAATGTTTTGTTCGTAACAAACTATTTTGAACTGTATGACTATTTCGATTGATGTTTCCACTGTGATTAAGCTTCCAAGTGGTTGTGCGATTTTCACTCTGATGCACGTGCTATCTTTTAGATTCACGAGTTTAATACGTAACACTCATAGCTTTTATACGCTTTTACAAAAATAAAGGGATGCCGATAAAAGGGATATTGCCGTAGTTTATACGACTATGAAGACAAGATTTTTTTCTTTCATTCTTGTGATCCAACCTTTTAACTTTGTCCCTTTTTTATCTCGGCTACAAAGGGGGATCTTAACACTTCAAACATTTAAAAAAAAAAAACTCAAGAAAAGGACTCCTTTACAACCCTAAAAGATTATATCAGAATCACTTTTTCCATATCAAACTGCGACGTAAATCGGGGAAATTAAATTCAGATGTTATACGTCGTATCCCTTTCCATTTTGCACTCAGCAACAAAGCCGCGGGCGCTCCACGATAATTATCAAAACAGTGACACCGATACCAGTTCGATATAAATAGACACAGCGAATGAGTATCTGTAAAATATTTTACTAGAAATTTTCTGTAATGTCTGTTTCGAATACTGATAAGAGTCGGCTTTCATTAATTATTTCGCTAATGCATAAAACTTAAATAAATCGTTACAGACCAACCACTTAAATAATATTGTTGATTCACACTATTCAATAATTGGATGCTAATTACAGAAAAGCGCACATCTATTATTCGTGGCACTATGGTTAACCTCTTTAAATAAAAAATCATTTTGTCCTACATCTTACACGTAACTCTCATTTTAGTCCCTTAAAATAACGTATAAACAAGAATCAGAATCAGAATCAGAATATTTTTTATTCATGTAAACCATTACAGTATTTATGAATCGTCAGAAAAGTAACAAAGACTCTACCGCCACTTCGGAATGTCATTCCTGTGGAGAAGAAGGGCAAGAAACTCCACGGTTACTCTTTTAAAATAAGAAATTACAAACTTTTTCATCTACATTCTGTTGTGGGGTATGGGTGAACAATGTAGGTTGGTCATCAGGTGAGTCTAAGTTAAAAAAGCGAATAATACTATTTATGAGAATGGCTACATGGTTCCCTCATTTACAAAAAAAGTACATATTGTTGTTGTTGTTAAATTAATAGAAGGAAGAGAGGTAATGTTAACTAACAACAGTTGAATAGGTTGTTATGACTCAAGTGGAGCTGGAATAGCATCTATCCAAGCATTTTTATCTTTTAAATAATCTTCTATTGATCATGATGATTCAAGATCAAGAGAATTAAATTCCGCTATCTCTATTATAACAGTATCGTAAATATATGTTCATATATTTTCGTTATTAATCTCTCCTTTGTAACCGCGTATACAAACATTGATGTTCACCATGCCAGCAATGCAAAACTGTAATCAACAGCATTTACATAAGCTTGCGGGGCGTACCTCCGGATGTAATTAACCCTCGCGCCCGCTTCCGGACATTTACGCCGGAATCGCCGCCGCCACACTCTATTGCTTACCAATGGCCGACACGATTCGTATTATTCTTTCTTTTATACCGCACCGGTTAGTTTTATAAGAAAACACTTTGATCAAATTGAACAAGTTTCTTTAGCAGATATTTTCTGGAATCGTATTTAAAGTTGATACGTTTTATACGTTGTCTTGTTTCAAAGCACCGGGGAAAAACTCGAGTGACACAGGTCGGACAGTGTGGGATATGTTTTCGTTATTCTGTAAGTTTGTATTAGCCTTTGTCCATATCTTTTGCGGTACAAGAATATAGTACGGATAAACAGAACGCACATTAAATAGAATCGAATCCCTGTGACCAATAAAAAAAAATCATATGTAAACATATTATACTAGGAGGGATCAAAAAGTAGTGAGAACGACATAAACGTTGGTAAAAAAAATACTAGCAGGCATAGCTCAGATATATATTTATAATATTAATAAAAAAAAATCTTCGGTTCTCTTTTGTTTTTTTCTGAATGTTGTCATTTGTTTGCTTCGTGTTGGAACGTGTTCTCGAAAATGGAGAAAAACGAAGTGCGAGCCGTTATTAAATACCTCTTTTAAAAAAAGTTAACGACACAAGAGATTCATTGCGATTTGGAGGCAACATTAGGAGAGTCTGCTCCGCCGTATTCCACCGTCGCAAGGTGGGCTTCTCAATTTCGAGTAGGGAGAACGAGCACGGAAGACGAACATCGTTGCGGCCGTCCATCGACGTCAGTCACCCAAGAAAATGTTGCGAAAGTCGAGAAAATTGTATTGAGCGATCGAAGAGTTACTATCCGATACTTAATTCAAAAAACGGGCATTTTATATGGAAGTATTCAATCCATATTGAAACAATCTTTGAATATGAGAAAAGTCTCCGCAAGATGGGTGCCGAGAATGTTAACCGACAGTCAGAAACCAAATCGACTTGACATTTCGAAGATATTGTTGGACAAGTTTCAAGAAGATTCTGAAAATTTTTGTCTCGTTTCGTAACAATGGACGAAACATGGGTCCATCATTTTGATCCCAAGACAAAACAGCAATCTTAGCAATGGAAACGGCCATCATCACCGACCCCGAAGAAGTTTCGTGTCGTGGCATCGGCTGGCAAGGTTATGGCCTCAATATTTTGGGACTCAGAAGGAATATTGTTGATTGATTACCTGGAGCGTGGACCACTATTACAGGCCAATATTATGCAGCTTTAATTCCCAAGTTAAGGAATGACATCAAAGCGATAAGGAGAGGGAAGCTTCGAAGGGGCGTGCTGTTTCATCATGACAACGCACCCGTGCACAGGTCGGCAGTTGCGATGGCTGCTATTCAGCAATCTGGCTTCCAATTGGTTGACCACCCCCCTTATTCACCAGATCTGGCGGCTAGCGATTTTTATCTGTTCCCCAAATTGAGAAAAATACTTAAGGGGAAACAGGTACGTAGACGATAACGGATGCCGTGGAGAGCTTTTTGCAGGACCAAGACAAAACTTTTTTTGTGAGGGATTGAAGCCTGGAAAAGCGCTGGACTCGGTGTGTAGAGAGACTCGGAAACTATGTAGAAAAATAAATTATTAAGTTATCAATAGTCATTATATTCTATCTCATTCTCACTACTTTTTGATCCCTCCTCGTACATGTATCTCAAAATACATTACAAGTGTGACACATTGATACGACATCATATATAAGATGTACCGAACAGGTTTGTAAAATCTATAAGCAAACACGTAATAGTACCCATCAGTTCGATCAGTTTTACTATGACGACCCTTATGGTAAGCTATTTTATGGATAATTTTGTAACCTTTTACAACAAAATGTACGCTTAAACTGCTGTTTTTTTATATTTCCGGTGAGCGTCAATATAAATCTATCGTTGTAATTCTGAAACTACGCCTCGGCATAAAACATCCCGTCGGGTCCAAGTGCGCTTGAGGTCCTCTCAGTCCGCTAAGCCAATTCTGAAACTTGGTGTTTTCTGATCGTGTATCTGTGCGTTATGACATATTAGGCAACATACAACTTTTTTAAAATTTATACTGGATACATGAATTAATTAAGCAAAACGGATTGAGTAATGGCATAATATTGCTAGAGAAAATTGAACTCCTACGCACAGATATAACACTGAATTTTCTATGATTTAAACGGTGACCATAAAGTGGAACTAATACGGACTATGCCTATTTATGATATGGTTTAAATACGCCGTACACCATGTATTAACGAGTTCAAAACGAACCTTGTTCGTTAATAAATTCGTCTGGGATTTTTAAGATAAGACAGTAAGGGCAGCTATCTCAACCGTCGTAGATACAGAAAAACGGCTCTAGGAGACTATACTTAATTTTTGCGAAATTTAGAGTTGTATTTACAGATTCTGAAAAAAGTACAGTCAGCAAGAAAATGGTCAATTTAATCAAAAACTTTGACGTATGCGTAGAAAGAAATAACTACGTTTTTTTTTTAATTATACGTTAGTTATATGTCAACAAGTCCATAATCGTAACAATGTTTGGTCACCCTACTTAGAAAGAGACGTAGGGCTCTAAGTGAGTATCCCTGTCATCACGTTTATTTTTGCAGAGTGCTCAATCTATTTAGGGTAATATATCCCTGACTTGATGTAACAAAGCGATGGAAAATGATCATGCCCTAAAAATAACTCAAAATGACGCTGGCCATCAAACAGCCTGAATATATATTGTTTTTAAATACACCATTTCCATACTTTCAAATGTTACATAACCCAGGAAATGCATTGTGTTTGTACTAAACCTTGAAAATTAAACATTTAGAACATTCAGGTAACGTTCAATTTTTTTTTTAAATTTGAAACAGCTGCTTTGCGGCCTAAACAAACATTACGGTCATAGTTTGAATATCCAGCAGTTGGCTTATTGTAAATATAAGTTCCGGTAATCTGCGTTGCTTCAGCATTCCTTTGTGCCAGCAGTAATGTGGAATATTATTTTCAAAATTATTTTACTTGTTATTTACAGTAGTGATCATACTTTTCGAATAATACGCAAGTTTGTATGTTTTTGAAAGGTAGTCCCTTGAACTACTACAAATTACTTTATTTGTAAATCAATTCTAAGAAGTTCTCGTGAGTGTACCATTTATGAACGTAGGTAAATAAACGCAACATGTTACAAAACTATTAATCTTTGGTATATATATATATAAAATCATTAAAAATGAACGATACTATATTTTCTTACACATGTAAGACACAATAAGAGATTTTATTTTAAAAGTACTTGCTTACTTACTCCGTTGGCTCAGCGACTCAAAGTGAATCTTGGCCTTCGAAACGAGATTCCGACACTTTTCATGGTTCATTTCAATAGTAAAAGAATAAAATATTTGCTGTCGTTGACACAAGTCCAGTTATTACCATATTTATCTGCTAAATTGTAAAATGAATTCGTGCGAAACACTCGGGTGTAAACTGTGTGATAACAATCATCTATATTTCACAGAGAACCAATACTTAGCTTGTATTAATCTACTTACATTGTAAATCGTGGAAATGAAACTTATTACAGATGTCAATGTGCAAGTCTTATTCTATTTACGAGAAGTAAATAGATATGATATTCAAGATAAAATGTTCTGTCAAAGAGAAAACGTTTTATTGAGAATTAAACGACTGCGTGGAGGTGGTGATGGCGGCGGGCGCGGCGCATGCTCCTGCTAACGAAATTAAGGCCTGCAGCCGAGACTCTCCCGCCCGCGCGGATTTATGTTGACTCGTTTAGTTAGCTAATCGCATACAATTTCATCGACTAAAAAGAGCTTGTACTTGTGTCAATTAAAATACAGACTTGATTTTTTATCCTCGCGGAATTTACGGAAGTAACTGCACTGCTAATATTAAATGTTGGCGATTAATAAATTTGAAATTAAGACTTTATCGTTTTGTCAGTGTTATTTTACATATCGTAGAAAAAAAAAGGTTTTTATTTTCGCTTATTAATATTATAATTTCATTTATTATCTTGTTATTTTTACTTTCGAATAACCCTCTACACTGAACAAATATTGATAAAAAAATAAACAAGAAGCTAATATAAGTTACATATTTTGTTAATTATAAATTTAAAAGACCGCCCGCGTGGTCGAACTAGCGAAGCATACAATACTATCTATATGCCTACCACGTGGTAAATTACTTCGACTAGCCATTATTCTTATTTACTGACGATTATTCTAAACTCACCTAAGGCTCGACTCACTATTTACAATGGTGTGCTGGTACCTACGCTTATGTATGCCAGTGAATGTTGGGTATGGCAAAAGAAGCGTGAAAGAGTAAAGAGCGCATTTCCACGGCATACACCCTATGCCGTGGAAATGCGCTCTTTACGAAGTGTGTGTGGGTGGCGTCGGCCTTGCAGACCGAATGAGGAATAGTGTGATTAGAAACCGATGTAAGTTGAAGGATGATGTGGTGACTTGGATTGAAAGAGGTATGTTAAATTGGTATCGGCATGTGGAGAGGATGTGTGACAGGCGACTAACGCAAAGAATATATGAATAAAATTTGAGTGGAAGACGACTATCACGACCAAATTAATGGTTTCTTTGAAAAAGGTCAAGTGCATTGCTCTAAATAGACGGAAATGCATGAAGTATGAAAGATGTATGAACGTAGATGAAGGAAAAGAGGTGTGTCAGAATCGTAGTATGTGGCAAACTGTACTCTCTGCCCACCCCAGGTCCTAAAACTAACATGCCGTACTTTAAGTAATGTATAATATTAGTCTATTACGAGTACGTATTTAATAAACCCATGAGAACACAAAGCAACGATATTTCTGCTTCAAAGGATTACAGTATGTGCTTCTTTCTCTTTCAGCCCGGTTACAGAGCAAGACATTAAGAAATTTATCCTGTCCATTTCCACGAAGGCGAGTGGCGATGATGGCATCCAAATTCAAATGCTCCTACCTATCTTAAATGAACTTGGGCCTGTCATAACGCACATTATAAATTACTCATTGGAGACTAGCGTTTTTCCCGTGGCTTGGAAAAGAGCTCATGTTCTCCCATTACCTAAAACACCGAACCCTACCTGTTTATCCGATTTCCGTCCTATATCCATACTTCCCTTGCTTTCCAAGGTGCTTGAGAGTGCTGTTCAGAATCAACTGTCTCTCTATCTCTCCTCTAATAGCCTCCTAAGTCCTTTTCAATCTGGTTTTCGTTCAGGACATAGTACAGTGACTGCCTTAGTCAAAATAACTGACGATATCAGATTGGCTATGGAAAACAAACTTCTTACCGTTTTAGTCTTACTGGACTTTAGTAGTGCTTTTAACTCAGTTGATTTTGACATTCTCTTAGGCACCTTATCCTCTCTGAATGTCTCCGCTCCGGCAATCGCGTGGTTTGGCTCTTATCTTCGGGGCCGCTCCCAGTCGGTCCGCTTTGAAGAGGCTTCTTCTGATTGGTGCGATCTTACTGCGGGTGTGCCTCAGGGTGGCGTCCTTTCTCCTCTTCTCTTTTCAGTTTTTATAAACTCGGTTACTAAAGTAATTACTTCCTACCACCATCTTTACGCAGATGATTTGCAGCTGTATCGTCATTTTAAAGTTGGGGAGCTTAATCATGCGATCGGCGTCATCAATGATGAGCTTGAAAATATCAGCAAGTGGGCAAAGTCGTTTGGTCTTTTAGTCAATCCGGCTAAGTCTCAAGCTATCATCATTGGTGGCAGATACTATATGAATGCACAAGATATGAATCTACAGGCTCTCTCTCCAGTTCTATTTGATTCTGTATGTATACCCTACTCTAGAACAATTAAAAATCTAGGTGTTTTTATGGACTCCAATCTCACATGGAGCACCCACATTTTAGAGGTAAGCAAAAGGGTCTACGGCTCCTTCCAGTCTCTCAAACGCCTTCAAAAGTTCTTGCCCTTCCAAACTAAAATAAGCCTTGCTCAGTCTCTTCTCCTACCACTTCTGGACTATGGTGATGTCTGTTTTCTTGATGCCACTGAAGAGCTAGTTAATAAACTAGAACGTTTGCAGAATCTGTGTATCCGCTTCATTTTCGGTCTCCGTAAATATGATCATGTATCAGAGTTCCGAAGAAAATTGAAGTGGCTGCCTATTCGGCAACGCCGGGACTCACATATCCTTTCTCTTCTCTTTTCCGTCCTTCATAACCCCAAAGCTCCTATTTATCTACGTGAGCGTTTTGACTTTCTTGTCCCCAAGGATAGGGCCTGTCGTACTGCTACTTCTCTCCTTTTTCGTGCTCCTCTTCATTCTTCCAGTTGCTATGATAGGTCTTTTACTGTTCGTGGAGTGCGTCTTTGGAACTCACTCCCACACGCTATACGCGCAAGCTCCTCTCTGGACATCTTCAGGAGAAGAATCAGGGAACATTTCCTATCTGATTGTTGATACACATTTGTAATATAATATACTATGTGTATTTTTATGTATGTTTATTTTATAAATTATATATATTTAGTTTTGTATAGTATGTATTTTATTTATATTTATGTTTATTTTATTGTATGTTTGATTGTGTAATTGTATAACTGCCCTCTTATTAACATTCTCATCTCTCAACACTTAAAGGTTCGCTGGAAGAGAACTCATATTTTGAGTTAAGCTCGCCTTTGTATATCACCTGTGAAATTACAACTGTAAATGTACTGTATACAATAAAGGATTAAATAAATAAATAAATAAACTTTTTATCAGAACTGAACACAAGTCTAGAACTGTTTAATACTTAAATTTGGGTACGGACCATCAACTGCCACGCTATTAACCTAACAGATCTAAGCATTTGTATGGTGAGATTTCTTGCTGTACTGTATTGTTGATAATTGAAAACAAAATCATGTTATATAGATTCATAATAATTGAGTGTATATTAAACACACAATAAACTAAGTCTAGGTGCCGATAAACTTTTATGTGGATCGTAAAAGCAGACTCGCCGGCAGAAAGGTCGTTCTGTGATGACATTGTGCTGCGCATCAAATAGACTGCTAAATTGCTTTCGCTAATATGATCATTTACTTTAATTGTCACTAAACAGATTAACAGTAAGACAAAACGTGTTGGTTTAGAAACTTTTGAGTTGTAATTATCCACATATTTCAGCATAATATATATTACGCCTATATTCCCCAAGCAAGAGGGGCAGAGGTGTACTGTGTACACGCACATTTTGTCGACGATCTTAGGTCCTCAGACTCCGGACTGATATTAAGGATTTTTCGATCGAAAAAGCACCTTTTTCCGACCGAGGATTCCAACCCAGGACCTCGTGATTGCTACCGGCATTATACGCCAATAGACCAACGAGGCCTACGTAAGCGAATGTTCGTTTACGTAAGAGTTGCAACAACCACGCGACATTTTTCCGTCTCTATATACATAATTTACCGCCATTATATACATATCTACGCAAACCGGAACTAAGTTGAAAGACTGTTATGTAACTGTAACAACTTAACCCCTAGAAAAATAATCGTAGATAAAGGATAGTTCTTCATATAATAAATACTTGCTAAGAATACACTAAGTACATAATTAGATATCGTAATTAATGCTTGACATTGGGCAGCACAAATCCTTCGAAATAAAATCTAAACGGGGTTTGTTCTGAAACTACGATATCAATTTGACATAATATAGTACAAGACACGCATAATCTGAAATACGTGACCTTCGGCGATCTTTCCTCCCGGGAAAATTGGTTCCAATCCCCTTCACAGAGGTCAGGAAACACACTGTTTCTGATTTCCATTTCATTTTATTATTGCATGAACGAGTAGGAATGTTATTGGAAAACCGTATTAAGTCGTCAAAGCTATAACTTTGGGGTAACACGAAAAATACATGCATTGAAAATAGTACATTTATTTTCAATACATCTATTTTTTCTTTGCTTCAAATAGAATTACGTATTATAAAAGTAATATAACGGTAACACGATAAGCATACTTACGTAATTATTAAGTACCTACATTAAATAATACAAAATATTACGGAAAAGTATAAATATCTAATCTCGTCTATTTTTGTATGTAATGATCTCTCCGAGTAATTAGCTCTTTTGTCAATATTGCTTTGGAACGCTTTCCAAAGCTTTCCGTATCACTATACGACGACACATAAACTAAGTGTTTGCTATTTTCTTTTGTCTGAATAAGCAAAGCGTCTTACATACCATTACAATTCCTACGTTGACTGTAGTATATATACAAATGCAACATAAACTTTGCCCTCATTACATACAAACGAAACACCGTTCTTACAAATTGCAAAATTACAACAAAAGGCTATGAATCCCACAGTTTATATTTGCACATTTTAATCATCACAGTCAAAATCAACGTTTGCACTCGAAATAAACTTAAACGCAAAAGTTGGAATCAGATAAGACTCTTTCAACGATATTATGTCACTGGGGTTGTAGACCTTGAAATTAGATTAAGCCGAATACTAGAGACAGCTAAATTTTATTTCAAAAAAGTCTGAATAAGTTTTAAGCTAAAAGTTTTAGGTTATTTGAATTATTAAACTTCAATCTGTGTACCGCGCTATGAGTTGAAAATAAATTCAAAACTGACACAACATTTTGAGATTGGAAATTAATCCAGTTTCCAAGCAACAGGAGCACCACATCGTCAGCCTAATATATCAACCTGTTAAATCGTTTTGGTAAACTTTACAGTACGCTGAAATAGCTGAATAATTTCTTTGATTGTAAAAACAGTAGAGTAGTTACCTTATTTCAACATGGAATTTCAGTCGTACTTAAAAGCGCAAAACAAATATAGCTAGGTAGGCTACCGCGATTGAAATATGAAAGTATTCATACCGTCTCTGACCACACCTTCTAGATAGCAGTCTGATGAGGGTATGATGGTATGTAGTTATGTTAAAATACCACTGATGCTCAGAAATGTTGAAATTCTATTAGTTTATTTATGTGGTTCAACATATCTACACAATATCTAATTCCACGGCTTCCGCAATCTGACGCCATACATGGAATCGAATACAGTGTGTTTTTATTGTAGCGTTAAAAAATAGCATTGATACCTAGTACGTTTGGCTCGACGCCAACTGGATTCATCGAGATTGAGACTTTAGCTTAACACAATACAAATGTGTAACACTGTGAACTATCATGTGTGATATATAATCAAGTTTATTGCAATAAATAAAATCGCACTTGACTTCTGCTCCTCTATGCGTCACTTTCAATCATTTTGATAGTCGTGGTGACGTTTATGAAGCGCGATTTAATTAATAAATTTCTTATAGTACTTACGTATAATATTGAAGAGTACTTTTTTCACTTTATTTAGAACATGATTAAGTTCTTCTACTAACTCGATCGAATCATTTGCTCTCAAATCTTACTTTACTTACTTTTAGTTACGATATAATAATCACTTAGTTAAATTATCATCATCAGCCGAAAGACAACCACTGCAGGACAAAAGCCTGCCCTAAAGATCGCCACAACGACCGGCTTTGTGCTGTACGCATCCAGCTTCTACCTGCGACCTTCACCAGGTCATCGCTCCACCTTGTGGAGGGCCTGTCCACTCCACGTCTTCCGGTAAGAGGTTACCACTTCTCGAATGGACTTTTCTGTCCCAACGCTCGTCAGTTCTACGAGTGAATTAAATTATAAGTAAGTGAAAAACCAATAAGTCATGCAGTAATTGTACCGGTATTCAAACCATTTACAACGAAAGAGGCTTACATGCATTGCATGAATTTAACAGGTGTGTTAGAACTCTGAACACTCTGCCTACCCCGCAAGGAATCTGGGGAGATTTATATGATATTTCGAAATATATGTATATTTAATATGCGTGCACAAATAAAGTAGCAAATAAAAGGATATATAAAAACAAATATTTTCCTACTTACTCAATATAAAAATGGATTTCTGCTCTGTTATGTTTTGTGTTGTTTCACATCGCCAATGAAGGCCTAGTATTTTCAAGTGCGAGATATTCGCGGTCACGCGTGGCGCGGCTCATATTTTCTGCCATTGTTCTAGGAACAATTTCCTGATATGAGCTCCTTTCTTACAGCGTAGTGCAAGCAGCTGGCTCGCTGCCAGCTCCCCACGTATTTCATATTTCACTGTATCGGCGTGGCTTATAATAGATCAAGTAGGCTATGTTTTTTCATCGCATGCAAAATGTTTTTTTACGATCTATATCATCACGTCAGATCCCTTACAGACCTCTCTGGCTTCCTCGACTCTCATAGCTCGTCTCATACACGCTTGTCAGTTACGGAAACTCTTGACTTGCCCTTCAGATAAGACACGGTCTATTCGATCATAGTAGGATAACCTAGGTCTTCCCCGTGTGTTCCTAGTGTTTGGTCATTATTTCTTTCTATATGCCCAAACCACCCAAACATATTCTTTCTCATCTTTACACCTTGGCCATTTAAGTTAAACACAGAATATACTACAACTTGTAACAAAGAACCAATCAGTAATTTGTAATATTTCCAAAGCGTATAAACTACTTTCATAGTCAATAGCCATGTAACAGACCTCCTGACTAACTGACTACACAAAATTATTTATACTAGTGGTCGCCCATTGGTCGAAATTCGACCATAATTAATTTAAATTATACGTTTGAACATTATTAAGGTTTTATTGTAAAAGACTATACTTCTATAATCACAGATTTTGCCAAGGCTACACTATTAATTTGCCTATTTTTTTTTGAACAAATTATATGATATTTAAATAAAATAATAAAAAAAAAAGATTAAAATAAAGAAAACCTTTTTTTTTATTGAAACAAAAAACTAAAAAGAAAATGCTGTCCATTGAACTTGACATACATATTTCGATAATTTAATTAATGATACAGATGTTTTTGTAAAAACTCTTTTATCGTTTGCTGGTTATGTTCGACATTCAATAGGACTATAGACAAATAAAATTAAAAACAAACAATATTAATCTATTCTCAATTTGAAGTGTATTGTGTCAAATACATGATAGTGTGTGTAATGTGTTTTTTATTGATTTAATGTATTTTTATGCATAATTAAAAAAAAAATTAGCATTCTGCACTCCTTCTCGATATAAACTATAAGTGTGGGAAATTTCATACTCCTCTGTCCGCGCAATTTTCGTAAAAAGGGGAACAAAGTTTTTGCTTCACGTATTAATATAAACTAGTGGTCTCCCATTGGTCGAAATTCCACCATAATTAATTTAAATTATAAGTGTTAACATTATTAAGGTTCTATTGTTAAAGACTATACTTCTATAATCACAGATTTCGCCAAGGCTACACTATTAATTTGCCTATTTTTTTTCAAACACATTATATGAAATTTAAATAAACAAAAATTGATTAAAATAAAGAATACCTATCTGTTAATTTTTTTTATTGAAAGAAAAAAACAATAAGAAAATGCTGTCCATTGAACTTGACATACAAATTTCGATAATTTAATTAATTTTTTTTTTTTCTTAAAAAACGTAGCCTCACACTAGGATTTATTCCTGTGTCGTGGGTGCGTTTACAAACATGAAAATTCACATACACAAATACCCAGACCGGAACAAATAATTGTGGATCACACAAAGATTTGTCCCGTGCAGGAATCGAACCCGCAACTATTAGACACAGTGGGCGGAGCGGCTTAAGCTCTTAACCACTGCGCTAAATCGTCAGATAATTAATAATTAATGATACAAAACTTCTCTGTAAACGATGTTTTTTGTAAAAACTCTTTCATCGTTTGCTGGTTATGTTTGACATTCAGTAAGACTATAGACAAATAATATTAAAAACAAACAATATTATTCTATTCTCAATTTGAAGTGTTTTGTGTCAAATACATGGTAGTGCGTGTAATGTGTTTTTTATTGATTTAATGAATTTTTTATGCATAATTAAAAAAAAATATTAGCATTCTGCACTCCTTCTCGATATAAACTATAAGTGTGGGAAATTTCATACTCCTCTGTCCGCGCAATTTTCGTAAAAAGGGGAACAAAGTTTTTGCTTCACGTATTAATATAAACTAGTGGTCTCCCATTGGTCGAAATTCCACCATAATTAATTTAAATTATAAGTGTTAACATTATTAAGGTTCTATTGTTAAAGACTATACTTCTATAATCACAGATTTCGCCAAGGCTACACTATTAATTTGCCTATTTTTTTTCAAACACATTATATGAAATTTAAATAAACAAAAATTGATTAAAATAAAGAATACCTATCTGTTAATTTTTTTTATTGAAAGAAAAAAACAATAAGAAAATGCTGTCCATTGAACTTGACATACAAATTTCGATAATTTAATTAATTTTTTTTTTTTCTTAAAAAACGTAGCCTCACACTAGGATTTATTCCTGTGTCGTGGGTGCGTTTACAAACATGAAAATTCACATACACAAATACCCAGACCGGAACAAATAATTGTGGATCACACAAAGATTTGTCCCGTGCAGGAATCGAACCCGCAACTATTAGACACAGTGGGCGGAGCGGCTTAAGCTCTTAACCACTGCGCTAAATCGTCAGATAATTAATAATTAATGATACAAAACTTCTCTGTAAACGATGTTTTTTGTAAAAACTCTTTCATCGTTTGCTGGTTATGTTTGACATTCAGTAAGACTATAGACAAATAATATTAAAAACAAACAATATTATTCTATTCTCAATTTGAAGTGTTTTGTGTCAAATACATGGTAGTGCGTGTAATGTGTTTTTTATTGATTTAATGAATTTTTTATGCATAATTAAAAAAAAATATTAGCATTCTGCACTCCTTCTCGATATAAACTATAAGTGTGGGAAATTTCAAACTCCTCCGTCCGCGCAATTTTCGTAAAAAGGGGTACACAGTTTTTGCTTCACGTATTAATATAATGATAAATAGCGGTCTAGACTGTTGTGATAACCGAAACGATACGTTATCTGTATCATATACCTCACAACGCAGCATGCATGGTTGGGTTTAATAGCCGATTCATATTTAAATTTACTTACTTTTTTTAGTTTAGATGTCAGAATTATATTGAATACCCAGAACAAAAAATTCACTAATTCCTCAATAGGTCAAAACACTCACCAACTTTATATTCAGTATCTATAAAATATCAAAAGGTTTTTACTTTTTTAACTTCATCAAACATTGATTGTTTGCAAAAAAAACGATAACACATTTATAGTTTTAGTGGATTTTTATTACTACCTCGTTAGTTTAATGACGCAGGGGGCAGGTGGCTATCACGATGTATCGTTCGTTTGAATCCTAAGCTGGACTAAGTATTATTTAGGCTTTCTATAGAAACATTCTGAAGAAGTAGTTTTCTTAAGAAGTGGTTTCCTTGTTTACATAGGTAGCTACGTAAACAAACCTTACGAAACTTAGGAGCGGCTTAAGATCTTAACCACTGCGCTAAATCGTCCGTCAAATTTCTTCTTTTACTCTACCTCTAGAAATTATAAATACAAATCTGTTACGCTAATAGGCGAGCCTAGGTAATAAGCATTAAATCATACTAAAGACCTCATTACATCAACTAGGCTATTTCTATACGGAATAAAATCTGAACTAATTATAGTAACTTGCTGCATGCTAATCCAGTAGTAAATTAAAAGTATACCTGTTATTCTTCAGGGATTTAGTATTAGCCAATAATATTAATGTAAAATGACCCCCATTAGTGTTACTTTGTATAATCACGGTGTACATGATAAAGTACCTAGATTCATCATAATCATCTCAGCCTATACTCGTCCACTGCGCAGCCGCACCGATGACGCCGCATTAACGACTTCCTGCAATCCCCACAAGATCGTCGTTCCATCTGGTAGGCGGCCCTCCTACGCTGCGCTTGTCAATACGTGGTCTCCACTCTAGAATCTCTCTGCCCCAACGCCCATCCGATCTTCGTGCTATGTGGTCTGCCATTTGCCACTTCAGCCTACTAATCCTATGAGCTATGTCGGTGATCTTGGGTCTTCTAGGAATCTTCTCATTCCTGATTCGATCACGTAGAGAAACGCCGAGCATAACTCGCTGAGCAACTCTGAGCTTTTAATTGAATCCTATTTTAAGAGACCAGATTACAACAAAAAAATTTAACACACACCGTCATGCCTATATTCCCAAGCGGGGGTGTTAGTACACTGTGTAAACCTACTTACACTTACTACACATTAACTTATGCAATAAATAGTAAAAGAGCTGAAAGCTCAATTAGCCTATTTTTCGGAAATTAAAGTACCTAAAATTCTTTGTAAGCACGCCCCTTACGTTTTGTTCGTATTTATTTTCGTTGTAATCTAATTGTACACAACAAACCCAACGATAGATTCCTTTGCTCGGATCATTAAATTTCATTACAAGCTTATCTCTTTCAAAGTCTGTGGCCTAATCGAATGATTACAAACGTTTAAATTCGATGTAAATTGCGCGAATCGAATTCCAGACCGAAATATGGCTTTACAAAATCATACGAAATTAATCTTGATTGCTTGGTGACACCTATACTTAGTCTTATGTGCGTGAAATTTCGTTATCAGCTTAAACATCTATATGGGTTTATGATATAAGCATACTGCAACGTTTGTAAATTTTTGAATTATTTGTACCTATTAAACAATCAGATAATAAAAAACTTAAAAAATGGGAAAGAGACTTCAAATTAACGATGGGCGATTATGAGTAAAAACAATCGAATCGTTCGATTGTTCCGTTTATTCAATTAAAATCGAATGACAAATATAATTCTTCGATTGTTGGTCGATTGTTAGATTTTTTCTCAGCGTTTCAACCGCGCGCGCGTAACTTCAGTAACGAGTATGCCATCGACAGACGAATCGAACGCACCGTCGATTGTTTAGACATTGTTCAATAGATTTGAATCGGGACTTGTTTTTTTTATGTTTTGTATAATAATTTAGGTATGTACATAAGTAATTATACTTATAGAAAATTAATTCCAAAGTATTTTTATGAGTTATACTTATTTACTATTAGTCATCATCATCATCATTTCAGCCTATACTTGCCCTCTGCTGAACATAGGCCTCCCCAATCGCTTTTTAGCGGAACCGGTACTATTAGTAAACAAGTATTTTACTATTAGTAAATAAGTATAATTCATAAAAATACTTTGAAATTTGTGGTAATCTATCATCACGCCTGATCTCCTGCAGGGTAGATTTAGTGATTATAACTACGTTAGATTTGTTGATATTTATCTATAATTCAGTCAATATTCCCAACTTGACCTAAGCCCTTTATCGACATGAACTTAAAATATTGACGACAGAAAATATTGATCAACTAAAAATTATTGTTAACAATCGAAACGTTCCCCCGTATCAATTGTTCCCTGCGCGTTGGCAATGCACCGTCGATTTTCATTCGTTCGTCAATTGTTATTCGATGGTATTTTAGTTAGGACGTATGAATCGACAATCGAATGTGTGAAAAACTACAATTGTCGATTCATTCAATAGGTTTTTTGTAACAATCGTCCATCGCTACTTTAAATACCAAAAAAAATATTATTTGCGGTCGGTATCAGGCTAGTGCTGACTGCACATACATACACATACATAGCGTTACGTTACATAGCACCGACTTCAAATATTTATTTTTTGCATTTTAAGTCGGTTTTCCTTTTTTAAAAAAGTTTTTTTTTTTATTTTACATTTTTAAGCATTGAGTAAATTTACTATTAATATTTATACACCTATATTACATTAATGCTGTTTGTCGTTAGGAGGCCCTTAGTATATCTTGCAAGTCCAGAGTCTAATATCAACGAAATTAAAATGGGAGCACGCCGGATCTATACTGAACCCAACACAAAAAAGAATCATCAAAATTGCCTTACATTTTTCGCTGTTAAGAGAGTTACCACAAGATCTGTAGCAACACTATTATAATCTTGTTCTTCCGGAAAATAGAGATAGAGCTATAAACGAATAACCACATCTCTTTCTTACAACAGAGTACGATTGTATAGCTTAAAGTGGTTGTGGTTCTCTACCAGTGCCCCTAGTATAAGTTTTTATATTAGCAAAACGCATACTTATAAAATTAAATTAAATCAACGCAACTATAAGGTTTGCTTTGGTTAAGGTTGCGATAACCCAAAAACGGGCACAAGAGGTACATACAGCAGTCTCCGATATGCTACCAATGATGGACTTGTTAAACCCATATTATTTAGAATATTTTTTTTATTAATAAACTGCCTCGTTAGTGTAGTGGCAAAGCGCATCGCTTTGTGATCATGAGGGACTGAGTCAAATCCTTGGTCGAACAAATGTAGTTTTTCTAATGAACAATTCGCAGTATGATTCCGGAGCCCGGAATTGTGCCCGGTATATGGCAATAGGTTCGCCCCTTATTACATGGGACCTAATATCGTCGGCGAAAAGTGGGTGTACTGTACACCTCTGCCACGTATTTTTGCGTGACGGTATTTTTTATAATTATATTCTTTTTTAGTGAAGTGAGTAAAGTATTACACGTTTAAACGTTGCAATCGAAAGTATACGGGGGAATTATCTTGTAGATACACCATACCCCTTTTTACTTTTCGTGCAGCACTCAACGACTCAGCCCCGTGGGCTTTTCGTTAGACGTCGACATCAAAACCGTCGCAGCGTAGACATGTCTGCTCAACACTTCAAAATAAATTATGTATAACATTTGATATAATGCTGACACATTTCATGTATGTAAATAAGTAAGCCAGCCGTTGCCCAATAATACATTAGGGGAATTTAGTTATATACATGAGAAGTTATATAAATTATATCATCGCATTTCCACATTGAGCTGAATAATATGTTATATGCCGTATTTCAACAATATAGGAAAAAACGACGAACTATTTAGCGCAGTGGTTAAAAATTTAAGCCGCTTCTACACTGTCTAATAGTCGCGGGTTCGATTCCCGCGCGGTACAAATCTTTGTGTCATCCACAATTATTTGTTCCGGTCTGGGTATCTGTGTGTGTGAATTTTCATGTTTGTAAACGCACTCACGACACAGGAATAAATGCTAGAGCGGGGCTACGATTTAAAATATTAAAAAAAAGTAAAGCCACCATACTTTTCTTATTGTATTTGAGTTACAGTTTGAAGCTCTAAGTGCCGGGTTGAATTTATACCTTCCTAACTATTACTTGTTACTATTCCATGAGTAACAAGTACTCTTTGGACAAACTTCTCACTGTGTAACAAGTAGTGGTTAGTTGACTAATTTTCCCAAAATATCTAAATCGTCGTAGTACGCAATCAAGTACAACGATTTAGAAATATTAGGAAATTTGTGATAGCCTCTTGAATAATTTGAGAGAATACTTACACATTCTTTAAATTGCTGTCTACCACTTTTTTAGTATAATTTGCTTATAAATAAAAAAAACATTAACATGCAACAAACTATCCCAAAACAGAACTAAATACACAACATAAATTGACGTTTCTACGGCTATTTCGCTTATACACAATACTATTATTGTTGTTAGCATGGTGGTCTTCGCCGATAATATCACCCTAAAAATTGTTCTTAGCTTTCCAATCTAGGTGTCCGAATATTTTCATTTCCATGTCATTTTATTATTGCAAATGCTGAACTATAAATGTTATTGGACACCCGTAGACCGTCAAGATGCCCCCTACTCCTTTTGGGATAGTATTATATTATATTTTAACAATGAAACCACCGCTTTTTCCTGGCTTTTCATACGATGGATAATTAAAATAAAATTACTTATTTCTCTTTTACACATGGGTCGAGTGGGATTAGGTATAAACGTTGTACCTGTTATTAATATTTGATGAACCGTACTGGGCTGGCTTTCAATATCTTGGTGTCAGCGAAATATGCGATATGAATTTCAGTAGAATATAATATTGAACACATAATAAAAGATGGTAAAATTTGTGGCTTCCTAATAATGAAGAGTGTCGCACTCTACCCACAAACGTTTGGCCTTGCAAAGCATTAACGCGTATTCAGTTTAGGGTGAGTTTAATCTCAAACAAGCAGATCGCATTACCAACTCCCAAAACTCTTTTTTCCTCTCTCATTCCGATGGGTTTATATATCTCTATACATCTAGGAGCTTTCCATTTAGTAAGTCCACATAAATGTGAAACTTTTTTGCTGTTTCAGTTGCGTATTTTGAACTGGTAGGATGACTAAAGTTCTTTTCTTGCTAAGAGTAAAAGCAGTGAACATTTTTATTTGGGTGTTTCATTCCACTTATAATAAATCAAGTCTTTTACATTTTTCCAATTAGCTCTAACCGAATAAGTTGAGAACAAATAATTTTCATTCAATTCATTTTTTCAGCTAAAAAACAAATTTAATTTGTAAATTATTTATTTACTGTATTTTTTTAAAGCTTTGAAATGTATTTGAAATATAACGAAACAAATCATAACATTTTTGAACAATACATGCAAAAAATACTTAAACGAAAATGCATCGGTCGACACCAGAGTATAGAAATATAGTTTACATACACTTAAAACAATAAAAAAGTTAAAAGCCAAGCAATAGAACAGTGACCTTGTGAACATAGAGACTCCGCAGACCTACTCACTATGTCCAAATCTACCACATTCTGTTTGAAAAGGCATTAAAACGTGTCTGGTAGTGCCATGGAATTTGTGATAACACAGAATAGAAAAGAACTTTGTGAGGATAAAACCACACCTTCCTGTCACGTTTATCTTTATTTACCATATTTCTATCTATCTATCTATATCATCACGCCACATCCCTTGCGGGGTAGGCACAGAGTACAGAGGTTCTTTCCTTACATACATCTCTGGCTTTCTCCACTCCCATAGTTCATCTCATCCACACTCGCCGGTGACGGTGACTCTTGACTTGTCCTTCAGATAAGACTCGGTCTATTTGATGATAGTCTAGGTCTTCTCCGGTACCCATATCCTTCCACTTACGCATTGTATATGTTTTTTGTCATCCTTTCTTCTGATATTCTTTCTACATGCCCGATCCAACGGAGCATACCCTTTCTCATCTTTACACCGATACTATCTTTCATACCTACTCGCTTTCTTACTACAATGTCGCGAATATGGTCGGTCAGCTTCACTCCGCACATTTTCCGCAAAGCTCGCATTTCCACCATATTTATCCTACTTTCATTCTCCATCTTACACACTCAGCTCTCGATGCCATATAACAGCGTTGGGACAAGCACTCCGTTATGTATGTAGCCGTTTAGCAAATTTGTAGTGTGAAAAATATGGCATATCGACTCGATAGCGTCACGGTAGAGCTAGATAGGAGAGAGAGTTTCTGCTATTCGTGACTTAGGCGTTATTTTTGACACATCTTTGACCTTTCGCCAGCATATCGATGATATAGTGCTTAGAGCTAACAAAATCCTAGGACTCATTATCCGCAGTACAAAGCCATTTCGCAATAACAATAGTATAATTCTACTATACTATGCTCTGGTGAGAAGTATTCTCGAGTACTGCTCCACAATATGGTCCCCCCATTATAAAACTTACGCAGATGCTGTAGAATCCGTTCAAGTCTGTTTTGTTAGATGCCTGTGTATACGGAATGGTATACGTAAATCGGTTTCCGAATATGGTGACAGGTGCAAGTATTTTAAGATCAGAGGTTTGAATCAAAGACGTAATATAAATGATCTATTAGTCCTTCACAAAATTATAAATGGCTCCATGGATGGATTTTTGATTAATCATCTCTATTTTAGGCCGAACCAACGTGGTTTACGCCAGTCACGTATACTTGATATTCCTACCTCAACCCTGAACTCGTCGTTTAATAGCCCCCTTACTCGTATGGCAAGGTTGTATAATGAGAGATCCAGCACAACAGGCAGCTGTATTGATATTTTTTCCCAAAATATTGTAAAATTTAAAAAGTCTTTGGTAAACCCTTAAAACTCAATTTTATTACTCAATTTTAATTCTTAATATTTTAAAATAATAATAATTAAATGTAATTTCATTTCATGTTCTAAATTTTTAATTTAATGTTCAATTTTCAATTTTCTATATAGCTAAAAATCTATAAAATATTTATTCTTTTTGCTTTAGCATAAAAAAAAAGTATATACTTACTATTGCTTGACTGGTTTATCAAAAAATTGTAAAATGTTATCCACTTGTTCTTCTACTGTCGCTTTTAAAATATAATTACAAATGTTATGCCTACCTATAATTTGTATAACTACATTGTATCTCATAATGATAATGTAATTAATAGAATGATGTTATGCAATTATACAGTTGGTGCGCTAAATAAATTAAATTAAAATAAAATAAAATAGATGGTTTTTCTTATTTGAAGGCAGCATGCAATCAAAGCACCTACTCATTGTAACTCATAATTATGTAGGCACGCACATTTAGCATTCGGCCAAACTTCGTAGTCTGCTATGTCTGCTACGATACTTCGTAGTAGCGTAATAGTCAGCTACGTCGCTACAAAAATGTAATAACGACGATAGAATAATATGCTTCGTCATAGATTCATACGCTTTCTCGAAATATTTCGTTTGTGTAAGTATCGATCACTTTACTAACTTTTTTATCCAAGTAGGTATGCTATGTAAATATTCATATTTTCATACTATGTTTTATATTGTCAATGCACATGTATGTTTTATATGATTTTAATAATCAACACTACTTGCTAACTCAAACTCCTGCCTAAAATCAAACATGTGAACTAGTTCTAAACCGGTGTTCTCTTAATACAATAACGTAATTACGCCATCGGAAAAGCGGAATAACTTTACTAGTGCAATATCGAAAACTAACAAAACCTCAAACGGTGTTCTTATGTATTAAATGATTTCTGGTCAATGTGAAGGATTTCACAGAGCTTAACGACCCCAAGAGGTATTTTGCTGTTGTTTAAAAATATCCGGTCCGCAGAATGGCCCCCGGCCGACTGGCTTCGTCGGGTTGTGACTACGCTCTTAACTCAACACAAACGACTTGAGCTATGCTCTACCACTCAAATATTTCTACATTCTAAATATATGTCAGCTTCTTTTTTGGTCCTTAATAGGTGGTTCTTTTTTAGGTCCTACTCTTCGTATTATTTCATTTTGTTTAATATTATAAGTCGTGTTTCATCTACAGTTTGTATTTATTGTGATAAGGTTTTATCAACACGTTTTGTATTACTCAAGATAACAATCAAATACATAAAATACGTAAAATAGAACGGACATTTCAACTATGTTATACATAACAACATTGATAGCGGTACGCGATGATTACATACAATATAATAACAAGTTTTAGCATGATATTTTTTGTGAACGATATCTATATCATATAAAGAATCTCAATATATATAAAAATATTTTACGGTAATTATTTTTACAACATAATGCAAGCGACTAGCTCGCCGTACTTTAATATCGGTTTGTACATTTTTTTGTAAATGTACTTCATTTGAACATATCTTTAGGACAATTGCAAATCTCACACAAGAAATGAATTGCGCAGTCATAAAAAACTATTCGTCCTAAACACACACACTTATAATTCCTTTAATCCCAATAAGATTTACATATGTATAAACAGCTTTCTGTTTCAATCCAAGTTTTTCCAAATATTTGTACAGGAAAAAAGGAGACTACTTAACGAGCCATTATTGTCCTCACACGGTAATGCACTCTTTTCATGCAAATAGGGATGACTGAAAAAAATCTTGAGTTGAGTAAATTCATTTAGGTTGTGCTCTACATTCGATCAAAGGTAATGGTATTAGGGAAAAGACGGCACAATCTATAGTATTAATGAGGAACGGTCACAAAGGAAAGTGATTGTCGATAAATCCGGTGTGATTGTCTCTTTTATACCGAAGTATACACCGTTATTCTAGGTTTTGACTAATTTGTGGGATACATTTGGTAAAAAAGAGCGTTTTTCATCTGTGCTAGCCTAAGAAATTTCAATTTCCTTATGAAATTCCTATATTTTAATACCAGATCATATCATTTCTCGAGTCAAAATCAGCTTCAAATGTATTCACGAGAAGAGCTTCAAATGTATTCACGAGAGATCGTACGAGATCACCCCATCCGAGCCGAACGAATATTGAAATAAGTATTATTCTATTCAATTCTTTGATATGATTTGATATGTCATTCAAATATATCTTCGTCTATTTACTTGTGCGAAGGCCTTGGAAGATTGTAGATAAATAATCAGTTTTACACAGATTTTAAATAAATGAAACTTAATAGATTATAATTATAAAATCGTTTATTTATCACCACACGACACATGGATGAAAATTTCAATAAAAATAATACTTAAAACATCAAGATTCTAGCTGTGGGTCGCTGGTGGCTGACGTAGACTTATTCTAGACTATATATTTTACGCATTGCGACGCACTATACCAGCTTTATTGTATTTTAGCACATATTAAGTAATCGTAACCTAAATATATAACTTTTTTCTTTAATATTTTCATAGTCAACAAAATATTTGTACACTTTAAAATAATGAAAAAATATATATTTGTTTTCTATTAACGATGACTTGATCCAGTTGCAAAGAACTTCTAGAGTAGCGCTACATCTTTAAAAAATCTAACGCCGAAGTACAAATTCAATAAATTATTGGAATATGTATATATCCCTTATTCATATTACAAGATGTATCCGAAATAACGCAAAACCTCAGACACCCCAATTAGATAATTGTTTACAAATTCAATAAGATATCCAAATTTCCAAATTTAAAGTTATTTACCCTTTTATACTCCAATTAACAATGAAAATTGTTTGTTAATGTGTGCGTGTTGAGAATACGTTTTAGAATTGCATTTGAAAACTCCGTATTGCTTTGAATCAAGAATAAATTTAACTTGTTATACTGCACTAAAGGAGTAACAGCATGTTTTTATAATATTTAAGATACATTAATAATAGTTGAAATCAATTCAGTTACCGATTTAGAACAAACTACTTTCAGGTCTTGCGTTAATCATGTTACACCTTGTATAATGAAATATGCTACATATATGTTTTCAAAATATAAAGGGGGTGAAACCCGCAATATATTTTAAAACTTACTACTTATGTACAATTACTTGAATAAAATTTTACTAACTTAATATTCTTCGTTTCTTTTCGCTTGTTCTTCGTCTTAAATGATGAGTAAGTGAAAATAAGAAGTCACAGTCGTAAATGGACTAGAAGCTAATAACGAGTAGGAAATAAACCCATAGCCGCGAACGCACGCACGGAAATGAAGTGGCCGTGGCGCTTCCGGCGCCTGCACGCCGCGGTTGTTTAATCGGCGGATTAAGTCGGCGAGAACCGACCGCTACTACACTGGAGTATCCTACCTTTATATGAAAACCCTATTATCTATCTATCTAAATCATAACGCCAGATTCAATGCGGAATAGGCAGAGAGTACAGAATTCGAACAGATTCTTTCCTTATAGACCTCTCCTCTAGAAGTAATCTTCTCGGCTGCCTACTTACTAAGCCGCTTGGTCAACTACTCATGCACTAACAACTTCGAGCTTATCATAAGATGTGACGCCAACGCGCACCACATCGTCTGGGGCAGCTCGAACACTAATCAAAGAGGAGAAAAGCTTCTGGATTTCCTGGTAAGTTCTTTACTTCATGTACTAAATAAAGGCGATAGGCCTACGTTTGTAAACAAACGAAGAGCCGAAGTCATCGACTTTACTCACGCTAAGCTAGCAAAAAGATCAATAATTGGCATGTCTCCAATGAGATTTCGTCATCTGATCACAACTATACATGTTCCCACCACATAGTCGAAACGAATCGTAATTCCTGGGATTTCGTCTTGTTATAAATGTATTTATAAAAAGACGAAATCCGAGGATTTTAATTTTATTGGTATTGGACCTAGGACTTTGAAGATACACCAGGGAACTCCTTAACTGCGAACAGCACGAAACTATAGATTCCGTTATTAATGTTATTTATACCAATCGTGTAGGTACCTTACTGTACAACTCAGCAAAGTAATATAATATCGGTTTATGAATATTAGTAAATAATTCACTCGTCACTTAAAATTGTAAAATAAAAATCTTTTTACAAAAAGGTAAACCGACTTTACGCTCGTAGCGTTATGCGACCGCGGTGTTCTTACCGATCACCAAGGTTATGCAGCGTTCGACTCGGTCGGCCTGAGATGGGTGACCGTTTGCGGCATTTTAAGTTAGGCCGTTGGACCCGGTTAGCACTTGATGTGGTAGTCGTTAAGCCGAGTTGAAAACCTTAAAGGCGGCTTGATAAGTTTCAACAGCAGGTGGCCACAAACCTGCCTCCACCAATCCGCACTGGGTCCGTGTTGTAAATCTCTCTCACCTCGATTTGTGAGAGAAGGCCTTTGCCCAGCAGTGGGCAGTATAGGCTGATAGTAAACCGACTTCAAAAAGCTAAAAATACATATTTGAAGTCGGTGCAAAGTAACCGACTGCACTAACCGGCACCGATTTCAAATATTTATTGTTTGCTCTTTGAAGTCGGTTTACCTTTTTTTTAAAAAAGGTAAACCGACTTCGTCCGCGTGGACATTAGAACGGAAACTAACATTTTTCCGGGATAAAAAGTATCCTATGTGTTAATCCAGGTAATAAAGTGTCTGTGTGTACCAAATAAAATTTCATCCAAATCCGTTCAGCTGTTTTTGCATAATTAAGTAACAAACGTCTGAACATACAAGCTTTCACATGTATAATATTAGTAGGATACCAACATTATTGGTATTTAACAAAAAAGTAAAATGAATTTACTACATGGATTCAACTTGTTAGATGGATTTCAATGGAGTCAAGAGTCTCCGTAACTGACGAGCGTGTATAAGACGAACTGAGAGAGTGGAGAAAACCAGAAATGTCTGTAAGGAAAGAACCTGTTGGAACTCTGTACACTCTGCCTACTCCGCAAGGGATCTGACGTGGTGATATAGATATATAGATTGGTAGATAGTATTAAAGTATCTTAAGTTGTGAAATAATAATATGAAATATGTAACTTTGTTTACACACTAGATCATGCCGATATTATTAGCATTATATGCATTTGGTGGGTTTTAACCGGCCTGCATGAAGGTCCAAAGATATTAATCTTATTTTGTCGAAAGAAAAGCCTGGCAATCCGTCGATTTCCCTCTTTCTCTTCATCGGCGACTGGAAGCCTGGGGACTTGCTGAAATTGTTCTTAGTTCAGCGAAAATTCACTCATATTTAAGTCGACTTTATAAATACTTTTGGAAAACAAAAACGACTTTGTTTAAGAATAAAACGTAGACCGCCTTACTTACTTTGTCAAATAGTCGCAGGTACGAGACCCGCACAGCACACGGGAATATTGATTTGGGATTTGTGATTTTAAAATAAAGAAGATATTTTATGCATATACAGGCACAATAAAAAAAAGAGTTTGTCCGTGTTAATATCCAGAACGGTGGAACCGATTTTAAATACACTATCACCGGAAAATGTAGGATTTCTCAGAGACTGTTAACTACTTTTTACCTTGGGAAATGCAAGATTTCAGGGAATAGTTGCTTTTATTTCTCCATATTAACACGGCTGAACGATTTGAAAAGAAACTTAATATGGAGGTGTCTCTTAAGTCTTGGAAATTATAAGATAGTCGTAAGAATCGTAAGATAGTCTAGATCCGTGGTCGTCAAATTGCGGCCCGCGGGCTGCATGCGGCCCGTGGGCGTTATTTGTGCGGCCCGCGGCAAAGTAAATTGTTTCAATAGTCAACTACATTACATGTCTTAATCATAAACAAAATCAATAACGGACTTTGTATTCGAATCCTGCGACGGTGACTGACAAGTAGTGACGAGTGACGAACTCACGATACGATAGTCTCCCGCGGGCGGCGAGCGGGTAGCGTTGACCCGCGCTCACTGCTCGCCGCTCGTCGCCCGCGCTACTAAAAGAAAGATAACTGCGAAAATAGAAGTTTTCAAGAAAATTGGGAGGAAGAATTTTGTTTTATAAGTGGACATAAGGATGGTACTGCTATTTGTTTAATATGCCGGGAAACTATCGTCGGAATTAAGCGATACAATTTATTTCGCTTCTACACAAGTAAGCATAGTTCATTTACCGAAGCCTACCATTTAGAAACGATTGAAAGAAAGAATAAAATAACTCATTTGAAATCGTCAATTCATCGTCAACAAAACATAATGATGACAGCGGTCGGGCAAAATGAGGTTGTTACAAAAGCATACCAAGTGTGTAACATTCTTGCAAAACGCATGAAACCCTTTACTGATGCTGAATTGATGAAAGAGTGTATGATAACTGTTTCTCAAACGTTAATTTAAAATTTTTCAAATAGTAAAAACATAATGGCACAAATAAAAAAACTTACACTATCTGAATCTTCCTGTTGCCCCCGTATTGAAGATATTTCGAAAAATTTGTTTGAGGCAGTAATTGACAAACTGAAAAACTGCAAATACTTCAGTCTTGCTTGCGATTCCAGTACGGATATAACTTCTATGTCTCAGTGCTCATTATTTGTTCCGTACTGCACCATGGACGGAATCATAGAAGAAGACTTCTTAGAAGTGATTACCATGAAGGGTCATTATTAGAGAGGTTATGATTTTATGGACGTTCTAAGAGAATTTGTAGAAAAACACAGAATACCTGTAAATAAGTTGATATCAGTGTGTACTGATGGTTGTCCGTCAATGGTGGGTGCAAATAATGGTTTGATTGCTTTAATGAAGAAGGAATGGAATTTACCTAATTTGTTGCCCATTCATTGCTTGCTGCATCAAGAAACTTTAGCATGTAAAATTTGGAATAACATATTAAAAGACGTGATAAATACGATTGTAAATATCATAAATTTTATTCGCGCGCGCGAACTTAACCATCGAAAATTCAAAGACCTTCTTGAAGAATTACAAGCTAATTATGCCGATGTTATTTTACATACAGCCGTCAGATGGTTAAGCAGAGGAAGAGTATTAGAACGGTTCTTTCATTTAAAACACGAAATAATACTTTTTTTGCAACGAAGTGGCAAAGTATTCCCCCAACTACAGCAAAATGACTGGTGGACACTTGCGGCTTTTTTGACCGTTATCACTATGAAATTCAATAGTCTTAATTTAGAGATGCAAGGACCTAACAAATTAATTGGGCAAATCACAAATAAAGTGTTTGCATTTGAAGACAAACTGCAATTATATATAAACGAACTCGAGGCAGGCGATTTTTCAAATTTTCCAACTGTTTCTGCTCTGAAATCCGAAGTTTCTACTCCCGACAGTACTATCCATCAAGATTTGATATCCTATTTGAAAGAATATCTAAGAGAAATACAACATAGATTTGACGATGTGCGAGAAATTAAGAACTGCTTTATATTCGTGGAAAACCCTTGGCATGTTGAAAACGAAGATATTAAATTATTTTGCCAGTTTGGATTTCCTAAAACACAGTTAATGAATGAAATCATTGAACTAAAGCACGACAAGCAGCTAAAAGCTAGTTAAAAGCGTAAAAAGCAGGAGTACAATGAATTTTGAAAAAATGCTCCTAGCAAGTATAAATCTTTACAAGCCTGCGCACAATTTCTTTTAACCATATTTTCTTCAACATATCTCTGTGAAGCTTCATTTTGGAATTTTTTACATGTAGACCAAAAGATGCCAATATTCAAGAAATAATTAAAAAAGTTCTACACCATAATTCCTAATTATAAAACCTACGTATTTTTTATTACGATGTTGAACTTTTTTAATCATTTCTTACCTACCTATGTTTATAAATTAAATTATCTTTTTCTAATAAATATTCTAATGATCAATATGTATGAGTACTTTTTTCGATATCAACTCCCACGCGAACGACGTCGTATGCATCGCGGGCACAGCTAGTGCGAAGTAAATAACGAAGTGAGCTGAATACATATGTGTGCAAGGGCTCTTATGGTGCCTTCACATACTCTGGCCCGGCCCTGGCACTCACATTGTCATGTGTGGCCCTTGGCCAGTAAAGTGTTACGACCAATGGTCTAGGTCTTCCCCGATATCTGCGTCCTGTTCTAGGTA
The DNA here is from genome assembly GCA_905147815.2 of Phalera bucephala. Lineage (NCBI taxonomy): Eukaryota > Metazoa > Arthropoda > Insecta > Lepidoptera > Notodontidae > Phalera > Phalera bucephala. The sequence goes on from LR990622.1 coordinate 18,780,245, forward strand.
CTCTACCAACTGATAGCGGCGTGGAACCATTGGACCCTTTAAATACGTATATTTCTTTTTTTACTACCGTTTTTATTGATATTTGTTTGTTGTTTTTTATGTAATTGTACATATTGTATATAATTTGTGAAACTATAAATGGTTGTTGTTCTTCGTCCTTTCACTTTTGAATTTGTATATCTGTTTGGATTCTTTCATATTAGTTTCTTTATAATCCGTTGGGTATGAAGAAATAATAGATACTCCACAGAAGTCGTATTATTTTCGAGATACGAGTAAAAAGTGTTCTGTTTTATTTAACGATGTAAGACACCTTCATATAACGTTTCAGTCAAATTCGTTTAGCCATTTCAATATGAATAAATACCAGCTATATCGCAAGAACCGTGATTCTTTAAGAGATAAAAAGTATCTCGATTATTATTTCGAGACCTAAAACACCTTGAAAGTGTTAGTAAGATCCATTCTGTCATTTTAGTATGAAGAAATAACAGCTAGATATCCCGGGCGAACCTTGTAGTGAATATATTGTATAAGCATTATTCCAAGATTAAAGAGACACCTCCATATTCAACTTCTTTTAAATCCGTTCAGCCGTGTTAATATGGAGAAAATCAACTATCCCCCAGAAATGTTGCATTTCCCGAGCTGAAAAGTAGTCTTGAACAATCTCTGAAAATTCCTCCATTTTCCAGTAATAGTCTTTTTAAAATCACTTCCACCGTTCTGGATATTAACATGGACAAACAAACATTTTCTTATAGTCCATATGCACTTAAAATGTCTTATTTACTTCAAAATCACACATCCCAAATCAATATTCTTGTACGCTGTGCGGGGATCATACCTGGGGAACTATTCGACAAAGTAAGTTAAGCAGTCTAAATATGATTAATATCTTCATGCAGCCCGGTAAAAATCCACCAAATGCATAGTGGAGTAATTTTATATACCACTTACACGGATAGTATCGGCATGATATAGTGTGTGAACAAAGTTACCTATTTCATATTGCTATTTCATGAGTTAACATACTTCAATACTATATCATCACGTCAAATCCCTTGAAGGGTAGGCAGAGATTTCAGATTTCCAACAGGTTCTTTTCTTACACACCTTTTTGGCTTTCTCCATTCTCATAGTCAGTCTTATATACGTTCGCCGGTTACGGAGACTCTTTTTTTATTTATTTATTATTAAAGGTACATCAACAATATACATATTATAATCTTACAACATAGGACGATAAGATATTGTTCTAATGTGCATATCAATTAGAGTTGTTATTGATTGATTAAGATTTTGCATATTACATTAGAATTAACCAATTATAAAATATCACACTAATGAGAAGTGGTAAAATACATAATTTGACAGTGAAATGAATGAATAGTTATTAATTAATTATTAAGATAATAAGAAAAAGAAATTTATTATATATGAAAATTAATTAATTCATAAAAGTTAATCATCCAGAAATGAAAACAATACTGAGAATTTTAATGTATATAATTTATGAAGAAATAAAATGTTGAGATAATTTTTTCTTAAAATTATGTAAAGTATCCTGAAAAATGGTCGAGTCTTTGCAAATGGCATTGTACTCTGAACAGGATCGAGCTAGAGGAGGATTCCGTCCAACACTGGTTCTCAATAGCGGTATGTGGAAAGATCTAGTTATAGGTTGTCGGGGGATTCTACTAGGTGCAGCGAACGCAATGTTTTCCAGTAGATAATTGCAATCTATCTTGCCACTAATAACCTTATTCACGAAAACTATGTCATGGATTATACGTCGGTGTTTAAGTGTGTCTATTTTGAGATATTTTAGCCGGTCGTTATATGGGACTCTATGTGATATTCCTGGTGCCATGAAAACCAGATGTCGAGTAAACATGCGCTGGATGCTTTCTATGCGCTGAGACTGAACTGTATATATGGGGCTCCAAGCTACACTTGCGTATTCGAGATGACTGCGTACAAGAGAGTTGTACAGAATTATTTTAGATCTTGGAAGACGAAATTCTTTAGTGTTTCGTTTTATGAACCCGATAATATTGGCAGCTTTCTTGACAACCTCATTTATGTGATGGTTAAAGTTTAATTTGCTTAATTTCAGATATTTCTTTAAGTATTGATCTGTCAATGCAATATGAGGACCGCCTAGTTATTTTGTTCCTTGTAATCTTTATATGACAACATTTATTTACATTCAGAGTCATACCGTTCGTCCGGCACCAGTCCCTAATGTTGTCAATGTCGCACTGGATGAGAAGCGTGTCCGATAATGAGTTCACTGTTTTGTATATTTGGACTCTTGACTTGCCCGTCTGATAATACACGTTCTATTTGGTTATGGTAAGTTAGTCTAGGTCTTCCCCAATAACAACTCAACGTTCTTCCACTTGCTCATTTTATATCTCTGGGTTTCTTTCATATTAAGTTTCTTTATAATTCGTTCAGCTATTTTAGCATGAAGAAATAATAGATATTCCGCAGAAGTCATGCTAGTGTATATTTTGCTATGTTATATATTTTTCGTAATAAAAAGTGTTTTGTTTTATTTTACAGTGTAAGACACCTTCATATAAAGTTTCAATTAAATTTATTTAGCCAGCTATGTCGCAAGAACCGTGATTCTTTCCGGGATAAAAAGTATCTCGAATATTATTTCAAGACCTAAAACACCTAGAAAGTGTTAATAAGATCCATTCTGCCATATTAGTATGAAGAAATAACGGCTATCCCGGAAGAACCGTGTGTGAATATATTGTATGTTCCACCAGACTTATTTCTGTATCAACTATCTCGATCACCTGGTTCAGTCTTAGCCCCACTTAGCCTGAACTGGTGGTCTTTGTAAAATATAAACTAAACTATAGCGCGATCTTATTCAACACACACCACTAACGACGTCTCAAAAATTGTTAGACTTCTCGTAAGATATTAATCGTAGTTAAAGTTTCGTATCCAGACCATTCATCGTTAGAGTTCTCTCCGGAAGAAACAATCCTGAATGCATCGTCGGTTTATGCACGAAACCATGTTTGAGTGTTTAAATCAAACGTGTATGAACAATTTCCAGTGAGTGCTTTTAACTATATATACTGCATAGTTTTTTGTGAGGAGGCGAACCTGAGTCCAATATCAATTCATTGAGGAATTCATGTGTAGGCAAAATCACATAGTTTACACGTAACATTGCAGTTTGGAACAAACAGTAATAAAGTTTTGCGGAATATCCCGCGACAATCTAGTAGCTTAAGTTGTTTTGGAACAATGAATGATTTATCAAAACCGTCTCTTTTTTTCTTTCCTCAGAAACTTTTACATTTCTCGAAAATATAAGTATACAGAGTTGTGATCCTTAGTACAGGCTACAACTATCCCAAATTTCATTGAAATACATCAATCAGGTTTGGAGAAAAGTGTCTTTTTAGAAATACAATATTTCGCTTATTTTCGTCTTTTCTGGAAAACCCTTTTGATTTTCCGAGATAAATACTACAATATGTTAGCTAATATTTCAAGGTATCCGCATAGAAAGTTTTATCAAAATCCGCCCAGTACTTTTTGCGTGATGACGGTTCATACCCTCCGACAGACTGACAGACAAACAGACACGAAAGTCAAACATTGCAGAAGTGGCTTCTACGTCAATAGAAGGATAACCTTGGGTTGTTATTTCCTAAAAATATTCTATGTACAGACACGACTTCCTTACAGTTTTATTATATGTATGTATGTGTAGATAAGATAAGATAAGAAGATAAACCTACGGGTTTTGTACATATTATTGTCTTGTCAAATGTAACTACTAAACCACGCCGGATCGGAAGGAGGCCTGCACTAATAAAAACTGGCGAAAAAACTCAGCGGGCTTGTGCTTTTTACTTAATTCTTCTTCCCGTTTTGTATAGATACAATTAGGAAGTTTACTATCTAGCTCCAGTGTGATGATGATGACATTTCTAAGATGATGTTATTTCTTAACAAAAAAGATTATTTCTGAGAAGAACAAACATGTTTTTTCTAAGAAGTGTCTAAAGGATTCTTGATAGACCAGTCCCAACAAGCAGCACCTGTTCAAAGTATAACTACTGGAACAGCCAGCGTGTAGGAATATTCATTTAAGTAATTCGATAAAAGTATGAAAACTATATATAAAACTAGCAGTGCTTCGCTACTGGTCGACAGCAGCGCCACATCTTTCATGTTACTTCTGGTTAATGCAGCTTTGTAATGTTGAAATTATTTTTAAAATCGGTTCTATACTTTCAGAGTTCATCGATTACAAACAAATAAACAAATCTCTTATTTTTATAACAATATTAGTATAGATAACTTTCTAAGTATCTACTAGAAAGAAAGAAAGAAAAATAATTTATTTTGTGCTCACACAACTAATCACAAAAGAATGAAATGAATAACAAATGCAATTAAAATGACAAAAGAGTAACAATAAAAAGGTAGAAATGCAAAGCAGTTATTGTGTGAGACCCAAAATTGGTCCCTGCCTCAGCTGCCGCAGCTGTATTATGCTGCAGCGCTGATCTTCCGGCAGCGCCATATTTCGGTAACATCACGGGCGGTCTTTTTCAGATATATGTATTAAAGTCTAAAACTACTAAACTAGAATTAAAATCAAAAACCAAAAAAAAACATAATTAAAAAATTGCCCTGTGGAAACCTAATCTTCCAAAAAATCTTTTCAAAAAATATATATTTATTGTCTGTGGACATTTTGTAGTTTATTGTGTTTTTTTTATTATTTGATAATTGGCAGCACTGTTTCGTTTTGCTGTCAATCAATGTCAATCCAAGGTGTGCCCAAGCAAAATGGCGCGTACGACGTGGCAAACCGATAAAACGATAAATCGTGGCATCTGCAATCGTTTGGACGACTGGACGACTGTGCGACCAAACCAAAATGTTCTTGTCGTTATTAAGTGCCTATATGTGAGATACGCCGCAACCCCCTGCATCGACGAATGGCTCCCCTTGCCTATCGCGTGTGTTAGAAATGGTAGAATTAAGATAAAGGCTAAGTTATTTAATGTTTTATGTTAAGTCACTAGTATTGTTATTTACTGATTGTTCTAAATTATGTTATAAGGAAACAAAAGGGACGGCAATTTAGAAGTTAAAGAAACCCAGATTATCGACACGAAACATAGTTTATTACTCAAGTCAAATGGCACACACAATAAAATACAATATATACGGACATCATAGGATCAGATGCCAAGACGGGCATAATAACAATATATAACAGTAGTCACAATAAAAAGGTACTTAACTTGCTTATCCGCTCTCGATTAAAAACTGAACGGTTTCTCAAATTACGTGGCCTTTTATACCCATCAGTTTTTTAAATATAGATGAGAACGTTTAAAGGTTATAATTTGAAAATAAGCCAATACAATTTCAATATAAGCCAATCAGAGCACAGTTACAATTTAGAGTCTTTTTAACGAGAACTAAAAGAACGGCAATGAATATAGTGATACCAAAAATAGCTCTGTATTATTTAAATAATAATTAAATAATACTCACAATAATTATTTACAATTCTAAAACATCTTATAAAATTATCAAGTAGTCAATACAATCACATATTTAAATAAATTCAAAAACAACGGAAGTTTATATATACTTTTTCTAATTATGTATTGGGTATTTAACCAAAATACATCATAAAGTCTTTACTCAAAAGTCTTTAATCAATTTTATACTTAATATTATGGTATTATCTTAGTAATCAATACTAGTAAAATATTAAATATCTAACACGGCCATACTGACATGTACTTCGTTCCCTGAAGTACATATAAGTATTGGCTATTCTAGTTCGTATGTACATACGATAAACCCCATTTAAGTTTGCTGTTTAGCTCCATCACCTGCTGTGCGTGAAGACCAAGCTTAACAGATTACAACCAGCAGTTATAAAACTAAGAACCAGCTCCATCACCATTTATAGGTGAAGACCAAGCTGTCTTGCTAACTATTTACTTATTATTACCAGCTCCATCACCCATTCAAGGTGAAGCCCAAGCCGTCTTGCTAACTATCTACTTATCATTACCAGCTCCATCACCCATTCAAGGTGAAGACCAAGCGGTCTTGCTAACTAATTACTTATTACCAGCTCCATCACCCATTCAAGGTGAAGACCAAGCTGTCTTGCTAACTATTTACTTATTACCAGCTCCATCACCCATTCAAGGCGAAGACCAAGCTGTCTTGCTAACTATCTACTTATCATTACCAGCTCCATCACCCATTCAAGGTGAAGACCAAGCTGTCTTGCTAACTATCTACTTATCATTACCAGCTCCATCACCCATTCAAGGTGAAGACCAAGCTGTCTTGCTAACTAATTACTTATTACCAGCTCCATCACCCATTCAAGGGGAAGACCAAGCTGTCAACTGTAATTACAAAAACTTAATCAGCAGTAAAAATATACATATTAGTCAGTGTCATTTTCTAAGTTATTGTCAAACATAGAATTTTCCTCTACCCAGTCTCAAGGCCAAAGCCTTAGTTTCTCCTTTGCTACAATTATGTTTCTTAGATTTCCTCTGCCCCTAAGAAGATAGCGATCGTTGTCTAAAGTATCAATTATTTCATACGGACCCTTAAACTTTGGTTTTAATTTATTGTGTCTACAATGATCCTTATTACAGTAAACCGTATCACCAATGCTAGTAGAATCAAAACGAGTTTAAACTTGTCAGCAATATTTTTTTTAATTGTTCCTCTGCTATTTGCCTTTCAGTATGTACATCAATAATATTCGTGGTATTATTTCTTAACACATCATTTAATGTAGCCTGTACTGCAGGGGTGTAAGCATCGCGACCTATTAGTAAGCCTATAGGCGAAAACTCAGTTTGATTTTTGTACCGTAGTGTTAAAAGATTGTTGGATTTTCCACAAAACGCTCGGCCAGTCTGACCTATTCCTACAAAACCAACATTATTTTCAGAGAGTATTACAGATGGATATTTGGAAAATATATAATATAATTTCGCACGTCAGAATCAAGGTGACTTATAAGATCGGAAAAACTAGAGCCAGAATCACAATTATTAACCAAATTAACATTCTCACGGAAACACGGATCAACGGTTTACTAATATTATCAAAAGGTATTTTCTTCTTAAAGTTCTTTTTTTTTCGGATACTAAGAAATGATGTCCTTGAAAAATGTACCAAGACCGCCCAGACTCAAGGTTCCCAGGTCTCGAACCATGTTAAAGAAGAGCCCCGTAAGGCTTTACCGGCTGTAGCAGCAGTCTTGATACTGCTCCATCAGAGGTCTTTTCGTAGCTTCTCGGTTTCAGCGCACCATGTAGCCACACCGCAGTCACATTTCTCTGGTTCGAAGACCGCCAAAGCCATGTTGTCATGGCTGTGGTGGATAGACACGGCGTCGCGGATGGAAGTGAGAAGTCCCGCCAACTGATCAGCGTCCATGGTTGCCGTAACTTCGTTGAGAATACTAAAACCAAAAATATTAATTAAATGTAGGCACATGAGAAGAATCCCACTTCTGATGTTAGAAATGGTAGAATTAAGATAAAGGCTAAGTTATTTAATGTTTTATGTTAAGTCACTAGTATTGTTATTTACTAATTGTTCTAAATTATGTTATAAGGAAACAAAAGGGACGGCAATTTAGAAGTTAAAGAAACCCAGATTATCGACACGAAACATAGTTTATTACTCAAGTCAAATGGCACACACATTAAAATACAATATATACGGACATCATAGGATCAGATGCCAAGACGGGCATAATAACAATATATAACAGTAGTCACAATAAAAAGGTACTTAACTTGCTTATCCGCTCTCGATTAAAAACTGAACGGTTTCTCAAATTACGTGGCCTTTTATACCCATCAGTTTTTTAAATATAGATGAGAACGTTTAAAGATTATAATTTGAAAATAAGCCAATACAATTTCAATATAAGCCAATCAGAGCACTGTTACAATTTAGAGTCTTTTTAACGAGAACAAAAAGAACGGCAATGAATATAGTGATACCAAAAATAGCTCTGTATTATTTAAATAATCATTAAATAATACTCACAATAATTATTTACAATTCTAAAACATCTTATAAAATTATCAAGTAGTCAATACAATCACATATTTAAATAAATTCAAAAACAACGGAAGTTTATATATACTTTTTCTAATTATGTATTGGGTATTTAACCAAAATACATCATAAAGTCTTTACTCAAAAGTCTTTAATCAATTTTATACTTAATATTATGGTATTATCTTAGTAATCAATACTAGTAAAATATTAAATATCTAACACGTGCATAGCCCGACGTAAGTTTTATGTACTTATTTTTTGCATATTAAGAAGGTGACTTTTGTATTTACAATTAAGCAGCCGCACTGTTTTTAGGGCACGAAAGGGAGGAGGCAGGTTGTTCCAGCACCGGGTTGCAGCGTATCTGAAACTGCCACGGAAGGCCGCGGTCCTGTGTCCCGGTATCAACAGGAGATATGAAGAAGCCCTGGTGTTGTGCTTATTGTGATCCCGGGCCCAAGATAGTTTTTTGTACAGATACTCTGGTTTTTGGGTGAGTATTATTCCCAACAACATTGTAGCCAAATGAAGTTTTCTGCGCGCTTCCATTTTCATAAGGTTCCCTCTGTTTAGGTATGGTGTAACGTGAGTTCTTGGAGGTATAGGGTAGCAGAACCGAGCACACGCATTTTGTACGCGCTGGATGAGCCTCTCCGTTCGACTAAGCAAGCATGTTCCATACACAGTGTCGGCATAATTCAGCTTAGAGAGAATGAGTGACTCACATAACTTGATGCGCATATCCACATTTAGGTAAGGACGGATACTGTACAGTAATTTAAGGCGGTAGATACAATTACGCACAGCTTGAATTATATGAGACTCAAAGTGGAGTTCTCCGTCAAAGATTACACCCAGGTTGCGAGCCTCTTTTACTTGCTCAATGGGACATCCTCTGATCCTTATGTCAGGAGCAATACAACATGTGTTGGCAATGCTGGTTTTTGACCCAAGAATGATGAATTTTGATTTTTTTGGGTTAAGAACTAATAAGTTTTTACTAGCCCAGTCAGCTATGCGTTCTAAGTCCTAATTTATTTTTTTGACAGAGTTGGCACAATCTCGAGTATAGAAAGATCTATATAGCTGCAGATCATCAGCATAAAGATGGTATTTCGTGTTGGATATGCAGTTGGTTATGTCAGCTGTGTAGAGGATAAACAGGAGTGGACCAAGAATGGAACCTTGCGGCACTCCACGACTGACACAGCTACAGGTGACGACAACTTGTTTCCATCGCAGCTGCTTGTCAACTCAACAAATTGGGATCGGCCACTTAGGTAACTGTGGAACCATTGTATAGCACCAGTATCAAATCCATAGTATGCAAGCTTTGAGATCAACAGTGAGACATTTATCGAATCAAATGCAAGGGAAAAATCGAGAAGGGTAAGAATTGTGCCCATGCCATGGTCTCTAGCCTCTAAAATATTATCAACCACATCAAGGAGAGCAGTGGCTGTCGCACTATGTCCCTGTCGAAAACCAGATTGTGCCGATGGCAGTATTTTGTGGTGGTCTAAGTACTCTCTGATCTGGCTCTTTATCCTAACTTGATTTTTTTAAATATCTACAGTAAACTTTACTATGACGCGATTTCACGGATGATTTCCGATAAGATTTCTAGTGGACTATCTAAACATCCTGTATGAAGACGGTAAAGATCAGAATTTCATTAGCTCGCATCGTATTGGAGTACCCCCAATGGCCTCATTCAAGTGTAATTTATAATAAAATACAGGCTATAGGTCATCCGTCATACAAGCCATAGTCATCTGTTCGAGAAAGGTAAAAAAGGCAAAATAATGTATAATTAAAGCGACTTTAGGTAGGTAATCCCTCAAGAAATAGAATTTATGGTTAAAAAAGTAGTCGTTTTATTTTATTGCAAATAATTAACGGATAGATTTAAAAGGTTGAAGATGTTGAAAGCTTTTCATATGAACTTATAAAGCCAAAATCATTATCATTCGAAAGCCTCCATCGTTTCAGATGGCTATAAAAATTACTATGAGTTTGGCTAGTGTATTAGCTGTTATCATTATCAGTATAAATAACATTTTATTCTATAGGCAAAATGTCTGCAAACTTGCGCATTTTAAAAATATGCTGAGAAATTCGACGATACCTATGTATCATGCCAGATCCTTTACGGGGTAAGCAGAGAATATAGGGTTCCATCAGGTTTCCACTGACCATACAGACGATATTATACTTAAATATTTAATACGCGGTTATGAATTAAAGACGATCGTTTCGTCAACACTTGATAGTACAATATCGGAGTGCGGGCAACGTATCTCAGTTTGGATATACATCATTAGAAAGTTTAATTAATGAACATGCTTTTATTTTTTGCAACCATATCGAAATGAATGCTTATGCGCCACACTCAACCTGATGGTTGCTGATCCAGGGGCGGCCGGCCGGTTCCCAAGAGAATTCGGACATTTGAGAAAGGTCGCGGCCTTAAAAACATTCTTATGAGGTTACCGGCAAAAACAGTTATAGTATTTCTACTCGTAAGGTACACGAGATACTAAGTATACTCGAAAACTGTAATTCATTTCTTACCCCCATTTTCTCAAAAAACTATTCAATAAAGAGAATAATAAGCACCTGTATTATTTACTGAATATAAATATTAAATAATTCTTATATATTTAGTATTCCTATTGTTATTTACGTTAACTAGTAAATATTATTACTGATTAATTATACGGCTTGGTTCATATACATCACGTATTTACCTAAAATCGTTTAGAACTATATATAGAACGTTTCTACAGCCCTACATTCTGTGTATTCGACTGTAACCGTATCATGTCCTCCCTTTACCCTGTATTATCTCTTACCTTTGAGAGTATAAAAATAATATTGTATACCATATACCTTAGTACGACACAGTCTGAGGTCTTTTCCAATATTTATTTTCCAATTTAAAAATCAGTCGGCGCTTACAAAATTTATATCTGAGGCTTTCTTTATTTCACGATCAGAGAGGTATCGAGGTGCTTACTCGGAAGTGGTTCCGTTTATATTCGACGGCAGTATCCGTACGGCACATTTGCTTCCAATTCAATTCTCTGCTCGGCTCGTTGCAGCGGTGAATGAGCCATCGCCGATATTGTCTCCGCGCCCGCGCCGAGCCCGCCCGGCCGGCGCAACACATACCTCACGCTTTTACCTGCCAGAAAATCCGTTTATGCCGTTTTGTAAACGAAATATACGCGCAAATTACCTACTTGCCCTTCAGGTGCGGTAATTTAATAGTATTATCTACCTGCCGCAATTTGCAGCAAACGAGATTTTCTGAGGTATCTACATAAAAGTATCAGCATTAATAATCTTGTAAAGATGAAAGTAACCTCAATTCAGTATCAGGAAAAATAATACTGCTAACAAAATCCTGTAGAACATAACTTAACCAGCAATATTTGTTTGCATTCTTCTTTGTTTTTTAAAAACGTAGTCTCACACAAGGTATCATTCCTGAGTCATGGACGGATTGACTAACATGAAATCTGCATGTAGTGAATCTGCATCCAGACTGAAACAAATATTTGAGGAACGCACAGTTTTATCTCGTGCGAGCATCGAACCCACGACAATTCGACTCAGTGGGCGAAGCGGCTCTTACCCGCTGAAACAAGCAGTTGTCAAATACGTCACACTGTACTCAGACACTTAATCATACCTTAGTTTATCATTAATTCGTGGACAATGCTTACCTATATGATATCAAAGCTATTCTTAAGCCCCTATTACAGAACGTAAATCAGTCGTGAACCTAGTTTTAAAAACTCACTTTTGTATTAAAACGTTCGTTTTAAAACTAGATACACGTTCTGTAATACGGGCCTTTAGTGTTAGATATTATACCATGTAACTGTTTTCGGTCCGTAACAAAATAAAATGACGTATATATATAATAGATATAGAGAGATAATCTGGTTGTACAAATGTTTATTTATGTATGTAAATTACACCAGATGACGGGGACAATATCGACATTAAAACTTTAATCTGGGCACAAATTGGTTTTGGTGTATTGTATCGTGGCGAGCTTGCGGCATTGCACGATTGCCCTCTCCGAGCGGCGCCGCACACGGCGTGTGAACTGCGCTCCCGTGCGTTCGGATAATAAATATTTAACCAGAAAACAACTTGATGAAGCTTTTTGCTCCTTCAACAAACGAGTAGGAACTACCGATAGATACCCATTACATCGCTACTTTGTGGCTCACGATTTCACTACTAGGAGGGATCAAAAAGTAGTGAGAACGACATGTTCCTTGGTAAAAAAAAAAAAAATACTGGCAGGCATAGCTCAGATACATATTTGTCATATTAATAAACAGACAGACAGACATTTGACAGACGATTTAGCGCAGTGGTTAAGAGCTTAAGCCGCTCCGCCTACTGTGTCTAATAGTCGCAGGTTCGATTCCCGCACGGGACAAATCTTTGTGGGATCCACAATTATTTGTTTCGGTCTGGGTATTTGTGTATGTGAAATGTCATGTTTGTAAACGCACCCACGACACAGGAATAAATCCTAGTGTGGAGCTACGTTCTTATAAAAAAAAAAACTTCGATTCTCTTTTGCTTTTTTCTGAATGTTGTCATTTGTTTGCTTCGTGTCGGAACGTGTTCTCGAAAATGGAGAAAAACGAAGTACGAGCCGTTATTAAATACCTCTGTTTAAAAAAGTTAACGACGCAAGAGATTCATTGAGATTTGGAGGCAACATAAAGAGAATCTGCTCCGCCGTATTCCACTGTTGCAAGGTGGGCTTCTCAATTTAGAGTAGGGAGAACGAGCACGGAAGACGAACATCGTTGCGGCCGTCCATCGACATCAGTCACCCAAGAAAATATTGTAAAGGTCGAGAAAAATGTATTGAGCGATCGAAGAGATACTTAATTCAAGAAACGGGCATTTCATATGGAAGTATTCAATCCATATTGAAACAATCTTAGAATATGAGAAAAGTCTCCGCAAGATGGGTGCCGAGAATGTTAACCGACAGTCAGTAACAAAATCGACTTGACATTTCGAAGATATTGTTGGACAAGTTTCAAGAAGACTCTGAATTTTTTTTGTCTCGTTTCGTAACAATGGACGAAACATGGGTCCATCATTTTGATCCCGAGACAAAACAGCAATCTTCGCAATGGAAACGGCCATCATCACCGACCCCGAACAAGTTTCGTGTCGTGGCATCGGCTGGCAAGGTTATGGCCTCAATATTTTGGGACTCAGAAGGAATATTGTTGATTGATTACCTGGAGCGTGGAACCACTATTACAGGTCAATATTATGCAGCTTTAATTCCCAAGTTGAGGAATGCCATCAAAGAGAAAAGGAAAGGATAACTTCGAAGGGGCGTACTGTTTCATCACGACAACGCACCCGTGCACAGGTCGGCAGTTGCGATGGCTGCCATTCAGCAAGCTGGCTTCGAATTGGCTGCCCCCCCCCCCCCCCTTATTCAACAGATCTGGCGGCTAGCGATTTTTATCTGTTCCCTAAATTGAAAAAATACTTAAGGGGAAACAGGTACGAAGACGATAACGAGGTGATGGATGCCGTGGAGAGCTTTTTGCAGGACCAAGACAATTTTTTTTTTTTTGTGAAAGGGATTAAAGCCTTGGAAAAGCGCTGGACTCGGTGTGTAGAGAGACTCGGAAACTATGTAGAAAAATAAATTATTAAGTTATCAATAGTCAATATTTTCTATCTCATTCTCACTACTTTTTGATCCCTCCTCGTATTTTTCAGTTCAGCTTGGTTTCACTGGAGCGAAATGCTACGAGCAACATTTACTCCTAGTATTGGACATACTCTTACTATAACTAAATATTTTAAATGAATGAATATTTTCAATAGGACAAAAATGTGATCCATTTGACATATTATGTGCAATATGCATAAAAGTAAAAAATGACATAAATGGGTAGTTTCATAATTATATTCGTAGTCAAATTGTGATAGCGACTATTCGCCACGAAGTTACATAAGTAGACAGACATAAATTCTTCTGTTTTCATTACGACCTCATCAAAGCAACATATTTTCGTTGTCTATCAACGTCAACATCTGTCAACATATCATCTTAGCTGTACCAACATCCAATATAATGCCATAACTCCTTAAATATTTGGATTAAATATTTTTATGATAGAATTGCGTGTACGCCTAACGTTTACATTATACAGCTCCTTCAAATGTAAAGATGTTGATTACTAAGACCATGGCCATATTTAATATTATATCCAAAGGCAGTGGATACGATATCAAACATGAAATATTCTCGAGTCCTTAATTTCAGACAATCTTTTTCTAACTTTCTAACAACAAAAGGTCAACAAAACCATTTCAATTCTTAAACCCCTGTCTAAAAGCTAAGCTATTATTATTAATTCAACAGCCGGATGGCATAATTGAAAATGTGTTGTTACAGAGGTAAATTTAACTTGACCGAACTCGATTTACTTTAGGCATTACTTTAGTTTATTCACGCACTTTTAAACTGCCAAGCACTGTAGCAATTTTGTTTTAATCTAAAAATACCAGGTTAAACCGTTTGAAAGAATTATATTGCTGTGTGGTTTCCAAATGCCTTATGCAATTTTTAATATTTCTGCGAAATGGACAGTGGGAAATATACTCGCATTTTTAGTCAGGGGAATTATTAAAAACCATAAAATATTGTAAGCAATATGTACCTACTATTGCGTGGAACTCTGAATGCCAATGTGGATAACAAAAATATCGATGCAGCCACAAACGGCAGACAATTGCACGTAGCTTTAATAAGCATCTAGACCACAATTCATTAGATACCTACTATAAATGTTACTTGTACCTACATTCTATGTGAGTGCATTAAGCGCCAGTAAATCCACGCAACTACAGAAAACAATATCCAAACAATGTCATATGTTCGCATATTGTGTTAAACATAACTTGTCCGGAAGAAGGTAATTTACGTTACACGGAACCGCAGCGATTTACAAACGTTATTTACTTACACCTGCATTTAACACGTACCTACCTACCGTATTCGTTCATACATGCTTAATAAACTAACGCTATAATTAATTTACCGAGGTTCAAAATCGAGGCGTAATTTAATTAAAGTTAGTAGACAGTAAGTTAGTAGTAGAAGATAGAACGCAAACCAAATTGTACCTAAATATGTTGTGCACCAAATATATATATATATATATATACACCAACAATTATGGTTTTTGAACGCGAAGAAACTAGAACGAATGCAAGGATTGTGGTTGGTTATGATGTGCTGGAGCAAGTGAATAAGTTTGTATATCTTGGATGAGCCTTCAGTAAGGATGGGAAATACACCGCTGATATAGAGAGAAGAGTTAGTGCAGGGAACAGAGTAAATGGTGCAATGGGAAAGCTACTTGGGAGCCGGCACTTAAGCCAAAAGGGCAGCTGGCCATACATAACAGAGTTCTTGTCCCAACGCTGTTATGTGGTAGCGACAGCTAGGTATGTAGGATGGAGAATGAAAGTAGGATAAATGCGAGCTCTACGGAAGATGTGCGGAGTGAAGCTGAACGGCCGCATTCGCAACAGCGTAGTAAGAAAGCGGGGAGAAAATAATTTCCAAAGACTAATTTTCCAAAGCTGAACTGTAGCTAGGCGAAACTTGTCAAAGTAAGGATTAGCCGCGTTGTCACACGATTAAATGCTTCACCACAGCGTCAGCATATTACACTCAATATACCAACCATTGAACATAATGTATTAGTGAAATGTGTTGAAACGAAAATAAATACAATATGGACACTTTGAATATTCTCGCACTTAACCTGGGTCGTAATGCATTAATTAACACTTTGACTAAGGCAGAAATGACCGCTAAATAATGCGTTAATTGAGATGTAACAACGTGTTATTTTAATTCTATTCGATATCATCACGCCACATCCCTTGCGGGGTAGGCAGAGAGTACAGAGTTCCAACAGGTTCTTTCCTTACATACCTCTCTGGCTTCCTTCACTCTCATAGTTTGTCTCATACACGCTCGACTTGTCCTTTAGGTAAGACTCGGTCTATTGGGTCGTGGTAAGATAGTCTAGGTCTTCCCCGGTACCTACATCCTTCCACTTTCACATTGTATATCTGTTTTGTCATTCTTTTTCGGGCATTCTTTCTATATGCCCGAACCAACGGAGCATACCCTTTCTTATCTTTACACCGATACTATCTTTCATACCTACTCGCTTTCTTACTACGCTGTTGCGAATGCGGCCGTTCAGCTTCACTCCGCACATCTTCCGTAGAACTCGCATTTATCCTACTTTCATTCTATATCTTACATACCCAGCTCTCGCTACCATATAACAGCGTTGGGACAAGAATGTATGGCCAGCTTCGCTTTTTGGCTTAAGTGCCGGCTAACAAGTAGCTTTCCCATTGCACCATTTACTCTGTGCCCTGCACTCACTTTTCTCTCTATGTCAGCGGTGTGTTTCCCATCCTTACTGAAGGTGCATCCAAGATATACAAACCCATTCACTTGCTCCAGCACATCATTACCAACCACAATCCTTGCATTCTTTCTAGTTTTTTCGCGTTCAAAAACCATAATCTTGGTTTTCTTTACATTCAAATGTAAGCCATTGTTCATGCAGTAGTATTTCATAACTAACTTCATAAATAACTTTGACTATTGTTTGCAGATCAGTGGCTGTAGGCGCTAGTAAAACTGCGTCATCTGCATATAATAGATGGTTTACTACTAGGTCACCCATTTGTACACTTTCATTCATCGCTTTCAGTCTTTGAAGACTTTTATCCAGATATATTATAAACAGTCTAGCGGACAACACGCAACCCTGCTTCACGCCGATTTCAACGTCAAACCAGGGTGACCTGTTACAACCCACCCGTACGCATGGGCTTTGCAGTCCAAATAAGTGGACTGGACGGCTCGCAACAGAGTGCCATCTATACCTTTTCTGGCAAAATGTCCCAGTCTCTTTCGCACTACTATGTCAAACGCCTTCACCAGATCCACAAAACCGCAGAAAACTTTCCGTCCCACTGCCAGATGCTTCTCTACAATGTTCCGGAGGGACAAAAACTTGATCCGAACATCCTTTTCCCGACCTGAAACCCCTTTGTGCCTCGCACAACATTTCATCGGACTTCTCGCGCAATCTCCGTTCAATAATTTTACTGTACACCTTGGCTGCCAAGGTGATCAAACTGATGGCTCTGTAATTGGCGCAGTCATATTGTGAGCGCTTGCCTTTATAAAAGGGTACTATGACTGCGTGGCGCCAATCTGTAGGGACTCTACCGGTCCTCCAGCAAAGGTTTGCAAGAGACCCGGAAGGCGTCGCGGACGCAAGTTCCATCATATTTCATCATCTCGGCAGATATCATGTTTACTCCCGCAGCTTTACCATTTTTCATACTTCCTATCGCCCATTCAACTTCTTCCGTAGGGATGTCCTCTGTTGATTCTGGTGCCGCAAACTTGCCTGTGGGCTCGTCTGCGGCACTAGTATCCGGGGCATCTTCATACATTTCTCCAAAATATTCACTCTACCGGTTTAGCACAGCTTGTGTGTCTGCAATGTCACCATCTTTAGATTTTATCCTATCCATTCTGGAGCCTGACGAATCACTTCGAGCCTTTCCCACCTTGCTCCAAAAGAGTTTGGTGTTGTTCTCGAAGTTCTTTACCAGCCTCACCTCCTCAATCGCACTGGCTCTTTCACGCTTTTCTTTCACTAAAGTTTTAGTGGCATTCTTGCATTGCCGGTATATTTCTTTCCTCATCCCGATCAGATAATTGCTTCATAACTTCCATACCAAAACCAATTTTCCAAATTGAAATTTTTTAACCTCTTTTTTACGCATTTTTATACACCAATTAACAATGAAACTTGTACGTGTATGTATGCGAATTGAGAAATACGTTTTAGAAATGCATTTGAAATCTCCGTATTGCTTTGAATTAAGAACAAATTTAGTTTATTATAACGCACTAGGTAACAGTATTTTTGTATGTATGCGAATTGAGAAATACGTTTTAGAAATGCATTTGAAATCTCCGTATTGCTTTGAATTAAGAATAAATTTAGTTTATTATAACGCACTTGGTAACAGCATATTTTTCAAATTTAAAAAAATGTATTTTACATTTGTAGATCTGTAAATACTTAGATTCGTTACTACTTATACATAACCTAAAGTATTTGCCTAGGGTGAGTGTTGGATCAGTAGTCTCAAAGCAAACAGATAGTGTTACTTTCCGAAATCTTTTTTGTCCACCTTCATTCCGCTAGGTATGTTTTATGTGGATCTACTCGTATTGAACGTTGCTACTAGACCCCAGATATATTTGATATTCCTACTTTACGACTGATTTATTTGAAGAAGGTAACTATCGACGAATGTATCCTATCGAGGAATATAACCGACTGTTATGCTTTTTTTTATAAGAAGGGAAGTTCGAGTAACGACAGTTACTTTACATGCGTTTGTTCTCTTTCTTTTTTACAGGTCTAGTATAGATAGAGAAAAGGTATAGGCTTATTTAGACGGACGATTTAGCGCAGTGGTTAAAAGCTGTGTCTAATAGTCGCAGGTTCGATTCCCGCACAGGACAAATCTTTGTGTGATCCACAATTATTTGTTCCGGTCTGGGTATTTGTGTATGTGAATTTTCAAGTTTGTAACGACACAGGAATCAATTTTAGTGTGGGGCTACGTTTAAAAAAAGTATCATAATTATTCTAAAACACGTTGCCACTTACTTTGCAAGCGTAGCGTTTACAACGCGTTTAGTTCAGAGTTTACAATCATAAATTTATAAGCATAAATCCCTAGACCGAAACAAATATTTTGAATCACATTAAAAAATTATCCCGTACGGGGATCAAGACCATCGCCAACCGCCGTCATGATCAGTAAGTAAAAAAAAGAATTAAAGATGTAGGATGTTATCCTGGCTCCGGATTAATGTAATGTATCATGTAATTTTAGGCATAATCATGCGAACCATACATGAAACACTCGCAGTGGCAATCACAGCAAATATTGGCCTTACTTTATACATTTCACGGTACATAACAAGGGTCTGGACAAGGTTGTTAAGATTTTCACATTTGTTAAATCTAGACTTTTTTTTATAGAAAAGGAAATTCTTAAATGAAACCTGTATTCTAGACTTCAGCTTTCACATAACTGCCAGCACACAACTGCAACACAAAGAAATAGCACTTTTTTGTAGCTGGCAGTTATTTTATGAAATATTCACAATTTGTTAAATATTTATTACTCAACGAAGTCACTACCTACAATCTTGACAAAATTTGATTGAGTTAGGAACGTGAACAATGAAATAGGTAGTTATTCTAAACAATCTGAATGTGACTGCGGTAAAAGTTGTTTGTTACTTTAACAGCATTACTTTGTACCAACATTACAAGGAACGAAAATTTCACTCTCGAATTCTATTCTAGTTACGGATCGACACCGATAGAGAAGTGTCCCGAGGCATGTATCAACTGCTTCTTATTCGACGAATATCGTACAAAACCGGCAAGGGAAATTGATTTCACAAATAATAGGTTTTTACTTCAATATTTCGTCGACGGTAGAAATATTTCGGATAATAGTGCCTTTTTTAACTCACTCTCACTTTACCACACTTAGCTGCTAACTCTACTTACAATATCTGGTATGAAATATGCCTATTAATTAACCTGTGAAAAATATTAATGTGTTAATAATTTAAAGAATGTAAATGCTTCAAATTTTTAATAAATCTAAGCTATATTAAAATAATAATTGTTCTTCCAGAAAAATTATTTGGTTATCGTGAGAGGAACAGTTAAAAGGTTTCCAGATATATGTACAGGTAATAATATTATCCGTATAAGGAACTGTTCCACCGTAAGGTACGGGCCTCCTCTCATTCTGAGAGGGTTTAGGCCATAGTCCACTACGCTGGCCCAGTGCGGGTTGGCGAACTCCACACACCTTCGAGAAACTCTTAGGCATGCCGGTTTCCTCACGATGTTTTCCTTTACCGTGAAAGCAAGTGATAATTAATTTTTAATACGCACATGCTTTCGAAAAGACGGAGGTGCGTGCCTGGGTTTGAATCCGAGACTTCTGACTTTGCAGTCCAACGGTTTAACCACTAGGCTATCACTGCTCTCATTGTTACCTGCCCTTGTTTAATCGAAAGATATTTTTGTACATACTTGTTGAAAACTATTATAATAATTCACTATTATTTACATTTAATAAAACCGAACGTGGTGTCTATTGATATAACTTTAAAAAATAAAATGAATGTGCTCGGTCGTTACCTCCACTTTCAAATCTCATTTTATCTGTAGATTAAAGAAAAACATTACATAACCGTTTCATTGTTTTCATTAAAATAAACGTGAAACCGTTGCGCACCGTATTGGCTCGCCGACCTTAAAATGGTGGTAGACTATAGCCTAAGCTCTCTCAGTGTGAGAGAAGAGCCGTGCCCTACGGTGGGACAGTTTCTTAACAGGGCTAATATTATTATATTGTAGATAAAAATAAATTATTTTCCATACATTAAACAGAAAACTATTTATTCTATTGAAATGTTGCCCTCAACTACTTACAGTTGTAAGTCCCACAAGCGCAAGACTTATTGGAAAATATATACAACCTAAGTAATGTAAATATGAAACCAGCGTAATATTATTCGGAACTTGATAAGACCAAATATATAATTATTGAAAACTAATAGATTCTTACAAAGTAATATATCTATCACTAAGATGTGAAAAACAGTAGGTTTTGTTATTTTTTTCACATATGTAAATACTAATCTATAAGGAATTTATAAATACATTAGAGGTTAGGGGATTAATAAATACATTAAAATTAGTAAATACAATCCAATCAAATCCAATATGGTCGTGACTCGTGAACGGGTGCTGCTTGTGGGGACTGGTGCATCCGGAATCCTTTAGACACGAGTACTCTGTAGAAATAACATCATTAGTCTCATATTTCGATCGTAAGGTATCACACTGGAAATAAATCTTAACTATTTAATTGTAACATAATAATCATTGTACTCACACAACATGATAAATAAAATAAATAATAATATAATAAATAATATTAGCCCTGTTAAGAAACTGTCCCACTGCTGGGCACGGGCCTCCTCACAAACTGAGAGGGTTTAGGCCATAGTCCACCACGCTGGCCCAGTGCGGGTTGGCGAACTTCACACACCTTCGAGAAACTCTTAGGCATGCAGGTTTCCTCACGATGTTTTCCTTCACCGTTAAAGCAAGTGATAATTAATTTTAAATACGCACATGCTTTCGAAAAGACAGAGGTGCGTGCCTAGGTTTGAACCCGAGACCTCTGACTTTGCAGTCCAACGGTCTAACCACTAGGCTATCACTGCAACATGATAAAAGAAAATAAAAAAGAGTGAGAAAATTAAATAAAAAGGACAAGCCCGCTGAGTTTCTAGCCGGATCTTCTCAGCGGAGGCCAAGTTCCGATCCGGTGGTAGCTTATTAATTAGATTAGATAGATACATGCGTAGATAAAATTGGGCGAGGGATCTTTATACAGGTTTGTCTTTGTACCTTGTCCTCGCCGAAACTTGTCTTTATATCAGTCATAGAAACGCAATGCATAAGCATCATTTTGGTATCTACGAGTAAATAATAGTAAATAATTATTGTCATGATATAGTATACGAGTATGTGCGCACATTTTAATAACATTTTAAAAATGAATTAAGTGACTTCTTTCTTTTTATGATACAAAAACGGTTCAACAAAGATACACTACAGAACTAATTCTATTGAAAACGTTATATATCTACCTATTACTGAAAATGATTACCCTGCTTTGACTGAAAAGGTAATCGTTTAAACGTTCTCCGCATTATTAACCCCTTTGTTATCTAATTGTCTATTTGGAGTTGAAATAAAAAACGAAAGCCACAGATACACCGCTTTACACATATACATATACATATATACATATACAGACGTAGGATTTGAACACAGGAGCTCGTGAACGCTACGCGTATTATTCGCCACTAGATCAAAGAAGCAGTAAATACAAAAATAAACGAAAAAAAAATGTAATATGTCAAAAAATTCAATAATTTCAATAAGCCAAGCAATAAAACGGTTTTGTGGAACATAACAATAAGCAGGAACAAGCACTTCCTTGCGGCATGACGCGGCGTGACAAACGGAACGCGCACCCGGAGCCCATCTATCTCGAAATTCCTTCATTTGTTGTACTCCATTACGATGAAGCCTGGGTAGTTCCAAACTTGATCAATAGAATACGTTGTCTTTATCCCAATTATGCGGCTTCATTGATTTGGTCCTGTTAGTCTAACAATTGGCAATTTACGGCCGGAATAATCGGCTTGAATTTTCGGCTCGCACGTTCATGTTGGAAAGCATCGCGTATCATTGCCGGTAAATGAAATCGGTGCCCATAAATGATTCGGCGCCTAGCTCACGGTCGTCCGGGGGTCACGCATTCACCGCCTGGACCGACTACGGATTGTAAACACGTGTCATTGGCATTTACGAATGAATTTGGTCGAGTCCGTTTGCTAATACCTCTATTTTAACTGAAGGCACAAACGTTTTGTTCGTAACAAACTATTTTGAACTCCATGACTATTTCGATTGACGTTTCCACTGCGATTAAGCTTCCAAGTGGTTGTGCTATTTTCACGCTGATGCGGGTATTATCTTTTAGATTCACGAGTTTAACACATAACACTCATACCGCCACTTTTTAATAAGAAAAAAGTACGTTTCACAAAACTAAAGGGATGCCTTGTAATATTACCGTAGTTTATACGACTATAAAGCCAAGTTATTTTCCTTTTATTCTTGTGATCCAACCTTTTGATTTTGTCCCTTTCTTATCTCGGCTACAAAAGAGGATTTTAACACTTCTAACATATTCAAAAAAATCTTAAGTAAAGGACTCCTCTACGGCCCTAAAAGATTATATCAGAATCACTTTTTCCACATTAAAGTGCGACGTAAATCGGGAGGATTAAATGCAGATGTTATACGTCGTATCCCTTTCCATTTTGCACTCCGCAACAAAGCCGCGGGCGCCCTACGATAACTATCAAAACAGTGACACCGATACCGTTCAATATAAATAGAGACAGCGAATGAGTAAAATTAACTAGAAATTTTCTATAATGTCTGTTTCGAATACTGATAAGAGTCGGTTTTCATTAACTATTTTGCTGATGCACAAAGAATGAAATAAACCCGTTACAACCCAACTGTTAAATAAAATTGTTGATAATCACTATTCAATCATTTGAAGCTAATTACAGAACACGCACATCTATTATTCGTAGCACTATGGTTAAACTCTTTAAATCAAAAACCATTTTATCCTACATCTTACAATATACCTCTCTTTTTAGTCCCATTACCTATGAACATGATCAGGAAAATTAAATGCCGCTACCTCTTTTTTAACAGCAAATATATGTTCATATATTTTCGTTATTAATCTCCCCTTTGTAACCGTGTATACAAATATTGACATTCACTATGCCAGCAACGCGAAACTGTAATCAACAGCATTTACATATGATAAGTTCGCGGGGCGTACCTCCGGATATAATTAACCCTCACGCCCGCTTCCGGCCATTTTCCGCCGGAATCGCCGTCGCCACACTCTATTGCCCACCAATGGCCGACACGGTTCGTATTAATCTTTCTTTTTTACCTCACCGGTTAGTTTAATAAGAAAACAATTGGCACCAAATTGATCAAATTAGGTAAGCATAACAATTCGGGTATAATTTTCTTTAGTTGGTATCTTCTAGAATCGTATTTAAACTTAATACGTTTTATAAGTTGTCTAGGTTTGAAAGATCCAGGCAAAATCGCGAGTGACACAGGTCGGACAGCGTGGGATATATTTTCGTCATTCTGTAAGTTTGTATTAGCCTCTGTCGATATTTTTTGCGGTACAAGAATACAGTACGGATAAACAGAACGCACATTAAATAGAATAGAATCCCTGTGACAAATAAAAAAAAATCTTATGTAAACATAATATACATGTATCTCAAAATACATAGCAAGTGTGACACATTCTACGTCACATAATATATAAGATGTACCGAACAGGTGTGTAAAATCTATGAGTAAATACGTAATAGTACCCATCAGTTCGATCAGTTTTACTATGATGACACTATACGGTAAACCTTTTACAACAAAATGTACGCTAAAACTGCTGTTTTTTTTATATTTCCGATAAGTGTCAATATTAATCTATCGTTGTAATTCTGAACCTTCGTCTCAGCACAAAAGATCCCATCGGGTCGAAGTGCGCTCAGTCCGCTAAGCCAATTCTGAAATGTAAGTGTTTTCTGATCGTGTATCTGTAAGTTATGACATATTAGGCAACATACAACTTTTCTTTAATTTATACTTGATACTTGAATTTATTAAGCAAAACGGATTGATTAATGGCATAATATTGCTAGAGAAAATTGAACTCCTACGCACAGACATAACACAGAATTTTCTATGATTTAAACAACTCGAGAAACCATGATGAGTGAGAACAAAAACCTGGAGCCCGGTGTCACGCTCGCACCCATTACGATGCAGTACGGTCACCATAAGGTGGAACTAATACGGACTATGCCTATTTATGGATACAGTTTAAATACGCCGTAAACCATTTATTAACGAGTTCAAAACAAACAAGGTTCTCAATTCGTCTGGGATTTTTAAGATAGGACAGTAAGGGCAGCTATCTCAACCATTGTAGATACAGCCCTGGGAGACTATACTTAATTTATGCGAAATTTGGAGATGAATTTACAGATTATGAAAAAAAAAAGTACAGTCAGCAAGAAAATGGACAATTTAATCAAAAACTTTGACATATGCGTAGAAAGAAATAATTTTACGTTTTTTTGAATTATACGTTAGTTATATGTCAACAAGTCCATAATCGTAACAATGTTTGGTCACCCTACTTAGAAAGAGACGTAGGGTTCTAAATGAGTATCCTTGTCATCACGTTTTTTTCGCAGAGTGCTCAACCTATTTAGGGTAATATATCCATGACTTGATACAACAAAGCAATGGAAAATAATTATGCCCTTAAAATTACTCAAAATGACGCTGGCCATCAAACAGCCTGAATATATATTGTTTTTAAATATACCATTTCCATAATTACAAATTTTACATATCATAACCCAGGAAATCCATTGCGTTTGTACTAACCCTTGAAAATTAAACATTTAGAACGTTTCAGGTAAAGTTCAATATTTTTTTAAATGTAAAACACGTACATTGCGGCCTAAACAAACATTACGGTTATAATTTGAATATCCAGCAGTTGGCTTATTGTAAATGTAAGTTCCGGTAATCTGCGTTGCTTCAGCATCCCTTTGTGCCAGCAGTAATGTGGAATATTATTTTCTAAATTAATTTACTTGTTATTTACAAGTGGTGATCATACTTTTCGAATAATACCTAAGTTTGTATGTTTTTGAAAGGTAATCCCTGGAACTACTAAACAACTACTTTATTTGTAAATCAATTCTAAGAAATAAAGCTGTTTGTTTTATCTGCGTGAGTGTATCATTTATGGACGTTGGTAAATAAACGCAACATGTTACAAAACTATTCTTCTTTGGTATATATCTATAAAATCTTTTAAAAAGAACTACACTATATTTTCTTCTACATATAAGACACAATAAGATATTTTATATTAAAAGTACTTGCTTACTTACTCCATTAGCTCAGCGACTCAAAGTGAATCTTGGCCTTCGAAACGAGATTCCGACACTTGTCATGGTTCATTTTAATAGTAAAAGAATAAAATATTTGTTGTCGTTGAGACAAGTTCAGTTATTACCGTATATCTGTGCTAAATTGTAAAACGAATGCGTGCGAAGCCCTCGGGTGTAAACTTTGTGATAACATGAAATAAAACTATTTTTTCGGATTTTATCGCGGTTTATTTTGATTTTTAAGTTCCCGACGTTTCGAGTGCTTTGCAGCACCCATGGTCACGGGAAGGACTGAGGTGTTAGACGTCCAAAAGGCATAGTTGTTCCGGGGTACCCTCAAACTTCTTAATTATTTTTGTTTTTGTTGGTCCGATCTACGCAGAATGAGCTCACGGTGTCTTGAGGTCTTGCAGTGTTATGCTTGGTTTTAGATTTGATTATATTAATTGCTGGATCCCAAGACGATGGAAGCACCCAGCCATCTTCTCTATTGAAATTAGGATGTTGCGCACGAAGGTATTAGTGTCAAATCACTAATACCTTCGTGCGCAAAACCACCACGTTGTATGGGCTCCCAAAAATTCATAAACCGAATGCTCCCCTACGTCCAATTGTTAGCCAAATCGACACACCAACCTACAGATTGGCTCAGCACGTAGCGAAAGTGCTTTCGCCACTCAGAGGACACACAAGAGCACATGTTAAGGATTCATACCATTTTGTTAGTGAGATCAAAAATCTATATCTCACTGACAATGAAACTATGGTCAGTTTCGATGTCCAGTCAGTATTCACATGCTTACCTGTACAAGACTGTGTCGAAATTGTAGAAAGGAAACTAGCGGAAAACAACATGCCAGCGGAATACTCAGAACTATTGAGACACTGCCTTACATCTGGCTACCTACTGTGGAAGGAGCAGTTCTACAAGCAAGTAGATGGTGTGGCGATGGGCTCCCCTGTATCTCCCATTGTTGCCGATATATTCATGGAAGACTTTGAGGAGACAGCCCTTCGTACCTCACCTGTAAAGCCAAGTTTCTACAAGCGGTACGTAGATGATACTTTCACAATATTACCATCTGACAAAATTAATGTATTCCTTAATCATCTTAACTCCATTAACCCTAAAATTCAGTTTACAATGGAGTTGGAGGCAAACAATTCCCTAGCTTTCCTAGATGTCTCAGTAATCCATAACCCCAACAACACCTTAAGCCATACGGTTTATAGAAAAAAGACCCACACTGATAGGTACTTAAACGGTGAATCTCACCACCATCCATCACAGTTAGCTACTGTGGGTAAATCTTTGTTTCAGAGAGCACAAGGGATCTGTGACAAGAAACATCTGGCTGCCGAGCTTCAACATGTCAAGCAAGTCCTGCACGACAATAAGCTTAAAATCCCACGCCAACGACACAGTGACCGAGTGAAACCAGCCACAGTCGAGCGTCTCCCTGCTGTACTACCTTACATAAGAGGAGTCACAGACAAGATTGGCTACATCTTGAAGCGTGCTTCAATTAAAACATTTTATAAGCCGCCAAAGAAGATCAGTCAGTTTTTACCATCTGTCAAGTGTCACATCCCTCTTCAAGATGCAGGAGTATACAAGCTTGATTGTGAATGTGGTCTCTCTTACATAGGACAAACAAAAAGACCAGTAAAAACTCGAGGTAAAGAACACATAGCTGACCTAAAACACCGTCGCTCAAAGGAGTCTGCAGTCTGTAAACATGTCCTTGACCGCACCCGCCATAACATCAGATTTGATAGACCACAAATCCTCGTGAAAGAACACCGATTCCTACCAAGGATGGTTCGCGAGGCTATTGAAATTAAAAAACATCCTAATTTCAATAGAGAAGATGGCTGGGTGCTTCCATCGTCTTGGGATCCAGTAATTAATATAATCAAATCTAAAAACAAGCATAACACTGCAAGACCTCAAGACACCGTGAGCTCATTCTGCGTAGATCGGACCATCAAAAACAAAAATAATTAAGAAGTTTGAGGGTACCCCAGAACAACTATGCCTTTTGGACGTCTAACACCTCAGTCCTTCCCGTGACCATGGGTGCTGCAAAGCACTCGAAACGTCGGGAACTTAAAAATCAAAATAAACCGCGATAAAATCCGAAAAAATAGTTTTATTTCATGTGTAATATTCGCGTAAATCTAAGAACTCAGTTTGTGATAACAATCATATATATTTCACAGAGAACCAAGATACGTTATACTTAGCTGGTATTAATCTACTTACATTGTAAATCGTGGAAATGAAACTTAACTGATGTCAATGAGCAAGGCTTATTCTATTTACGAGAAGTAAATAAATATGATGTTCAAGATAAAATGTTCTCTCAAAGAGAAAACGTTTTATTGAGAATTAAACGGCTGCGTGGAGGTGGTGATGGCGGCGGGCGCGGGCATGCTCCTGCTAACGAAATTAAGGCCTGCAGCCGAGACTTTTCCGCTCGCGCGGATTTATGTTGACTCGTTTAGTTAGCCAATCACAAACAATTTCATCGACTAATAAAGAGCTTGTACTTGTGTCAATTAAAATACAGACTTGTTTTTTATCCTCGCGGAATTTACAGAAGTAACTGCACTGCTAATATTAAATGTTGGCGATTATAAATTTGAAATTAAGAATTCGTTAAGAGTCGTTTTGTCAGTGTTATTTTATATATCGTAGAAAAAAAACAGTGTTTTTAATTTCGCTTATTAGTATTATAATTCCGTTTATTATCTCGTTATCTTTACTTTCGAAGAACCCTCTACACTAAACAAATATTAATAAAAAAATAAACAAGAAACAAATATGAGTTCCATTTTGTTAATTTTAACGATTATTCTAAAATCACCTAAAGCTCGACTCACTATTTACAATGGTGCGCTGGTTATGTACGCCAGTGAATGTTGGGTATGGCAAAAGAAGCGTGAAAGTAGAGTGTCTGCCGGAAATCCGCTCTTTACGGAGTATGTGTGGCGTCACCCTTGCAGACCGAATGAGGAATAGTGTGATTAGAAACCGATGTAAGTTGAAGGATGATGTGGTGACTTGGATTGAAAGAAGTATGTTAAATTGGTATGGGCATGTGAAGAGGATGTGTGACAGGCGACTAACGCAAGGAATATATCAATCAAATTTGAGTGGAATACGACTATCACGACCAAATTAATGATTTTTTTGAAAAATGTCAATTACTCTTAATAGACGGCATGAAGAGATGTATGAACGTAGATGAAGGGAAAGAGGTGTGTCAGAATCGTAGTATGTGGAAAACTGTACTCTCTGCCCACCCCAGGTCCTAAAACTAACATGCCGTACTTTAAGTAATGTATAATATTAGTCTATTACATATTTAATAAACCCATGAGAATACAAAGCAGCAACCTGTATTATAGATACTTCTGCTTCAAAGGATTACAAACTTTTTATCAGAACCGAACACGTCTAGAACTTTTTAATACTTCAATTTGGGTACGGACCATCAACTGCCACGCTATTAGCCTAACAGACCTAAGCATTTCTATGGTGAGATTTCGTGCTGTACTGTTTTGTTGATAATTGAAAACCAAATCACGTTATACTTGTTTGATTGATTCATAATAATTGAGTGTATATTAAACACACAATAAACTAAGTCTAGGTGCCGATAAACTTTTATGTGGATCGTAAAAGCAGGCTCGCGGGCAGAAAGGTCGTTCTGTGATGACATTGCTTTCGCTAATATGATCATTTACTTTAATTGTAACTAAACATTAACATTAAAGATTAACAGTAGACAAAACGTGTTGGTTTAGAAACTTTTTAAGTTGTAATTATCCACATATTTCAGCATAATATATATTACGCCTATATTCCCCAAGCAGGAGGGGCAGAGGTATACTGTGTACACCCACATTTTGTCGTCGAATTTAGGTCCTCAGACTCCGGACTGATATTGAGGATTTTTCGATCGAAAAAGCACCTTTGTCCGACCGAGGATTCGAACCCAGGACCTCGTGATCGCTACTGGCATTATACTCCAATAGACCAACGAGGCCTACGTAAGCAAATGTTCGTTTACGTAAGAGTTGCAACAATTACGCTACATTTTTCCGTCACTATATATATAATATACCGCCGTTATATACATATGTATATAACGGCGATATCTACGCAAACCGGAACTAAGTTAAAAGACTGTAATGTAACTGTAACAACTTAACCCCTAAAAAAATATTCGTAGATAAAGGATAGTTCTTCATATAATATACATATAGTATATACTTGCTAAGAATACACTAAGTACATAATTAGATATCGTAATTAATGCTTGACATTGGGCAGCACAAATCCTTCGTAATAAAATCCAAACGGGATTTGTTCTGAGACTACGATATCAATTTGACATAACATGGTACAAGACACGCTCATATCGGTATAAGTCAGTATAGGAATAATATAATCTGAAATACGAGACCTTCGTCGATCATTCCTCCCGGGAAAATTGGTTCCAATCCCTTTCACAGAGGTCAGTGTGTTTCTCATTTCCATTTCATTTTATTATTGCATGAACGAGTATGAATGTTATTGAAAAACCGTATTAAATTGTCAAAGCTATAACTTTGAGGTAACACGAAAAATACATGCATTGAAAATAGTACATTTATTTGCAATATATCTATTTTTTCTTTGCTTCAAATAGAATTACGTATTATAAAAGTAATATAACCGTAACATGATACGCATACTTACGTAATTATTAAGTACCTACATTTAATGATACAAAATATTATGCAAAAGTATAAATATCTAATCCCGTCTATTTTTTTATGTAATGATCTCTCCGAGTAATTAGCCCTTTTGTCAATATTGCTTTGGAACGCTTTCCAAAGCTTTCCGTATCACTATACGACGACACATAAACTAAGTGTTCGCTATTTTCTTTTGTCTGAATAAGCAAAGCGTCTAAATACCATTACAATTTCTACCTTGTCTGTAGTGTATATACAAATGCAACATAAATTTTGCCGTGATAATGTAATCAATATGTATCAAATAAATGTGTATGTACACACAAAGCATCGTTCTTACAAATTGCAAAATTACAACAAAAAGGCTATGAATCCCGCAGTTTATATTAGCACATTTTAATTATGACAGTCAAAATCAACTCGTTTGCATTCGAAATGAACTTAAACGCAAAAGTTGGGATCAGATAAGACTCTTTCAACAATTTTATATCACTCGGATTGTAGACCTTGGAATTAGATTAAACCGAATACTACAGACAGCTAAAGTTCATTTAAAAAAAGTCTGAATAAGTTTTAAGTTAACAGGTTTAGGTTATTTGAATTATTAAACTTCAATCTGTCTACCGCGCTATGAGAAGAAAATAAATTGAAAACTTGGAGATTGGAAATTAATCCAGTTTCCAAGCAACAGGACCACCTCATCGTCAGCCTATTATATTAACCTGTTACATCGGTTTGGTAAACTTTACAGGACGCTGAAATAACTGAATAATTTCTTATTTCTACATGAAATTTCAGTCGTACTTAAATTCTCTATGAACGTAAAACAAATACAGCTAGGTAGGTTAACGCAACGGTATAGAAATATGACAGTATTCAAAACGTCCTTGACCACACCTTCTAAATAGCAGTTTGATGACGATATGATGGTACGTAGTTATGTTAAAAGTACCAGTGATGCTCAGAAATATTGAAATTAAATTAATTCATTAATGCGGTTTAACATATCTACACAATATCACATTCTACGGTTTCCGCAATCTGACGCCATACATGGAATCGAATACAGCGTTTTTTATTGTAGCGTTAAAAAATAGCATTGATACCTAGTACGGCTGGCTCGACGCCAACTGGATTTATCGAGATTGGGACTACAGCTTAATACAATACAAATGTGTAACACTGTGAACTCAACAATCAAGTCTATTACAATAAATAAAATCACACATGAATCCTGCTTCTCTATGCGTCACTCTCAATCATTCGAATAGTTGTGGTGGCATTTATGAAGCGCAATTTAATTAATACATTTCTTATAGTACTTTGGTATATAGTATATTGAAGAGTACTTTTTCTACTTAATTCAGAACAAGACTGAAAGTTCTTCTACGAACTAGATCGAATCCGCATGTTAATGCGGATCTTATTCTCAAATCTTACTTTACTTACTTATAGGTACGATATAATGATCACTTAGTTGAATTATCATCATCAGCCGGAAGACGTCCACTGCAGGACAAAGGCCTCCCCTAAAGATGGCCATAACGAACGGCTTTGTGCTGTACGCATCCAACTTTTACCCGAGACCTTCACCAGGTCATTGCTCCACCTTGTGGAGAGCCTGCCCACTACGAGGTCGCCACTCGAGAACCTTCCTGCCCCAAAGGCCGTCGGTTCCACGAGCGAATTAAATTATAAGTAAGTAAAATACAAATAAGTTATGTAAAAATTGTACCGGTATTCAAACCATTTATAACGAAAGAGGCTTACATGCCTCACCTGTTAGAACTCTGAACTCTCTGCCTACCCCGCAAGGAATCTGGAGAGATTTATATGATATTTCGAAATATATGTACATTTAATATGCGTGCACAAATAAAGTAGCGAATAAAAGGATATATATGTCAGCGTGGTTATTATCTGTGGCAAATAGTGCGCGGGTCGTCCGCTAGTCAGCGCTACGGCCGCGTGCTGATGGAACGCGAGAGTCAACGGGATTTTGAATTAGGAAGATGAACGGAACATGGAGAACGATGCGATGACGACGTGTCAAAATGGTCGTACTGCCCTTTTTGATAATTAAATGGTTGATATTGTGTTTCATGTGGATAAGTTATGTGATTAAAGAACTGATGGGCAATTATTGTGTTTAGCTGTTTGGAAACCTAACCCCGCGCATGTCTGAGTCTAAAGATTGAGCTCTTGGTTTGGCCATCTGACGACATCAGAAGTGGGATCTGAACTACGATGGCGATGGGGATAGTTTCCCAAACGCTCAGTGATTCGTTGTATGTTGAAAATACAATCGCGACGGAAATAGGAATGTTTGCTGCCGCTGGTCAGCGGAACCCAAAAACAAATGCCACCGATGTTCATCGAGTTCGATCCCCATGGTGATACAGACGGTTTGTGCAAAGGATCGAGGTGATCCTTGATCTTATTATGCAAGGATCTTGAGGTACTGTTATTTTTTTTTTTTCTTGTAGTCTTTAAGAAAGCTGTTGGTAGACAAATATAAACTCAATCAGCTGAGATAGTGTCTTACAAAGATTAGTATTGAAACTACAAAACTATGTTCATGAGGTATATATCTATGGCTATAATGAACGAAAATGATCGGTTATTAGGAATTCTTCGACCGGTGTCCGTACTATGAGATGTATTACGCAAGATGTGTATTTATTGGAATTTTTATGACGTAATCACGTTTTGTCGTTCGAGGCATCGTATCAGGAATGAACTTTGTAGCACATAGTAAAGGAACGAAAGGGACTGAATATTTTACTGCGTATTGTTATTAATGCGGTCTTTTCTTTCAGTGTCAATTTTTCAAATGACTAGACCGGCCGCGCCGTCCGTGGCGGCGCTGGGCTCGTTCCTTGTAGGTGCTGGGGCACAAAGGGCCGACCGGCGAGTGCGACTTGGCCTGTGAGGTGACGCTACAATCACGGGCTATTAAATTTGGATCTTTGAGTCTCCATGTGCACGGATTTTGGCTGCCTTTACCAATCTGAGTGCGTAGCTGATTTTATGATTTCCACTCTACACCGGTCTTGGTAGTTGGGGCCTCCGCGTAGATTGGCCTTGACATGGGGCAAACAGGGGCGGTAGGTATTTCTTACTCTCCATTGTCTCACTGTTGGGAAATGAGATTTGGTGGCCATAGGAAATATGTCAGCTGTCAGACTCTTGTTTTGACTTTTCTACGGAGTAGGCCATATCTCGCCGAACTTCGGGTGGCGCTATGCCTGCTATAGGGAAGGTCATGATTAGTGGAGTCAGCTTTGGATATCCGGTGATGTTGCGACAGATGTCGTTTACTGCCACATCCACGAGTCTAGCGTTAGATACGGTGAACAAGGTCGTAAGATTAGGAACTGTTTATAAATGAATTTGGAAGTTTCACAGATGCAGTGTTTCATGAAAGACGCTGGGTTCTTACGTGCTCCGTCTGCAAAAACCTAGATCCCTGTATCTGCCCCATAGAATTTGAAGCTTCGGATAACAAAGTTGTGTGGAAAGCAGGTGGTGATCGGTAATTTACATACTACGGGCATGACAGTTAATTTTTTCTTGACTCAAGTGTAAAAAGGATAGCAAGCGTAAGCATTTCCAAACTGATTACGAAGGGAAAGCTAAAGGTGGTGAGTGTGTAAGGAATAGCCTGCGAGGGAGGCAAACGGTAAAAAATGAATTCCAGAATAGTGATTGATCGGAAGTGTGGTTAAAAAAACTATTGAAATCTATGTTTTCTGTTGACTCTGCGAGGTGCACGACCTTTCATATGTATGAAATCTTATCTGCACTGTATCTGTAGTGGATAGTGATGATCAAATATCGTAGATACCTCACCCGAGATTCATTAGTATAGCTACAACAGTGTACTTGACGCGCCTACATTTGGAATAGTTACAGAGTATAGGTCAAACGTCCACAAGATATTTAAGTGTTAGTTATATTGTTGAATAACGATCTAATAACGCCTTCTCTGCGTCGGGTGTGCTATATGTAATGGCAGTTATGCATTTCGTTTCCCAAGTTCCAATTATAATCTATGGCTCCATCGCTTACCGATGATTCTGTCAATGTCAAGTTTGGCAAGTTAATTTAAAAGAAAAATGAAATAACAAATGTCAATTTGTCAAAGTCAATTGCATGAGTCATGTATACTTTTTGTGGGCACTTGGTACCTAAATGGTAACTAATTTAAAAATCTTTGTTCCTACAGGGTTCGTAATTCCTTTTTATACAAAATATTATGGCTTGTCATTTAGACATAGGCTCCACGCAAATTTATCGGTTAATATTTGTTTGTCTAGTCACTGTGTTTTAGGAGGCTTTTTATTTGTTGTCAAGTAGTAAAAATAAGTAAAAAAAAAAGTGCTTTATATTGGAAGGCAAATTTTATCGATCTAGGAAAGCAGCTGAAGCTAAGCTAGCTTCGTCCGGTGCTTGGTGTTTGTTGATCATGTATGCCTACAGATATTGCGGGTTAAATGAATAGCGGTTTTATACAATAGCTAGAGCACATTAGAATTGATAACAGTATAGCCGCATCTTTTCAAAGCATATTACAAAACAGTGCTTCGATGTTGAACACAAATAGCGAAGAACGAATCCAGTAGCAGTTTCAACATAAAATGATCTTTAAATTGTTCTCTTTTAGTTAATTATTTTTATTTTTGCAATAGGTGTAGTAATTTTTTTTAGGTACATGTACTAATGGCCCGTTTTTGAATGGATTATTAAAATGTTGGGTTACAATACATAGAGCAACTATTAAAAGTCCATGCTTGTATGGTATTTGGTACAAACTAATTATTTTGAGATCATCATCATTTAAAATAACCTAGCGTGATTATTCCTGGACCTGATTTTATTTTCATTGAGTATGAAGGATAATTTGGTGCTTCTATAGATAGGCGTGTCATCTAGTGTATATAATATCATTCTTTATAGGTAGAATCAGAACGTTCATCAGGCACGGATATGGATTGCTATGCTGATGTCAGCTTGTACATCTATGGAGCGATTTATTTTAGTGGTGTAAATAAGGTCCCCAACTAAAGTTCAGTTCTGAAGTGAAGTCGCGCTATAATTCATATAAACTCAAAAGATATTAGTGGGCGCAGTGGAGCATGTGGACATCATGTATGTTAGGGCAGCTCTATATGTTCATAACTGAGTTTATCTGTTTACAGTACGTGGGTATACGAAATTATGAACATAATTGTTGCACCGACTGACAGGCTTGTGTAGTGCATGCATGGGTAATGCATAGTCTAAAACAGAATTAACGCTTTTGTAATCAATTATGATTCAATTAGTAAATTTATTCGAATCTGGAGATTGAAGTCTTTCAAAAAAACACAGAACAGAATGATATGGTTCCGTAGTCTTCTATCTGTCTAGTTATCTTTTTCGCTAGATGACTTACTTCTATCCGGAACAAAACTGAACGAGTCGTATAATATAACATTCGTTTAAGGTTTATTTGAGTTTATTAACTGTATACGTTATTCATGCATAATTAAGAATGAGGAAAGGAATTTGATGTTTAGCGCCGATAATTATTATGCCCTGCGTCTTTTTAAGTAATGATCCTAACTGCGAAATTATGAAATTCGTCTCGACTATATTTCCCGTGAAAATGTAGCTAGGGTGTAAGACTAAAGAACTGGACGCCAAACTATTCTTAGTTTTCTTAGTTTACGATAGCATTGGATCGGAGTGCTTTTTTTTTATACCGAGCAAGCACTATTCTATTGACTGATTTACATCGTGTTTACTGGGAATCATATCTTTAGGAGTACAAGGTACTATCTGTACCTCGGGGTACGGGCACTTTGTGTTAAATACAGTTGTTTGTATGTGTGTGAATGCGTATGTTGTTGTCTGTGAGGCCAGTGCAGCTATTTTTCTTTCTCAACCTTTTTCGCCGCAGCCAAGGGGTAAAGAGGGTATAACCAACTCCAGGGCGCCACTAGGAGAAACGGGGTCGTTTTCAGAGGTTGAGGTCGTGCTTAGACAATCGTCGTGGGAGAGGGTATAAACTAGGTGTGTGTATTCGCAGTGGTGTACGGCATCAGCTGGCGAGTAAAGAATTCTTTGGTCTTTAAAGCGATTGTCATGCCCGAGAATCACGAGAATGCTTAAAGTAATATTTTGTGCTGCAATACGTTAAAGTCTGAAAGAGATATTTTATAGACCTCCGGCTTACGAAAGTTATTAGTCTTGGGATTGTGACATCCAGTGAAGATGGCAAAAGTATTTGCAGTCAACCTATTGCGGCTGATACTGTGTCAGCAAATAATAATGCTTGAGATTCAGCTGATATTTGTATATGTATTGTAACAATTCTAGGACAGCCCCATTCTTGAGCATAAGTTAAAATTGGTATAATAATACCATTATTGTTTGGCAGAAACCTGTGGATGATGGAAAATGACGGAAAATGCGGTAACTTCAAGGTTAGCCGAGCACGGAAGCGGTGATGATAATGGCGTATTGTGGAGAAAATATTGTGAGAAAAATTATCATCCATGTTACAGTGATCTCTTCAAGGATCAGCTGGGCATGTGGTGGTTGAGTTTAATGGACAAAGGTGGCAATGATGGTGATGATGTAACAGTGGTACCTCGATGTTGGGATCAGCTGGACGTGCGATGGTTACATGTGGAGGTAAATTGCGGTGGTGATAATGTCACAGTGGTACCTCGTTGTTGGGACCAGCTGGACAAGTAGTGGTGACAATTAATAATGATAATAATAACTCATTTAATTCAGGCGATTAAGTAGTCATTTTGGGAAAGTAGTCTTTTGAGAAAGTGGTCATTCTGAGCGTATATAAGGTTACTAGATTTGGTGGTTGATAATGCTGAAGATGTCTGTAAATATTATGTGCAAAATGTAAACGAGATTTACTTTCAGGTCCGAAGGAATGGTTAACGAAATGTGCGCATGATTGGCGCCCGAGGACGGGCGCATGTCAGGTTGGCCGTGTCGGCGTGGTTATTATCTGTGGCAAATAGTGCGCAGGTCGTCCGCTAGTTAGCGCTACGGCCGCGTGCTGACGGAACGCGAGAGTTAACGGGATTTTGAATTAGGAAGATGAACGGAACATGGAGAACGATGCGATGAAGACGTGTCAAAATGGTCGTCCTGCCCTTTTTGATAATTAAATGGTTGATATTGTGTTTCATGTGGATAAGTTATGTGATTAAATAACTGATGGGCAATTATTGTGTTTAGCTGTTTGGAAACCTAACCCCGCGCATGTCTGAGTCTAAAGATTGAGCTCTTGTGCTAGTTGGTTTGGCCATCTGACGACATATATAAACAAATAGTATCTTCTTACTCCATATAAAAATGGATTTCTGTGCCATTATATTTTGTATTGTTTCACATCGCAAATGAAGGCCTAGTATTTTCAAGTGCGAGATATTCGTGGTCACGCGAGGCGCGGCTCATATTTTCTGCCATTGTTCTTGGAACAATTTCCTGATATGAGCCCCTTTCTTATAGCGGCCTCGCTGCCAGCTCCCCACATGTTTCATATTTCACTGTATTGGCGTGGCTTATAATAGATCAAGTAGGCTATGTTTTTTCATCGCAATCAAAATGTTTTTTTACGATCTATATCATCACGCCAGATCCCTTACAGACCTATCTGGCTTCCTTGACTCTCATAGCTCGTCTCATACGCGCTTGTCAGTTACGGAAACTCTTGACTTGCCCTTCAGATAAGACACGGTCTATTTGAACATGGTAGGATAATCTAGGTCTTCCCCGGTACCTACATCATGCCACTTTCGCATTGTTTATCTGTTCTGTTGTTTCGCATTGTATCTCGTGTAATATTTCCTTCTATATGCCCAAACCTCGAAAACATACCCTTTTTCATCTTTACACCTTGGCCATTTCTTAAGTTTAATACAGAATATACTACAACTTGAAACAAAAACCCAATCAGTAAATTGTAATACTTTCGAAGCGAATAAACTACTTTCTGTTTATGTGGTAGTCGTTAAGCCGGTTTGGAAGCCTTAAAAGCAGCACTATGAAAGAAGTTGAATGGGCGATAGGAAGTATGAAAAACGGTAAAGCTGCGGGAGTAGACATGATATCTGCCGAGATGATCAAATATGGTGGAACTTGCGTCCGGGACGCTTTCCGGGCCCTTGCAACCCTTTGCTGGAGGACCGGTAGAGTCCCTACAGATTGGCGCCGCGCAGTCATAGTACCCTTGTATAAAGGCAAGGGTTCACAATATGACTGCGCCAATTACAGAGCCATCAGTTTGATCAGCTTGGCAGCCAAGGTGTACGGTAAAATTATTAAACGGAGATTGCGCGAGAAGTCCGATGAAATGTTGTGCGAGGCACAAAGGGGTTTCAGGTCCGGAAGAGGATGTTTGGATCAAGTTTTTGTCCCTCCGCAACATTGTAGAGAAGCATCTGGCAGTGGGCCGGAAAGTTTTCTGCGGTTTTGTGGATCAGGAGAAGGCGTTTGACATAGTAGTGCGAAAGAGACTGGGACATTTTGCCAGAGTATGGTATAGATGGCACTCTGTTGCGAGCCGTCCAGTCCACTTATTTGGACTGCAAAGCCCATGCGTACGGGTGGGTGGTAACAGGTCACCCTGGTTTGACGTTAAAATCGGCGTCAAGCAGGGTTGCGTGTTGTCCGCTAGACTGTTTATAATATATCTGGACAAAAGTCTTCAAAGACTGAAAGCGATGAATGAAGGTGTACAAATGGGCGACTTAGTGGTAAACCATCTACTTTATGCAGATGACGCGGTTTTAATAGCGCCAACAGCCACTGATCTGCAAACACTAGTCACAGTTATGAAAGACGACTGCATGATCAATGGCTTACACTTGAATGTGAAGAAAACCAAGATTATGGTTTTTGAAAGGGAAGAAACCAGAACGAATGTAAGGATTGTGGTTGGTAACGATGTGCTGGTGCAAGTGAATGAGTTTGTATATCTTGGATGCGCCTTCAGTAAGGATGGGAAATACACCGCTGACATAGAGAGAAGAGTGAGTGCAGGGAACAGAGTGAATGGTGCGATGGGAAAGCTACTCGGGAGCCGGCACTTAAGCCATAAGGCGCAGCTGGCCATACATAACGGAGTTCTTGTCCCAACGCTGTTATATGGTAGCGAGAGCTGGGTATGTAAGAAGGAGAATGAAAGTAGGATAAATGCGGTAGAAATGCGAGCTCTGCGGAAGATGTGCGGAGTGAAGCTGACCGACCGCATTAGCAACAGCATAGTAAGACAGCGAGTAGGTATGAAAGATAGTATCGGTGTAAAGATGAGAAAGGGCATGCTCCGTTGGTTCGGGCATATAGAAAGAATGCCAGAGGAAAGAATGACAAAACAGATATACAATGTGAAAGTGGAAGGATGCAGGTACCGGGGAAGACCTAGACTATCTTACCACGACCAAATAAACCGAGTCTTATCTGATGGAAAAGTCAAGAGTCTCCGTAACCGGCGAGCGTGTATGAGACGAACTATGAGAGTCGAGGAAGCCAGAGAGGTATGTAAGGAAAGAACCTGTTGGAACTCTGTACTCTCTGCCTACCCCGCAAGGGATCTGGCGTGAGGTTATAGATAGATAGATAGATAGAAAAGCAGCTTGAGAAGTTCAACAGCGGGTGGCCACAAACCTGCCTCCACCAATCCGCACTGGGTCCGCGTGGTGGAGTATGACCTAATCTCTCTCACCTCAATTTGTGAGAGAAGGCCTTTTCCCAGCAGTGGGCAGTA
Organism: Phalera bucephala; assembly: GCA_905147815.2. Lineage (NCBI taxonomy): Eukaryota > Metazoa > Arthropoda > Insecta > Lepidoptera > Notodontidae > Phalera > Phalera bucephala. The sequence continues at coordinate 18,820,729 of LR990622.1, forward strand.
TAGGCTGATAGTAAACCGACTTCAAAAAGCAAAAAATACATATTTGAAGTCGGTGCAAAGTATCCGACTGCACTAACCGGCACCGACTTTAAATATTTATTTATTGCTCTTTAAAGTCGGTTTACCTTTTTTTAAAAAGATTTTTATTAACTAGTTTCTGCCCGCGACTTCGTCCGCGTGGACATTAGAACGGAAACTAACATTCTTCCGGGATAAAAATTATCCTATGTGTTAATCCAGCTAATAAAGTGTCTGTGTGTACCAAATTAAATTTCATCCAAATCCGTTCAGCTGTTTTTTCATAATTGAGTAACAAACATCTGAACATACAAGCTTTCACATGTATAATATTAGTAGGCCCCAACAATTGTTGGTATTTTAAAAAAAAGTAAAATAAATTTACTACATAGATTCAATTTGTTAGATGGATTTCAATGGAGTCAAGAGTCTCCATAACGGGCGAGCGTGTATGAGACGAACTATGAGAATAGAGGAAGCCAGAGAGGTATGTAAGGAAAGAACCTGTTGGAACTCTGTACTGTCTGCCTACCCTGCAAGGGATCTGGCGTGATGATAGATAGAGAGAGAGAGAGAGAGAGAGAGAAAAAGAGATTCAATTTGTTAGATGTTTGGCGCCATAAGCTTCTAACAGATATTTCATACCTACTTGCAAATTATTTTTTTATTCCTAATCAGAGTTCAAAAGGCGTTTCATTATATAAGAAAGGAAGTCTATGCCTAAGAGTTCTTCCCCAAAATAATTATTAATACTTGTAGACTGCAATATTTCTCTTTGTCACACCTCTCGTGCATATACTGTGGTGAATATGGGTTCTACGGTTGTTAATATACTTACAGTTGAACTGTTATTATTATTCTTCTTCTTCTTCTTCAGCCGAAAGACATCCACTGCAGGACAAAGGCCTCCCCTAAAGACCGCCACAACGACCGGCTTTGTGCTGTACGCATCCAACTGACTGACATAGCACTCAGAATTGCTAAACTTAAGTGGCAGTGGGCGGGGCACATCGCTCGTAGAACTGACGGCCGTTGGGGCAGAAAGGTTCTCGAATGGCGACCACGTACCGGAAGACGTGGAGTGGGTAGGCCCCCTACAAGATGGACCGATGACCTGGTGAAGGTCGCGGGTAGAAGTTATTATTCATACAACTATAATTATTTATTTATGTTGCATTTATCCTGTAAATAACTAGTTATAGTAGCAATATATGGATTTGGCTATTCACTAGATTTAATTACTCATGTTATTATTAAGTATAACAAAAGTTTTCTATTACGCCCTTTTTCTTTTAGTTTTCATTTTCTCTATATTCACTTCCACAATTAAGAGCAAAGCGTTTAGGTTACAGAGCGTGCCAAAAAGTAGACATAAATACAAACACTTGGAAAAATAGCCATCTTTCAAGAGCAGTCCGATAAAAAAAAATAAGTACGAATTTATCATATCGACAATAGACTTACTTATATCTGGTAATTATTTGTTAAACTGATATCTTATATAGTAGAACCTAACATTTTTCAGAAAGCATGTCGTCACTTTCATCCTAATTTAGTAAATTTGTAGTGTGAAAAGGTTCCACTCGATAGCATGAACGATGACGTCAATCAATTCATGTTAAGTCCTCTGAGGCCTCATATAATTTGTGAAAGTACGTCAATGATCCATTATTTCTCCTTCCTCCTAATATACCTAAAGATACCTTCAAGTTGTGGTGACGAAGACATGTGTAATATCTCACGATGACATCCGTGAGAGTGAAATGTAATGAGATAGTGCCAGCGCGCAGACAGGCCGGAGTGACAGACGCACCGCGTCACGCGCCTCTTATTACGAACCTGTCTCGTACTCAGCCGCCCCTGCGCCACACACATACCACACTATACTAAACATTACTAAATTCTATGTTACTAAACTGCTAATGGAAATACAAAATATGTTTTACTCCTCATTTTGCCAGCAAATAATGAAGCGTTGGCTGTTTTAATTTAAAAAAAACATATTTTCGAAATCCTGCGTTTTGGTTTGAGGTCCTGGCGATTCTTCGGACGGATGGTTATTAATTAAACATTGAGTCCTGTGCCTGAAGACCATTATTAAACACCGTGAAGTCTAGCGTCATGTCACTAGTGTGACAAAGGTATATTGTGTACACTTACATTTCGCTGGCGATGTTAGCTCCTAAGGAGAGATAAATTTTTAATGAAACAACACCAACAACACTTTTCTCAACCTCGTGATCATCACCAGATCAAGCGCCGCTCGACCAACGAACCGTCAAACCGTCATAATTACAAAAACTCGCCAGTGTAAAAACTGAGTTTCAATTCCTATTTATTCAACATTTAATGGCATCAACTTATTTCAGGTGAAAATTCTTAGGTGAACACGAGAATAGCTGCCACATAATGTCCCAGCACAACTTGCCTGATTTCGTGATTTCTTGAATCAATGTAGCTTTCATTAAGTATTCTACGTGAAGTTCTTTTTATCTAGATACATTTTAGTTTCTCACATTAATCGTGTAAACCCAAATAATTTATTTAGTACTAGCTGTTTTCCGCGGCTTCACACGCGTTTATTTTGTAATTTGACATACATAGGTAGGACTTTTTGGAATAATAATTTCCAAGACTTAAAACACACCTTCCATATTAAGTTTCTTTTCAATCCGTTCAGCCGTGTTAATATGGAGAAATAAAAGCAACTATCCCCTGAAATCTTGCATTTCCCAAGGTAAAAAGTAGTCAACAGTCTCTGAGAAATCCTACATTTTCCGGTGATAGTGTATTTAAAATCGGTTTCACCGTTCTGGATATTAACACGGACAAACTCTTTTTTTTATTGTGTCTGTATGTGCATAAAATATCTTCTTGATTTTAAAATCACAAATCCCAAATCAATATTCCCGTGTGCTGTGCGGGTCTCGTACCTGCGACTATTTGACAAAGTAAGTAAGGCGGTCTACGTTTTATCGCTTAAACCAAGTCGTTTTTGTTTTCCAAAAGTATTTATAAATTCGTCTTAAATATGAGTGAATTTTCGCTGAACTGAAAACAATTTCAGCAAGTCCCCAGGCTTCCAGTCGCCGATGAAGAGAAAGAGGGAAATCGACGGATTTCCAGGCTTTTGTTTCGACAAAATAAGATCAATATCTTTGGACCTCCATGCAGGCCGGTTAAAACCCACCAAATGCATATAATGCGAATAATATCGGCATGATCTAGTGTGTAAACAAAGTTACATATTTCATATTATTATTTCACAACTTAAGATACTTTAATACTATCTACCAATCTATATATCTATATCACCACGTCAGATCCCTTGCGGAGTAGGCAGAGTGTACAGAGTTCCAACAGGTTCTTTCCTTACAGACATTTCTGGTTTTCTCCACTCTCATAGTTCGTCTTATACACGCTCGTCAGTTACGGAGACTCTTGACTCGCTCTTCGAAGATTATCCTAAGATAGTCTAGTTCTTCCCCGATATCTGCGTCCTGTTCTAGGTACTCTATCAACTGATAGCGGCGTGGAACTATTGGACCCTTTGTAACTACGTATATTTCTTTTTTTACTACCGTTTTTATTGATATTTGTTTGCTGTTTTTTTATGTAATTGTACATATTGTATAAAAGTTGTGAAACTATAAATGGTTGTTGTTCTACGTCCTTTCCACTTGTTAGTTTTTTTCATATTAAGTTTCTTTATAATCTGTTGGGTATGAAGAAATAATAAATATTCCACAGAAGTCGTATTATTTTTCGAGATAAAAAGTGTTGTTTTTTTTTACGTATGTATGACACCTTCATATAACGTTTCAGTCAAATTCGTTTAGCCATTTCAATATGAATAAATACCAGCTATGTCGCAAAAACCGTGATTCTTTAAGAGATAAAAAGTATCTCGATTATTATTTCGAGACCTAAAACACCTTGAAAGTGTTAGTAAGATCCATTCTGTCATTTTAGTATGAAGAAATAACAGCTAGATATCCCGGGAGAACCTTGAAGTGAATATATTGTATAAGCATTATTCCAAGATTGAAGAGACACCTCCATATTCAACTTCTTTTAAATCCGTTCTGCCGAATTAATATGGAGAAAATCAAGTATCCCCCAGAAATGTTGCATTTCCCGAGCTGAAAAGTAGTCTTGAACAATCTCTGAAAATTCCTCCATTTTCCAGTAATAGTCTTTTTAAAATCGGTTCCACCATTCTGGTTATTAACACGGACAAACAAACATTGTTTTTTATAGTCCATATGCACTTAAAATATCTTATTTATTTCAAAATCACAAATCCCAAATTAATATTATTGTACGCTGTGCTGGGATCGTAGCTGGGGATCTATTCGACAAAGTAAGTTAAGCAGTCTACGTTTTATCAGTTAAACCAAGTCATCCTTATTTTGCAAAAGTATTTTAAAGTCAACTTAAAAATGAGTAAATTTTTGTTGAACAACAATTTCAACAGGTCCCTAGGCTTCTAGTCACCTGTGAAGAAGAAGAGGGAAATCGAAGGATTGCCAGGCTTTTTTAGCCTAAATATGATTAATATCTTTGAGCCTTCATGCAGGCCGGTAAAAATCCACCAAATGCATATTGGAGTAATTTTATATACCACTTACACGGATAGTATCGGCATGCTATAGTGTGTGAACAAAGTTACCTACTTCATACTGCTATTTCACGACTTACGATACTTCAATACTATATCATCACGTCAGATCCATTGCAGGGTAGGCAGAGATTTCAGATTTCCAACAGGTTCTTTTCTTACAGACCTTTCTGGCTTTCTCCATTGTCATAGTCCGTCTTATATACGTTCGCCGGTTACGGAGACTCTTGACTTGCCCTTCTGATAATACACTTTCTATTTGGTTATGGATAATCTAGGTCTTCCCCAATAACAACTCAACGTTCTTCCACTTGCTCATTTTATATCTCTGGGTTTCTTTCATATTAAGTTTCTTTATAATTGGTTTAGCTATTTTAGCATGAAGAAATAATAGATATTCCGCAGAAGTCATGCTAGTGTATATTTTGCTATGTTAAATATTATTCGTAATGAAAAGTGTTTTGTTTTATTTTACAGTGTAAAACACCTTCATATAAAGTTTCAATTATATTTATTTAGCCAGCTATGTCGCAAGAACCGTTATTCTTTCCGGGATAAAAAGTATCTCGAATATTATTTCGAGACCTAAAACACCTAGAAAGTGTTAGTAAGATCCATTCTGCCATATTAGTATGAAGAAATAACGGCTATCCTGGAAGAATCGTGTGTGAATATATTGTATGTTCCACCAGACTTATTTCTGTATCAACTATCTCTATCACCTGGTTGAGTTTTAGCCCCACTTAGCCCGCACTGGTGGTCTTTGTAAAATATAAACTAAACTATAGCGCGATCTTATTCAACACACACCACTAACGCCGTCTCAAAAACTGTTAGATTTCTCGTAAGATATTAATCGTCGTTAAAGTTTCGTATCCGGCCCATTCATCGTTAGAGTTCTCTCCGGAAGAAACAATCCTGAATGCATCGTCGGTTTATGCACGAAATCGTGTTTGAGTGTTTAAATCAAACGTGTGTGAACAATTTTCAGTGAGTGCTTTTAACTACTGCATAGTTTTTCGTGAGGAGACGAACCTGAGTCCAATATCAATTAATGGAGGAATTCATGTGTAGGCAAAATCACATAGTTTACGTCGTAACATTGCAGTTTGGAACAAATAGTAATAAAGTTTTGCGGAATATCCCGCGACAATCTAGTAGTTTTGGAACAATGAATGATTTATCAAAATTGACTCTTTTTTTCTTTCCTCGGAAACTTTACCATTTCTCGAAAATATAAGTATACAGAGTTGTGATCCCCTAAAAAAGGCTACAACTATCCCAAATTTCATTGAAATTTATCAAACAGGTATGGAGTATACTCCATATGTCTTTCTAGAAATTCAATGTTTCGCTTATTTTTGTATTTTCTGAAAAAAAATACTTTTGATTTTCCGGTATAAATACTATTCAATATGTTATCCAATATTTTAGGATAACCGCGTGAAAAGTTTCATCAAAATGCGCCTAGTAGTTTTTGCGTTATGATGGTTTATACCCTTGGACAGATAGACAAACAGACACGAAAGCCAACAAATGTAGAATTGGCTTCTACATCAATAGAATAATATTCGTAGGTTGTTATTTCCAAAAAAGATACACAGACATGACTTCCTTAGAGTTTTATTATGTGTAGTATGTAGTGATATAGATGCTTTACTTTTCCCTACAAACTGTTAGATTTCCTGAAAACGTAAATATTAACTATGTTGTCTGACATATAAAATATCTCCATGCTAAGTTTCACTGACATCTGAAAAGTAGTTTTGGAACATTGATTGATAATTCAAAATTGACTTTTTTCTCTTTCCTCAAAAACTGTTAAGTTTTTCGAAAGACGTTTTTCTTTTTAGATTCACGATATTTCGCTTATTTTCGTCTTTTCTGGAAAAATATTTTGAATTTCCGAGATAAATACTACACAATATGTTAGCCAATATTTTAAGGTATCCGCATGGAAAGTTTTATCAAAATCCGCCCAGTAGTTTTTGCGTGATGACGGTTCATACCCTCCGACAGACCGACAGACAGACAGACAAACAGACACGAAAGCCAAAAATTGCAGAATTGGCTTCTACGTCGATAGAAGGATACCCCTGGGTTGTTATTTCCTAAAAGTATTCTATGTACAGACATTCCTTACAGTTTTATTATATGTACGTATATGTATGTATAGATAAGATAAGATAAGAAGATAAACCCTAAGGGTTTTGTACATAATATCGTCTTGTCAAATGTAACTACTAAACCACGCCGGATCGGAAGGAGGCCTGCACTAATAAAAACTGGCGAAAAAACCTCAGCGGGCTTGTGCTTTTTACTTAATTCTTCTTCCCGTTTTGTATGGATACAATGTTTAGGATACAATTAAGAAGTTTACTATCTACCTCCAGTGTGATGATGATGACATTTCTAAGATGATGTTATTTCTAAGAAAGAAGATTATTTCTGAGAAGAAGAATGATGTTTTTTCTAAGAAGTGTCTAAAGGATTCTTGATGGACCAGTCCGAACAAGCAGCACCCGTTCAAAGTATGACTAATGGAACAGCCAGCGTGTAGGAATATTCATTCAATTCATTTAAGTAATTTGGTAAAAATATAAAAACTATATATTCAACTAGCAGTGCTTCGCTACTGGTTGACAGCAGCGCCACATCTTTCATGTTACTTCTGCTTAATGCAGCTTTCTAATGTTGAAATCATTTTAAAATCGGTTCTATACTTTCAGAGTTCAACGATTACAAACAAATCTCTCATTTTTATAATAATATTAGTATAGATAACTTTCTAAGTATCTACTACGCTTTATCCTATCCTTGTTTTTTTTAAATATCTACAGCAAACTTTACTTGAGACTCGATTTTACGGATGATTTCCGATAAGATGTCTAGTGGACTATCTAATCTTCCTGTATGAAGACGGTAAAGATCAGAATTTCATTAGCTCGCATCGTATTGAAGTACCCCCAATGGCCTCATTCAAGAGTAATTTATAATAAAATACAAGCTATAGGGAGTCATCTGTTCGAGAAAGGTAAAAAAGGCAAAATTATGTTTAATTAAAGCGATTTTAGGTAGATAATCTCTCAAGAAATAGAATTTATGGTTAAAAAAGTAGTCGTTTTATTATATTGCAAATAATTAACGGATAGACTTAAAAGCTTGAAGATGTTGAAAGCTTTTCATATGAACTTATAAAGCCAAAATCATTATCATTCGAAAGCCTCCATCGTTTCAGATGGCTATAAAAATTACTAAGAGTTTGGCTAGTGAATTAGCTGTTATCATTATCAATAAATAAAATTTTATCTTATAGGCAACATGTCTGCAAACTTGCGCATTTTAAAAATATGCTGAGAAATTCGACGATGCCTATGTATCATGCCAGATCCTTTACGGGGTAAGCAGAGAATATAGGGTTCTATCAGGTTTCCACTGACCATACAGACGATACTAGAAAAAATTTAGATCTTTTTAATCAGCTAGGTGATAGGCATTGCTATAACACACGACATAGAAATAAATTAGACCAACCGCAGTTTCGTCTGTCAAAAACTCACACGTCTTTCATGGGGCACTGTGTTAGATTTTATAACAAAATTCCCATTGACGTCACTAAACTTAGTGAAAATAAGTTCAAAGCTTGTGTAAAACGAACACTTTGTAAGCAAGCTTATTATTCAATAGAAGATTATTTAAAAGATAAAAATGCTATTCCTCCACTTGAGTCATGACAACCTATTCAACTGTTGTTAGTTAACATTACCTCTCTTCCTTCTATTAATTTAACACAATATGTACTTTTTTTGTAAATGAGGGAACCATGTAGCCATTCTCATAAATACTATTATTCGCTTTTTTAACTTAGACTCACCTGATGACCAACCTACATTGTTCTCCCATACCCCACAACAGAATGTAGATGAAAAAGTTTGTTATTTCTCTATCTATCTATCTATCTATAACCTCACGCCAGATCCCTTGCGGGGTAGGCAGAGAGTACAGAGTTCCAACAGGTTCTTTCCTTACATACCTCTCTGGCTTCCTCGACTCTCATAGTTCGTCTCATACACGCTCGCCGGTTACGGAGACTCTTGACTTTTCCATCAGATAAGACTCGGTTTATTTGGTCGTAGTAAGATAGTCTAGGTCTTCCCCGGTACCTGCATCCTTCCACTTTCACATTGTATATCTGTTTTGTCATTCTTTCCTCTGGCATTCTTTCTATATGCCCGAACCAACGGAGCATGCCCTTTCTCATCTTTACACCGATACTATCTTTCATACCTACTCGCTGTCTTACTATGCTGTTGCTAATGCGGTCGGTCAGCTTCACTCTGCACATCTTCCGCAGAGCTCGCATTTCTACCGCATTTATCCTACTTTCATTCTCCTTCTTACATACCCAGATCTCGCTACCATATAACAGCGTTGGGACAAGAACTCCGTTATGTATGGCCAGCTGCGCCTTATGGCTTAAGTGCCGGCTCCCGAGTAGCTTTCCCATCGCACCATTCACTCTGTTCCCCGCACTCACTCTTATAGAGAGAAGATTGAATTGAAGCGGTGTATTTCCCATCCTTACTGAAGGCGCATCCAAGATATACAAACTCATTCACTTGCTCCAGCACATCGTTACCAACCACAATCCTTACATTCGTTCTGGTTTCTTCCCTTTCAAAAACCATAATCTTGGTTTTCTTCACATTCAAGTGTAAGCCATTGATCATGCAGTCGTTTTTCATAACTGTGACTAGTGTTTGCAGATCAGTGGCTGTTGGCGCTATTAAAACCGCGTCATCTGCATAAAGTAGATGGTTTACCACTAAGTCACCCATTTGTACACCTTCATTCATCGCTTTCAGTCTTTGAAGACTTTTGTCCAGATATATTATAAACAGTCTAGCGGACAACACGCAACCCTGCTTGACGCCGATTTTAACGTCAAACCAGGGTGACCTGTTACCACCCACCCGTACGCATGCCTTGCAGTCCACATAAGTGGACTGGACGGCTCGCAACAGAGTGCCATCTATACCATACTCTGGCAAAATGTCCCAGTCTCTTTCGCACAACTCTGTCAAATGCCTTCTCCAGATCTACAAAACCGCAGAAAACCTTCCGGCCCACTGCCAGATGCTTCTCTACGATGTTGCGGAGTGAGAAGACTTGATCCGAACATCCTCTTCCAGACCTGAAACCCCCTTGTGCCTCGCACAACATTCCATCGGACTTCACGCGCATTCTCCGTTCAATAATTTTACCGTACACCTTGGCTGCCAAGCTGATTAAACTGATGGCTCTGTAATTGGCGCAGTCATATTGTGAACCCTTGCCTTTATACAAGGGTACTATGACTGCGCGGCGCCAATCTGTAGGGACTCTACCGGTCCTCCAGCAAAGGTTTGCAAGGGCCCGGAAAGCGTCCCGGACGCAAGTTCCACCATATTTGATCATCTCGGCAGATATCATGTCTACTCCCGCAGCTTTACCGTTTTTTATACTTCCTATCGCCCATTCAACTTCTTCCATAGTGATGTCCTCCGTTGATTCTGGTGCCGCAATCTCGCCTTTAGGCACGTCTGCGGCATCAGCATCCGGGTCATCTCCATACATTTCTCCAAAATATTCACTCCACCGGTTTAGCACAGCTTGTGTGTCTGCAAGAATGTCACCATCTTTAGATTTTATCCTTTCCATTCTGGAGCCTGACGAATCACCTCGAGCCTTTCTCACCTTGCTCCAAAAGAGTTTGGTGTTGTTCTCGAAGTTCTTTGCCAGCCTCTCCTCCTCAATCATACTGGCTCTTTCACGCTTTTCTTTCACTAAAGTTTTAGTGGCATTCTTGCATTGCCGGTATATTTCTTTCCTCATCTCTGTCATACTGGCATTCAGGTTCAAAGAAGATACATAGTCCCGCCACGCTTTCTTCTTACTTTCTACGGAGCTTTGCAACTCCGCATCCCACCATGCATCACCTTTTGCTGTAATATGCTTCTTTGAGCAACCACATACTTCTTTCGCGGATTCCACCAAACTCTCTTTCAGGCTATTCCAGCATTCATCTACATTTGAGGCCGAAGAGCCTGCTGTCAAAAGCTTGTCTCGGACTCTGTCTTCATACATTCTCCTCACGCTCTCATCTTGCAACTTTTCAACCTTTAATCTTTCAAGGTCTCCGAAGGGGATACGCTCTCGCCAGTGTCTCCACTTCCTGAACAGACCACTAAACCGCGCAACTACGAGATAGTGGTCTGATTCCAGAGTGGGGCCTCTATACGCACGCGTATCTTGTAGTTTGCTTCGGAGACGGTTATCAACCAGGATCAGATCTATCATGCTTTTTTGTTCATTCCTTCTCCACGTATACAAATGTATGTCCTTGTGCTGGAATATCGTATTAGACACAAGGAGACCCCTTTCCAAACAAACATCTACAATGAGCTTACCTGCATCGTTCACTCTCTTATCACCATAAGGACCCAGAGCAGCGTCGCAAGTTTGCCGCCTGGTTCCTACCCATCCGTTCAGATCGCCACACAGAATCACCTTTTCATTAGCCTCAGCCAAATCCAGAACTTCCCTGACATTATCCCAAAACTTCTCAAGGTCCTGGGGTGTCGACGAGCTTACGGGAGCATACGCTGCGACCAAAAATACTCTAGTGACACCCAGTTTTAAACGGACCCAGAGAAGTCTCGCATCGCACAGGCCATAATCTCTCACTCCAGAGGCCAGGCGACGGGACAGCAAGATACCCACCCCCATGCTGGCACGACTGCTCTGCGGTACCCCAGACCACAGAGCCATCGTTCCATCAGGAAGATCACAGGTTTCACTGCCCCTCCGCTTAGTCTCTGTTACACACAGAGCATCCAGGCGTCTCTCTTTCATTACATCAATCACCTCATGCATCTTATCTTCCATACCACCTCTTACATTCCAAGTGCCTATTCGGCACTCTGCACCCCACGACTTGCCAGTTCGGGCCCGGCGTGATGGGTGGCGGCCCCCATCGCCGCTTCCACCTATATTCGTACCGACGGGGGCGGGCCGGTACGCGTCGCCTCGGGGGGACGCCCTAGCCCGCACTGCGGTACGTCTTCGGTCCAAGATTGCAGCCATAATGACTGGCAGGGGTCGCGACGAGCACGCTCTTGGACAGACCCCCCAGAAGTTTGTTATTTCTTATTTTAAAAGAGTAACCGTGGAGTTTCTTGCCCTTCTTCTCCACAGGAATGACATTCCGAAGTGGCGGTAGAGTCTTTGTTACTTTTCTGACGATTCATAAATACTGTAATGGTTTACATGAATAAAAAATATTCTGATTCTGATTCTGATTCTGATATTATACTTAAATATTTAATACGCGGCTATGGATTAAAGACGACCGTTTGGTCAACACTTGATAGTACAATATCGGAGTGCGGGCAACGTATCTCGGTTTGGATACACATCATTAGAAAGTTTAATTAATGAACATGCTTTTATTTTTTGCAACCATATCGAAATGAATGCTTATGCGCCACACTCAACCTGATGGTTGCTGATCCAGGGGCGGCCGGCCGGCTCCCAAGAGAATTCGGACATATGAGAAAGGTCGCCGCCTTAAAAACATCCTTATGAGATTACCGGCAAAAACAGTTATAGTATTTCTACTCGTAAGGTACACGAGATACTAAGTATACCAGAAACCTGTAATTCATTTCGTACCCCCATTTTCTCAAAAAACTATTAAATGAAGAGAATAATAAGCACCTGTATTATTTACTGAATATAAATATTAAATAATTCTTATATATTTAGTATTCCTATTGTTATTTACGTTAACTAGTAAATATTATTACTGATTAATTATACGGTTTGGTTCATATACATCACTTATTTACCTAAAATCGTTTAGAACTATATATTTCAGTCAGTCTCTACGCTAGGTAGCGGTTAGACGTGTTATACTCATCGCGCAGTGCATCTGTTAAATCTGCGATCTCCATTAACTGTGATTGGCTACCCGTTGAACTTTTGAATTCTTTATCACTCTTGTAGTGCTTTTACCTGTGGTGTACGCCCAGTGGGAGGAGCTGAAGCAGGATAGCATATGTTAGTGAGCTCGTGCTTCTATTATTCTTAACAATTCAATACTACATAATTATTATAGTCCTTAAAAAGAAGTCCTTGTTGGTGGGACGCGATCTGGCATCGTTGCGGTGGCAGGCTCGTAGCTTGCGCATTACACCAACTGATCAACTGCCCGCCCGCGCTAATTTGCTATATACCATCTACTCTTCGTGGCTGCTTGGCGCTTTTGTCACTTGATTGCTATTGTATACGTCGCTGAATATAACGACAATGCCACGTATTATGTATTCACCCCCTAAGAGTTCGCCAAAAAATCGAACGCTTCAGGAAACACAGTCCGAGCCGGACATTTCAATGGCGGGTGCGACCTCGGTACCTGAATACAGCGTCCCTGACCCAGTGAACGTCTCGATTAGACCAGGTAAGCGTTTTCGGGGAGATGACGCTTATCCAGATTCAGACAAATTTGATCAGCTCAAGAATATGCTAGAGTCTTGGAAGAAAGATCAGGATATTATCCTTAACAAATTAGTCACAGAAGTATCGGAGTTAAAAAAACAGAATACAGCAATCCAAAATACAAACTTGGAAATAGAAAAATCAATTACATATATAAATAAAGGTTATGAAGACATGAGAAGCCGGCTCGAAGCGTTGGAGAAGAATCAAAAAGATCACGAAGAACGCTTGTGCGTTATGGGCAATAGTTTTAGCTATGAAACAGTGGCCAAGCTTGAAGCAAAGATTGACTTGATGGAGCAACAGGCACGTCAGTGTAATCTCGAGATCTGTAACCTGCCCGAAAAAAGAAATGAAAACTTGATTACTTTACTAGAGGCCATTGGTAAAGTGGTGAACTTTCCTGTGTCGCCAAATGATATTATATCTATACACAGAGTCCCGCATGCACAGCAACGCGATAGCCAGCCGAAGAATATTATAGTCAAACTGAAATCAAGAATTTTACGGAATAACTTGATTAGCGCCTATCGAAAAACAAAGAATATTAAGTCAGACCAACTAGGAATCTCAGGCGCTTCCGTATATGTTTATTTAAATGAACATCTGACATTGAAAAACAAAACGTTATTTCGTAAGAGTCGAGAATTCGCTCGTAAAAATGGATATAAATATATATGGATCAAAGATGCGACAATACTGGCACGAAAACACGAAGGGTCTCCGGCTTTTGCTATTCGTTCTGACGATGACCTTAACAAATTTATCAGTAACCAAAAAGACGGCGCATCAACTCAATAGACCTGAGAATTCTCTGACATCACGTACTGTTATATTTGGCCTATCGATATGTGTTGCTAATGGAATGCATTTATGTTTATGTCATATTTATTTATTTCCGGACTATTTAAATGTATTTAAATTCATACACCTTATTTTCTTAATATTTTTTAATTTTAAAAGTTGTAAGGGTACTTTCCGAACTTTGATACTTTGTCGTATTATATCACATAAATCTCCAATATACTATGTTATCGATGAACTACATTTGATTCACTCAGTGGGATTCCATATTGTAATGTACATCGTATTTTACATTTTTAATATTTTTCAATCAAATGCATATTTATTGCTCATTCATTACCAATGTCGTTTAACAGCATTGTAATGTATTATCAAAATTGTAGAGGGCTTCGCACAAAATTACAAACATTATATATGAATATCCTGAAGAACTCGTATGACATCTTAATACTAACGGAAACATGGCTCATTCCTGACATCCAGGATAACGAGTTCATTGACGATCGTTACCTGGTTTTCAGATGCGATCGTGACAGGTCCGCTACAAATAAAAGCGATGGAGGGGGTGTTCTAGTAGCGGTCCGTCGTGAGTTGCAACTGGCCAAGGTGACAATGCAATTTAATCATTCCATTATAGAACAAACTATGGTGCAACTGCCCGCATCTCAATCTCATAAACATCACATCATTTGTGCCACGTATATCCCACCCCGCACTCCTGTTGAAATATATATCCAATATTTAGATACCTTGCAGAATATTGTCACCGATCCTACAACTGATTCGTTTTTTATTGCTGGTGATTTCAACATACCTGATATTGACTGGTTGGACCGTGGGAATTATGCTTTGGCCTGTTCTAATTCTTCTGTCACTAATTCAGTTAGTCGAGTTTTACTTAATTTTATATCTTTTATCAATGGTGTGCAATACAATACCATTAATAACACTTTAGATAGGATATTGGATTTGTTCATTTCTAACGTTGACTGTGCGGCAGTGTCTAACAGTGCATTATTAGACCCGGATAATCATCATCCCCCGTTCTCCATAATAAGTTGTTTACACACACACTTCATACCCATGAAGCGTAATTCTGTCCTACGACATAACTACCATAAAGCCAATTATGACAATATCAATGATGAACTTAGCAAAGTGGACTGGTGCAAGACACTTTCTCACCTCTCTGCTGAACAGGCAGTCAATGTCTTTTATAGTACTTTATATGGAGTAATAAGGTTGCATGTACCAATAACTCGTTCGAAAAGTTCGCGTTTTCCCATCTGGTTTTCCTCCTCTTTAATTCGTATTTTTAAAAATAAAGAGCGCGCGTGGCTTAAATGGAAAACTTATAGAAACTTCACCGACTATGAGCACTTTTCTAGTTATCGTAAGTTATTGAATAGAGAACTGACTATATGTTTTCGCCACTGAAACTTTCGTTTTCTCTGATCACTCTATTCATAAAGCCATAGAATCGCTAGATACATCTAAGGGAGCTGGCCCCGATGGCTTACCACCCTACTTTTTTGTAAGAACATCTGACAAAATCTATCCAGCATTATATATTATATTTAATAAGTGCTTACACGAGAGCGTCTTTCCCACGGTTTGGAAGCATGCGTATATAACACCTGTTTATAAGAGTGGTGACAAAAATAACATCGAAAATTACCGCCCGATATCAATTCTTTCTACCTTGTCGAAGCTTTTTGAGAGACTTGTGCGCGGCGCCCTGTATCCTCTGCTCCATCAACTTATAATACCCCAACAACATGGTTTTGTCAAGCGACGATCAACGAGTACTAATCTAATGACTTTTGTCAATCACTTGTTCAAGAATATGGATCAACGGGTGCAAGTAGATGCCGTGTATACTGATTTTCAAAAAGCGTTCGACAAGGTGGATCACGCGCTACTTTTAGACAAGATTGCATTTAATGGAATACGAGGTAATCTGTTGCGCTGGTTTGTATCATACATTTTCAACAGGACTCAAAGAGTTGTGATAAATGGTTTCAAATCTGACTCTGTAGTTGTTAAATCCGGCGTTCCACAGGGATCAATATTGGGTCCTCTTCTTTTTATTATATTTATCAACGACATAAAACAGTGCTTCATACACACGAACTTTCTATTATATGCTGATGACGTAAAAATTTACAAGCCCTGTAAATCTATTCAAGATTGTATACTTATACAAGATGACCTTAATAGACTCTATAATTACAGTAAGCATAATAAGCTATTCTTAAGCCTTCCTAAGTGTCATACAATTTCTTTTACAAAAAACAAAAATAAAATTCACTTTAATTATTCCATTAATAATGTAGTACTCAATAATGTAAATTTAGTTAGCGACTTGGGTGTAATGTTAGATTCCTCTTTACACTTCGATAAACACATTGACACTATAATTAACAAGGCCTACCGGATGTATGGCTTTGTCATAAGATCCACTTGTGATTTTGTGCGACCCTCTACACTCTTAATGTTATATAAAACCTTAATAAGATCCCAATTGGAATACGCTATATCAATTTGGAATCCTCTCTATGCCAAGTATACTCATAGACTAGAGATAGTACAAAAAAAGTTTTTACGTACCATACAATATAAAAGCAATCTACCTAAAATTTCTTATGCACAGTTGTTAAAACAATATAATATCCTAAGTTTAGAATCACGACGTTCACTTCTAGATGTAATGTTGCTTCATGGTATATGTAACAACAGATTTGATTGTACAGAGATTACTAACGAATTATGTCTTACAGTACCTAGAGCTGTCTATCGACGGGGGGTGCGCGTACCTCGGCTATTCCACACAGGCACCTGCAAGACCAACGCCGGGATCCGCGCACCTCTTCGTCGCCTTGTAGACACTTATAACACACACTTCACCGACGTTGACATTTTCGCCCTTTCCAACCGGCAATTCAAGAATCAGGTCAGTAAAATACTATGTGCTGAGACGTAATACAAGTATGACCCTAATTTCTTGTATGAAACCTTTTACTAAAATGTAACTTTTTAACTATAGTCTAACTTTGAATATTTGATTTTTATGTCAGTCAATCCGTGAACAATGGTGTGGGTTACATGTTTATTAACTTATTAAGATAATTATACTGTAAAATCAATAATATGTAACTGTTTTTTGTTCCATATAAATAAAATAAAATAAAATAAAAAATATAGAAGGTTTCTTCAGCCCTACGGTCTGTATTTTCGACTGTTACCGTATCATGTCCTCCCTTTACCCTGTATTATCTCTTACGTTTGAGAGTATAAAAATAATATTGTAGTCATTTGTATCCTATACCTTATAACAACTCAGTCTGAGGTCTTTTCCAATATTTATTATCCAATTTAAAATCAGTCGGCGCTTACAAAATTTATATCTGAGGCTTTCTTTATTTCACGATCAGAGAGGTTTCGAGGTGCTTACTCGGGAGTGGTTCAGTTTATATTCGACGGCAGTATCCGTACGGCACATTTGCTTCCAATTCAATTCTCTGCTCGGCTCGTTGCAGCGGTGAATGAGCCATCGCCGAGATTGTCTCCGCGCCCGCGCTGAGCCCGCCCGGCCTACCGGCGCGACACATACCTCACGCTTTTACCTGCCAGAAAATCCGTTTATGCCGTTATGTAAACGAAATGTACGCGCAAATTACCTACTTGCCCTTCAGGTGCGGTAATTTAATAATATTATCTACCTGCCGCAATTTGCAGCAAACGAGATTTTCTGAGGTATCTACATAAAAGTATCAGCATTAATAATCTTGTAAAGATGAAAGTAACCTCAATTCAGTATCAGGAAAAATAATACTGCTAACAAAATCCTGTAGAACATAACTTAACCAGCATTAATTGTTTGCATTCTTCTTTGTTTTTTAAAAACGTAGTCTCACACAAGCTATCATTCCTGAGTCATGGACGGATTGACTAACATGAAATCTGCATGTAGTGAATCTGCATCCAGACTGAAACAAATATTTGAGGAACGCACAGTTTTAACTCGTGCGAGCATCGAACCCACGACAACTCGACTCAGTGGGCGGAGCGGTTCTTACCCGCTAAAACAAGCAGTTGTCAAATACGTCGCACTGTACTCAGACACTTAATCATACCATAGTTTATCATTAATTCGTGGTCAATGGGGTTATATGCTTACATATATGATTCTTAAGCTCGTATTACAGAACGTAAATCAGTCGTGAATCTAGTTTTAAAAACTTACTTTTGTACTAAAACGATCGTTTTAAAAATAGAAACTCGTTCTGTAATACGGGCCTTTAGTGTTAAATATTATAACATGTAACTGTTTTTAGTCCCTAACAAAATAAAATAACAATTTATGTAACAAATTAGTAGATATAGAGAGATAATCTGGTTGTACATGTTAGATTATTGTATCTACGGTACGTAAATGTATGTAGTGTCTATGTCTTCGATGTTCACTTCTCTTCCTGTAAAGATGGCGTAGGGCCGGTTTTGGTTGCGCTCTATATAATAAAGATATAACTGATTTGCTGATGTTTCACTGCGCACTTAGATAAATTCTAATAGGTTATGGGCCCAGAAGCCCGTGTTCAGCCAGATTGGCAAAGGATAACATAGGAAGTATTAAATTAAAATAAATAGGAAATACGCAGTATAAAAAAATGGCGTCCGAGAAAAATTTTCTGCCGCAGTTTACCGGCGACAATTTTAGCTCATGGTTGTTCAGAATTTCATGTATCCTAGAAGAAAAGGATTGCAAAGATGTCATTAGAGACGACATAAAATTCGAAAATATACCCGATTTTTCCAAAAAGGATGCTAAGGCAAAGAGCATAATAGTCACCAGTATCAGACAAACATCTGGAGTATGTAAGAGAGTCTTCAACTGCAAGAGATATGGTTAGAAACCTCAGAAAAATATTCGAAAGGAAAAGTACTCTATCCACTCTGTACATACGTAAAAAAATATTAACATTAAAATACATCAGCGGTGAATTGAGTGAGCATTTTAATAAATTCGATATACTTATAAGACAATTAGAAGAAACTGGTAGTAAAATAAGTGAGCCTGACAAGGTTTGCCATTTGTTATTGACAATGCCAGATACCTATGAGACCACAATAGCCGCCTTAGAAACGACGAACGCAGAATTGACTACAGAATATGTAAAAAGTAAATTATTTGATGCTGAGCTAAAGATGAGACAAAAACAAGATGAATATGAAAATAGACCAGAAAGTGTATTTTATGTGTGCTACAAGTGTAACAAGAAAGGACACAAAAGTTTCCAATGCCCAGAAAATAAAAATAATAGGGGACGGCATCAACCTAATTATAAAAGAGGAAGAGGCAGTTACACGAAATATAATAATTATAGATCAGCAAACATGACTAATTCAGAAAATAAAATGAACTTTTCAGCATATATAGAAGAAGAATCGTTTTTGTTGAGTGAGGAAAATAAAATACAGTTTGTAATAGATTCAGGAGCGACAGAGAATTTAATACAAGAAAAGTATACAGGTTTTATGAAAAATATACAAATAATACCGCAAATAAAGATTAAAGTTGCAAATGGGGAGTATTTAACATGTACTAAAAAGGGAGTGTTGACAGCATATTACAATAAGCATGAAGTGGATATAACAGCTCTAATTGTACCAGACTTGTGTCACAATCTACTGTCTGTACAACAAATAATGAGTAAAGGATTTACAATAGTATTTAAACAAGGAACTTTAAAAATATATGGATTTGGAAATACAATGTATGGAGAACCAAAAGGAAAGTTGTATGTACTGAATATGAATATTAATGTTGTAGAAAATTGTAATTATGCCAATGAAAATAATGATTTATGGCACAAGAGATTAGGACATCTCAATAGAAAAGGCTTAAAACTAATGTCACTTCCAGTAAGTAACAACATTTGTGAAAGTTGCATAAAAGGAAAATCAACAAGGTTGCCTTTTAGGACAGTTATGAAACGAAAGTCACACAAAATAGGAGATTTAATACATAGTGATTTAGCAGGACCAGCAAAAACATCAACTAAAGAAGGATATAGGTATATGCAAACCATAATAGATGACTATTCACATTTCACCTGTGTGTATTTGCTGAGAAATAAAAATGAAGCTGCTAAGACAATTTTAGACTATATAAATTGCTTAGAAAATCAGAAAGGAGTAAGAGTCAAGGCTATTCGTTGTGATAATGGAGGAGAATACACAGTAAAATGGTTTAAAGATTATTGTCAAAATAAAGGAATAAATATACAGTATACACAACCATATAGTCCACAACAGAATGGTACAGCAGAAAGGATGAACAGAACTCTTAATGACAAAGCAAGAACAATGATTAATGAATCTGGATTACCAGAATATTTGTGGGGAGAAGCAATTCTATGTGCAGCATACCTTTTGAACAGGTCACCTTCAGCTGCTATTAACTTCAATATACCTGCAAAACTATTTGGAAAGTCAATGGATCTACATAAACTAAGAGTATTTGGTTGTAAAGCATGGATGTTAAAGTTACCGAGAGAAAGCAAAATGGAACCTAGATCAAAAGAAGTAAGAATGATAGGTTATGTACAAAATGGATATAAACTATGGGATATACAAAACGATACTATAGTTACCTCAAGAGATGTGAGGTTTAATGAAGGAGACACTAAATATATACCAAAAGATGAAAATAAAATATATACTGAAATAGACAGAAATACCTACCTTGAAGATGATACAAGTATGTTAAAGGAAACTGGGAGTGGGGCTGAAGTAAATAAAAGTCAGGAAGAAGAAGAGAAGAATCAATATGTAACAAGAAGTGGAAGAACAGTAAGGAAACCACAACTTTATGGCAATGATTATGAGTCGTACTCAGTATATTGTTTGATTTCAGCTGATGAAGATCCACAAATATATGAAGAAGCAATAAAGAAAGAAGAATGGAGGAATGCAGTTGAGAATGAATTAGATTCTCTTGTGAAAATGAATACCTGGACCATTACAACATTACCAAAAGGTGCCAAAGCTATAGATACTAAATGGGTCTTTAGGACAAAAGATAATGGAATAAAGAAAGCTCGACTTGTTGCAAGAGGTTTCCAACAAGATAGTATTGCAGAAGGTATGTTTCTTTACTCGCCTGTAGCCAAAATGACAACCTTAAAGATGTGTTTATCACAAGCTATATGTAATAGTCTAGAAGTTATGCAATTCGATGTGCCTACTGCCTTTTTAAATGGTTACTTAGAGACAGATGTGTATATTAAAGTACCTAAAGGATTAATATTAAAGGAACAAAGGAAAGGAACTGTATTAAAATTACAAAGAGCATTGTATGGGTTGAAAGAATCTCCCAAATGCTGGTACAGAACATTTGATGAGTTTTGCCAGAAAATAGGTTTTAAAAGATCAGAATATGATAGTTGTCTATATAAAAAGAATAACATGTGGTTGTTATTATATGTTGATGATATTTTATTGTTTGGAAAAATGAAAGATATACAAGAGGTTAAAGAACCATTATATAAAGAATTTAGAGTTAAACATTTAGAAAAGTTTGAGAAGTATTTAGGTTTGGAAATAACACAAAATGAAAACACAATGTCCATTTCTCAAAAACAATTTATTTTAAAAATTTTGATGAAGTTTGGAATGAAAGACTGCAAACCGATGAAGACACCCATGGAGAATAACTTTACTGCATCTGAAAAAGAAGAAATAATTAGTAATGTGCCATACAAAGAACTAATTGGTTGTTTAACTTACCTGACGATAAGTAGACCAGATATTACCTTTGCAACATCATATTTGAGTCGATACATGGATAAACCAACAAACACTACGTGGGAAGCAGCCAAGAGGATTTTGAGATATTTAAAAGGAACTGTTGATAAAATACTTACCTATTCAAAGTCAGACTGTAATAAAATTACAGCATATACTGATGCAGACTGGGGTGGAGATCAATATGACAGAAAGAGTGTAAGTGGAATGATTGTTTACCACAACAATAACCTTGTGTGTTGGGCGTCGAAGAAGCAGCAATCTGTTGCACTGTCTTCATCTGAAGCTGAGTACATATCTGCAGCAATGTGTATCAGTGAAGTTTTATTTGTAAAGGGATTGGCCAGTGAATTTAAAGCTATTGATAATGTGAGCGTATTTATAGACAATCAAAGTGCTATTAAAATGATAAACAATAGTGAAAATACAAGAAGAAGTAAACACATAGACATTAAATATAACTTCGTGAAAGATATAGTAAACAAAAAATTGATTGCATTGCATTATATAAAAACCGATGAGAATATAGCAGATGTAATGACTAAGCCGTTAAACACTGTAAAGTTTAATTATTTTTGTAATCAATTGTTACAGTAATATTGTTTGCAAATGTGATGTTATTGTAATTTTAGGTTGAGAAAAGTTTCGACATCTATCATATGTCATAGCAAAGTGCGTTATTTAAAAAAAGGTTGTAGTTTCGTTTTGTAAGTAGGTGCGAATTGTTTGTAATGTTTTTTTATCAATTTCCAGTTTATTTTAGATTTTTGGTTTATATAAAAATAACTACAAATTGCGAGGGGGTGTTAGATTATTGTATCTATGGTACGTAAATGTATGTAGTGTCTATGTCTTCGATGTTCACTTCTCTTCCTGTAAAGATGGCGTAGGGCCGGTTTTGGTTGCGCTCTATATAATAAAGATATAACTGATTTGCTGATGTTTCACTGCGCACTTAGATAAATTCTAATAGTACAAATGTTTATTTATGTATGTAAATTACACCAGATGACGCGGACAATATCGACATTAAAACTTTAATCTGGGCACAAATTGGTTTTGGTGTATTGTATCGTGGCGAGCTTGCGGCATTGCACGATTGCCCTCTCCGAGCGGCGCCGCACACGGCGTGTGAACTGCGCTCCCGTGCGATCGGATAGTAAATATTAAACCAGAAAACAACTATGTGCAATATGCATAAAAGTAAAAAATGACATAAATGGGTAGTTTCATAATTATATTCGTAGTCAAATTGTGATAGCGACTATTCGCCACGAAGTTACATAAGTTGACAGACATAAATTCTTCTGTTTTCATTACCACCTCATCAAAGCAACATATTTTCGTTGTCTATCAACGTCAACATCTGTCAACATATAATCTTAGCTGTACCAACATCCAATATAATGCCATAACTCCTTAAATATTTGGATTAAATATTTTTATGATAGAATTGCGTGTACGCCTAACGTTTACATTACACAGCTCCTTCAAATGTAAAGATGTTGATTACTAAGACCATGGCCATATTTAATATTATATCCAAAGGCAGTGGATACGATATCAAACATGAAATATTCTCGAGTCCTTAATTTCAGACAATCTTTTTCTAACTTTCTAACAACAAAAGGTCAACAAAACCATTTCAATTCTTAAAACTCTAAAAGCTAAGCTACTATTATTTATTCAACAGCCGGATGGCATAATTGAAAATGTGTTGTTACAGAGGTAAATTTAACTCGACCGAACTCGATTTACTTTAGGCATTACTTAAGTTTATTCACGCACTTTTAAACTGCCGAGCACTGTAGCAATTTTGTTTTAATCTAAAAATACCAGGTTAAACCGTTTGAAAGAATTATATTGCTGTGTGGTTTCCAAATGCCTTATGCAATTTTTAATATTTCTGCGAAATGGACAGTGGGAAATATACTCGCATTTTTAGTCAGGGGAATTATTAAAAACCATAAAATATTGTAAGCAATATGTACCTACTATTGCGTGGACTCTGAATGCCAATGTGGATAAAAAAAATATCGATGCAGCCACAAACGGCAGACAATTGCACGTAGCCTTAATAAGCATCTAGACAACAATTCATCTCGATTAGTTATAACGAGTATCTATAATGTTAAAATTCTATTCGCACCTTCGAGTGGATGTTGCCCGTATTTTTTTTCTAGACAACACGACAAAGGCGGCGACAGCCATTTTAAGACATAAATAGAGACGTGTCAACGAAATCGTTTAAACGTTCGGCGCACCTAACTTCGTACGGTACGGCGCTTTACCAAGCAAATGGAAAGCTTTTAGCTTGTAAACGAATAGAAATTCGTTTTCGAACGAATCTTCTGAGACGCACATCACACGATAACAATGTTTAGTGTCTTTTGGGTCTAACAATGTTAGCAGTCCCAATGAATGGTTGGATAAGATGCATCTATCTATTTAGATGGACCTATTGGAAAATGAATTATAAACTAAAACAACAAATGTTTTTATTTGACACAACGGAACCATCTTGTTTAGCTGGGGAGTTTCTACGACCACTTTGCGACTCCATCATCAGACCCTGAACATAGTATTGCATTGTTACTGACAGCAGGTATATTAGTATACCTACTAATGCCAAATTTAAACTCAATCTGATATCGATAAGTACCTACGTAAGAAATGGATTACAAATATCGAACCGAAAAGACTTACCAACAGACATACCTGCGAACAAGTTAAATAAAAGCTTGTAAAAATAACTCTTCTTAAATCTTTTACAAGTGGTCGTTTCGTTATTTTCCGTCTTCTAGGTGTTAGATACCTACTATAAATGTTACTTGTACCTACATTATATGTGAGTGCATTAAGCGCCAGTAAATCCACGCAACTACAGAAAACAATATCCAAACAATGTCATATGTTCGCATATTGTGTTAAACATAACTTGTCCGGAAGAAGGTAATTTACGTTTCACGGAACCGCAGCGATTTACAAACGTTATTTACTTACACCTGCATTTAACACGTACCTACCTACCGTATTCGTTCATACATGCTTAATAAACTGCAAAGGTCTAACGCTATAATTAATTTACCGAGGTTCAAAATCGAGGCGTAATTTAATTAAAGTTAGTAGACGGTAAGTTAGAAGTAGAAGATAGAACGCAAACCTAATTGTACCTAAATATGTTGTGCACCAAATATATATATATATATATATATATATATATATATATACACCAACAATTATGGTTTTTGAACGCGAAGAAACTAGAAAGAATGCAAGGATTGTGGTTGGTAATGATGTGCTGGAGCAAGTGAATGGGTTTGTATATCTTGGACGCACCTTCAGTAAGGATGGAAAACACACCGCTGACATAGAGAGAAAAGTGAGTGCAGGGCACAGAGTAAATGGTGCAATGGGAAAGCTACTTGTTAGCCGGCACTTAAGCCAAAAGGCGCAGCTGGCCATACATTCTTGTCCCAACGCTGTTATATGGTAGCGAGAGCTGGGTATGTAAGATATAGAATGAAAGTAGGATAAATGCGAGCTCTACGGAAGATGTGCGGAGTGAAGCTGAACGGCCGCATTCATCATCTGCATATAATAGATGGTTTACTACTAGGTCACCCATTTGTACACTTTCATTCATCGCTTTCAGTCTTTGAAGACTTTTATCCAGATATATTATAAACAGTCTAGCGGACAACACGCAACCCTGCTTCACGCCGATTTCAACGTCAAACCAGGGTGACCTGTTACAACCCACCCGTACGCATGGGCTTTGCAGTCCAAATAAGTGGACTGGACGGCTCGCAACAGAGTGCCATCTATACCATACTCTGGCAAAATGTCCCAGTCTCTTTCGCACTACTATGTCAAACGCCTTCACCAGATCCACAAAACCGCAGAAAACTTTCCGGCCCACTGCCAGATGCTTCTCTACAATGTTCCGGAGGGACAAAAACTTGATCCGAACATCCTTTTCCCGACCTGAAACCCCTTTGTGCCTCGCACAACATGTCATCGGACTTCTCGCGCAATCTCCGTTCAATAATTTTACTGTACACCTTGGCTGCCAAGGTGATCAAACTGATGGCTTTGTAATTGGCGCAGTCATATTGTGAGCCCTTGCCTTTATAAAAGGGTACTATGACTGCGCGGCGCCAATCTGTAGGGACTCTACCGGTCCTCCAGCAAAGGTTTGCAAGAACCCGGAAGGCGTCGCGGACGCAAGTTCCATCATATTTCATCATCTCGGCAGATATCATGTTTACTCCCGCAGCTTTACCAATTTCATACTTCCTATCGCCCATTCAACTTCTTCCGTAGGGATGTCCTCTGTTGATTCTGGTGCCGCAAACTTGCCTGTGGGCTCGTCTGCGGCACTAGTATCCGGGGCATCTTCATACATTTCTCAAAAATATTCACTCTACCGGTTTAGCACAGCTTGTGTGTCTGCAATGTCACCACCTTTAGATTTTATCCTATCCATTCTGGAGCCTGACGAATCACTTCGAGCCTTTCCCACCTTGCTCCAAAAGAGTTTGGTGTTGTTCACGCTTTTCTTTCACTAAAGTTTTAGTGGCATTCTTGCATTACCGGTATATTTCTTTCCACATCCCGATCAGATAATTGCTTCATAACTTCCATAACAAAACCAATTTTCCAAATTGAAATTTTTTAACCTCTTTTTTACGCATTTTTATACACCAATTAACAATGAAACTTGTACGTGTATGTATGCGAATTGAGAAATACGTTTTAGAAATGCATTTGAAATCTCCGTATTGCTTTGAATTAAGAATAAATTTAGTTTATTATAACGCACTTGGTAACAGCACAAATTTAAAAAAATGTATTTTACATTTGTAGATCTGTAAATACTTAGATTCGTTACTACTTATACATAACCTAAAGTATTTGCCTAGAGTCAGTGTTGGATCAGTAGTCTCAAAGCAAACAGATAGTGTTACTTTCCGAAATCTTTTTTGTCCACCTTCATTCCGCTAGATGTTTTATGTGGATCTACTCGTATTGAACGTTGCTACTAGACCCCAGATATATTTGATATTCCTACTTTACGACTGATTTATTTGAAGAAGGTAACTATCGACGAATGTATCCTATCGAGGAATATAACCGACTGTTATGCTTTTTTTTATAAGAAGGGAAGTTCGAGTAACGACAGTTACTTTACATGCGTTTGTTCTCTTTCTTTTTTACAGGTACCTAGCTTATTTAGACGGACGATTTAGCGCAGTGGTTAAAAGCTGTGTCTAATAGTCGCGGGTTCGATTCCCGTACAGGACAAATCTTTGTGTGATCCACAATTATTTGTTCCGGTCTGGGTATTTGTGTATGTGAATTTTCATGTTTGTAAACGCACCTACGACACAAGAATAAATTTTAGTGTGGGGCTACGTTTAAAAAAAGTATCATTATTATTCTAAAACACGTTGCCACTTACTTTGCAAGCGTAGCGTTTACAACGCGTTTAGTGCAGAGTTTACAATCATAAATTTATAAGCATAAATCCCTAAACCGAAACAAATCACATTAAAAAATTATCCCGTACGGGGATCAAGACCATCGCCAACCGCCGTCATGATCAGTAAGTAAAAAATAGAATTACAGATGTAGGATGTTATCCTGGCTCCGGATTAATGTAATGTATCATGTAATTTTAGGCATAATCATGCGAACCATGAAACACTCGCAGTGGCAATCACAGCAAATATTGGCCTTACTTTATACATTTCACGGTACATAACAAGGGTCTGGACAAGGTTGTTAAGATTTTCACATTTGTTAAATCTAGACTTTTTTTTATAGAAAAGGAAATTCTTAAATGAAACCTGTATTCTAGACTTCAGCTTTCACATAACTGCCAGCACACAACTGCAACACAAAGAAATAGCACTTTTTTGTAGCTGGCAGTTATTTTATGAAATATTCACAATTTGTTAAATATTTATTACTCAACGAAGTCACTATCTTGACAAAATTTGATTGAGTTAGGAACGTGAACAATGAAATAGGTAGTTATTCTAAACAATCTGAATGTGACTGCGGTAAAAGTTGTTTGTTACTTTAACAGCATTACTTTGTACCAACATTACAAGGAACGAAAATTTCACTCTCGAATTCTATTCTAGTTACGGATCGACACCGATAGAGAAGTGTCCCGAGGCATGTATCAACTGCTTCTTATTCGACGAATATCGTACAAAACCGGCAAGGGAAATTGATTTCACAAATAATAGGTTTTTACTTCAATATTTCGTCGACGGTAGAAATATTTCGGATAATAGTGCCTTTTTTAACTCACTCTCACTTTACCACACTTAGCTGCTAACTCTACTTACAATATCTGGTATGAAATTTGCCTATTAATTAACCCGTGAAAAATATTAATGTGTTAATAATTTAAAGAATGTAAATGCTTTAAATTTTTAATAAGTCTAAGCTATATTAAAATAATAATTGTTCTTCCAGAAAAATTATTTTGTTATCGTGAGAGGACCAGTTAAAAGGTTTCCAGATATATGTACAGGTAACAATATTATCCGTATTAAGAAACTGTCCCACCGTAAGGTACGGGCCTCCTCTCATTCTGAGAGGGTTTAGGCTATAGTCCACTACGCTGGCCCAGTGCGGGTTGGCGAACTCCACACACCTTCGAGAAACTCTTAGGCATGCCGGCAAGCCTTGCCGTGGAATTTATTAGAACGAGCTTGAATTTTCATTTATGTAACTTAAGTTTATGAAGTACCTACACTTAGTTATAATATAAGCTAAGTTTATATAATTGTAAAATTGGATATGAATTAATAAAGGGTGGAGCTAGTGGTAAAATTAATTTTCATTGTTACCTGTACATATACTGAAAAAAAGCAGTGATAGCCTAGTGGTTAGACTGTTGGACTGCAAAGTCAGAAGTCTCGAATTCAAACCCAGGCACGCACCTCCGTCTTTTCGAAAGCATGTGCGTATTAAAAATTAATTATCACTTGCTTTCACGGTGAAGGAAAACATCGTGACGAAACCTGCATGCCTAAGAGTTTCTCGAAGGTGTGTGAAGTTCGCCAACCCGCTCGGGGCCAGCGTGGTAGACTATAGCCTAAGCTCTCTCAGTGTGAGAGAAGAGCCGTGCCCTACGGTGGGACAGTTTTAGATTGTAGATAAAAATAAATTATTTTCCATACATTAAACAGAAAACTATTTATTCTATTGAAATGTTGCCCTCAACTACTTACAGTTGTAAGTCCCACAAGCGCGAGACTTATTGGAAAATATAAACAACCTAAGTAATGTAAATATGAAACCAGCGTAATATTATTCGGAACTTGATAAGACCAAATATATAATTCTTGAAAACTAATAGGTTCTTACAAAGTGTATATATATCTATCACTAAGATGTGAAAAACAGTACGTTTTGTTATTTTTTTCACATATGTAAATACTAATCTATAAGGAATTTGTAAATACATTAGAGGTTAGAGAATTAATAAATACATTAAAATTAGTAAATACAATCCAATCAAATCCAATATGGTCGTGGGGAGCGATGGCTGTTCCAGTAGCCATACTCGTGAACGGGTGCTGCTTGTGGGGGCTGGTGCATCCTTTAGACACTTACGAGTACTCTTCAGAAATAACATCATTAGTCTCATATCTCCATCGTAAGGTATCAATCACACTGGAGCTAGATCTTAACTATTTAATTGTAACATAATCATTGTACTCACACAATATGTAAAAAAAAAAAAAAAAGAGTGAGAAAATTAAATAAAAAGGTCAAGCCCGCTGAGTTTCTCGCCGGATCTTCTCAGCGGAGGACACGTTCCGATCCGGTGGTTAGTAATTAGATTAGATAAAAAAATGTAAACTCGCAATTTGTTAGTACCCCCCCGCAGGGTATATACAAAATAAATTATTTGAGTTTGAGTTACATAACAAATACATTACATATTGATTAATACATTAGAGGTTTTTGGGCATTAAGTATTAACATGCGTAGATAAAATTTGACGAGGGATCTTTTTACAGGTTTGTCTTTGTACCTTGTCCTCGCCGAAACTTAAGTATTCATATCAGTCATAGAAACGCAATGCCTCGCCATTTTGATATCTACGAGTAAATTATAGTAAATAATTATTGCCATGTTATACCAGGTGTAACATATATAACGCCAGACCCCCCCGATTAGATAATTGCTGCACAAATATAGTACGAAAATCAAATTTCCAAATTTAAAGTTTTTCACCTCTTTTTTAAGCACTTAATACCCTAATTAACAATGGAACTTTTACGTGTATGTGTGCGTATCGAGAAATATGTTTTAGAAATACATTTGACATCTCCGTATTGCTTTGAATTAAGAAATTAGTTGGTTATAGTGCACTGAAGGAGCTACAGATATTTTTGCAAAATCAAAGTAAAATGTAATATACATTAAAAATTGTTGGAATCAATTAAACAACCGATTTAGAACAAACTACTTTCAGGTCCTGCGTTAATTATGTTACAGCTTGTATACACATTTTAATAACATTTAAAAAATGAATAAAGTGACTAGTTTCTTTTTTATGATACAAAAACAGTTCAACAAAGATACACTACAGAACTAATTCTATTGAAAACGTTATATACCTACCTATTACAGAAAATGATTACCCTACTTTGACTGAAAAGGTAATCGTTTAAACGTTCTCCGCATTATTAACCTCTTTGTTATCTAATTGTCTATTTGGAGTTGAAATAAAAAAGGAAAGCCACAGATACACCGCTCTCCCGGATCATTAAATTTAATATTGGACTAACCTACCTCCTTCAAACTCTGACGATTGATCAAATAACCATAAAATACCCTAATGGAGGCTTAATTGCGAATCGATAAGAACCGAATTTCTTACCAATCAAATTTTCTGACTAAAAAATATTTCGTAGCCACTAAATAACCGTAACCGGTTAAATAATTGATCATTAATGAAAGCGTAAATTAGAGGAGGATGTTATAGTTAGTCCTAGTGTTCTGCTTTATTGACAAAAAAGGAATACACACCGTTACGCCTTTATTCCTAAAGCGGGGATGGCAGAGGTGTACTGTCTGCACCCACTTTTCGCCGACGATGTGAGATCCCTATTGCTATATATCGGCCACAATTCCAGACTCCAGTCTTATACGGGGAATGTTTCGATAAAATAACTACATTTCGTCAGACTTAGGATTTGAACACAGTCCTGTGTTCGTAATCGCTACGCGTATTATTCGCCACTAGATCAATGAAGCAGTAAATACAAAATAAAAGGAATAAAAATAGTAATATGTCAAGAAAGTCAATAATTTCAATAAGCCAAGCAATAAAATGGTTTTGTGGAACATAACAATGGAACATAACAATAGGCAGGAACAAGCACTTCCTTGCGGCATGACGCGGCGTGACAAACGGAACGCGCACCCGGAGCCGATCTATCTCGAAATTCCTCCATTTGTTGTACTCCATTACGATGGTGCCTGGGTAGTTCCAAACTTGATCAATAGATTACGTTGTCTTTATCCCAATTATGCGGCTTCATTGATTTGGTCCTTAAGTAGACTAACAATTGGCAATTTACGGCCGGAATAATTGGCTTGAATTTTCGGCTTGCACGTTCATGTTGGAAAGTACCGGTCATCATTGCCGGTACATAAAATCGGTGCCCATAAATGATTCGGCGCCTAGCTCACGGTCGTCCGGGGGTCACGCACTCGCCGCCTGGACCGACTACGGACTGTAAACACGTATCATCGGCATTTACGAATGAATTTGATCGAGTCCGTTTGCTAATACCTCTTTTTTAACTGAAGGCACAAACGTTTTGTTCGTAACAAACTATTTTGAACTCCATGACTATTTCGATTGACATTTCCACTGCGATTAAGCTTCCAAGTGGTTATGCTATTTTCACTCTGATGGGGGTGCTATCTTTTAGATTCACGAGTTTAACACATAACACTCACAACGCCACTTTTTAATAAGAAGAAAAGTACGCTTTCATATAAAGGGTTGCCTTGTAATATTACCGTAGTTTATACGACTATAAAGCCAAGATATTTTTCTTTCATTCTTGTGATCCAACTTTTTGATTTTGTCTCTTTCTTATCTCGGCTCAAGAGTATTTTAACACTTCAAACATAATCAAAAAATCTTAAGAAAAGAACTCCTTTACAGCCCTAAAAGATTATATCAGAATCGCTTTTTCCACATTAAAGTGCGACGTAAATCGGGGGGATTAAATGCAGATGTTATACGTCGTATCCCTTTCCATTTTGCACTCTGCAATAAAGCCGCGGGCGCTCCACGATAACTATTAAAACAGTGACACCGATACCGTTCGATATAAATAGACACAGCGAATGAGTATCTATAAATATTTAACTAGAAATTTTCTGTAATGTCCGTTTCGAATACTGATGTGTCAGCTTTCATTAACTATTTTGCTGTAGCACAAAGAATGAAAAAACCCGTTACAGCCCAACCATTTAAACAAAATTGCTGATAATCACTATTCAATAATTGGGTGCTAATTACAGAACACGCACATCTATTATTCATAGCACTATGGTTAAACTCTTTAAATCAAAAACCATTTTCTCCTACATCTTACAATGTACCTCTCATTTTAGTCCCATTACCTATGACATGTTCATTCAGGAAAATTAAATGCCGCTACCTCTTTTATAACAGCAAATATATGTTCATATATTTTCGTTGTTAATCTCCCCTTTGTAACCGTGTATACAAATATTGACATTCACTATGCCAGCAACGCGAAACTGTTATCAACAGCATTTACATATGATAAGTTCGCGGGGCGTACCTCCGGATGTAATTAACCCTCGCGCCCGCTTCCGGCCATTTCCCGCCGGAATCGCCGCCGCCACACTCTATTGCCCACCAATGGCCGACATGGTTCGTATTATTCTTTCTTTTTTACCTTACCGGTTAGTTTAATAAGTAAACAATTCGCACCAAATTGATCAAATTAGGTAAGCATAACAATTCGAGTATAATTTTCTTTAGTAGGTATTTTCTAGAGTCATATTTAAAGTTGATACGTTTTATAAGTTGTCTAGGGTTAAAAGTTCCGGGGAAAATCTCGAGTGACACAGGTCGGACAGCGTGGGATATATTTTCGTCATTCTGTAAGTTTATATCAGCCTCTGTCGATATATTTTGCGGTACAAGAATATATACGGAGAAACAGAACGCACATTAAATAGAATAGAATCCATTAAATGTGACAAATCACAAAAATCTTATGAAAACATAATATACATGTATCTCAAAATACATAGCAAGTGTAACACATTCTACGTTACACAATATATAAGATGTACCGAACAGGTGCGTAAAATCTATAGGTACTCGTAAATAAGTAATAGTACCCATCAGTTCGATCAGTTTTACTATGATGACACTTTACAGTAAACCTTTTACAGCAAAATGTACGCTAAAACTGTTGTTTTTTTATATTTCCGGTGAGTGTCAATATTAATCTATCGTTGTAATTATGAAACTTCGTCTCAGCACAAAAGATCCCATCGGGTCGAAGTGCGCTCAGTCCGCTAAACCAATTCTGAATCTTGGTGTTTTCTGATCGTGTATCTGTACGTTATGACATATTAGGCAACATACAACTTTTTTTTATACTCGATACATGAATTTATTAAGCAAAACGGATTGAGTAATGGCATAATATTGCTAGAGAAAATTGAACACAGACATAAGAATGAATTTTCTATGATTTAAAAAACTCGAGAAACCATGGTGAGTAAGAACAAAAACCTGGAGCCCGGTGTCACGCTCGCACCCATTACGATGCAGTACGGTGACCATAGGGTGGAACTAATACGGACTATGCCTATTTATGATATAGTTTAAATACGCCGTAGACCATTTATTAACGAGTTCAAAACGAACAAGGTTCTCAATTCGTCTGGGATTTTTAAGATAGGCGAGTAAGGGCAGCTATCTCAACCGTTGTAGATACAGAAAAACGTCCCTAGGAGACTATACTTAATTTATGCGACATTTGGAGCTGAATTTACAGATTCTGAAAAAAAAGTACAGTCAGCAAGAAAATGGGCAGTTTAATCAAAAACTTTGACATGCGTAGAAAGATATAATTTTACGTTTTTTTTAATTATACGTTAGTTATATGTCAACAAGTCCATAATCGTAACAATGTTTGGTCACCCTACTTAGAAAGAGACGTAGGGCTGTAACTGAGTATCCTTGTCATCACGTTTTTTTCGCAGAGTCCTCAACCCATTTAGGGTATCTATGACTTGATACAACAAAGCGATGGAAAATGATTATGCCCTAAAAATTACTCAAAATGACGCTGGCCATCAAACAGCCTGAATATGCATTGTTTTTAAATATACCATTTCCATAATTTCAAATTTTACATATCATAACCCAGGAAATCCATTGCGTTTGTACTAACCCTTGAAAATTAAACATTTAGAACATTCAGATAACGTTCAATATTTTTGTTACTGTGAAACAGGTACATTGCGGCCTAAACAAACATTACGGTTATAATTTGAATATCCAGCGGTTGGCTTATTGTAAATATAAGTTCCGGTAATCTGTGTTGCTTCAGCATCCCTTTGTGCCAGCAGTAATCTGGAATATAATTTTCTAAATTAATTTACTTGTCATTTACAAGTGGCGATCATACTTTTCAATTAATACGTAAGTTTGTATGTTTTTGGAAGGTACTCCCTAGAACTACTACAAACCTAATTTATTTGTAAATCAATTCTAAGAAATAAAGCTGATTGTTTGTTTTATCACCGTGAGTGTACCATTTATGAACGTAGGTAAATAAACGCAACATGTTACAAAACTATTCGTCTTTGGTATATATATATGAAATCTTTAAAAAAGAACAACACTATATTATTTTCTACATATAAGACACGCTAAGAGCTATTATTTTAAAAGTACTTGTTTACTTACTCCGTTGGCTCAGATACTAAAAGTGAATCTTGGCCTTCGAATCGAGATTCCGTCACTTCTCACGGTTCATTTTAATAGTTAAAGAATAATATATTTGCTGTCGATGAGACAAGACCAGTTATCACCCGTATATCTCTGCTAAATTATAAAATAAATGCGTGTAAACTGTGTGATAACAATTATATATACTTCACAGAGTACGAAGACACGTTATACTTAGCTTGTATTAATCTACTTACATTGTAAATCTTGGAAATGAAACTTATTACAGATGTCAAGGTGCAAGTCTCATTCTATTTAAGAGAAGAAAATAAATATGATATTGAAGGTAAAATGTTCTATTAAAGAGAAAACGTTTTATTGAGAATTAAACGGCTTCGTGGAGGTGGTGATGGCGGCGGGCACGGCGCATGCTCCTGCTAACAAAATTAAGGGCTGCAGCCGACAGTCTTCCGCTTGTGCGGATTTATGTTGACTCGTTTAGTTAGCCAATCACAAACAATTTCATCGACTAAAAATACCATAATCGAACAAGCAACTTGTACTTGTGTCAGTTAAAATACAGACTTGTTTGTTTTTATGCTCGTGAAATTTACCGATGTAACTGCACTGCTAATATTAAATGTTGGCGATAAATAAATTTGAAATTAAGATTTTTGTCGTTTTGTCAGTGTCATTTTAAATAACGTATTTAACATATTTTTATTTTCGCTTATTAATATTATAATTCCGTTTATTATCTCGTTATCTTAACTTTCGAAGAACCCTCTACACTGAACAAAAAATAATAAAAACAGAACAATAAAATAATATGATTATAAATTCTAAATTCAAAAGACCGCCCGCGCGGTCGAACTAACGAAGCATACAATACTATCTATATGCCTACCACGTGGTAAGTTACTTCGCCTAGCCATTACTCTAATTAACTGACAATTATTCTAAAATTACCTAAGGCTCGACTCACTATTCACAATAGTATGCTGGTACCTATGCTTATGTATGCCAGTGAATGTTGGTTTTGGCAAAACAATCATGAAAGTAGAGTGATTGCCGTGAAAATTCGCTCCTTGCGGAATATGTGTGGAGTCGCCCTTGCTGACCAAATGTAGAATACTGTGATTAGAAACCGATGTAAGTTGAAGGTAGACGTGGTGACTAGGTTTGAAAGAGGTATGTTTTTTTTGGTATGGGCATGTGGAGAGGATGTGTGACAGGCGACTAACGCAAGAAATATATTTAGCAAATCTGAGTAGAAACGTTGGAAGAGGTCGCCCAAGGAGAACCTATCACGACCAAATTAATGGTTTCTTTGAAAAGGGTCTAGAGCATTGCTTTTAATAGATGGAAATGTATGCAGAGATGTATGAACGTAGATGAAGCGAAAGAGGTGTGTTAGAATCGTAGTGTATGGCAAACTGTACTCTCTGCCTACCCCAGGTCCTAAAGTTAACATGCCGTACTTTACGTAATATATAATATTATAGAGAATATAGAATACAAAGCAAAACCCTGTATAATATATATTTCTGCTTCAAAGAATTACACTAACCACAAGTCTAGAACTTTTTAATACTTAACATTGGTTACGGACCATCAACTGCCATGCTATTAACCTAACAGACCTAAGCATTTGTATGGTAAACTGTAATCAACAGCATTTATATATGATAAGTTCGCGGGGCGTACCTCCGGATGTAATTAACCCTCGCGCCCGCTTCCGGCCATTTCCCGCCGGTATCGCCGCCGCCACACTCTATTGCCCACCAATGGCCGACAGGGTTCGTATTATTCTTTCTTTTTTACCTCACCGGTTAGTTTAATAAGAAAACAATTCGCACCAAAATGATCAAATTAGGTAAGCATAACAATTCGAGTATAATTTTCTTTAGTAGGTATTTTCTAGAATCGTATTTAAAGTTGATACGTTTTATAAGTTGTCTAGGGTTGAAAGTTCCGGGGAAAATCTCGAGTGACACAGGTCGGACAGCGTGGGATATATTTTCGTAATTCTGTAAGTTTATATTAGCCTCTGTCGATATATTTTGCGGTACAAGAATATATACGGAGAAACAGAACGCACATTAAATAGAATAGAATCCATGTGACAAATAAAAAAAATCTTATGTAAACATAATATACATGTATCTCAAAATACATAGCAAGTGTGACACATTCTACTTTACACAATATATAAGATGTACTCGTAAATACGTAATAGTACCCATCAGTTCGATCAGTTTTACTATGATGACACTTTACAGTAAACTTTTTACAACAAAATGTACGCTAAAACTGCTGTTTTTTATATTTCCGGTAAGTGTCAATATTAATCTATCGTTGTAATTATGAAACTTCGTCTCAGCACAAAAGATCCCATCGGGTCGAAGTGCGCTCAGTCCGCTAAACCAATTCTGAATCTTGGTGTTTTCTGATCGTGTATCTGTACGTTATGACATATTAGGCAATATACAACTTTTTTTTATACTCGATACATGAATTTATTAAGCAATACGGATTGAGTAATGGCATAATATTGCTAGAGAAAATTGAACACAGACATAAGAATGAATTTTCTATGATTTAAACAACTCGAGAAACCATGATGAGTAAGAACAAAAACCTGGAGCCCGGTGTCACGCTCGCACCCATTACGATGCAGTACGGTGACCATAAGGTGGAACTAATACGGACTATGCCTATTTATAATATAGAGATTTCTTGAAATATTATGTTGTAGATAATTGAAAACAAAATCATGTTATATAGATTTATAATAATTGAGTGTTTATTTAACACACAATAAACTAAGTCTAGGTGCTACATAAACTTTTATGTGGATCGTAAAAGCAGACTCGCGGGCAGAAAGGTCGTTCTGTGATGACATTGTGCTGCGCATCAAATAGACTGATAAATTGGTTTCGCTTTCACAGATTAACAGTAAGACAAAACGTGTTAGTTTAATAACTTTTTGAGTTGTCATTATCCACATATTTCAGCATAATATATATAAAGCCTATATTTCCCGAAAAGTAGGGGGAAGAGATGTACTGTGTACACCCACATTTCGTCAACGAACTTAGACTCCGGACTACGTAAGCGAATATTCGTTTACTTAAAAGTTGCAACAATCGCTCTACATTTTTCCGTCACCGTATATTAAATTTACCACCGTTATATTTATATATATATATATATATATATAACGGTGCGTAAACAGGAACTAAGTTGAAAAATCTCCTCATTCTTCTCTCTTAATATACGTACCTACTCAACCCCTAGCAAGAATAATCGTAGATAAAGGATAGTTCTTCGTATAGGTATGTATTTAAAGCATTGATATACATAACACTAGATTAGCAGTAACGGCGTAAATGTATGTCGGCTAAACATAAGCCCACAGCCAAGTTTCAAGCTTCTGTCATTCATTGGCCTGCCTGACATCTCTCGAGTAACACGTATTAATAAAAAATCACAAAATAAGTAAATGCGTGGTGTAAGAACGCGATTTGTGGTCACAAAATCACTATACCGCAAGCGGAATGACTTTCCATACATAAGTTTATTGTTTTTTCATATATTTACTAGTAAATAAAATAAAAACCGATTTCAAGTTACAAAAACAAATTTGAGACGCATTGTTGCCAATTAAAACACCATCTGGTGTTCTCGTCTTTATGGGAAAATGTTGGATAATTATGTCACCTATAATTATGTACTATACGAATATCTATTTTATTATTTTTTTTGGATCCCGAAGGGTGCAATTTTCGCCAGATCCCTTGCGGGGTAAACAGAAAGTATAGAGTTCCAAAAGTTTCATTAGAATATTATGAAAATAAATAAGCTATTTACTCAAAGCGAATATTGTACACAATTCTTTGTTACATAATTGCCTAATGGATCCGGTAAAGAATAGCCCCACCCCATTTGTTCTCACGTGTGTCGTAGAAAGCAATTGGGGAATTAACCAAGACTTTTTCTATGCTTTTTTTTTTTTTAAAAAGCGCCACCTGGTAATTATTCAATGGTGTGGGTACTGTACGGGTTAGACTGTACTCGTACAGCGTTTTTTGAAGATGATAAATGATACACTTGATATTGTAATAATTAAAAGGTTTATTGATAGTCCAAATTATCACTATTCTATGATTTAATGATAAATGAGAATTAATGTATAATATGATATATGTATGTATGTGACCACGCGCGCGATTCTCTTGCTAACCAATTGCGAACTGATGATCGTAATTAATATAATGTGCATGTGACGCAAAAATGCTGATGATGCAAACGGACGGGCTGGCCCGTACAGGTACGTTTACAAACATGAAACTTACATAAACAAATAGCCAGACCTAAACAAAATGTGTGAGTCACACAAAGATTTGTACTATGTGGGAATCGAACCCGCGACTATTCAGTCTAGTAACTGGAGCGGCCTACTACTCTTAACGTCTGGATAAAGAAGTGGAAACAGGAAATAGGCAACAACGTTTTACTGAGTTTATTGAAGAGATACGTATTTTGTAAATTTGTATTTATTTTACCCGCTTTAAATAGACTGCAACCATCAACCTGCATATTTTGAAAATAATGCAATAGATAACATTAGGTGTGTTTTGTTTATTACTCATTCAATAATATTTTCATAGTTTGACCACATACCCTAATGGACACTATTAACCCTTCTGCTCCACCCGCGACGAAAGACGTTACGAGTATGCTCAATGAGGTCGCGGCCGCGCGGTCATAAATTTGCCGAGGTTTATAAAAACGACGATAATTCAAAAACTACCTAATGTTTTGATTTGAAATAAAAAGTATTTTCATCTATGATGTTACTGTGTCTTACTTGTATATACATTTATTTGATACATCACCCCATACAATTACATTTTCAGCCTAAAAAATACATACGATAAAAATACATACGAAATCGAAAAAAAATTGTGTACACGCTAATATTTTTTTTAGAAGATATAACTCTACTTTGGAATAACAAGTTATGCTTTTTGTAATCTAGGATGAGTAGTTATAAAAATCTGCATATCTAGTTTTATGTCTTTTAACGACGTTTTAGACGTGCGTCCTCTCTCACGAGTTTTAGAATATGAATGGCCGATGCTCACAGACAATCTAAGACAAGTATTATACACCAAAACAAAGAAACTCGTAGACGTAAATTCCGCCATCTTTCGTCCGAACAAACCGTATGTCTACAAGGTCACGTGTTCATACTAGAATGGACTTTTTTAATCAGTAATATCATGAGACAAATTTGTGACTTAGTGAGTATAAGGCATGATTATTCCCGAGGCAAAGTTGTCGCTTAGTGAGTTAAAAGGTTAAATAATATCCAAATAATCTATGTAACAATTCTAATTTCATATAGAATAGAATGAATGAGGTACTATAATTATTTATTTTATTAATTCATGTATTGGATTCTATCTAAAACGTAACGAAGTTAATTAAAAAAATATATAATAAAAAATTATATTCATAACATCATTAAAATTTTATATTCATTGTGCATTTAAATTGTGGGAAATAATTATATAGTAAGCAACACTGAGCCTCCTACTACTAGTAATATTGCTACCTCTATCGGATCGACGTAATGTCGGTATGTTGGGGAACAAGAGTAAAAGAGATGGATATATGTTTACTCCAAATTATTTATTGGATTCAAAGCTACGTCGGCATACTTTTAAGTCGTTACACTTTTTTCGACGCGCCGAAGTGACGTTTGCTTCTCTATGTATTTACCTCAATGATTTAAAGTAACTTGCTAAGAATACACTAAGTACATAATAAGATATCGAAATAATGCTTGATATTGGGCAGCAAAAATCTTTCGTAATAATATCCAAACGGGATTTGATCTTAAACTACAGACACGCTCATATCGGTATAAGTCAGTATAGGAATAATATAATCAGAAATACGTGACCTTCGGCGATCTTTCCTCCCGGGAAAATTGGTTCCGATCCCCTTCACAGAGGTCAGTGTGTTTCTGATTTCCATTTCATTTTATTATTGCATGAACGAGTATGAACGTTATTGGAAAACCGTATTAAGTCGCCAAAGCTACAACTTTGGGGTAACACGAAAAATACATGCAGTGAAAATAGTACATTTATTTTCAATATATCTATTTTCTCTTTGCTTCAAATAGAAATACGTATTATAAAAGTAATATAACCGCAACAGGAAAAGCCTACGTAATTATTAAGTACCTACATTAAATGATACAAAATATTAGGCAAAAGTATAAATATCTAATCTCGTCTATTATATTTCTTCGCTTCATTCTTCAGATATGATTTAATTACCAGGTAGTCCCTCTACTTGCTTGGCAACAATCGCACATTTTTTAGAGATTTAAAAGTGTTTAAATTGATTTTAACGTGTTTCCGACACTCCCCGTTATTGGGTCGCCATTATTAATCTTCATTCCTCTTTCGTGCGCGGCAACGGTCGCACGCGCTGTCACTATTCGATCACAATGCCGAAGAGGACGGCGCAATCGCAAATTGAACGTTACCAACGGAAAATTAGGAAAATAGAACAACGTGAAAAACGCAGAAGAATTGTGACTCCTCTAATTTCATCAGACGATGAAGGTAAGCAAGATTATATAATCGTGCAAGTGTTAAACTCACCTACAAAAGTGCTAAATAGGTTTTGATATGCTTTGGGATTGGCCGAGAGCCAATAACTCTGACATTTTCAAAACTAAACAATAAACATTATCTACCAACTTTGCATCGGGGTTGACTGCGAGTCTTCAACGATGACAAAAAGCAGAAATATACATACAATCTGATATAGATGTATCGTTTCTCTGCAATATCAAAACCGTAGAACAAATGTTTTTCGGCTATAATTTACAAGTACACGCAAAAAAAAAAACCTATTTCTCATCCTAAATCGCTATTCGTAATTCTAGAAAGCAAAGAATCTAGAAACGTCTGTGTCAACAGTGAACCCACAACTCCGCAGCCAGTACCGATTCTATCAGAACTAGATCTATTTGCATCACGAGATAATGCTAAATGTACCCGTTTCGTCTCTTGGAAGCAAGATCCCGACGCAATGGCCGTAGACGCATTTACTTTAAACTGGCGGGATAATTATTTTTACGCCTTTCCACCATTTTCCCTTATATTAAAATGCCTAAGGAAAATAATCGACGATAACGCGAACGGTATATTAGTCTATCCCTATTGGCCATCACAGCCCTGGTTCCCGGTTCTACAGAACCTCATAGTATCAGACGTACTTTATTTAAATCCTGACAAATACTTGTTGCAATCACATTTCAGGGATCATCATCCCTTATACAAGAAGCCCTGCCCACCCTGGGTATCGTGAGGCTCTGCAGTAGTCCTTCATACGACGAGGCATGTGCGCGGAATCGACAGTACTAATGTTAGCATCATTCTCCGACAGTACTATAAAACAATACAATACTTCCCTTAAGCTCTGGTGGAGCTTCTGTAATGTTAACAATATTAACGTTTTTGAACCTACGAATATGTCCTACCTTCTTAACTACACAATTTAATAATGGATGTGCTTACGGGAGCTTAAACTCTCACCGTTCTGCTCTGTCAGCCATGATGGGAAACAATATCGGTTCAGACGAGTATGTAAAACGTCTGCTCAAGGGTCTTGATTCGCTGCTCGTGGATGCACATTCGACGCTGTATATGTGCGGCGAACTGGCGGCTGCTTCCTGTAGCCTCCCCGCCCCCCCCCCCTGTTCGCCGGGTACCGGGGAGGCGCTGGCCAGTTTCCCTGGGAAGGCGATGGGCGAGCGCTGGATTGAGGAGCAACGGTTCTCTGGGGCTTAGGCGTTGGCTTCTTGATTTGAAGACCCTGCTTCTCAATGGCCTTGGCAGCCTTTATTTTCTCAGATACAGATGATCCAAATAATGTTTCATCTCTTTCCGATTCGCTAATCATGTGCATAAAGTTTTTATCCAAACTGGGCGTAATGAGTTTTATTCTATTTTTAGTCATTACATTGTGAGAATCGCAAAGTAGACCATTGCTGAGATGTTTCATGGCCTGGGCTTTATCATCACTCTTAAGTAATATATCCAGGCCTCAATTGATGGCTGTTATTCCCAAACCGAGCTGCTGTTGAAAAGTGGCGAGAGTTTTGTCGCGATTGCGCACCTTGTCTGGAACAGCTGCAGATATTTCTGCGTTCAATTTAGGCGCTTGTAACAGCCTGCAGTTGTCTTGCACAAAATAATCTTTTAAGATTTTGTCCTTGTTTTCTTTGGGTATTCCCTTTTTTAACAGTGGAATCTATAGTTTTGACAAATTGTCATGAATCTTATCTCCGTAGTCAGGGGCGTCAGATATAGATTCTCCTAGGGCAGATAAAAGTTCGGGATCCAATTCCGGATCTACATTAGATGTGGACCCATCCAAGGGATCTGGTCCCGGCTGTTCTTCGGCTTGGTTTATCAAGTCGGTACATTCGAATGCCATGTCATGACTGATTTTTGATAGAATCGGTACTGGCTGCGGAGTTGTGGGTTTACTGTTGACACAGGCGCTTCTTGATTCTTCGCTTTCTGGAATTACGAATAGCGATTTAGGATGAGAAATAGGTTTTTTTTTTGCGGGTACTTGTAAGTTATAACCGAAAAACATTTGTTCTACGGTTTTGATATTGCAGAGAAACGATACATCTATATCAGATTGTATGTATATTTCTGCTTTTTGTCATCGTTGAAGACTCGCAGTCAACTCCGATGCAAAGTTGGTAGATAATGTTTATTGTTTAGTTTTGAAAATGTCAGAGTTATTGGCTCTCGGCCAATCCCAAAGCATATCAAAACCTATTTAGCACTTTTGTAGGTGAGTTTAACACTTGCACGATTATATAATCTTGCTTACCTTCATCGTCAGATGAAATTAGAGGAGTCACAATTCTTCTGCGTTTTTCACGTTGTTCTATTTTCCTAATTT
The DNA here is from genome assembly GCA_905147815.2 of Phalera bucephala. NCBI lineage: Eukaryota > Metazoa > Arthropoda > Insecta > Lepidoptera > Notodontidae > Phalera > Phalera bucephala. Next base: position 18,864,525 of record LR990622.1, read on the forward strand.
TCCGTTGGTAACGTTCAATTTGCGATTGCGCCGTCCTCTTCGGCATTGTGATCGAATAGTAACAGCGCGTGCGACCGTTGACGCGCACCAAAGAGGAATGAAGATTAATAATGGCGACCCAATAACGGGGAGTGTCGGAAACACGTTAAACTCAATTTAAAAACTTTTAAATCTCTAAAAATGTGCGGGTGTTGCCAAGCAAGTAGAGGGACTACCTAGTAATTAAATCATATCTTCGAATGAAGCGACTCATATAATAATGATCGAACTTCACATCGTGGAAGTTCGTTTGATCATATATTATTTTATGTAATGATCTCTCCGAGTAATTAGCTCTTTTGTCAATATTGCTTTGGAACGCTTTCCAAAGCTTTCCGTATTACTATAGGACGACACATAAACTAAGTGATTGCTATTTTCTTTTGTCTGAATAAGCAAAGCGTCTAAATACCATCACAACTTCTACGTTGTCTGTATTATATATACAAATGCAACATAAACTTTGCCCTCATTACATACAAACGAAACACCGTCCTTACAAATTGCAAAATTACAACAGAAAGGCTATGAATCCCGCAGTTTATATTTGCACATTTTAATCATCACAGTCAAAATCAACTCGTTTGCATTCGAGATGAACATAAACGCAAAAGTTGGGATCAGATAAGACTCTTTCAACGATTTTATGTCACTGGGGTTGTAGACCTTGAAATTAGATTAAACCGACAGACAGCTAAATTTTATTTCAAAAAAATCTGAATAAGTTTTAAGCTTAAAGTTTTGGGTTATTTGAATTATTAAACTTCAATCTGTCTGCCGCGCTATGAGTAGAAAATAAATCCAAAACTTGGAAATAAATCTAGTTTTAAAGCAACAGGACCACCTCATCGTCAGCCTAATATATTAACCTGTTAAATCGGTTTGGTAAACTTTACAGTATGCTGAGATAACTGAATAATTTATTTGATTATGTATACAGTAGTTATCTTATTTGGACATGAAATTTCCGTCGTACTTAAATTCTATAAAAACGCAAAACGAATACAGCTAGGTAGGTTAACGCGATTGAAATATGAAAATATTCAAACCGTCTCCGACCACACCTTCTAGATAGCAGTCTGATGACGGTATGATGGTATGTAATTATGTAGAAATACCAGTGATGGTGAGGTGGAAATGTTGAAATTCAATTAGTTTATTAATGCGGTTCAACATATCTACACAATATCATATTCTACGGCTTCTTCAATTTGACGCCATGCATGGAATCGAATACAGCGTTTTTTTAATGGAACGTTAAAAAAATAGCATTGATACCTAGTACGGCTGGCTCGACACCAACTGGATTTATCGAAATTGCGACTACAGCTTAAAAGAGCTGTAGTCCCAATCTAGACGCATAGAGAACGTCACTCTCAACCATTCAGATAGTTATGGTAGCGTTTATGAAGCGCGATTTAATTAATACATTTTTATAGTACTTTGGTATATAGAATATTGAAGAGTCAGAGAAGTAAAAAAATACTTAATTTAGAACAAGACTGAAAGTTCTTCTACGAACTAGATCGAATCCGCATGTTAATTCTGAACATTTACTCTCAAATCTCACTTTACTTACTTATAGGTACGATATAATGATCACTTAGTTAAATTATCATCATCAGCCGAAAGACGTCCACTGCAGGACAAAGGCCTTCCCCAAAGATCACCACAACGACCGGCTTTGTGCTGTACGCATCCAGCTTTTACCCGAGCCCTTCACCAGGTCATTGCTCCACCTTGTGGAGAGCCTACCCACTACGGGGTCGCTACTCGAGAACCTTTCTGCCCCAACGGCCGTCGGTTCCACGAGCGAATTAAATTATAAGTAAGTAAAATACAAATAAGTTATGTAATAATTATACCGGTATTCAAAGCATTTATAACGAAAGAGCCTCACCTGTTAGAACTCTGAACTCTCTGCCTACCCCGCAAGGAATCTGGAGAGATTTATATGATATTTCGAAATATATGTATATTTAATATGCGTGCACAAATAAAGTAGCGAATAAAAGGATATATAAAAACAAATTTTATCTTCTTACTCCATATAAAAATGGATTTCTGTGCCATTATATTTTGTGTTGTTCCACATCGCAAATGAAGGCCTAGTATTTTCAAGTGCGAGATATTCGCGGTCACGCGAGGCGCGGCTCATATTTTCTGCCATCGTTCTAGGAACAATTTCCTGATATGAGCCCCTTTGTTACAGCATAGTGCAAGCAGCTGGCTCGCTGCCAGCTTCTCACATGTTTCATATTTTACTGTATCGGCGAGGCTTATTATAGATCAAGTAGGCTATGTTTTTTCATCGCATGCAACATATTTTTTACGATCTATATCATCACGCCAGATCCCTTACAGACCTCTCTGGCTTCCTTGACTCTCATAGCTCGTCTCATACGCGCTTGTCAGTTACGGAAACTCTTGACTTGCCCTTCAGATAAGACACGGTCTATTTGAACATGGTAGGATAACCTAGGTCTTCCGCGGTACCTACATCATTCCACTTTCGCATTGTATATCTGTTCGGTCATTATTTCTTACTATATGCCCGAACCTCCAAAACATACCCTTTCTCATCTTTACACCTTAGCCATTTTTTAAGTTTAACACAGAATATACTACAACTTGAAACAAAGAATCAATCAGTAAATCGTAATACTTCCGAAGCGAATAAACTACTTTCATATTCAATGGCCATGTAACAGACCTCGGCACACAAAATTCTATCTATCTATCTATATCATCACGCCAGATCCCTTACGGGATAGGCAGAGAGTACAGAGTTCCAACAGGCTCTTTCCTTACATGCCTCTCTGGCTTCCTCTACTCTCATAGTCCGTCTCATACACGCTCGCCGGTTACGGAGACTCCTGACTTGTCCTTCTTCTGTCTTCTTGTCTAGGTCTTCCCCGGTACCTACATCCTTCCACTTTCGCATTGTATATCTGTTTTGTCATTCTTTCTTCAGACATTATTTCTATATGCCCGAACCAACGGAGCATACCCTTTCTCATCTTTACACCGATACTCTCTTTCATACCTATTTGCTTTCTTACTACGCTATTGCGAATACGATCGGTCAGCTTCACTCCGCACATCTTCCGCAGAGCTCGCATTTCCACCGCATTTATCCTACTTTCATTCTCCTTCTTACATACCCAGCTCTCGCTGCCATATAACAGCGTTGGGACAAGCACTCCATTATGTATGGCCAACTGCGCCTTTCGGCTTAAGTGCCGGCTCCCAAGTAGCTTTCCCATCGCGCCATTTACTCTGTTCCCTGCACTCACTTTTCTCTCTATGTCAGCGGTGTATTTTCCATCCTTACTAAATGCGCATCCAAGATATACAAACTCATTCACTTGCTCCAGCACATCGTTCCCAACCACTATCCTTGCATTCGTTCTGGTTTCTTCCCGTTCATAAACCATAATTTTGGTTTTCTTCACATTCAAATGTAAGCCATTTTTCATGCAGTCGTCTCTCATAACTGTGACTAGTGATTGCAGATCAGTGGCTGTTGGCGCTATCAAAACCGCGTCATCTGCATATAGTAGATGATTTACCACTAGATCACTCATTTGTACACCTTCATTCATCGCTTTCAGTCTTTGAAGACTTTCATCCAAATATAATATAAAAAGTCTAGCGGACAACACGCAACCCTGCTTGACGCCGATTTCAACGTCAAACTAGGGGAACATGTTACCACCCACCCGTACGCATGCCTTGCAGTCCACATAAGTGGACTGGATGGCCCGCAGCAGAGTGCCAATTATACCATACTCAGGCAAAATGTCCCAAAGTCTCTTTCGCACAACTCTATCAAACGCCTTCTCCAGATCCACAAAACCGCAGAAAACCTTCCGGCCCACTGCCAGATGCTTCTCTACGATGTTGCGAAGGGAGAAAACTTGATCCGAACATCCTCTTCCGGACCTGAAACCTCCTTGTGCCTCGCACAACATTCAATCGGACTTCTCGCGCATTCTCCTTTCAATAATTTTACCATACACCTTGGCTGCCAAGCTGATCAAACTAATGGCTCTGTAATTGGCGCAGTCATATTGTGAACCCTTGCCTTTGTACAAGGGTACAATGACTGCGCGGCGCCAATCTGTAGGGACCCTACCGGTCCTCCAGCAAAGGTTTGCAAGGACCCGAAAGGCGTCCCGGACGCAAGTTCCACCATATTTGATCATCTCGGCAGATATCAGGTCTATTCCCGCAGCTTTACCATTTTTCATACTTCCTATCGCCCATTCAACTTCTTCCATAGTGATGCCCTCTGTTGATTCCGGTGCCACAAACTCGCCTCTGGGCTCGTCTGTAGCACCAGTATCCGGGGCATCTCCATACATTTCTCCAAAATATTCACTCCACCGGTTTAATACAGCTCGTGTATCTGTAAGAATGTCACCATCCTTAGACTTTATCCTTTCCATTCTGGAACCTGACGAATCACCTCGAGACTTTCTCACTTTGCTCCAAAAGAGTTTAGTGTTGTTCTCGAAGTTCTTCGCCAGCCTCTCCTCCTCAATCGCACTGGCTCTTTCACGCTTTTCTTTCACTAAGGTTTTGGTGGCACTCTTGCATTGCCGGTATATTTCTTTCTTCATCTCTGTCATACTGGCATTCAGGTTCAAAGAAGAAACATAGTCCTGCCATGCTTTCTTCTTACTTTCTACGGAGCTTTGCAACTCCGCATCCCACCATGCATCACCTTTTGTTGTACTATGCTTCTTTGAGCAACCACATAACTCTTTCGCGGAATCTACTAAACTCTCTTTCAGGCTATTCCAGCATTCATCTACATTTGAGTCCGAAGAACCTACTGCCAAAAGCTTGTCCCGGACTCTGTCTTCATACATTCTTCTTACGCTCTCATCTTGCAACTTTTCAACCTTTATTCTTTCAAGGTCTCCGAAGGGGATACGCTCTCGCCAGTGCCTCCACTTCCTGAACAGACCACTAAACCGCGCAACTACGAGATAGTGGTCTGATTCAAGAGTGGGGCCTTTATACGCACGTGTATCTTGGAGTTTGCTTCGGAGACGGTTATCTACCAGGATCAAATCTATCATGCTTTTTTGTTCAGTCCTTCTCCACGTGTACATATGTATATCCTTATGTTGGAATATTGTATTAGACACAAGGAGGCCCCTTTCCAAACATACATCCACAATGACCTTACCTGCATCATTCACTCTCTTATCATCATAAGGACCCAGAGCAGCGTCGCAAGTCTGCCGCCTGGTTCCCACCCATCCGTTCAGATCGCCACACAAAATCACCTTTTCATTAGCCTCAGCCAGATTCAGAACTTCTGACATTATCCCAAAACTTCTCAAGGTCCTGGGGTGTCGACGAGCTTACGGGAGCATATGCTGCGACTAAAAATACTTTAGTGACACCCAGTTTTAAACGGACCCAGAGAAGTCTTGCATCATACAGGCCATAATCTCTCACTCCAGAGGCCAGGCGATGAGACAGCAAGATACAAACTCCCATGCTGGCATGACTGCCCTGCGGTACCCCAGACCACAGAGCCAACGTGCCATCAGGAAGATCACAGGTTTCACTGCCCCTTCGCTTAGTCTCTGTTACACACAGAGCATCCAGGCGTCTCTCTTTCATCACATCAATCACCTCATGCATCTTATCTTCCATACCACCCCTTACATTCCAAGTGCCTATTCGGCACTACGCGCTATGTGGCCCGCCCATTGCCACTTCAGCTTGCTAATCTTAAGGGCTATGTCGGTAACCTTGGTTCTGCTACGAATCTCCTCATTCCTGATTCGTTCACATAGAGAAACGCCGCGCATAGCTCTTTCCATAGCTCGCTGAGCAACTCTGAGCTTTTTATTGAATCCTATTTTAAGAGACCCGATTACAATATAAATACTAAAAATTAAACACACACCGTCACGCTTATATTTCCCATGTGGGGGTGGTAGAGGTGTACTGTGTATACCCACTTATACTTACTATACGTAGTAAAAGAGCTGAAGGCCAAACTAGCCTATTTTACTGAAATGAAAGTACCTAAAAATCTTAGTACGCAGGCCCCTCACGTTTTGTTCATATTTATTTTCGTTGTAATCTAATTGTACACAACAAACTAGGGGTCTAGTATAAGTTTTTAAGTTATAATATCATCAACGCATACTTTTAGAATAAAATCATACAAAATTAAATCTATGCAACTATAAAGTTTGCTTCGCCATAACCCAAAAACGGGAACAAGTGGTACATACAGCAGTCTCCGATATGCTACCAATGATGGACTTGTTAAACCCATAATATTTAGATTTTTTTTTTATTAATAGACTGCCACGTTGGTCTACTGGGGAAGCGCATCGCTTTGTGATCACGAGGTCCTGGGTCAAATCGTAGGTCGGACAAACGTAGTCTTTCTAACGAAAAATTACCAGTATGATTCCGGAGTCTGGAATTGTGTACGGTATATGGAATTAGGCTCGCCCCTTATTACATGGGACTATAGTTGCCCTAATAATGCATTAGTGGAATTTATTCATATACACGAGAAGTTATATAAATTATATCATCGCATTTACACATTAAGCTGAATAATATATTATATGCCGTATTACAACAATATAGGAAAAGCCACGAGACTTTTCTTATCGTATTTGAGTTACAGATTGAAACTCTAAGTGCCGGGTTGAATTTATGCCTTCTTAGCTATTACTTGTTACTAGTCCATGAGTAACAAGTACTCTTTGGACAAACTTCTCACTGTGTAACGAGTAATGGTTAGTTCACTAATTTGCCCAAATATCTTAATCGTTGTAGTACGCAATCAAGTACAACGATTTAGAAATTTTGGTAAATATGTGATAGCCTCTTGAATAATTTGAGAGAATATCTACACATTCTTTAAATTGCAGTCTATTACTTTTTTTAGTATAATTAGCTTTTAAATAAAAAAAAAATTAGCAAGCAACAGAGGTTTAAACTATCCCAAAAAAGAGTTATTGGAAAATCGTATAAGGTCGAGATGGCCCCTACTCCTATTTTGGTAAAGTATTTTATATATAATAAAATACTTTAACATTGAAACCACCGTTTTTCCTGGCTTTTTATATAATAGATAATAATAAAAAATACTTTTTTCTCTTTTTAACCGACTTCAAAAAGGAGGAGGTTCTATGTTCGGTTGTATATATGCTTTTCTTTTTTTTTATGTTTGTTCACCGATATTTTCGTCAGTTGGGGACCAATTTTGAAATTTGTTTTTGGATTGGATTCAGTATAGCTCCAAGGTGGTCCCATTTTAATTTCATTGGTATTGGACCTTGAACTTTAAAGATACACCAGGGAACTCCTTGACGACAAACAATATGAATGCGTAGATTGAGATATTATGGATATTAAGTTAATCCTATAGGTACCCTACTGAAGAACTAAGCAGAATGTTATCCGACTTTAAAAAAGGAGGAGGTTCATAATTCGTCTGTATTTTTTTTGTAATTTCTTTGCTTATAAACTGATTTTAATGATTCTTTTTGCATTAGGTTCAGCATAGGTCCTTGATGGTCGAATTTAAATTTTATTGGTATTGGACAGCTTTGAAGATACACCAAGAGTTTCCTATACGGCAAACAGCATGAGCAAACTCATAATAACTGTATTAGTTATTATGAGTTTTATATCAATCTTGTTTTATACCTCACTGTATAAATAAGTAGTATAATATAAAGGAGGTATATAAATAATAATAATCATTCATCACTCAAAATTGTAAAATAAAAAACTTTTTAAAAAAAGAGCTAATTAACCAACTGCTCCAACCATCACCGACTTCAAATATTTATTTTTTGCTTTTTGAAGTGGGTTTCCCTTTATAAAAAGTTTTTTATTAACAACGGACTACATGGATCGAGCCGTGGGATTAGGTATAGACGTTGTACCTGTTATTAATATTTTATGAGCCGTACTGGACTGGCTTTCAATATCTTGGGGTCAACGAAATATACGATATAGATGTCAGTAGAATATAATCATCATCATCATCATCTCAGCCTATACTTGTCCACTGCTGAACATAGGCCTCCCCAATCGCTTTCCAGCGTAACCGGTCCGATGCCACCTGCATCCAACGACTTCCTGCGATTTTCACAAGATCGTCGGTCCATCTGGCAGGCGGTCGTCCCACGCTGCGCTTGCCAATACGTGGTCTCCACTCTAGAATCTTTCTGCCCCAACGCCCGTCCGATCTACGCGCTATGTGGCCCGCCCATTGCCACTTCAGCTTGCTAATCTTAACGGCTATGTCGGTGACCTTGGTGGTTGATAATATTGGACACATAATATAAGATGGTAAAACTAGTGGCTTCCTAATAATGAAGAGTGTCGCGCTTTACCCACAAACGTTTGGCCTTCCAAAGCATTTACGCGTATTCAGTTTCCGATGTTTAATTTAATTCCTTTCCGATGAGCTTTTTTCCTTTCTCATTTTGATGGGTTTATATCTCTATATATCTATATAGAGATATAAACCCATCAAAATGAGAAAGGAAAAAAGAATTTGGGAGTTGGTAATACGATCTGCTTGTTTGTGATTAAACTCATCGGAAACTGAATACGCGTTAATGCTTTGGAAGGCCAAAGAGCTCCTAGATAGGAGCTTTCTATGTAGAGAGCCTACATACGTGAAACTTTGTTGCTGTTTCAGTTGCGTATTTCAATATTTGAACTGGTCGGATGGCAAATAAATTTCTTTTTTTGCTAAGTATAACAGCAAAACATTTTTATTTGCGCGTTTCATTCCACTTATAATAAATCAAGTCTTATACATTTTTCAAATTAGCTCTAACCGAATAAGTTTAGAAAGAATAATTTTCTCTCCATTCATTTTTTCAGCTGAATAACAAAATTAATTTGTAAATAATTTATTTACTTTATTTTTCCTCAACGCTTTGAAATGTGTTTGAAACATAACGAAACAAATCGAATGAATCGTTACTCGACGAAATAGTTCATAACTGTACATGATTTTAAAATTTGAATATAAAAGACCTTAAGACATACTTATTTCATAATTATACTTTTCACAAAAATATTTCAAACATTGACCAATTAATATAACATTTTAATATATAACAATTAATTAATAGGATAAAATTGATGAGAATTCTCTTTATTGTAAACCGATACATTACATTAAAAAAAAATTAAACAACGAAAGAGGTACAATTGGCGGTCTTATCACTAATAGCGATCTCTTCCAGACAACCAAGTCTGAAAGAACAAGAAAAAATATACAAAAAAATAGAGAGCACTACATACATTTATTAGTTACTTTTATTTTGTTTAATAGGTTCATATACTTACAAATATATGATACATAACAATATATAAATATGGATAAAGATAGGAACGGTATGATAGTAGGTGACTTATTAGAGAATAGTCGACAGAAAGTGGTCCTTAACCATTCTTTTATAAATGGCCAATGACTCTGCGCGTCTTACCGGATATAAAGGAGTAGTAGGATCAAACAGAATGCTGTATAGAAACGATAGTATATGAACATTCCGGCGAAGGCCAATTGGTAGCCACTTAAGCTTAGCACGAAATTCAGACACATGATCATATTTCCGCAATCCAAATATGAATTTATACAGAAATATTGAAGCCGCTCAAATTTCTTAAGTTGACTCTCAGTTATATCAAGATAGCTGGCGTCTGCATAATCGAGGAAGAAAGTAGAAGGGATTGTGCAAGAGCAATTATAATGGCAGTGGGCAGAAAATTTCGCAACCTTCTTAACAAGCCAGCGAAAGCAAAAATCTTGCGGCTAAGTTCTTGAATTTGCGGGCCCCAACATAAAAATTGATATCAATATAGATCCTCAAATTTTTCATTGTTTTACTTATAGGCATTGTGACACCGTCAAACAAAGTTTGGGGAAGTCGGCACCAATCTAGACATGCAGCAAGTCTAAGGCTACCAATAATAATAACTTGTGTTTTAGCTGGGTTGACTTTAAAGCCATAGTTTTTACTCCTATCGCATATTTTTACTAGATCGTTATTCATAGTGTTGGCAGCCTCTGACAACCTGTTTAACGGTGCTTAAGTGTAAATTTGGAGATCATCTGCATAAAGGTAGTATGAAAAAGTAGTTAGTTGGAAATCGAATTAATAAAGATAGCGAAAAGTAACGGAGACAACACGCCACCCTGTGGTACACCGGCATTAGTATAGCAATATAGATTTCTTCGATGCTAATGCGTTGCCGGCGACCAAACAGGTAACTACGAAACCAGTCAATTGTCATTGGAGATACGTTAATAGATCCCAAAACTCCAAGTAGAATATCAAAATCCACGGTATTGAAAGCATTGCTGACATTGAAGAGGGTGAGTATAGTTAAGTTATCTTATCTTGTTGGCTTATCGGACCGAGGAAACCTCAGGCGCACTTCGACCCGATGGGATCTCCTTGCCCAGATGCTCTTACGTACCTGGAGAACCAAATACTCCAAGCCGAAGCCGAAGCCAAGCCGAAGCCAAGCCGAAACCAAGCCGAAGCCAAGCCGAAGCTAAACCGAAACCAAACCGAAGCCTAGCCGAAGCCAAGCCGAAGCCAAGTCGAAGCCAAGCCGAAGCTAAGCCGAAGCCACGCTGAAGCCAAGCCGAAGCCAAGCCGAAGCCAAGCCGAAGCCAAAGCCAAGCCAAGCCAAGCCAAAGCCAAGCCAAGCCAAAGCCAAGCCAAGCCAAGCGAAGCCAAAACGAAGTCCAAGCGAAGCCCAAGCGAAGCCAAAGCGAAGCCAAAGCAACGCCAAAGCCAAAGCCGAGCCAAAGCCGAGCCAAAGCCGAGCCAAAGCCGAGCCAAAGCCGAGCCAAAGCCGAGCCAAAGCCGAGCCAAAGCCAAGCCAAAGCGGAGCCAAAGCCAAGCCAAGTCAAGCCAAAGCCAAGCCAAAGCCAAAGCCAAAGCCAAAGCCAAACCAAGCCAAGCCTAGCCAAGCCCCGCTGAAGCGGAGCCACACTGAAGCGGAGCCACGCTGAAGCAGAGCCACGCTGTCGTGTCGCATGATAGTCGATTCTCGTAACTGTCAATCGCTGTCGCCATGTTGACACATCTCTTGACGCCCCGCCAAAATGCTACTGCCAAAGAAGTGGGGATGTATCTATATAAGCCTTAGCTAAGTCATTTGTGAATGATTCTAGTACCAATTAAACGGATAGAACGAAATGCTGCTTCATTTTATTTCTATCCCTTTTAACAGCCAGTACTGAGTTCAGCTCATAGGAGCCGGCTCCCGTTCCAGACTTGGTTTTGGATCCATCAGTGTACCATATCACTTCTTCCTTACTTTGCTTATTTAGACCACTTTTCCATTGTTCCCTGGTAGGGATGTGGGTGCTAAATCTTTTGTTGAACATGTGCGTGGTCAAGATCTTGTCACTTTTCATTTTATTTTTATTTATTTATTTGCTAGCTTGGTGTGTTCAAGGTTAAGTTACTATTTTCCATACCCAATCTTATATCGTTCGCAATATTTACTAAAGCGGTAACAGTACTGTGACCAGGACGAATACCGGACTGAAAAGGATTAAGGAGGGAGTTATTATTGAGGAATCTACTCAATCTTGTCACGTCATCTTTATTTAGCAGATTTGTAGGTGAAAAGTATGGCATATTAACACGATAGCGTCACGCTAAAGTCAATCTATTCATGCTAAGCTTCCAGATGAATTTTCTCATTTAAAGGTAGCATGTAATCAAAGTACCCACTCATTAAGGATAATGAGTGGGTACTTTGCACGTTTTTACATTCAAACATTCAAATTTTTCACATTAGTAGGAACTAATGTGATAAATTTGAATGTTTGGAGGCAAAAACGTCTGAACGGATTTGAATGAAATTTGGTACACAGATACACACAGGATACTTTTTATCCCGGAAAATGTAAGCTTCCCGTCTAAAGTGAACGCGGATGAATTCGTGGGCAGAAACTAGTCCCACTAATATCAAAAATGTAAAAGTTTGTATGTGTGGATATTTGTTACTCATTCACACAAAAACGGCTGAACGGATTTGGATGAAATTTAGCACACTGATAGTTTATTACCTGAAATAACACATAGAATACTTTTAATCCCGGAAAACTGTTAGGTACCTGTCCAAAGGCAACGCGGACGAAGTCGCGGGCAGAAGCTAGTAACTAATAATTCTGTACGCACATGTAGCATTCGTCCTAGACTACGTAGTCTATTACGCTTACTACGATATTTCGTAATACTCAGTCACGTCGTAGCTACATAAATAGAATAATTATAGAATAGTATGCTTCGTCATATACCGACCCGCTTTCACGAAATATTTAGTTTTTGTCAGTATCGATCACTTAACTAACTTTTTGTATCCCAGTAGTAAATATTCATATAATCACTCACAATAAAAAATACATCTGCAATGACACTATTAAATATAGTAATATTGTTATTGCGCATGTATTTATTCTAATGAATTCAATAATCATCTCTACTTGCTACTCGTAACACAAACTCCTACAAAAAATCAAACATGTAAACTAGTTCTTAACCGGTATTTCTTCATACGAATATCGTAATTACGCCATCGGAAGAGCGAAATAACTTTACTACTGCAATATCTAAAGCTAACCAATATCTTTTTCTAAACAATATCCAAATCTTAAATGATTCGTGGCCAGTGTGGAGCTTTTCATAGAGCTTAACGACCCCAAGAAATATTTTGCTGTTGCATTATAAAAAGCAATAAAAATATCCGGTCCGCAGAATGGCCCCCGGCCAACTGGCTTCGTCGGTTGCGACTACGCTCTTAACTCAATACAAACGACTTGAGCTATGCTCTACCACTCAAATATTTCTACATTCTAAATATATGTTAGCTTCTTTTTTTGGTCCTTGATAGGTGGTCCTTCTCTCCGTATTATTTCATTTTGTTTAATATTATAAGTCCTGTATACGTCGTGTTTCATCTACAGTTTTTATCTATTGTGATAAGGTTTTATCAAAACATTTTGTATTACTCAAGACAACAATCAAATGCATAAAATACGTAAAATAGTACGGACATTTCAACCATGTTGTACATAACAATATTGATAGCGGTACGCGATGATTACACATAATATGATAACAAGTTTTAGCATGATATTTTTTGTGTGAACGATATTTATATCATACTAGCTGTTACCCGCGGCTACGCACGCGTTAATTTTGAAATTGAACATAGGTCTCTAAAGCGCAATCTTATTCAACGATAAGGCCGTCTCATAAAAAAACAAAAACAATACTTGGGTACTTTTAAACCTTTTCTACCTACTCTGCCAAATATCGTAATCTGGCAAAATAATACTTAAAAAAGGTACATTGCGAGCTATGTATGTAACATAGTTTTGTCAGTACATGGCGTTTCAGTCTTCTCGTAAGAATATACAGTTCATGTTTATTATCAAAATTATGTTAAGATATCTTAAAAAAATGAATATACAAAGTTTCGTGTACGGACCATTCATCGTTAAAGATTTTTCTCCAGAAGAGACAATCCTGAATGTTTAAATAAAACGTGTATGTACAATTTCAGGCGAATGCTTTTAACCACCGAAGAGTTTCTCGTGAGGAGACGAACCTGAGTCCAATATCAGTTCATGGAGGAATTCAAGTGTAGGCAAAATCACGCATTTTAACGTTGCAGCTCGAGACGAACAATAATAAAAATAATATTTTTTTTATGGTTGATCCCGCAAATATAAGTATAAAAAGTATTAAGAATTTTAAGTTGGGGTATAAGTTATTACCATACTAAATTTCATTGAAATCCGTTTGGTAGCTTTTGCGTGATTGAAACACCAAGAGACACACAGACAGACAATAATTTCAAAAAAAATTGTTTCGGCCTCTATATCGATAAGGAAATGTACCACAATTAAAATTTCCGAAAAATATTCAATGTACAGATTCGCCTCGGTTACAGTTTTATTATATGTATAGTGTATAGATATAGATAAAGGCTCTCAATCTACATCAAAATATTTAAGGGAAATTATTTTTACTGCATAATGCAAGTAGCTATCTCGCCGTACTGCAATATCTGCTCATACATTTTATTCTAAATGTACTTCATTTAAACATATCTTTAGGACAATAGCAAATCTCACACAAGGAATAAATTGCGCAGTCATAAAAATCTATTCGTCCTTAACACACACACTTATAATTCCTTCAATTCCAATAAGATTTACATATGTATAAACAGCTTTCCGTTCCAATCCAAGTTTTACCAAATATTTGCACAGGAAAAAAGGCGACCACTTAACGAGCCATTATTGTCCTCACCCACCGCACTCACCGTTGGGAACTCTACTCTTGAAGTTGTCGACGAATACATTTACCTGGGACAGGCAGTCCGGTTAGGTAGGTCCAACTTTGAGAGAGAGGTCAATCGACGAATCCAACTCGGCTGGGCAGCGTTCGGGAAACTGCGCAACATCTTCTCATCCAAACTACCTCAGTGCCTAAAGACTAAAGTTTTTAGTCAATGTGTGTTACCAGTGATGACATATGGATCAGAGACGTGGTCTCTTACAATAGGTCTCATAAAAAAGCTCAAAGTTGCTCAGCGAGCTATGGAAAGAGCTATGCTCGGCGTTTCTCTACGTGATCGAATCAGGAATGAGGAGATTCGTAGAAGAACCAAGGTCATCGACATAGCCCTCAGGATTAGCATGCTGAAGTGGCAATGGGCTGGCCACATAGCGCGAAGATCGGACGGGCGTTGGGGCAGAAAGATTCTAGAGTGGAGACCACGTATTGGCAAGCGCAGCGTAGGACGACCGCCTGCCAGATGGACCGACGATCTTGTGAAAATCGCAGGAAATCGTTGGATGCAGGTGGCATCGGACCGGTTACGCTGGAAAGCGATTGGGGAGGCCTATGTTCAGCAGTGGACAAGTATAGGCTGAAATGATGATGAATGATGATTGTCCTCACACGATAATGCACTCTTTTCCTGCAAATCGGGATGACTGAAAAAATTCTTGAGTTGAGTTGATTCATTTAGGCTCTGCTCTACATTCGATAGAAGGTAATGGTATTGGGGAAAAGACGGCACAATCTATATTACTAAGAGGAACGGTCTCAAAGGAAAGTGATTGTGGACAAAGCCTGCGTGATTGTCTCTTTTATACCGAAGTATACACCGTTATTCTAGGTTTTGACTAATTTGTGGAATAGGTTAGGTAAAAAAGAGCGTTTTTCATCTGTGCTAGCCCAAGAAATTTCAATTTCCTTATGAAATTCCTATATTTTAATAACAGATCATTTCATTCCTCGAGTTAAAATCAGCTTCAAATGTTTTAGACGAGATCACCCCATCCGATCCGAACGAATATTGAAATAAGTATTATTCGATTCAATGGCTCTCTCCGATCTCTACTTTCTATTCAATTCTTTGATATGATTTGATATGTCATTCAAAGATATCTGTGTCTATTTACTTGTGCGAGGGCCTTGGAAGATTGTAGATACATAATTAGATTTACACAGATTTTAAATATATGAAACTTAATAAATTATAATGTTAAAATCGTTTATTTATCACCACAGGACATATGTATAATAATTTCAGTAAAAATAGTACTTAAAACGTCAAAGATTCTGGCTGTGGATCGCGGCTGCCTGAGGTAGACTTATTCTAAACTGTGTAATTTACGCATTGCGACGCACTATACCAGCTTTATTGCATTTTAGAACATATTGCGTAATCGCAACATAAAAATATAACTTTTTTATTTAATATTTTCATAATCCTAGTCATCAAAACATTTGTACACTTTAAAATAATAAAAAAAATATATATTTGTTTTCTATTAACGACGGCTTGACGTCTTTAAAAATCCAACGCCGAAGTACAAATTCAGTAAATTATTGTTATATTTGTAGTATATACTTTATTGATATACAAGGTCTATCCTAAATAACGCAAGACCTCAGACACTCTAATTAGATAGTTGCTTCATGAATTCTATACAAAAACCATATTTCCAAATTGAAAGTTATATGGTATGGTATATATAACAATGAAAATTGTATGTTAATGTGTGCGTATTGAGAATACGTTTTAGAATTGCATTGGAAACCTCCGTATTGCTTTGAATCAAGGATAAATTAAGTTTGCTATAGCGCACTGAAGGGGTAACAGCATATTAGCAAATGGCAAAATGAAAAAAAATATTAAGATTCATGAAAAATAGTTGAAATAAATTCAGTTACCGATTTAAAACAAACTACTTTTAGGTCTTGCGTTAATTATGTCACACCTTGTATAATAAAATATCCTATATTTATGTTTTTAAAAGACAACCAAGGTGGACAACCTGCCGTCTGTTTTAAAACTTAATTGTGTATGCATCCTACATATGTATATACAATTTATTGAAGAAACTTTTACTGACTTAACGTTCCGTGGTCTTTAAAGATAAGTAAGTGAAAATAAGAAGTCACAATCGTAAATGGGCTAGAAGCTAATAGCGAGTAGGAAATAAACCCATAGCCGCGAACGCACGCACGGAAATGAAGTGGCCGTGGCGCTTCCGGCGCTTACACGTCGCGGTTGTTAAAGCGCCCCCTGTCGGCGAGAACCGACCGCTACTACATTTGAGTATCCTACCTCTATATTAAAATTCATTGTATCTACCTATCTATATCACAACGCCAGATCCCTTGCGTATTAGGCAGAGAGTACAGAATTCCTGCAAATTCTTTACTTACAGATCTCTCTGGCTTCCTTCCCTCTCATAGTTCAAAATGTCTTTAAGATTACTATATTATATAATAAAAAGCTTTATCTTTAGGCGTACTATGGGGACTTCTCAAAATGGAGACTTGTCATAAAGAGCATTTCTCAAAATAGGATTTTCATACTTCTTCTAATCATTTTTACTAGTTTCTACCCGCCCCTTCCTCCGCGTGGACTTTAGACCGGAAACTAAAAATTTTCCGGGATAAAAAATCTCCTATGTGTTAATCCAGGTAATAAACAATCTGTGTGTACCAGGTACCAGGTAATAAAATTTCATTCAAATCCGTTCAGTCGTTTTTGCGTGATTGAGTAACAAACATCTACACATACAAACATTCACATTTATAATATTAGTAGGATACCAACAATTGTTAGAATTATAAAAAAAAAATACTACATGGATTCAATTTGTTAGGTGTTGGTGTCATAGGTTTCTAACATACATTTTATACCTACTTGCAAATTTCTTTTTATTCCTAATCGGAGTTCAAAAGGCATTTAATTATATAATAAAGGAAGTCTATGGCTAAGACCTCTACCCCCAAAATAATTATTAATACTTGTGGACTGAAATTTTCTCTGTACCACATCTCTCGTGCATATGCTGTGGTGAATACGGGTTCTACGGTTGTTGATATACTAACATTTGAACTGTTATTGTTCATACAACTATAATTATTTATTTATTTAAATAACTAGTTATAGTAGCTCTATATGGATTTGGCTATTCACTAGATTTAATTACTCATGTTTTTATTATAACAAAAGTTTTCTTTTACGCCCTTTTTTCTTGTAGTTTTCTTTTTCTCTATATTTACTTCCACAATTAAGAGGAAATTAACGACACCTCATTTGTTAAAATCCATTTAACCGTTTAGGTTACAGAGCGTGCCAAAAAGTAGACATACTTACAAACACTTGAAAAAATAGCAATCTTTCAGGAGCAGTCCGATAAAAAAAATTAAGTCCAATTTATCATATCGACAATAGACTAATAGACTTACTTATATCTGTTAATTATTTGTTAAACTGATATCTTATATAGTAGAACCTAACATTTTTCAGAAAGCATGTCGCCACTTTCATCCTAATTTAGTAAATTTGTAGTGTGAAAAGGTTCCACTCGATAGCGCGTGCCAAAAAGTAGACATAATTACATACACTTGGAAAAATAGCCATTACGAATTTATTATATCGAAAATAGACTTACTTATATCTGTTAATTGTTCGTTAAACTGATATCTTAGCACTAACTATTTGACGTTATAGTAGAACCTAACTTTTTGAGAAAGTATGTAGTCACTTTCATTCTAATTTAGTAAATTTGTAGTGTAAAAAGGATCCACTCAATAGCGTGAACGATGACGTCAATCAATTCATGTTAAGTCCTCTGAGGCCTCATTTAATTTGTGAAAGTACGTCAATGATCCTAAATTTCTCCTGTCCTAATATACCTAAAGATACCTTCAAGTTGTGGTGACGAAGACATGTGTAATATTTCACGATGATATCCGTGGGAGTGAAATATAATGAAATAATGCCAGCGCGCAGACAGGCCGGAGAGACAGACGCACCGCGTGACGCTCCTCTTATTACTAACCTGTCTCATACTCAGCCGCCACTGCGCCGCACACGTGCCACACTATACCAAACATTACTAAATTCTACGTTACTAAACAGGCAATGGGAATACAACTTTGTTTTGATATTCAATATATTTTTTACTCCTCATTTTGGCAGCAAATAATAAAGCGTTGGCTGTTCTATTTAAAAAAAAAACATATTTTCGATATCCTACATTTTGGTTCGAGATCTTGGGGATTCTCGGTGGAGAACTTTGGCTTATAGTGGACTGATAGTTATTAAAAGAAACATTGAGTCCTGTGCCTGAAGACCATTAGTAAACATCGTGAAGTCTACACTGATGTGACATAGGTAAATTTCGTTGACGATGCTAGCTCCTAAGGAGACATAAGTTTTCAACAGCACTAACAACATTTTCCCAACCTAAGATTTGAATCTAGGACCTCGTGATTGTCACCAGATTATGCGCCGCTAGACCAACGAACCGTGAAAATGTCATAATCACAAAAACTCGCCAGTTCAAAAACTGAGTTTTAATTCCTATTTTTTCAACATTCAGAGGCATCAAAATATTTCAGACTAGGAAATTATTAGATGAACACGAGAATAGCTGCCACATAATGTCCCAGCACACGTATGGCGGCCTCCGGTTCGTTTCCGTAGGAAACACCCAATCGTCTAGCCGGGCTTGTACCGAGGCAAATCTGCCTGACTTCGTGTATGTAGCTTTCAATAAGTATTCTACGTGTAGTTCTTTTCATCTAGATATATATTCAGTGTCTCAATAATTGTGTAAACTCAAACTCAAATAATTGAATTTGTATAAATCCTACGAGATTTCTAAGTACATATTATTGTCTTATAAAATGTAACTACTAATCCACCGCGAACGAGGCCTGCAGTAATACAAACTGGCGAAACAACTCAGCGGGCTTGTCTTTTTTAGTTAATTCTTCTTCTCTTTTTGTATAGGTACAATGTTTAGGATACAATTAAGAAGTTTGCGATGTAGCTGCAGTGTGATGCCTGAAGACCGAGATATAAGACTAATGATGTTATTCCTAAGAAGTTTCTAAAGGATTCTAGATAGACCAATCCCCACAAGCAGCACCCGTTCAAAGTATGACTACTGGAACGGCCAACGTGTAGGAATGTTTATTTAATTCATTTCAGTAATGCGATAAAAATATGATAACTATATATAAAACTAGCAGTGCTTCGCTACCGGTCGACAGCAGCGTCACTTATTCCATGTTACTTCTGAATACTGCAGCTTTCTAATGGCGAAATATTTCTTAAAATCGGTTCAATAGTTCCAGAGTTTATCGATTATAAAAAAATCTCTCTATTTTATAATAATATTAGTGTAGATAACTTTCTAATTAAGTATCTAATACGCTTTATCCTAACTAGTTCTCATGAATGCTAATTTGATTTTTTTAAATATCTACAGTAAACTTTACTTGAGACGCGATTTCACGGATGATTTCCGATAAGATGCCTAGTGGACTATCTAATCATCCTGTGTGAAGACGGTAAAGATCAAAATTTGATTAGCTCGCATCGTATTAAGGTACACCCAGTGGTCTCATTCAAGAGTAAATTATAATTAAATACAAGCTATAGGGAGTCATCTGTTCCAGAAAGATAAAAAGGCAAAATAATATTTCTTTAAAGCGATTGTAGGTAGATAATCTCTCAAGAAATAGCATCTATAGGTAAAATAATGTAGTCGTTTTATTTCATTGCAAATAATTAGCGGATAGATTTATTTAGTCATGTATCATTTTATATTTATATAGTATGTTGAAAGCTTTTCATATGAACTTATAATGCGAAAATCATTATCATTCGAAAGCCTCCATTGTTTCAGATGACTATAAAAATTACTATGAGTTTAGCTAATGCATTAGCTGTTTACATTATCAGTATATATAACATTTTATCTTATAGGCAACGTGCCTGCAAAATTGCGCATTTTAAAAATATACTGAGATTTCTAATTTTTCTACGATACCTATGTATCATACTAGATCTCCTAGAGACTAGATCCCTTACGGGGTAGGCAGACGGTATAGGGTTCCATTAGGTTTCCACTGACGATACAGACGATATTATACTTAAATATTATATACGCGGCTATGGATTAAAGACGTCCGTTTGGTCAACAACTGATAGTACAATATCGGAGTGCGGGCAACGTATCTCGGTTTTAATTTACATCATTGGAAAGTTTAATTAATTAACACGCTTTTATTTTTGCAACCATATCGAAGTGAATGCTTATGCGACACACTCAACCTGATCGTTGCTGATGCAGGGGCGGCCGGCCGGCTCCCAAGAGAATTCGGACATTTGGGAAAGGTCGCCGCCTTAAAAACATCCTTATGTGGTTACCGGAAAAGACATTTATAGTCTTTCTACTCGTAAGTTACACGAGATACTAAGTACACTCAAAACCTGTAATTCATTTTTTACCCCATTTTCTCAATAAACTATTTAATGAAGAGAATAATATGCACCTGTATTATTTACTGAAAATGAATATTAAATAAATCTTATGTATTTAATACTCCTATTCTTGTATTTATCTATATCATCACGCTAGATCCCTTGCGGGGTAGGCAGAGAGTACAGAATTCCAACAGGTTCTTTCCTTACATACCACTCTCATAGTTCGTATCATACACGCTCGCCGGTTACGGAGACTGTTATTCCTATTGTTATTTACGTTAACTAGTAGATATTATTACTGATTACGATGTTGTCCATATATACCACGTATTTACCTAATACCTACCTACAGCCCTACAGTCTGTGTTTTCAACTGTAACCGTATCATGTCCTACCTTTACCCTGTATTATCTCCTATCCTAATTGAGAGTATAAAAATAAAATTGTATTCATTTGTACCCTATACCTTATAACGACTCAGTCTGAGGTCTTTTCCAATATTTATTATCCAATTTAAAATCAGTCGGCGTTTACAAAATTTATATCTGAGGCTTTCTTTATTTCACGATCAGAGAGGTTTCGAGGTGCTTACTCGGGAGTGGTTCAGTTTATATTCGACGGCAGTATCCGTACGGCACATTTGCTTCCAATTCAATTCTCTGCTCGGCTCGTTGCAGCGGTGAATGAGCCATCGCCGAGATTGTCTCCGCACCCGCGCCGAGCCCGCCCGGCCTACCGGCGCGACACATACCTCACGCTTTTACCTGCCAGAAAATCCGTTTATGCCGTTATGTAAACGAAATGTACGCGCAAATTACCTACTTGCCCTACAGGTGCGGTAATTTAATAGTATTATCTACCTTCCGCAATTCGCAGCAAAAGAGATTTTCTGAGGTATTTACATAAAAGTATCAGCATTAATAATCTTGTAAAGATGAAAGTAACCTCAATTCAGTGTCAGGAAAAATAATACTGCTAACAAAATGCTATCGAACATAACCAGCATTGTTTGTTTGCTTTCTTTTTTGTTTTTTAAAAACGTAGTCTCACACAAGCTATCATTCCTGAGTCATGGGTTGATTGACTAACATGAAATCTGCATGCAGGCAAATATCCAGACTGAAACAAATATTTGAGGAACGCACAGTTTTGTCTTGTGCGAGGATCGAACCCACGACAACTCGATTCAGTGGGCGGAGCGGCTCTTACCCGCTGAAACAAGCAGTTGTCGAATACGTCGCATTGTATATATGCACTCAGACACTTAGTCATACCTTAGTTTATTATTAATTCGTGGACAATGGTATAGGTTATATGCTTACATATATTATGTAAAAGCTATTTTTAGATATACCGTTTTTTGTCCCTAATAAAATAAAATAATACTTTATGTAACAAATAAGTTGATATAGCGAGATAATCTGTTTGTACAAATGTTTATTTATGGATGTATTATATGTATATATTACACCAGACGACGCGAACAATATCGTCACAAAAACTTTAATCTGGGCACAAATCGTTTTTGGTGTATTGTATCGTGGCGAGCTTGCGGCATTGCACGATTGCACTCCCCGAGCGGCGCCACACACGGCGTGTGAACTGCGCTGCCGTGCCACCGGATAATAAATATTAAACCAGGAAACAACTTGTAAGAACGACCACTAGGTACCCATTACATCGCTAGTTTGTGGCTTTGTATTTCACTATCTATCAGTTTAGCTTGATTTCCCTGAAGCGAAATGCTACGAGCAACATTTACCTACTGCTAACATTGAACATCCTATAACGTAGGAAGATGCATAAGTAGACATAAGTTCTTTTGTTCTCATTACTTACTAAAATTAAACGATGGCCCTTCAAATTTGCAAGATATTTTCGTGGTATTATAATGAATTGCACACTCCGAGCCGCACCTCGCGCGACATGTGAACTGTGCTCCCATACAACCGGATAATAAATATTAAACCAGGAAACAATGTGATGAAACCTTTGGCTCTTTCAACAAACAAGTAGAACCCACCTATAGATACCCATTACATTGCTACTTTGAGGCTCCCGATTTCACTATGTTTCAGTTCAGCTTGATTTAACTGGAGCGAAATGCTACGAGCAACATTTACTCCTAGTCCTGGACATACTCGTACTATAACGTATGAATATTTTAATTAGGACAGAAAGGTGATCCATTTGACTAATATTAAGTGCAATATGCATAAAAGTTAACAAGTGACAAATAGGTAGGTCCATAATTATATTCATATTGTGATAGCGACTATTCGTCACAAAGTTACATAAGTAGATAGACATAAATTCTTCTGTTCCCATTACCACCTCATCAAAGCAACATATTTTCGTAGTAACACAATAAATCTTAGCTGTGACATCATCCAATATATGGCCATAGCTTCTTAAATATCTGGATTAAATATTTTTATGATAGAATTGCGTGTACGCCTACCGTTTACATTATACAGCTCCTTCAAATGTAAATGTTGATTACTGAGACCATGACATGACATATTATTTCCAAAGGCAGTGGATATAATATTAAACATGAAATATTCTCGAGTCCTTAAATTCAATCTTTCTCTAACAAGTGAACAAAGGTTAACAAAAACGTTTCAATTCTTAAAACTCTGTCTAAAAGCTAAGCTATTATTTATTCAACAGCCGAATGGCATAATTAAAAATGTGTTGTTACAGAGTTAAATTTAACTCGACCGAACTCGATTTGCTTTAGGCGTTACTTTAGTTTATTCACGCACTTTTAAACTACCGAGCACTGTAGCAATTTTGTTTTAATCTAAAAATATCAGGTTAAACCGTTTGAAGGAATGATATTGATGTGTGGTTTCCAAATGCCTTATGTAATTTGTAATATTTCTGCGAAATACACAATGGGAAATTAACTCGCATTCTTAGTCAGGGGAATTACTTAAAACCATAAAATATTGCAAGCAATAGGTACTATTGCGTGGAGCTCTGAATGCCAATGTGGATATAAAAATATCGATGCAACCACAAACGGCAGACGTACTGCACGTAGCCTAAATAAGCATCTAAACCACAATTTATCTCGAATAATTATAACGAGTAACTATAAAGTTAAAATTCTATTCTCACCTGCGAGTAGATAGCGCCCTAATTTTTTTTCTAGACAACACGACATAGGCGGCGACAGCCATTTTAAAGCATAAAGACATAATAGAAACGTGTAAACAAAATCGTTTAAACGTTCGGGGCACCTAACTTCGCACGTAGGTACGGCGCTTTACGAAGAAAATGGAAAGCTTTTAGCTTGTAAACGAATTTCTATACTATTTCGAACGAGTCTTCTGAGACGCACATCAAACGATAACAATTTTTAGTGTCTTTTGGGTCTAACAATGTTAGCTGTCCCGAGGATAAGATGGATAAGATGCGTATATCTACGAATATGATATCTTTAGATGCACCTATTGGAGAATGAATTATAAACTAAAAGCTAATGATTTGGCACAACGGAGTTATTTTGTCTAGCTGAGGAGTTTCTACGACCACTTTGCGTCTCCATCATCAGACCCTCAACATATTATTGCATTGTCACCGACATCAGTCATATTAGTATACCTCTCAGTCTTCTCAGTCTCAGTCAGTTTTGTATGTGAGTGTGTGGCAGGATATGTCAAAAGGAAGATCTTCCAGCCAGACGGGTGGTGTGTCTGGCGGGGCCTGCCACTCTCCCCGAGTGTTGTTGCGTGTACATATTAATTCTAGACATGTATGGCGAATCGTCAGCACCATCTATTGGTAGGTAGTCGCAACTATGTAGCGATGTATAAGGGTCTCTACATGGCTCCCCTCCGAGACCAGAGGTCGTGATTCTTTTGAAGTCGCCGCGTCGTGCTCGTAATGATTAGCTTGCAAGTGCCGAATTGCGCGTAGTCTGCGATGAGTCGAGACTGTGTGCGCAGATGCTCGAAGTCTTCAGTGAGTCGAGACTGAGCTTGGAATGTTGACTGTTGGTGGCGAAGTCCATGTGATGACTGTAGTCCACTGAGTCGGTTGAGTGCCAAGAGTTACCGAACCATGTCGCCTGTGAGTAAGCTGCCAATGGTCCGTTGAGAATGACGAGTAGCTTGCTGTGTGACTGCTGCTGTTGAATCTGAACGACCTGTTGTAGAGGGATGTACGATGACGATGACTCTGCAGAAGGCTTGCTCGATGTCCGTGTCGGTGGTCAACAATGTGGCAGGATATGTCAAAGGGAAGATCTTCCAGCCAGACGGGTGGTGTGTCTGGCGGGGCCTGCCACTCTCCCCGAGAGTTGTTGTCGGGGGCATGTATATATTGTTACGTTTGCGGGGTAATTAAATGCCGAATAGCGTGCGAAGTACTTTATTAGGCGCTTTACACACAAAACAATACGTCGAATGCAAATACACAGGCGAACCAATCACACACTAGTACTACTCTGGTAAGTACCCAAATACTGCTTCCAAGTCGCTGAGTCACTCGTAGTATCCGTACCCACTTCCACGTAACCACTTCATATGCTCAGTGGGAGCACGTCCAGCGTGTCATCGATTCGAGACAGGGGGTAGCTATCCTTTGTGATATTATTCAACATCCGATAATCAACACAAAACCTTGTACTGCCTTCCTTTTTCTTTACCAAGACGACCGGTGGTGTCCATGGACTCGTAGAAGGTTCGAGTATTTTATTGTCAGCCATATCCCTGATCATTTCAGTTACCTCCGCTTCCCTAGCCCATGGTATGCGTCGTAGTCTTTGTTTTATGGGACGGGCGTCACCTGTGTCGATCTGGTGTTTCACGCGTCCCGTCCTTCCACAGTCACTTCCAGTGGCGAAGATGTCTGTAAACTTCAGCAATAGATCTTTGACTGGCCGTAGTTCTGAAGGTGATAAATTTTCCTGAGACGCGTTCAGAAGTTTTCGAATGTGATCTGCCTTAGTTTATGTCACAGCCTGCTTATCCGTAGAGCTATTCAACCGCTGCAGGTACTTTACTTCTTCGCATCTTCTAACCACACTGTTCTTCTTCAGGTGTATTTACTCGTTACTCAAGTTAAGAATTCTAACCCTAGTGTTTCCTTGGGACATTAATAAATCACCCAAAGCTAATAAAGCTTTGGGTGATTTCCAGTATCTTCCACGATGAGACATCTTCTTTGCTTGAGGTTTGCTGGAAATTTCACTTTCACTAAATTCTCTGATCTGAGCGCTACTGTGGTATCCTTTAGGCAATAAATGGTGCGAGATTGTGATCCTCTAAGACAAACTTCTTGGTCAGGAAATCTTAATACACCTCTAGCGATAACCACTATACATTGCTCATTTCTTAAGAAATCCAGACCCAAAACGCAATCATCGGTGATACTGGCAATGAGTAGTGACTGTAGATACATGCGGTCGCCAATTCTAAGTTTTACTTTCGTTTCATTGAAGACGGTAACTGGCTGGCCGGTCGCTGTCTGAAGATGGCATGATGGAACCCGCTTTTCCCACAGTATGGTGCGTTTCAGCAGCTCTGACCTCACGATTGTACGGAATGCTCCGGTGTCCACTGTATAACTGCAAGTTTGATTGTTTACGGTGCCGTCGATGATTAGACTATTTCCATTGCAAACTGTTATGGTGACGGTTGGGGCCTTAACTTGACCAGCCAGCGCCCGCCCCGCGGCCCTGGCGACATTTTGTTTAACGGCAGATCTTTTTCTACCCTTCTACCTTCTACCGAGACGGGTCCCGAAATACGCGACCCGTCTCCTCCCTCTTCTTAGGGCATGCCAGCTTTATATGCCCTTTTTCTCCGCAGCCATAACATGTTGGGCCAAACCTAGGTGTTCTCTCATTGGTCACCACTTCCCTGACCTTATTTACTCTATTGCTGTTCCGCACAGCTTCTACCTCAAGACCATGGGCCAGTGCGCTCTTTAATGTTTGGTGGTGGCCTAAGAGGACGGCCTGATGTCAGTCTCCCGTATGCCGTCGATGAAAGCCCCTACAAGTTGGACCTCAATAGCTGCTGGCGTTGACGCAAAGATTTGACGAACTAGCCTTTCTACCTCCGATGCCCATTGCTGGAGACTCTCACCAGGCTTCTGGGCTCGGAGTCGGTCCCGGAGTTGTGCTCGATAGACGTGCTCTAAATGGTTTTCTCCGTAGCGCGTCTCTAATGCCTCCATAAGTGCCTCGAGTGTCCTGCCTTTAGACGGCAAATTCTCCAAAACCATAGGAGCATCTCCTCGCAAAGCAAGTGCCAGCGCCATGCAAGTTTGCTCGTTTCTTCAAGCATTTCCGCTTGCAAGTGTTTCAAGCTGGTACCTGAAAGCCGACCATGACGATGTCCCATCAAAGCGAGGAAGGTCAAATATGGCTGGTGACGAAAAGGCCACTCCAATCGGTTCCCGTGATCTGAGCTTTATTTTCTCCTTATTGATAACTTGAAATCGATTGTCATATTCTTCTATTTTAGACGTGACGTCTTTTTACCCTGCTTCCAGTGTTTCGGTCTTTGAAGTCACATCCTTAAGACGTTAAAACCTTGCTTCCAGATTCTTAATTTTTTCTTCAAGAACTGTAATGCCGGTATCTATTTTCCTCATTTTTTTGCCTCTTGATTGGCCTGGATTACTTCTTGCAGCTCGCGGCGGCTGGCTTCTTGTTTGCGGCGGCTGGCCTCTTGATTGGCCTGAATTAATTCCTGCATCTCACGGCGGCTGACTTCTGATTCACGGCGGCTGGCCTCTTGGTTAGCTTGGATTGCCTGAATGGCAGCCAACAGTGTTGCCATATCCCCCAAGTTTCACCCTGGTGCTGTCGCCACCGTCGTTGAAGTACCCGCTTCGGCCTCCTGCTCCTCCTCTTGAAGGCTTCGCTGACGTGCCGCATCCATTTTCACTTGACGTCTGGTCCGTGGAGTACGTACCTCTTCTTCACGCGGTAGAATCGGCATTCCGCTTCTGACACCAATGTTACGTTTGCGGGGTAACTAAATGCCAAATAACGTGCGAAGTACTTTATTAGGTGCTTTACTCACAAAACAGTACGTCGAATGCAAATACACACGCGAACCAACCACACACTAGTACTGCTCTCGTTAGTAGCGAAATACTGCTGACATGCCGCTGAGTCACTCGTAGTATCCGTATATCGATACCAAAATCGCCGGCGTATTCCACTTAGATCGCTTGTTCTCTGATTTGATCTCTATCGCTTCCGAGAAGAAACTGTCTCCGTCCCCGCGCCTTATGTTCCTTTTATACTCGTATGAAAGTTCTAGAAGGGACGCGAACCCGCTAAGTACATCGAACAATTGTCGGCGCGGCCCACAAAGCGGTATTATTATTACATACCTATTTTTTTACGTGAACAAATAGGTACTTGAATACCGCGACCGCGCGCTGGCGATAATTAAAGGGGTGAAACCTTCTAGACGTTTCACCACTTAAGCGCGGATTCTAGATCTTTCTAGTCAGATCACCAGGGAGCCTAAGGGTGTGTTATGTGTTTTAGAATCGACATCCCTCGACAAAGACTTTTCAAGATATCGGGGTATGTTCGGGTCGTAACAATATGTTACGCGACGTGCGCACTCTAATATCGCGTTCTAGACATGTATGGCGAATCGTCAGCACCATCTATTGGTAGGTAGTTGCAACTATATAGCAATGTATAGGGGTCGCTACAAGTACATCATGTGCCAGCAAACCCACGCAAATACAGAAAACAAAATCCAAACATTGCATCCAACATCGTAGAGAAGCATCTGGCAGTGGGGCGGAAGGTTTTCTGCGGTTTTGTAGATCTGGAGAAGGCATTTGACAGAGTTATGCGAAAGAGACTTTGGGACATTTTGTCACAGTATGGTATAGATGGCACTCTGTTGCGAGCCGCCCAGTCCACTTATGTGGACTGCAAGGCATGCGTACGGGTGGGTGGTAACAGGTCACCCTGGTTTGACGTTAGAATCGGCGTCAAACAGGGTTGCGTGTTGTCCGCTAGACTGTTTATAATATATCTGGATAAAAGTCTTCAAAGACTGAATGCGATGAATGAAGGTGTACAAATGAGTGACTTAGTGGTAAACCATCTACTTTATGCAGATAACGCGGTTTTAATAGCGCCAACAGCCACTGATCTGCAAACACTAGTCACAGTTATGAAAGACGACTGCATGATCAATGGCTTACACTTGAATGTGAAGAAAAACCAAGATTATGGTTTTTGAAAGGGAAGAAACCAGAACGAATGTAAGGATTGTGGTTGGTAACGATGTGCTGGAGCAAGTGAATGAGTTTGTATATCTTGGATGCGCCTTCAGTAAGGATGGGAAATACACCGCTGACATAGAGAGAAGACTGAGTGCAGGGAACAGAGTGAATGGTGCGATGGGAAAGCTACTTAGGAGCCGGCACTTAAGCTATAAGGCGCAGCTGGCCATACATAACGGAGTTCTTGTCCCAACGCTGTTATATGGTAGCGAGAGCTGGGTATGTAAGAAGGAGGATGAAAGTAGGATAAATGCGGTAGAAATGCGAGCTCTGCGGAAGATCTGCGGAGTGAAGCTGACCGACCGCATTAGCAACAGCGTAGTAAGAAAGCGAGTAGGTATGAAAGATAGTATCGGTGGAAAGATAAGAAAGGGCATGCTCCGTTGGTTCGGGCATATAGAAAGAATGCCAGAGGAAAGAATGACAAAACAGATATACAATGTGAAAGTGGAAGGATGCAGGTACCGGGGAAGACCCAGACTATCTTACCACGACCAAATAAACCGAGTCTTATCTGAAGGAAAAGTCAAGAGTCTCCGTAACTGGCGAGCGTGTATGAGACGAACTATGAGAGTGGAGGAAGCCAGAGGGTATGTAAGGAAAGAACCTGTTGGAACTTTGTACTCTCTGCCTACCCCGCAAGGGATCTGGCGTGAGGTTATAGATAGATAGAGAGATAGACAAACATTGCCATATGTTTGCATATTGTGTTAACTTGTCCTGAAGAAGGAAATTTATTGTGGCTAAATTTCTCGGCTAAAAAAAGGCTCGTATTAAACCGTTTCACGGAACCGCAGCGATTTACAAACGTTATTTACTTACACTTGTATTTAACACGTACCTACCTACCGTATTCGTTCATACATGCTAAATAAACTACGAAGGTCTAACACTATAATTAATTGATCGAGTTTCAAAATTGAGGCATAATTTAATTAAAGTTAGTAGAAAGTAAGTTAGTAGTTTCAAACCAAATGTAGAAGATAGAATGCAATCCAAATTGTACCTCAATATTTATATATATATATATATATATATATATATATAACATATACCAACGAAAGACCTACCACACGGAGCAAAGAGGGAGGTATTAGGGTGTTCCTCCTTAAAAGACGCGCCACACCCTGCCGAGAGGTCGCCATTGACGGACGGTTTAGCGCAGTGGTTGAGAGCTTAAGCCGCTCTGCCCACTGCGTCTAATAGTCGCGGGTTCGAGTCCCGCACGATCTTTGTGTGATCCACAATTATGTTGTTGGTATTTGTGTATGTGAAATTTCATGTTTGTAAACGCACCCACGACACTGGAATAAATCCTAGTGTGGGGTTACGTTTAAAAAAAAAAATAAAAAAAATTGTAGAAACTGGCCTAACTCGATTTAGTTGTGAAATCTTAATATTCTACAATTCTACTTGTACGCACGAGTGCCAACTACTAATAAGGCCGCCACATAATATGGGCGAACCCATATCCCCTCATATCATTTTTTACTTCCTATCATTTTCACTTCACAAAAATTCTATATCGAGAGGATAAACTCAAAATACACTTGTTGTTTACATATACAAGAAGAACCTCTCCAATTTCATTACCGATTCCTGTAATAGGTATCTAATTGATGACGTATCAAAAGCAAGTAATTTATCGAAAAGTTGGGCAATTAGCGCCAAAAACACAAAAACCAGACGATGGGGGAGAACGTTATCGACGACGTTATTCGTTTCAAAGTCCCATTAGCCGCAACGGGCATGGTATTTTCTGCCTCTACAGACTACGGTATACATGATGTACGTATCTACCAACATGACAAAGTACATAGTACACATACAGACGAAAATATTGTTTTTCTCTCAGAACATACTCTCTGTATCTATCTAACGAAAATTGTCTTCGGTAAAATTTTTAATTTAAATTTAAGCCGTACCTAATTTGTTAGCAATGAAATGTGGATATTAATAGACATATCATAATTGATAACGCACAGTCTTATTTTTTACTTTTATATTTATGAACATGTCTAATAGAGACAAACATACGGTACCAGCTCTGCAACTCTAGGAAAATTTTATGAGTAGACAGAATTCTCAGTATTAGAAAGTAAAAGACAAAATATCTTTCTTAGATGCACTAAAAGTCAACCAATTATCCTTATGTAACTTAGTCATATTTTAGTCTATAGATACTTTCGTTCTATATAGACGGTATGTAGAAATCTACGTCCGTTCCTATATCTCAATTCTTGCATCATAAATTTTAATTATAATTAATTTTCTAAATTTGCATAATTATCGAATTAAGATTGTTCCGCTTCCAGCTGGAATCATTTTAATGGGGAGAATGTCCTCACTTCTCTCTCGGATCCTTTTTACGACTGCCATTGCTGCTCATTACAGGATATATTTTAAAGAAGTGAGCGAGAAAATTAAATTCGGCAGGCTGGTATTTTAATTAGAAGCTGAAATGGCAACTTTTTAAACAGCGTTCAAGGATATGAAACGGGAAACAAAAGTAATCTTGCTTACTGCCTCGTTTCAAATTGGCTAGGCAATGTACTCTATGCTAGAAGATATACAAATCAGATGATCGTAAAAAGAAGCTCTTTTATTACCCGTATTACGCGAGTGGATATTCTGCTTTTGTTTGTACACCTTGTTATTAAAACGTTCTATTTATAAGACGCAGGCAAATAGTTTGTAGGATTACGCCCTCGCCGGACTTACTTGGTAAGTTTCGCCCGGTATAGCCCTGAAAGCACCAGAGCAGTGATGGGCGGATAGGAAAATATTGGCGTATCGAGTAGGGTTTTCACTGCACTTCTAGCTACCAATACAGATGGAAATGTATGCTGGCTAAAACGATCATTGCGCGACCTGTTCCGACGCGATCACTATACTGTACTACCGGACAAAATTCTAGATTCCGGACTGCTGATAGAAAAAACCCCTATAACACTATCCGACCTAGGATTCGAACCCAGGACCCCGTTATAGATGGGTATGTATTTAAAAGCAGATGGCGATGTCTACGTGGAATTACCAAATCGCTTTCATAAGGGTTCAATATTACAATCCGATCAGGTTACAAAATCTAACGCTAGTGCATCGGCCAACCAAACTACCGCATCGAACTACCAAAAAGTTTTATGATTCTAACATTATTCGATTCTTTCTGGGCCTTTGTAATGATCGTGGAATAAAGCATTAGTACTACGATTTATTAGCGATCCTAAAATTTAAAAAAAAAAAACGATACAAATCGTGCGCCGAGGATAAGGGGCAACACCTTGTGATAAAAAAAAAAGGATATACATTTTACAAAACATTTATTTCACAAACACGTATTTACAATATTTATATTAAACACAAGGCATTTTTTACAATTTGTGTGTGTATCTTAAAAACATAGTACCAGTTTACCACCGGATCACAATATAAAAGTGTATCAATATAATATTCACAATTTTAATTATGAAACCTCTTCCCTGTCAATTAACTAATAATGAACATTTAGGCAACTGTGTACATAGTACATATATTAAAGGACACTTATATTCAGGTAAAATAGTACTTAACAAATATGACATGACATACTAACAGCGTATAAATTCTTTAAATACAACTACAAACATAAAATTTTGTAAATGATTTTATGTTAATGGGATAG
Source organism: Phalera bucephala (assembly GCA_905147815.2). Classification (NCBI taxonomy): domain Eukaryota; kingdom Metazoa; phylum Arthropoda; class Insecta; order Lepidoptera; family Notodontidae; genus Phalera; species Phalera bucephala. The sequence goes on from LR990622.1 coordinate 18,897,373, forward strand.
TCAAGACAAAAGTATGTTACTCAGAACGGGCTCGTACCGCAATCCCTTTAATAAAGCTATTATAATGTTACATTGCTGTCAGGACGAGATGTGGATATACCTAATTTATAGCTCTGTCTCTATTTCTTAGCAAAGTAAGATTAAAATAATTTTACTAACACACTCGTATAGATTATACCCAAAGGGAATCCTGAACTAAATAGGACGTACGTTTAATCTTTTACGGAATCGCCAATAAAGGTGTGTACCATTTTGATACCAAACCAATCATTCGCCGAAAATAATAAATATTAATAGGGAAAGTACATCGAAGTGCCATATATATTTAAACTGTAATTTTGACGCGTTCACTGTAGACCATATTACCGCATATAACATTATACGGAACTACACATTAAGAAACCAATAAAAGATTTAAAGAATTAGAATGCAAACTCAATACACGAGGATAAGAATTTGCGGCATGTTTTTCGCTATCGTCATCAGATTATCTCAACAAACTAAAGTAAGCGACATCTGCAGTCAAATGCAGTTTTCTTTAGGAAATATTCGCGGTCGCTCAGTCATTCTCAGGCAGTAAAATAGAGGGAAAGACTGTCAGATTGTATCAATCGACAATACTAACCGTCTAATTTGTACGAGTAATCAAGCTCGCAAACATACGGTTTCTACTGTAAAATGCAGTCCACGAAGTTGTCGTTCCGAAATGGGCACTCAGGCAAGCGAAAATCACGCAGTCTATTCTCAATTATTGATTATTATGTACGAAGTACCAGAGAAACTATTTCAAACAAAAAATTGCATGCAAATACCCGCAGAGTTAGTGTTATCAGAGATAACAAAATCCTATGTTTCTTGAGTATTTCAGTGACGGGATATTTTTAAATAACCTGCGCTCGAACGTGAAGCACTTACACAAAGTGAGCTAGAGTGTATGCACTCTAACGCGTGCTACAAACAAAAATATTGTTGAGATGTCTTCTCTAACATGTCGTCCATAATATACCAATATTATTAACCCGTAACGTTTTACGCAGTTATCGTCACCGTGTGGTTCGGCAGCGGCGCGCGTAATCCGGCACGAGCTGGTGCAGCCAATGGGGCTGAATGGCGGACACGATAAGTATGTAGGTGCGGTTGCGCAGCAGCTCGGTGTGGAGCAGCGCCGCCGCATCACCGAGCGGTTCGACAGCGGCGCGCGTAGTCCGGCACGAGCTGGTGCAGCCACTGAGGCTGGATGGCGGACACGGTGAGCATGTAGGTGCGGTTGGTGTGCAGCAGCTCGGTGTAGAGAAGCGCGGGCGGCGGCGGGCGCGTGGCATGCAGCGCGCCGGCCGGATGCAGCGTCGCCGCCGCGCCGCCCGCTGTGCTGTACCGCGCCGCGCCGCGCGCGCAGCCGCCGGTGATGCCCGCGCCACGCGCCCACGCGCAGTTCGTGAACAGCCCGCACAGTAAACACTTCAGTAGCTGATACAACAAACAAACAAAAAAATACATTTTATTTACGTATCATCGCAGGAAATCCGTCACTACAATAATAATAATTAAATGGTTTATTGCTTGAGCGTGATGATATAGATAGATAGATAGATAGATAGATAGATAGATAGATATCGTAAATTCAATTATACACTCTGTTAGCCCATGGTCAATAATACCGAACCTATTAAAGGCATAAAAAGTTTAAAATCATACATCAAATCATAAAATTAAGTACTTAAATTAATAGACTGAACGCCATATATATATATATATATATTTTTTTTTAATTTCTTATGAGTAATTATCGACAAAGGATGTCTCGAATATGGATGTTTTCGGTTCCAAAACAAGATTTTATCGGTCACTACACGCAACTAATAATTTAAAGATTGAACAAATTATCATCAGCACCAGAGGCGCCTTAAATCTTAGAGGTTACAACAATATTTGGAAATTATGTGAGTTAAATACAAGCAATTTCAAATACCTGATCGTATGCCTGACCGCAACTGGATACCGTCATATTGAGCTTCTGACAAATGGCAAGCAATTGTTGACGCACCTCACATGCGTACGTCAAATTTTTATGATTAAGATAATTTTCTTTACACCATTGCTGAAACAAACAAATATACAATGTTTAAGTCAACGTTCAAACATAAAAATATTTTGATACTTGTTTCTGCCTGCGACTTCGTCTGCGTTAACTTTAGATAGGAACCTTACATTTTTTCGGGATAAAAAGTATGTATCCAGTATTCAGATAAACTGTGTGCCAAAATTTCATCCTAATCCGTTTAGCGGGATTGAGCAACGAACATAAACATCTAAACATACAATCTTTCACATTTACAATATTAGTAGGATAAGTGAATCCTGGGTTTAGTAATGAATAAACAACAAGAAAATATTTTTAGTCTGTCGATTTAAGTATTTAACTCATGCTACGGCCGAACCAAAGTTCAGTTCGTTCAGCCGCGTCCACGGTGGCGTGGACGGTGGCGATTAGTACGTGTGCGTGTGTATGTGTGAATGATCTACACTGTGGGCGCGAGCCATCGCGGGCGCGGCCGTTATAGCTTCACCGGACAAGAGGGCGAGCGTGCAACCACTACGCTCGAGCCAGAAGGGCAAGGTGGCAACTAGCTCAAGGGCGCCTTAAGGAGGAAACGCCTCGGCTTGGGCAGTCGCTAAGAAATGTGCACACCAACGAGACCAGCGTCCTACACGCGCTATCCTGCAATCATGTGGAGATACTAATCGCCACCTTAATAGCCGCCAGTGAGGCCACCGCGGCCGTGGCTGAACGCGTTGGTTTGGCTAACTTTAATGTAAACAAATCAATAAGACTTTTAAATGCACTGTCTTTTCAAAATACGTTGTACCTAAATTAAAAGATACGATAATTACCTATTTCACTGTTGAAAAATTAACTATATAATTTATTTTAAAAATGTCTTAATATTTTAATACCATTTCTTACTTAAATACCTAAGAAGGCAGATTTACAATGGTTAACCATCCACATCACCACGCTAGATCCTCTGCAGGGTAGGCAGAAAGTACAGAGTTCCAACAGTTTCTTTCCTTACAGACCTCTCTGGCTTTCTAGAATATCGTAGTTCATCTCATACACGCTTACTGGTTATGATAACGGTATAACGGTTAGCTTTAAAAAATCTTACCTTTTTCAGTGGAGCTTTACAAAAAGCTTTAAATACATTTAGAAGAGTAATATGATCACCAAGAGGCGATACAAACTTCTGTTTCATCTTGACGGCTTCCTCCCGCTTATGCATAGGCGTATGAAACAAGTTCTCGCTTGATAACACTGCTATTACACTCAAAGCCTACGGAAGAAAACATGTTCAATAACACCATTTAATAAATGCAATAATTTATCTTAATACACAAGTGCGATTCAAATAAGAATAGGAATGAACCTCTGCCAACTGTTTTGAAAAGCAAAAAAAAACATGGTCAGGTGGAGATTCGTAACCCGAACGATGTCCCACTTTATATCGTGCTCCGCATGAGCTAATTAATACCTGTACTCAGTAGGACTTGATGGCTGCCTCCGACAATGCAGTCATGTGGCCGCATTCTGGGCTGCTTCCATATAACTATAGCATGTTTGTTGCCGAAACGCTTAGAAGAAGAACTGTCTTGAAAAGTTGGAACCGACGTTTAGCAAAAAAGGATATTATTCTGCGCCCATACATGATTTACCCCAGAACCAACCGCAATAAAAAATACTTGTACGATTTCAAATTACCCATAAATTTTCTTGAGGCATTTATTATTAAACGGACAAGCGGGGGAATTGCAATATTGCACAAAAAGTATTAGATTTTGAGGTTATAATTCAGTACATATGGGGTTATATTGTATGTTGACATGCAGTAAAGATGTCAGCTATTACGATACAAGTACTTAGAATAATTTGAAATATTCGTTTTAGATTGCAAATTGTCTGTTAGCCATTATGTTAATAAAATAGATAAATAATTATGGCATGGGTCAAATGTTTGTTGGTTCTGGGGCAATTTTCGACAATGTCCTTTTCATGTTTTTTTCGTGAGTGTGTGTGTGTGTGAATGATCTACGCTGTTGACCGCGGAGCCTTTACAGCTTCACCCGACAAGAAGGCGAGCGTGCAACCACTACATTCGACAAATTTTCACGCTTAAAGAATTATAACTCTTACATTAACGAAGTTAATACTTTTAACTGATTCATTTTAGCTGACTTGAAAAGACGACATAATATGTTGGAAGGACAATCCTATTCTTATTTGGGTTGCATAGAGGTTCTAAACAGTGATTACCTTTCAAGTTACCCAAAGCAATGATAGAACATCTACTGCTTGTGCAAATATAAAATAAATGTATTATAGTTAAGATTTTTATCACGTTATTTTTTTAATTTTTATTTCTCTATAATTTGAGTTGTCTATACACCATAGTAAAATCAGAACAAAAAATATTTCATGAGTAATAGAGCACCTACCTCATCTAAGCAGTTGAAGTCGGGCGCAGATAATATAACTTTAGAATATTTGGGGTCAATGGGGAACATTGACATTTTTTTCCCGAGAACTGACAGCTTGGGATTCACGTCATTATCAATGGCACCTAAAAATACAAGGAAGAGAATTATCATACGCCCCATTGCAGAGACGTTCTTTAAATTTTAACTTTAAATTTATTTGACTTTACAAATAAAGACAAATGCATTCATTAGTGATAATGGCAATTTATGTAATTAATTGTAAGTGATGATCGGTCTGAAACTGAGTGTTCGTGTGTTAGGAAGACATTCGTTTAGCGGATAAAGTGATAATATATTAACCTAGTTCCTTGAGTAACGTTAACGATGCCTTGATTGAGTCTCGGGGCGGAGCGTCGATCAAAGGGAACGTAGTGGGCTCGACGCCCGCGGCTATCAACAGCAACATCGTTGACGCGAGCGGACATCTGTAAATAAATAAAATTAATCACGCTTGTTATTCTCAAACTACACTAAAGTGATCTCCAAATATATCAACATTAGGTACCATACTAAGTAGCACACAAGCTACTATATTTGTATGTCTGTTGATGACTGAATCATTTATTATAATTACATATTTTGTTTATTTACAAATTCGTTTGGGATATTTTCATAGCAAACGTATCATTTGCGGGAAAAACGTTCTTCATTCTGATATTTAGATAAAAACAAAGTGCTGCCGAATTTCTACACCTCTTTGGTCTCTCTATGGTCTTTTCGGAATGTTGACATAATGTAAAACAGGTACTAAGTGTGTAATTCTATGTAATCACATGTGTAAATCTAAATGACAGCTTAGTCCAGTAGTAAAGAGTTTAAGCCGCTTCACCCACTGAATCAAATAGTCGCGGGTTCGATACCCGCACGGGACCAAACTTTGTGACCCAATACTTGTTTCGGTCTGGATGTTCGTGTATGTAAATGTCATATTTGTAAACGCACCCATGACAGAAATAATACCTGATATGAGATCAATCAATCAATCAATATTTTATTTGTCAAGTATAGGTACAATACATTTTGTTGTTATATATATATATACTATAAAGATCTCTATACTTTGCCTGTGAGGCGTACAAATGTCAGTGGTTAAGATAATTAATTGTAGTTACAATTATAATGTCACAAATATTCCTTGTTAATCGGTGTTATGTTATCATCAATAATATATATTAATTACCTAATAGTTCACTTTATACATTTGTCATTTATAAAATCATCTACTGAGTAATAGCATTTATTGATTAATAGCAATGTCAAGGTCTTTTTAAAATTATTTATATCCATGATCTTAATCCGATTTGATAAAATAAATAACTGCTGCCATGCCTAGAATACTCTTCCGTACCAATGCGGTTTTACATTTACGGGTACAGATATCATTTTTGTACTGATTTCGAATTGGGACTGTGCGCAAAGTAGACACGGTTTCAAATTGTTTAATGTTTTCTTTTACAAACAACGCAACTTGTAGAATATATAAGGACGGCACAGTTAGAATTCTAAGTTCTTTGAAAGCTGATACACAACTCTCTCGCGTATTCAGACCACACATCGATCTTATACACCTTTTTTGGGATTTAAATATTGATTGTCGATCGGTCGAGTGACCCCAATACATTATACCGTATCTTAAAATTGATCCCACTAGACCATGGATGCAATTAATAAAGAGTCTCTGTTAATTTTCTTTGAAAGTTGAAACAAGGCGTATGCGGATTTATTTAGTTTCTTGCATGTCTCTTCTATATGTGTTTTCCATGTTAACTTACTATCTATAAACAATCCTAAGAACTTTGTAGTATTTATCTGTTCTACATTAAGGCCTTTGTGGTTAATATTACGGTCCGGATGAGTTATTCTTTGATAGAAATGCACAATTTTTGTTTTATTTAGATTAATTAGTAAATTATTATTATTAAGCCAGTTTATAATGTCTGAAAGCGTGTTATTAATGTAATTTACATATTCATCTGAATTGTCGCATTTTACAATAGCAGTGCTGTCATCTGCGAAGAGAATCATTTGTTGTTGTACCATTTTTGGAAGATCATTTAAGTAAATCAAAAATAACAATGGACTTAGCACACGCCCTTGTGGTACACCGTATTTAATAGGCCTTGGTTCCGATAGATAGTAAGATTCCATTTTTGTATCTTTACAAAATCTAGATATTTCTGTGTATTGAATTCTGTTGGCCAAGTAAGATTTAAGGAGTTTCAGCATTTGTCCTCTAATACCATACCCATGTAATTTATTTAATAATATATCGTGATTCACGAAGTCAAATGCTTTGGTCATGTCAGTAAAAATTGCACATATTGGAATTTTATTATCTACTGCGGTTAATATTTTATTTAGAAAATCAAATATGGCCATGTTAATTAAAGTATTTTGTCTAAATCCGTATTGTTCCCTACAAAGTAGATTAAATTTATTCATGTAAGCGTATATATTTTTATATATTATTTTTTCAAATATTTTTGATATACTAGAAATTTTAGCGATTGGTCTATAGTTTTTTATTTCTGCTTTGTCTTCTTTCTTGTGCAATGGCTTGATAATAACTTTTTTCAAAGGTTCTGGGTATACCCCGTTTATAGTCATAAGATTGATTATATGTGTCAAGATAGGTGCTATGGTTTCATTAACATATTTTATTACTGTAGTTGACACTCCATCGCATCCTACGGTACCTGTGTTTTTTAGCGATTTTATAGTTGAAATTACGTCTTCTTTTAAGATAGGTGGCATAAACATGGAATGAGATGTCAAATTATCGAATTTGTACTTTAATTCAGTCAGATTTAGTGTTATTTTCTATTTCGTCGATAAAGTAGTTATTAAATGCATTAGCTATGTCGGTAGGATCTGTTAATATAATGTCATTATTGTTAATTTTTAAAATTTGTTCGTTAGGTATACATACTTTAGATTTATTTATTACTTGCCAGACAGCTTTATGTTTGTTATTTGAAGTTTTTATAAAATAATTATTCTGTGCTTTTTGTGTCAGCTTTACAATCTTTTTGTAAATAGATGTGTACTTTTTGAAATTTAATTTATTTTTTGTTGTAGGATTAAGTCTGTACCGCCATAGTAATTGTCTTTGTTTACTGCTGCATTTCTTTATTCCACGCGAAATCCATTTAGTTTTTTTTTAACTTTTATTGATATAATTTTGTTCGGAAAACATTATTTATAAAGTAATAAAAAAGTTTCCATAAAATTCATGTATGCTTGATTTACATCTTGTACGGTATAAACATCCATGATTGATTGATTGATTGATTGATTGATACGGCTCATAATACCACTCGTATTCGCGTTTTTGATTTACCTGACGATCTCCGGCGTGTGGTGCGGAGGGCGGGCGGCGAAGTCGTGCGCGGTATACAGTCGGTAGGCGGCGCCCGCGGCCGTCCGCCCGGCGCGGCCCGCGCGCTGCCAGCCCGCCGCCTGCGAGCTGGCGCGCACAGCCAGACGCTCCGCGCCCGTACTCGTGCACCACGTCCTGCCGGGTTACCACAACCCCTTTAGTAGGGATCAGTCGCCTTAAGCATATCCAGAGAAGGGCAAAATATACAACAATACGATTGCATTTTGTAATATTCAGTCATAATTCAAGATTAAATGTGTAATCGTAATCGTTGAAGATTACAAAATGTAAATGTAATCATTAATACACCATCACGCCATGGCAATGGGTAGATAAATTATAGTACGCACACGCACACACACATTTGACAAATCTTGAACAAATTATCAAATAATCGAACACTGGGATCACACACGCACGCAATAGTACGGACTAGAGCTGCTTTTAGGCGCAATTTTTGTTAGCAATGCTAGAAAAGTTTTAATCTAAGCTTATAGTTTATGTGTGTGTTTGAGTGATATACGCTGTTAGCCGTGAGGCCTTTACAGCTTCACCGGACTTAAGGGCGAGCGTGCAACCACTACGCTCGAGCCAGAAGGGCAAGAGGGCGACATACTCGAGGGCGCCTCAAGGAGGTACGGCCTCGGTTTGGACAGTCGCTACGGGGGGAGGGGGTGTAATTAGTGCACCGGTCGGCGGGCTAGGGGATCTACGACTTCGTCGTCGTCGTGCGTAACCGGAGCGAAAAGAAGCGATGTCAAAGCATCGATGGGAACGGTGAGAACACGTCGCGGCCCGCGGTAGCGGCAGGGGTTGGGTTCGTAGTCGGCGGCGGCTATGATTAGCGGATTCGCATGGGAAGATGCATTCGCGAAGTGTCGAGTTTTCGCCTTTTTAATATAAGCGCGAATAGATTCGAGACCGAGATCGGAGTGGTTATAGTTTATGGTACCGGCAAGCAAGTAGGTAGTATTTTGCCTATAAATAAACAATCTAAATGTGGCAAAGAAATTGCAAACATACATAATTCAATATAATGCATTTATAAATTACTATATAAGAAAACACACCTTTCCTTCACAACACCCGTGTCAATAACACACTTGATTCGTGGAATGGTCACAGAGGCCTCAGCTATGTTGGTAGCTAATACTATCTTTCGAGTTCCCGGAGGTGTTTCGTTCCACACTTGTAGCTGTTTCGCTGCAGGAAGGCCAGCATACAATGGACATACTCTAATTGGGGGACCTGTAGCTTCCTGGAATGATAATGTATATAAAAGAAAACCATTAATATATTTGTAGTAGATTAAAGGTTAAAGTCCAAAAAACTGCCTGGAAACCAGGAGCACAAGTATGGATATGGTCTTAGGCGGCATCCATTAATTATGTAAGCTCAAAATGGATGTGAGGAGTTCAGTAAAATCTCATCAAATCTCATTTAAACCAAGGGATCTCATAACTTGACTTAACATGAAAATCTAACGTCGGCTTTTGAAAAACATTGCTTTTACTTTTCTTAGAGTATCCCATTTTGCTCCCATCCCATTTGCTAAAAAAACTGTCAAGCGCTATTAAAAACATTTATTTCGCGAATTTAGTATTTTAACAACTAGAGCGTAAATCTCACTTAATAGGGACGGGGGTCCCACCAAATCTCACAAAATCTCACCAAGGGAAAGGGTGGAGTCCAAATTAAAAGTAAAGCGGCTCACATAATTAATGGCTGCCCGCTTATTCCGAATTATTTCGATTCAATCATCGACAATGCTACAGTTCGCTAAAACTACCATAAAAATAAAATCTTAGTAAAAACTAGAATAAAATTACGATTTAGCGCAGTGGTTAAGAGCTTAAGCCACTCCGCCCATTGTGTCTAATAGTCACGGGTTTGATTCCCGCACGGGACAAATCTTTGTGTCGTCCACAATTATTTGTTCCGGTCTGGGTATTTGTGTATGTAAAGTTTCATGTTTGTAAACGCACCCATAACACAGGAATAAATCTAAGAGGCCACGTTTTAAAAAAATAAAAAAACTACAGTTGCTAATTACTATTAGGTATAGATGCATACATGTATCCAAATGCGGCAAGTTTTTTGGCTGTCGTTTTGTATTTGATTTGTAATCTAATATAAATAATATACAGTCGAACCTGGATAAGTGAGAGTTCAAGGGACCACAATCTCCTTCTTGCTTATGGAGGTTTATCACTAACCTGAATTTTTAGCTTATAGAAGTACAGAAATGGCCATTATCACTCATAGAGGTTAAATAAATGACACAGTAAAGAAGCAGTGAATAAATGTATGTATGTTTTTTATGACATAAATTTATAATAAACCTTACACTTCTATTTTAAAAAATCCATTATTTTTTTGTAATTCTTAAATTTTATCAAATATTGTCTTATCAACAACCGCCGAGTACTCAAAAAACTGGTGTATCATTTCTAGCATTCAAAATTCCTTGGTTCTTTGGAATATTCTCCACTTCTGTAACGAACCTTTCTTCGCTATTGACATTAGTCAACTGCAGTAAGGTAGTAAACATTGATAAAAATAAGGGCCAAATGTGCACAAAGACAATGTAACTACCTAAGTTCTCCTAAATTTTAGAAAACAAACAGTATGGCTGCTATTTATGACTCACTGTCAAATTCATAGAAATTTAACAATGTGTCATAAACATAAATAAATAGCAACCGCCAGTGTGCGTACATGCTCGATTATCGCTTATAGAGTTATAGATAAGTAGTCTCAGTTATAGAGGTCCACGCACAAATATCTGAGTGCCCACGACTCTCTTATAGAGGCTTCTATTTCTCATACATAAAGGTTTTAGAGGCTAACAATGACGGAACTAGGCAATTACTTTCACTTGAAGAGTTTTCTCGCTTACCCAGTTCTCACTTACTCAGGTTTGACTGCATTTATATATAGTTTACTCACTTTTGCAATCTGTTTGATATTGTACATAACCGTTTCTATTTCTTCTTGTCCCGTCAAAAACACCAGGAAATCATGACTAAAAGAAAAAATTAGATTAAAATATTGAATGAACAAGAGTACAAACACATGTTAGACAGACTGCCAATAACAAATGTGGAATAAGCCTTACTTAAAATTGATTAAAGTGCAGGTGTTCTCGTATATTTTATATACATGATTCATCATGTCACTTCTCCTGCATGGCACTGAAATTACATTGAATTTAAACCGCTTAGCAGGCAGATTAACATGCTTCATAAATGTAAGTAAACCATAATAATTTTAATAATCAGAATAAATACTAACTTTGCTGGTGTTGTCCCATGCAGTTGAAATATTGTACATACGGCAGCATACTGATAATCATCCTGTTTCATCTTAGAGTGATATATAGTCACAGGGTAAGTCCTTCCTTCTAAATAAATTACAGAACAATTGTTGAAATATTTTCTAAATGCATCCACGTCCATAGTAGCGGACATAATTATTATCTAAAACAAAAAAATAAAAAACACACATACTTAATTTAAGTGATTTTCTATACTAGATCCATATATCATCAGCTGAAAAACGTCCACACAAAGGCGTCCCCCAAATATCACCATGATAACAGGCTTAGGCTCAATTTTAAAATAAGAGTTATTAATCTATCTATATCATCATGCCAGTTCCCTTCCAGGGTAGGCAGAGAGCATAAAATTTCAACAGGCTCCTTCCTTATAGATCTCTCTGGCTTCCTTACGCTAGTTCGTCTCATATACGCTCGCCGGTTATGGAGACTCTTGACTTGCCCTTCAGATAAGGCACGGTCTATTTTGGAGTTATTAATATTCACAAATTATGTTTGCCACACCAGTTAGTACATAGTAAGTGTTATAAGACAATCTTGATGAAGTTTGGAAATGCAGACTAAGTGATCTGGATGTGAAGTCTAGATCTATATATCTAAACATATAATAAAACTGTAACCGAGACGAATCTGTACATTAAATACTTTTTGAAAATTTTAATTGGGGTACATTTCCTTATCGATATAGAGGCCAGAGGCCGATATTTTTTTTAAATTATTGTTTATCTGTCTGACTGTCGGTCTGTCTGTCTGTCTCTTCAATCACACGAAAACTACTAAATGGATTTTAATTAAATTTGGTATGGTAATAACTTATACGAAAATAACAACCAATCTGAGATTATCGCCGAATAAACCATAAAACTTTATTATTTTTATAATTGTTAGTCTGGAGCTGCAATGTTAAGTTAAAATGCATGGTGGTGCCTACACATGGATTCCTCCATGAACTGATATTGGACTCAGGTTCATCTCCTCACGAGAAACTCTTGGGTGGTTAAAAGCACTCACCTGAAATTGTGCATACACATTTGAACACTCAAAAAATGATTTTGAGCATGAGCCGATGATGCATTTAGGATTGTCTCTTCTGGAGAGTTATCTTTAAGGATGAATGGCCCAGACACGAAACTTTGTATATTCATTTATTTAAGATACCTAAACATGATCAAGAATGAACTGTATATTCTTACGAGAAGACTGACAAAGCTTTGTTACATCATAGCTTGTAATGTACGTTTTTTAAATACTTTTACGCCAGCTAACGATCTTTGTCAGGGTAGTAAAGGTTTAATTCAGCCATTTTACCAATAATTATATAATAAATAGATGAACTGGTAATCCTTCTCAAATAGAAAGTACCCGAGGAACTTAGTATGAAGGTGACTTAGGTCTCAAGAGTTATGCTATCTTGCAAAGACCTCCCTATGTCAAATTACAAAATAAACGCATAAGCAGCCGCGGGTAACACCTAGTTCAAAATATACCGAGTCCATCATTATTATATACTTTTCAGTACTCATACTTTTTATAATCTTTCTATTAAATACTGATGTATTTGTATATATAATCATGAAAGATACATTGCAGGCTAGACAGAGGGTACAAATTTCCTAAACATTCTTTCCATACATACCTCTCTGGCTTCCTCCCCTCTCCTAGTTTGTCATTACATCATGTGATTATACTAAATGATCAGAGATATTTTTTAACATAATATTACCTTTAATGGGTTCATTTTCTTTTCATTTCTTTCTTTTTGTGCTAATTTTACAATCCCAAACAGAACATCAGTGCTCACTGTACGTTCATGTGCTTCATCTAATATGATTATAGAGTATTTTTTGAGCAGCGGATCAATTATTGCCTCCCTGAGCAACATGCCATCTGTCAAATATTTCAACTTAGTTCTTGGACTCGTCACATCCTCAAACCTCACTGAATAACTGAAATAAGAACATATAATTTACAATTACATTTTCAAAACGTTAAATTTGTCTTTTTATGCAAATAATCCTACTAATATGATAAATGAGAAAGTTTGTATGTTTGGATATTTGTTACTCAATCATGCAAAAAACAGCTGCATGGATTTTGACGAAATTTGTTACACAGATAGATTATTACCTGGATTAACAACTAGGATACTTTTATCCCAGAAAAATGTTAGGTTCCTATCTAAAGTAAATGCAGACAAAGTTGCAGGCAGAAACTAGTACCTATAACATAAAATGCATACCCAACAATAGATCCTATTTCTGTATTCATTTCACTAGCAACTCTAAGAGCAATTGTGATAGCAGCAACCCTGCGAGGCTGTGTCACTGCTATGGCACCTGCACCTTCAAGACGTTGCTCATGAATCAGTTGTGGTATCTGAGTAGTCTTTCCGCTGCCTGTTTCTCCAATTAGTATCATAGTGTCATTTTTCTTGATCTCTTCCAAAACTCTAAAATGAAAAATTATGTTTTATTTTAATTCTTAAATGAATTGTTGTGTGTAAATCATCTATGCTGTTGGCCATTGACCTTTACCGCTTCACCATGTAACAGGACAGAGTGCTATAACTATGCTCCATCAAGAATCACAAGGGGCAACTAGATCAAGGGTGCCTCAAGGAGGAAGGGCCTTGGTTTAGACTGTTGCTATGGGAAGGGCATATACTAGCTGTCTAACCATGGAGCTTTGGACAGGCCGGCTATTGTGGGTGTCCCAGCATAAGCCTACATGTGTGTATTGCTGTAAAATACATATATGCTTTAATACTTGCCTGGCTCTGACCATATACACAGGCAACTGTCTCCTTTCTTCCTGTAATTTTTGACTAGGTTCTTGCGCATCCTTATTTTCTTTAACAACCATACTATTTTGTCCATTACTTATAATCCTATTGCTATATTCATTTGATAATCTAATCTTTTTAACTTTCAGGTTATCAATCATCTGTTTCCTTTTGACACCGTTATTGTTTACAACATTTCCTACACCAACTGAGTTGTACTTCGAATCCATCTTTGCTTACACACAATCAAAACATTTGTGTAAAAAACTTGTGTGCCAGTGATGCTTTTAAATGCTCAGTAACCGTTGATTACAGGCTAACCTTTGATATAGTGAATACATTTCTTCAATATACAAAAAAGCGTAACTGGACATCTTGACAGTGCCGATACCTTAAAACCTTTAGTTCTTTGAGGATTTATTATGACACTACCTTCGAGTTGAATGGTAGTAAAAATAAATTAATAATATAACTATGCAAGGCCAGCAAAGAATTCATAACACAACAAAATAGATAACTTCTTCGATGACATCTATGTCTTCACTCACACGCGCGCTCCCTTTTTTGACGTATGTCAAAGACGCACGTGTAGAGATACGGATCCAACCATGGATTAGGGGTGAGCTATACTAGGTGAAATTTAAAACCTGTTACACCTGTTCCTGTTACACTAAAATAACAGTCCCAAAAACCTGTAAAAAAATTAAAACAGCCTGTTAATTTCTTGTAGTAAGTTACAGTCGTAGTTAGAGTAATATGTGTAGCAACCGGTAAGTATAACTGTGACAATATAGTTCTACCAATTTTAATTTTAAATTAAAATCTGTAACCTGCTTTAAGTAATTAGGTTCTTTACTAAAATAGAAAAAGCTCATGTTTCTTATAGAACGGCCAGCTCATGTTTCTTATATTCCAGGCCGAGATGGCGGGACGAACTGGACAACTTTTTGAAAGACTGGCCTGACATGGCAACGAACAGAGAGGAGTGAAAAAACTGGATTGAGGCCTTTGCCCAACAGTGGGACACAAATGGCTCATAATAATAATAATTACATAAGTACATATTGCAACATTAAAATATATAAAAAATGTAATGTTTAAATTCAAGATACGTTCGGAAACGTTGATGATACAGAAAATAAGTACAGTGCACAGATTTAAACATTAATGATACGCATTACCTCAATTTAATTTGAATTTAAAAATTGCATACTCTGCCTTGTTATTACATTTTGGAACAGCTATAAATGTAAATTTTTGAAATAACATGGGTTTTGAAAGGGAAAAAACCAGAACAAATATATGGATTGTGGTTGCTAACGATGTGCTGGAACAAGTGAATGGGTTTGTATATCTTGGATGTGCCTTCAGTAAGGATGGGAAATACACCGCTGACATAGAGAGAAGAGTGAGTGCAGGGAACAGGGTAAATAGTGCGATGGGAAAGCTACTTAGGAGCTGGCACTTAAGCCGAAAGGCGCAGCTGGCCATACATAACAGAGTTCTTGTCCCATCGCTGTTATATGGTAGCGAGAGCTGGGTATGTGAGAAGGAGAATGAAAGTAGGATAAATGCGGTAGAAATGCGAGCCCTGCGGAAGATGTGCGGAATGAAGCTGACAGGCCGCATTAGCAACAGCGTAGTAAGAAAGCGAGTAGGTATGAAAGATAGTATTGGTGTGAAGATGAGAAAGGGCATGCTCCGTTGGTTCGGGCATATAGAAAGAATGCCAGATGAAAGAATGACAAAACAGATATACAATACGAAAGTGGAAGGATGCAGGTACCAGGGAAGACCTAGACTATTTTACCACAACCAAATAAACCGAGTCTTATCCGAAGGACAAGTCAAGAGCCTCCGTAACCGGCGAGCGTGTATAAGACGAACTATCAGAGTGGAGGAAGCCAGAGATGTATGTAAGGAAAGTACCTGTTGGAACTCTGTACTCTCTGCCGGGTAGGCAGAGAGTACAGAGTACCGCAAGGGATCTGGCGTGATGATAAAGATAGATAGAACATGGTAAAACGAAAAATATATTGTGTTAGTAGTTTCCAAACGTAAATACTGGAACAGTTTGCTCCATAGTTACTTTCTGTGACTGTTACATAATACGTATAGTATCTCTTTTTATATATGGAAAATGCTATATGCTAGAATATATAAGAGATTGTGACAACCAATATTGGAACAGTTGTCGTCTCTTTCTGTCTGTTGCAACTTTCATAAGCTAGAATATATAAGTGCTTGTGACAAATATATTGGCTTAGCCCGTGAACCCTTTGGAACAAGTTCATCTCTTTCTAACTACAGTAACTAACAGTGACAAGAATGAGCAACAGCTTGTAACGGGCGTGTTTTGTTATTTTGGCGTATGTATGACTCATTAGGAATAGGAGCAGTTATAGCGATATGACTGTAACAGTTACAAGCTGTTACTTTTAAATACTTGTTAAATTTACCTGTTACGATAAATATAACTCACTCCTACCATGGATCCCACCAAAAACATTTTCATGTAAAATGTTGCCAAGACGAGACCAGACCGCACTGTCAAAAAGTTATCAGATCTCATGTAGAGCCAAGCTTCTAACTCTACACGCCGTAATAGAGAATGTGCGTGTATTTTTTTTTATACTTTTAAAAGATAGATTACTTCAAAATATAACTGCAAAAAAAATTTAAGCGACAAAAACAAAATGAAAAGGGCAAAAAAAAAAATTTTGAAGATAGCAAACAGATAAGCGCACTTTAAACGCCCGCCATTTTGCCGTGACGTCAAAGTCTATAAAAACAATCAATTAGTAAACAGCTGTAGAAGTATTTTATTCTGTAATTTATTTTTATTTTGTATTTTGCGACTATTATACAATGGAACAACACTGTGTTGTGCCTAGGTGTAAAAATACAATAAGAAATGAACCCGATAGGTGCGGACATAAAGAGAAAGTGGTGTAAAATCAGAAAAAGAGACATGGTATCTCCATCAACTTGTTTATATTGCTGTGAAGATCACTTTAACGTAAGAATTAACTTAAATAATTTAAACTAAAATTTTGTCTGTGTGTAAATCGACAACAAAAAATAACAATTAAAATAACTCAATAGCAAACATCCAATAAATATGCACTTGTTGACAGTTGTATTGTAGACTTTGACGTCATATTCGATCTGACCAATAGCGTGGCGTTCCAGCTACTTTGAATTTCCCACTCATTTTTTGTACTTTCAATAATTATTGTCTTAATAAAAAAGTAAAGTTATTAAAGAAATATTGGTATAGACACTATTCTAATGCGATAAACTTTGTAAAAAAAATATTTGACCCTTATTTGAATTTCACGCATATTCCCTATTCTACAAGCCCTAACTTCACAAACTCTACACCTTAGTCAAAATATGTGGCTTGGCCGTTTCGTTACTACAAGAACTATTATATAACAGAAAAGTAATGAACAGTAAGAAGTAGAATATATACGGTAACGAGATACGGAAAAAGGATCGATTTCGCATTAGTATTACTTTTGTTTCGGTGCCAAATGACTTCTATAATCGGGCATGTTTGCGATATTTAACAGAGAATTGATTCCTTCATTCTGACGACTGCTTATTTATCACACTTTGTAATGACCTGGATTGAAACAAGATTGAAACAAATAGCTAAAGTCAGTAAGGCTTTATACCTTAGTACCCTGGCTAGAACTGACCAGCTGTCATCCATCAGTAAATCAGATTTATGACGAGGCTGTATGGGCTTGACCACTTTGCCTTTCCCAGAAGATGGGAAAATAGAAAAAAAAATCAGCAAATCATTGACAGAGAGCGTTGCCAATTTGTGGTGAATTCCCCAAATCGCGGGGAATTTCATGTAGATTAGGGATTTAATGGGGATTTTTATATATTAGGCTAAAAATGAAAAATGATTCAATATACATTACTTGTTTCTATTCTCTAACTAAATTATGTCCTGGGAATATACAGGGTGCGATCGGGGTGCCACCTCCTGGAAAAAAGATGAGGTTTTGTCACGCGGGATCAATTTAAATAAATGGAAGAGATTTAATATTGAGAATCTTGTTTTATGCTATATGGCTAAAAGATTTCGGAAAATATATTTTTCTTCACGCCTTTTTATTTCATCTTTATTTTACTCAAACTATTACCTATAAGTAGAGAGTATTTAACACATGGCTCTTTTAAAGCTTTTTTCGCAAGTATTAGGTGACATGTGACAAGGAGCTACTCGAGTTGCGTTTATATTTTTCCCATTTCAGTTTATTTTCTAACTAGTATCTGCCCGCGACTTCATCCTCGTTCACTTTAGACTTACATTTTTCCAGGATAAAAAGTATCCTATGTATTAATGCAGGTAATAAACTATCTGATTTCCTATTTTAGCCATAAAATATAATTTATTAATGTGCTACAACGACTCATTATGGGCTAGTTCATTATTTATAAATAATACATAAATACAGATAATTTTACAAGAAAGACACCTGAAAAAATACCCTGAGACAAACTAATTTTGTGGGGAATTTGATGGGAATCGGAATATTGTTCTTCACCTAGATTGACCTAGATTTTTTGGGGAAGTCGGAGGATTGGCGTTGGCAACCCTGGTGACAGATGATAATGACAAACGCAGGTGGCGAAAATAAATAAAAAATCCAAATCTCAGACTTAGGTACTATAGTTCCAGAGTTGTCTAAAGTGGCATGTACTAAACAACATCCATAATAATGATCTACAAAATATTTACTAGCAATGTATTCAGTAAGCAAGGGTTGTCCCAAATTCGGCATTATGCAAATAGTCGTAATCCCTTTAAAAAAACCATGGATGTACTCTCAAGTGATCTGCCCTCAATACTAAGTACCAAGAAAAAAGGAACCGTGGTATATCCAGAACATGCTGATGTGGTCATAATTGGAGGCGGATTCATAGGATCAGCTGTTGCCTATTGGCTAAAAATGAGAGCCGGAACCGGCCTTTCAGTAGTCGTACTAGAAAAAGATTTTACAGTAAGTTTTACTCAAATATTTTCTCGCCAATATTTCTAGTGTTCTATACATAAAGAAAAACTGGCACTCTGGTCAGAATTGGTCACAGCCATTTCTTTGAAAACCATGACCAAGCACCACCACATTTGAAATATATTGTTATCATCATCTGATGATCTTTGCTTTGAAGTCACTTCACTTATTTTTGAATGATAATATTTATTAACTAAAATCATCTGAACAGTCAGTTGGGTAAAAACCAATTATGTAGGTTTGTCAGGCTACGGAATTGGATTTTACTTATACCCACTCTATATTTTAAAACCTGTAAGTTTATGCATGAATTCTGAACTCAAAAATGAAGAATAACTAGCATGTGTATCAAACTAACAACTTTTTAATATTTCCAGTTCAAGGGAGTACAAAGAAATATCTCCTTAGGTACACTGACACAGCATTTTTCATTACCAGAAAATATTAGTTTATCACAACATGCAGCTGATTTTATGAGGAATATTAAAGAAAATGTACATAAAGATGTTGATATAAAATTTATCCCAACTGGTTCTATAGTTCTGGCAAGTGAGAAATATGCTGAAAGATTAGAACAAAATGTTAGTCTGCAAAATGAACTTGGTACAAGAAGTATAATATTAACAGCAAAGGATATAAAGGAGAGATACCCATGGATTAATACCGATGATGTCAAATTAGGCAAGTAACAACTGATGTTTTTATAAACTTGGTACTATCATGGAATATTTTAAACATGTAGATCTTTATGATTTTAAACATGTAGATCATAATGATCTACATGTTTAAAATATTCCATGATAGTCATCATCATCATGCCAGATCCCTTACGGAATAGGCAGAGAGTACAGAGTTCCAACAGGCTCTTTCCTTACATACCTCATGGTAAGATAGTCTAGGTCTTCCCCGGTACCTACATCCTTCCACTTTTGTATTGTATATCACTTTTGTCATTCTTTCTTCAGACATTCTTTCTATATGCCTGAACCAACAGAGCATACCCTTTCTCATCTTTACACTGATACTACTCTTTCATGCCTACTCTCTTTCTTACTACGCTGTTGCGAATACGGTCGGTCAGCTTCACTCCGCACATCTTCCGCAGATTAAAATCAGTTTTTGTTATTTTTACAATTTTTAGGTCGATCTATCTATAACCTCACGCCAGATCCCTTGCGGGGTAGGCAGAGAGTACAGAGTTCCAACAGATTCTTTTCTTACATCCCTCTCTTTTTTCCTCAACTACACGCTCGCCGGTTACGGAGACTCTTGACTTTTCCATCAGATAAGACTCGGTTTATTTGGTCATGGTAAGATAGTCTAGGTCTTCCCCGGTACCTGCATCCTTCCACTTTCACATTGTATATCTGTTTTGTCATTCTTTCCTCTGGCATTCTTTCTATATGCCCGAACATAATTCTATTTACACCGATACTATCTTTCATACCTACTCGCTGTCTTACTATGCTGTTGCTAATGCGGTCGGTCAGCTTCACTCCGCACATCTTCCGCAGAGCTCGCATTTCCACCGCATTTATCCTACTTTCATTCTCCTTCTTACATACCCAGCTCTCGCTGCCATATAACAGCGTTGGGACAAGCACTCCGTTATGTATGGCCAGCTGCGCCTTTTGGTTTAAATGCCGGCTTCCAAGTAGCTTTCCCATCGCACCATTCACTCTGCTCCCTGCACTCACTCTTCTCTCTATGTCAGCAGTGTATTTTCCATCCTTACTGAGTGCGCATCCAACATATACAAACTCATTCACTTGCTCCAGCACATCATTACCAACCACAATCCTTGTATTCGTTTTGGTTTCTTCTTTCTTTTTCTTCATTCAAAAACCATAACCTTGGTTTTCTTTACATTCAAATGTAAGCCATTTTTCATGCAGTCGTCCTTCATAACTTTGACTAGTGTTTGCAGATCAGTGGCTCTTGGCGCTATTAAAACCGCGTCATCTGCATATAGTAGATGACTTACCACTAGATCACCTTTGTACACCTTCTTTCATCGCTTTCAGTCTTTGAAGACTGCTATCCAAATATATTATAAACAGTCTAGCAGACAACAAGCAACCCTGCTTGACGCCGATTTCAACGTCAATCCAGGTTGACATGTTACCACCCACCCATACGCATGCCTTGCTGTCCACATAAGTGGACTGGACGGCCTGCAACAGAGTGCCATTTATGCCATACTCAGGTAAAATGTCCCAAAGTCTCTTTCGCACAACTCACACTATCAAATGCCTTCTCCAGATCTATAAAACTGCAGAAAACCTTCCGGCCCACTGCCAGATGCTTCTCTACGATGTTGCGGAGGGAAAAACTTCATCCGAACATCCTCTTCCAGGCCTAAAACCCCCTTGTGCCTCGCTCAACATTCCATCGGACTTCTCGCGCATTCTCCGTTTAATAAATTTACCATACATGTACAATTTCCTTAAATTAAGTTTTTAATTTTCAGGCAGCATATCAGTAGAATCTGAGGGTCTATTCAATCCTTGGGTATTACTTAAAGGACTTATCCAAAAATCCAAAGAACTAGATACAAATTATGTAAATGCTGAAGTAATTGGGTTTCAACTAGAAAAACAAAGAGATGTGCTGATGGAAGGCGTACCTTCTGGATCATATGAAAGGATAAATAGAATTATTTACAAAACAGAAGATAATGAAGAACATGCAATCAAATTTGCTATATGTGTACTAGCCGCAGGTGACAGCTCAGGAGAAATTGCTAAGCGGGCTAAAATAGGCACTGAAAATGGCATATTAAAAATACCATTACCAATTGAAAAAAGGTCACTAAGCTTTTTTTTTCATAATTTGTTCATCCACTATAGGATAAAACTTTTTTTTTAATGAATGCATATATTACACTTTAAAGCTGTTACCAGCAACTTTATCTGCGAGGAATTTAACACATGCTTACACCTAAATTCCCCATATGGGGTGGTGGCAGAGGTGTACTGTGTACACCCACTTTTCGGCAAAACTGTTATGTCCCATGTTATTGGGTGCACCCTATTGCTATATACCAGACACAATTCAAGACTCCGGGCTGTTACTGATACTGTGTTTTGATAGAAAAACTACAATTCATCTGACCTAGAATATGAACCTAGGACCTCGTGATCGCTATGCGCATTATTCGCCCCCAACGAGGTAGGCAAATGAAATTTAAAAATGTGTTTACCACATTATTTTTATTTATCAGTGAAGTACTGTAACATTTTAGTGATTTCTATAACACATAGAAAAGTATTTAACAGCCTTAGTGCTATTTTACATTATTAAAGTTAGCCTTTACCAAAATTTGAAACTCAGGTATTTGGACTGTGCGCTAATTTATAGGTCAGTCAATATAACCATGTACCCACAGCAAATATTTGAATGTACAGTCAAAAGAACAATAATAATAATGTACTTACTTTTTCACAGTGACATGTGTGGTTAAAACACAGGTCTAACATCATAACTGTCAAAAAGTGCCTAAGTGCTTTCACATTACCGTCCTTGAATGTACATTGCTGATGGTATGAAATTTCATTAATTACTTTAACACATTTTGTACTATTTCATTAACAGGCAATTCCAAGTATATTCTATTGAACAGAAAGCTACAGAAACCGGTTTATCAACGCCTTTGATTACGGACACAACAGGTTTATGGCTATTGAGAAATGGTTTGGAAACCAATTTGTTTTGTGGAAATTTGCCTTTAATAATGGATGATTCATGTAACACATCTGAAGATGATTATTTCGAAAATATGGTTAAACCATCATTAATTAACAGAGTTCCCAGTTTTGGAAATGCAAAGGTATTATTTTTTTTATAAAAAAATTTACTATCATCTATAGTAAAATAAATCGTCGCCGCGCCGCATCGTAACTTTGATTTGCGACCCTGAACTACATGGGTATATTCACGAAGCTAATACGAAGATACTTCGTATTTGGTTCGTGGGTAAATTATGCCTACCATTGTGACCCGTGCCAAGTGCATTTATATTATGCTTAGTCTATCTACCTCTGCCAAATTTTAAAAAACTCAGTCCATTTCGACTTTATTAAATATACTAACAGTAAAACTCAGTAATCCCATTTACACAAACTAATCTTCGTCTAGTGGTTAGACTGTTGGACGGCAAAGTCAGAGGTCTCTAGTCCAAACCCAGGCACGCACCTATGTGTTTTCGGAAGCATGTGCGTATTAATAAATTAACTATCACTTGCTTTAACGGTGAAGGAAAACATCGTAAGGAAACCTGCATGCCTAAGAGTTTCTCGAAGGTGTGTAAAGTTCGCCAACCCGCACTGGGCAAGCGTGGTGGACTATGGCCTAAACCCTCTCAGTTTGAGAGGAGGCCCTTGCCCAACGGTGGGATAGTTTCTTAACAGGGCTAATATTATTATTATTCTAGTGATATAACTGTGAATGTATTTTTTTTCTCATTACAGATAAACCAGTTTTCTTGCGAAATGCAAGACTGTAACACTTTTGATAACACTGGCGTATTAGGCCCACATCCATACCACAATAATTTGTATCTTGCAGCCGGATTCGGCAAACTAGGTAAACCTTTTAAGTATGTAGTCTTAACATACATTGTTTTTTATATCTGAAAAATTCAACCTCCAATCAGCCTAAAATATAACTGTGAACCATATTTTAACACATTTTAATAGCACTAAAAAATAACTCATTTTTACTTTCAGGTTGTCAACATGCACCAGGAATAGGCAGAGCTATTGCAGAATTAATAATTGATAGTCGTTTTACCACCATTGATTTAACTAGATTTGGATTTGACAGACTTATAGTCAATGAACCACTTGTTGAATTCAATGTTTATTAAATTAATACAAAAACAACAATGTTATAAATAATTAGTATTTAATTAAATTGACTTTTATTAAATAACACAATAAGGCATTCTATTTAAATTGAGCAGGAGGAGCAGCAAAAAGCGCCCCACCTTGCTTTGATGCTGCACGGGATGGAGCAAATCCAAGGAGCTTCTGGATATTTTGTCTGGAAACAAAAGACAAATTAAATACTTGAAATAAAATTTAGAGTCTACTTGTTTCTCCGTTCCGGGTGCTGGATTGTATAGAAAAGATAAATAAAATAAATCTGTTGGTAAAGGGAATATACACTAGTATATGTATGTACGTATACATATTAGGAATATGCGCAGAGCGGTATATACATAAGTGCTGCCGTAATAAGTTTTTAGTTGCTCTAACGCTGGAGCATGCGTGCAGAGCGGGCGTAGGGAGTAGTGAGGGAGGCATGGGCGGAGGGTGCCGGATTATTGGGCGTGCCGAACTTCTAAGGTGGCATATTAGTGAGACTCTACAGTAGTGGTTATTCTAAAGCCCCAAAGGGGAAGCACCGGACAAAGCGCGGTCGACGCCGCCCTCGTGCGGCCGCTCGCCCCCCAGCGCGTTCAGCGCACCCTCAGCGACCTCCCAGCGACTTCCGCCCTCCGCGCTTCCGCGCCCCAGTCGCTGACGTGTTCGCCTCCGCTTAGGCCGACACTCAGCGCCAACGCGTGGGCGAAGCCGCTCCTTTACACCGCGGCCCCTCGCCCACCTGTGGGCCCCGCACATCTCCCCAAACCCACGCCGGTAGTTGCGCCTTCTCCGCCAGCCAACGCCGTCGCGGACTTTATTATGTTGGATAAGATGTATGGCGCGGTATGCATCAACAGGATTCGCGAGCTGGCCCAAAGGCTCCGCGCCGCTACTAGCTGGAAGGAGCAATTCACCCTTCTAATAACGTACATGGACGTTCACGACGCCATGGCCTCCCTTAAAACCGATCGCCCCTACAATCCATAATGAATTTAAGACCTTCCCGCCTTAAGCTCCATAGCCTATCCCTGGCGTTCTTAAACGTCGATGGCCTTCGCTCCCAACGTGACCAAGTTAGTGATTTCTTCCGGGATCATCAAGTGGACATCCTTCTGGAGCAGGAAACCTTCCTCAAGCCCGCCCATCGCGATCCTAGGATCGCAAACTACAACCTCGTGCGTGATGACAAAATCGGATCCCGTGGAGGTACTCTCATTTACTACAGGACGTCCCTGCACTGTATTCCTCGAGACCCCCCTGCGCTCACCAACATTGAAGCCTCGATCTGTCGTATTTCTCTCACTGGGCATCAACCCATTGTGATTGCCTCCGTCCATCTTCTTCCCACGAAACTCGTCCTCAGGAGTGATTTCGAAACACAGGCAAGCAAACACAATCTAGGAAGCGCCGTCATTCTGGCGGGTGACTTCAATTGCAAGCACGTGGCTTGGAATTGCCTCACCACTTCCCCCAACGGTAGGAGCCTTGATGCCCTGGTCGACCAGCTCGACTTCGACGTCATCGCGCCTATGCAGACCACTCACTATCCGAGCAACGACCACCGTCCTGATGTCCTGGACATGGCGCTTCTGAAGGGTGTAACCTTACGGTTGCGCTCCATGGAGATAGTCCATGAATTGGACTCTGACCACAGACCTGTAGTCATGTGACTCGGTCCTCCGTCCACCCCCCAGCCGCTCAAGTACAGCCCTAGCGGATACCGACCAACCCCCCCTTCCTTTTAGCTCGGACTCCACCCTATCCCCTCAAGATACCGATCAGGCTGTAAATGCCTTCACCGCCCATATCCAATCAGCTGTCAGTCGGTCGTCAAAGCAAGTCAAGGCAGCGGATCTCAACCGCTTTAGACTGCCAGACGATGTTAGGGAACTTATTCGGGCTAAAAATGCCTCAGTCCGAGCGTACGACTCCTACCCCACCGAAGCCAACCGGGCCCGGATGCGCGCCTTACAACGTGATGTAAAGTGTCGTGTCGCGGAGGTCCGGGATGATCGCTGGAGTGACTTCTTAGAGGGCCTCACGCCATCGCATCTGGCTTACTGGAAGCTGGCGCGTACCCTTAAATCCGACTCCATATCTGACCCGATGATCTGCAAGCGGAGTAAAATGTCCCTTAGGTATAAGGTGACGCTTTATAAAACTTGTATACGGTCCATCATGACGTACGCTTGTGAGGTGTTCGGGCACGCCGCCCGCTCTCACATCGATAGACTCCAAACGGTTCAATCCAGTTTCCTCCGCAAAGCCGTCGGAGCCCCGTGGTTCATACGGAATGTCGATCTCCATTCCGATCTCTGTCTCGAACCTATTCGCGCCTTTATTAAAAAGGCGACAACCCGATATTTTGTGAACGCGTCCAATCATAGTAATCCGCTAATCGTAGCCGCCGCCGACTACGAACCCAACTCCCCTCCTATCAACCGCTACCGCCGTCCTCGGCATGTTCTCACCGACCCTCCCGATGCCCTTACATCCCTTCTTTCGAATACAGATACCGCACACAGGATCAGACACCGACCTCGCCGGCGAGGTCGAAGAATCCCTTGCCCGCCGGCCGGTGCAGAGCACCACGGCGAGACACCTAGTATACACCCTCCCCCATAGCGACTGCCCAAGCCAAGGCAGTTCCGCCTTGAGGCGCTCTTGAGCTAGTTGCCCCCTTGCCCTTCTGGCTCGAGCGTAATGGTTGCAGGCTCGCCCTCTTGTCCAGTGAAGCTGTAAAGGCCCCGCGGCCAACAGCGTAGATCATTCACACAAACACAAATGTAGTAGTTATTGCATTCTCTTGCCAACCTCTTTACCAACATTTTTTACTTGAATATTAGAAATATGTATTTGTATATGTTGTGTGGCTGGTGATTCTGTATCATGGTAAATAATTAAGTAGTTATTTAAACATACCATTTGAATATAATTAGAAAAGTGTCAGTCAATTACCTAATACTCATTGTACACAAAATATACAAAAATATAAATGAGCAATCTGTGTAGTCATCGCCTGGTAAATTTCTGTGGCTCAGGCCTTGTATCCAAGAAATAGGGTGAAATGGTAATTTGGCCACAACTCGTCCATCAAATCTGCAAATAACATCATAAATTTATTTAAAATCAAGATTAGGCATTGAAAATTATACAATGAAAATAGAACTGTAAAGAGATGACACAAGCAACAACCAAAATAACAAGAAGTATGTAATTAATTACAGATTCTTACATGCTATTAAACATGCTGAGAAGTGCTGTAAATGCAAAACCAATGGCAAACATCGATTTCATCTTAACCAATGAAAGATCCCTATTGTTATTTTTAAGGCGTTCCTCTTCTCTTTCTATTTTCTTCTTATGTTGTTTGTCCAAAGAGTCGCCATGTGCCTCTTTCCGTTTTTCCACTGTAAACCATAAAAATGTCTGTTAAAACGTAATTCAATTCTCATGACCCCATTTCGAATGAGGTAGGTCATTCAGATCACTCCATAATCACCCAATGCTGGAATGCATATGCTAGCTTTGGGACAGTCAGATTAGAACCATTTGTTTTAGGAAAGACTATGTAAGCATCATTTGAAGAAGAAACTATTTTGTAATACAATATCCAGGTTCATGATAAGTAGTTTCATCAAGCGCATACTAATTCAAAATTAACTAAGTTCTTACATTTACTTTGTTTTTTGTTTTTGACGGGAATACTTCTTTAGGAGCATTGGGCATTTTTGAGATGGGGAAAAAACAATTGAACTCGTGACACCGTTACCAACACCTCTTTGAAGTGAAAACTTATTAGGAGCGTTGGAAATTTCTGATTTGGGAAATACAATTAAATTAAACTCGCGACACTGTTACCGTTACTGACACCTCTATATATAAGGATATACATATATTGTGTATGTACATACATAGATACACATGCATGTTAGCATTTCTTGAGATGGGAAAAATCTATTGAACTTGTGACACTGTTAGGGTTACCAACACCTCTTTATATAAGTATGTATATGTATTGTGTATGTAGGTGTTATATTGTTAATTTGTTTACATAGATTTATGTGAATTAGAATAGGGTACTTTTCTACTTTGTTTATTTATAATGTGGATTAAGTGGATAGATAAATAAGATGATGCCAACATGTGCACTCTTGTACAGTGGCTACCTAGCAAAATACATGATTTACATTGAGTTGGTGTTTTAATAAAGTTCAGGACTTAATAGTAGGTACTTAGATACACATGCATGTTGGCATTTCTTGAGATGGGAAAAAACATTGAGCTCGTAACACTATTACTGTTACCGGCACCTCTGTATATTCTTAAATGGTAGATGTGGCTAATGGGATCACTTTCAAACCAAAAAGACACTTAAGGACTGATTAGAAAACTATTTATTTTAACTTAAACATTTTGAATTTATTTTTGATGAAACAATCATTATGAAATTTATATAAAAATACAAAAGTTATGTCAGATAACTAAACATGTTACTCCTTCAAGCGATTTTTTACGAAGTCCAAAATATGACACACTTTAATCTGAACAAATATAACTCACATTCAAAATTTAAAGTAATTCAAACATAATACATAAACCAAACAGATCAGAGTTGACATAGAAAGAGTATGTATAATCTGAGATTACCAATCAACATATATAAGTATGTACATATATTGTGTATGTACATACATAGATACACATGCATGTTGTTCAAGAATTCACTTCTGTTGGCACTCCTGGAGCGGCACTGTTTTTGTTATTTTTTTTTAAGTTTTTTTTTGTTATTTAAGAGCAAGGTATGCCAAGAGAATTCACTATTAATACTAGCCAGCATTTTCACATGTGATTATCCACAATGCTTGAAATAAGATTCACGAAACCATTTTCTGGTATGTCCAAGAAATGAACCAAAATTCAGAGCACTATCAGTATATACTTAATATATGCCTGCACATAGAATGCATATGTATGAGTCTAAGAATACACATAGACTATAATTATAAGAATTCAAATGCAGAAAAAGCCACCAGCCGTTACCAGTTAGTAATCAAGAATGTCTTTCAGAAGAAGTGGAAATGACAAAAAACAGAAACTATATTAGATCCTTACGTTTTTTACTCTGGCGTTCCACTTCCACTTTTAGTTTCTGGTACTTTTCTGTTCTATACACTAGTATCCATGTCAATCCTGCAAACCAATACATTTTATTATTCTAATCCTAATACTAAGACTGTGTAAATACATAGGTAACACCGCATTAGATGGACCTAATTGTAGAGGGCGTCCTATGGCCGTGAAGACGACACGACTTCAAAAAACTGATCCCGCTATATCAGTATTCAGCACAACTGGCTTATGGTGAATGAAAAATAATGAAAGTTTACTACAATATTATAGAAATGAACAGTTGACATGTAAAAGACACTGAAAACCGGATAAATAAACAGATATACACGCATAAGAAGTACTGTGAATGAAAATACAAGTGTAAGAAACTCAGGATCTTAGCGCAAAGTCAAGAGGTATTTTATATACCTTCTCCCAAAAAGGCAGTGCATATTGATATAAACACTATAAGTAAGGAATCACTCCACATTTTTGATGAAGTTATATTTACGATTAGGGATTTAGGATTATCTGCCCACAGACTAATTATAGTCTTTTTCACGAGACATGGGTAGGTACCGTGACGTTAGGAATTTGACATTTCTAAAAATGTGGTGATGATAAAATCGAAGCAATTGAAAATCGTATCGAGTTAATATATAACAAAGAATGAGTCGATATTAATAACAATAATTTAGCAACAAAA
Organism: Phalera bucephala; assembly: GCA_905147815.2. NCBI lineage: Eukaryota > Metazoa > Arthropoda > Insecta > Lepidoptera > Notodontidae > Phalera > Phalera bucephala. The sequence goes on from LR990622.1 coordinate 18,927,123, forward strand.
AGAAACAAAATACAAAAATTTCATTATTTATTTACGAATCAAGCAATTGGTCTGAAACACCGTCTTACAAACCGCTTAATTCATCACTTACGCGAATTATTATTTTCAAAGTCTATTAAACTGACTATTTTAATAAGTCGAAATGACGCAGCCGCGGTTTTTTATTAATTTCTTGACCATGAGTATACTGTCTCTCAATCGGATCCGTAAAATAGTATAGTCTTAAAGATATTGGCAATCGATACTTAACATTTAAGAAAACAATATATCGATACTAACGATTTCATTGTGTTAGTCCCTAAAACGCGAGCCGTTCCAATTTACCTAATAGAGTTTTATTAAGTTATGTTTTTAAACTAATTACGCAAATTTATAAATAGTATATGATCTATATAGAAATTAAAGTAGATTTTTGCTTTAATTTTATATATATATATATATTTTTTGGATTACCTATTTTAAAAAGTTCTTAAATACAATATGCGTGAAAATGGAATATGATCAAATGTCCGTCACCCTACCATGGATATAAAACAATAGATTGAGTACTGTCAAAAAATTGCCAAAGAAAATTAAACTCTTACGCACAGACACAACATTGAATTTTCTATGATTTAAACAACTTGAGAAACCATAATGAGTGAGAGCAATAACCAAAAGCCCCAAGCTCGCACCCATTACGATGCAGTACGGTGACCATAAGGTAGAACTAATACGGACTATACCTATTTATGATGTTTAAATACGCTGTAGACCATTTATTACAAAGTTCAAAACGAACAAGGTTCGCAATTCGTCTTTATATACAGAACGGATTAAGATGGGACAGTAAGGGCAGCTATCTCTACCATTGAAGATAAGGCTCTAGGGGACTATCCCAAATTTTTGCGATATTTGGAGCTGAATTTACAGATTCTGAAAAAAAATGTACAGTCAGCAAGAAAATGGACAATTTAATCAAAAACTTTGATTACTACTCATTTAAGATGTGGCATATGCGTAGAAAGAAAAAATTACGGCAATAAACAGTGCCCGAGAATTATACGTTAATTATATGTAAACAAGTCCATAATCGTACCAACGTTTGGTCACCCTACTTAGAAAGAGACGCTGGGCTCTCATTGAGTATCCTTGTCATCCCGTTTTTTTTTTGCAGAGTGCTCAATCCATTGTATTATATCCATGGACCCTACCTATCGTAAAAAATACTATAAATCATAGAGGTAGGATAATAGATAGCAATTATCTGCCTGACATTAAGAATGGAAAAAATATAGCGATATGACCGACTATCAATATTTCTAGTAAAACGTTGATATATAATATCGATATTTTTCCGTATATCGGTAATCCACAGACACATAGTGCGTGAAACAAGTATCAAAATCAAATTTAGTGTGTATTTCCATATTTTATTACCGTCTAAATTGATGTAATGCAGAAGAATTAAGGATATGTTTTGTTTTTGATTTGCCACTCAAAATTTTGTGACATGGTAGGTACTGATAGTTTATCTTAAAATCGGATAATGCTATGAATGGCCTTAATTGCCATCATCAAAAAACAAGAAGAAACAACGATGGATCGAATAGAAAGTCGCGTGTTCGATCGCCGCACGGGGAAAATCTTTGTGTGGCCTACACACCAAACCCACAAACTTAGCCCACAAATATCTGTTTCGGTTTGGGTTAAAGGTGGTGTTTATGTATGTGAATTTGTTTTTGTTTCTAGATGCATCCGCAACACAGCAATAATTCCCAGTGTGGGGCTATGTTTTTAGAAGGAAAAAATGAAAGATGCCTACTTATCTTAGGTAGTGCTAGTACTTGCATCCAGTAGGTGCTAGTATTTAACCGAAATAATGTTTCAAATTCTTTGTTTTTTCTACCTATTTTTAGTGTGCCTACTCTTGAGTATAATCGTGGCTACTATTTTTTTTAATCAAAATTAAGACAGTATAATTTGTCTAATGAAAGCTGACATTAAATTTTTTACGTTTTCATAAACTAGCAATACTGAGGCTAATGCCATCTCATGAAGCTAAAATCTATTCTTCGTCTATGTGCCATCCCCTGGTACCATTTATTGTTCTCGTACCAGTACCGTAGACATAGACGAAGTGGTTTTTTATACTGATTTAGATTTATTGTTATGTGATCATTCCATAAAATCTTATATAATTTAAATTAACCATCTCTGGAAGTGAAATCTTATTAGATTCCGTGGCATTGAGAGATCGCATTGATGATACTTTGAGTCTTAAGGTAATACTTATTTTAATTATAAAATTAAAATACTTACAAAAAATTGATTTAATATCTGAAAGCCAATAATGATTAGGTTTCCATAGAAAAAAACCAAGGACTTATTAACATTAACACGAAAGAATGTAAAAAAATACTGTGAACCTCCCTCCCTACTCCTTCTCCTCCCTCGTTCCTTGACTCTCCTGTGTGAGTGTATATTCCTTAAAATCATATACTTATTTACACTACTATGTTTTTAGTTATAGAAGTATTCAAGTATCAAATCCATTTATTCCCAGATAATCCGGGGTTGCACGACTTAATTTATTTAAATTTGCCACTATTTTCCACTCAGCTTTCATTAGATAGAGTACCTAGTAGAGATGAGTCGTATTTATTAGAACAGATCCAAATAACAGGTATTTTATGAGAATAGGCGGCCCAGGCGCGGCGGCGAGAATAGGGAACCTAATCCAATTCTGACAATACCTAATCCACCTAATATTCATATTCAATTATAAAATAATGTTTAGCCGTTTAGCGCGCTCACTCACACCTGTTCCCGCGCTCTCTCACTCACTCATATGCTTATCGCTTTGCTATCCCGGTTACGTGTAAGGGTGGAGGGAGTGAGACAGCGCTATACAACGCGTATTGATATGAAATAAATGTAAATATAATGAATTGAAATCTTTTTAATACGCCATCTTGCGAACTCTAAACTTTTGCGGAATATTTAATATCGCAAGACTCAAAACTTCATACATTCGTAAGTTAACAGTCCTAAGCCTGTAAAAAGTATGAAGGGAAGATACCAATTCATCACTAATATATCATTAAATGATAAAATAGAAAACAAGTATTAGTTTATTCAACCAATTTAGTGCAGAAATATCTAATCTAATCAAAAAAAAAAACATTTTGATTCCATTTTGAAAGTTCCATTTTCTTAAAAGTGTTAGTATGACTGTACCCGTTCTTAACTAACAAAACAATTTAACATTCAATTAATTCAAATATCGATAATTCGATACCAGGATTTGATATAGAATAGGCGGATTGAGATCACGAAGTAACGGTATGTGTATGAGATCATTGAGATTAGGTATTTGGATTAGGTATTTATGCAGACTAGGAACAGGTATACTTAGTACCTGATTTACCTAATATCACCTATCTCTAGTACCTAGGTAAATTGGTACCCAGATCTAGGAACTAGATTAGTAGCTAACTAGACTTTCAAACAAACTTAAGATAATTAAGATTTAGTAGGATTTTTTTATGTTTTTGTTTGGGTATTATGATTTGATTAATCTAAAATTTGGTGTCTACCATAAAGGTTTTTATTGTATTTGTAAGCCAATGTTCGCACGGGCGCGTTTTCACCGCGTTGTAAACTATAAGCGGTTTTTACAAAAAAAATGTTAATTTTATGTTAGCCATTTATTTTATTCCAGCGCATTACTAACGCTCGTGCGAATGCAGGATCTCTTTGATTTTTAATGATGGCAATACAGTGTCATTCATTAGTTCATTCATTGTTACTGCTTCCTGTAGAGAACAATGGAGCTATCATTCCATCCGCCCACTTTAGGTTGCCCAGTAGATCATTCACTCTTTCCTTTATTCTTCAACAAAAATCTCCGCTCGCTAGCCGTGTTCTCGGATCGAACATCTTGGCTGGCCTTGGCTTGGAATTCTGCCAACTCATTGAATTTTGTGTCATAGATTTAAAACTTATTTTAAATATATTATTGAGATATCGATGATATTTAGGTTATTGTTAGGAATTAAAAGTTGTTACGTTAGGAATAGATTCATATTTTGAAAACAATTATGATAGAATATTGAGATCACTTTGTGATTACAGACAATACTTAGATTGAATGTTTGAAATAGTGTAATTTTGCTATGTTATGAACTGAATAAACTAGAAATAAGTGTTATAACTTCGTGCAAGAGATTATTTTCGTCACGATGACAAGAAATGACAAGATGCCATGTTGAATCTGGAGCATAGGGCGTGGCGCATCTTGCTGTTGGGTGGAGTGTTATTTTTTGAAGTATCTGCCTACTACTATAAATAACCATGGTAAGTTTTGCATATTTGCCTGTCTTTATTTCCGTAAACCCGCTAAGTACGCGAACTCGCTAAACAATGTAGGTAAGTAGTATTAGTCATCAGTAATTCTCACAATATTTCAATGAGCTTTTTCAGTGGTCAGACTCATTTTAAATAGAAAAAATCCTGATAAAAATAAAGGTAAGTACTTAGGTTCAATACAGAATGGAAAATTACCACGCAGTAATAAAAGTAGGTACCTACACTACCACTATATATAAATATTCTCAGGCTTGCGCAGTTGGCCACCATTTTGTTTTGCAACCACACATTGTATTGTGTACAATTCGATCAACTTTGGACTATAGTACTATTTATTTATACATATAACTATTAAACAAGATAAGATTGAGTCTACACGACAATGCAACTAGGCACCATACAATACTCAAATTGCAGCAACCTATTGCGCAGTCTTTTGCAACTCGTACCATACGGCGTACCTATATTTAGGTACTTGCTATAAGAAGCAGAACAAAAACTAGATGGGACATTTACGTAGGTACCGTCCAAACCATACTTAGTAATAAGCTAAATGGAAATTTCGGGCAATTTTACATTTACCACTTTTTTATGAACAGTTACGTCCTTGTAGACGGGATACGTGTTTCATCTTTCATCTCTATCATCATCATCTAATCATCAATAGATGTCTATAAAGCAGGAGGCGGTGCGATGCGTATATTTTTATAACCACCATACCGTAAACTGCAAGTAGTCATCTATGATAGTTTCTAAAAAATTAAAGAGTTAGAGGCATGGCTAAATTTAAACTGGCTAGGTAAAAGGTATGAGTCTAATATATTCATCTAAATTATAATTCCGTGTAAATTACCACGTAAATAAGTGCGCAGATCCAGTGCTTATGCATGCGTGCAACGCAATATTAACTCCGTGGGTTAGTGCCCACGCTTATTGGCACCGTGTTAAAGCAGCTTGGCGTATTCCCTCTATAGTTAATCGATCGACACTGAACCATATTAAATGTCTTTATTGATTCGTAATGACTACAGTGGCTAGGGAGTACCTGGCCGAATACTCGGTAAGTATAAACGCATCACCTCTCAGCCAACTGTCCGACTTAGTGAAAGTGAACACAGTTACTTGGAACCTATTCTGTGTAACGAGTGTCCACTCTCGCGCTTCACAACGCGCCGCACCTTGTTTTTTTTAATGTTTTAATGTAATACGTAGTAAAAACTTTCTTGACCCCGTCACTACGCTCAGAAGCCCCGTGGCTTGTTGCTGTCTCACTACTAGTTACGTGTAATCAAGCCCTACCACCTCTCGGAAAATAAGTATTACAATTCCAATTTTTTCAAAGGGGCCTTGTAATTATGCCCCCATTGCACCCAGCGACAGAAACCTGCAGGTCACACAAATAAGTTTCACATTCTTCCATGCGGGAATCGAAACCGTACAACCCCAGACCCGAGCAACCTACGCTAACGAGCCCTTTTCAAAATGATAATAATTTGTATTAGGAGTGTCTTGAATTGAAATCTGTTTTCCATATCGGTTACGTAACCGTAGCAGAATATCAAAACTCACATGTCCAAAGAGAGGCGTTTGAAACCAGTTCAATAAAATCGCACCTACAAGGCTTGAAGCTAATTGTACTATTATCTAAATTGCTGAAATATTAGGTTCTAAAGTGCGTGATGAGTGAAGCGTCGCGTATTTACGTAGTTGTTTTTCATTGGCTGGCACCATAATTAACTATTGAGCGTAATGACTTTCTGATACTGATGATTGAATCGCCACGTCATCCGTGACGGCTGCGGCGACCGCCAGGTTTGGTGTGTCTGCGATTGTACAGTTTGTACATTTGTTATATGTTTGTTATGTAGTTAGTTTGTTGGTTGAGGTGCGGAGAGAAAAGATCACTATAGTTTCCAGTTAGGTTTACTAGTTAAAAGTACAAGTTAAAACAAATAGCAATTCCTTTCTCTGTATGTGTTCACGTCCGTGGTTGTTATCTACTCTCCGCACTCTTATCTTATAGTTCCCATATTCATTATTTTATACGTAAAACATATGACGCGCGCCAATGAAGGTAGCGGTGTCAGCACGTATGGGCGGTGTGAGACCGGAGGCGGAGTACAGCGATAATAATATTATACCGTTTTGGCCATAACTGGTGCATACTAACGATCGAAATTAGACTGTTGTTCCTCTTACATGCTTGCCTAAGTCATTCTACTTTGATTTTCATTCAATAAACGCGAAAATGTATTTAGTTGTTTTGATGTTTGTTGCACAATCTGATGTGAAACTTGGTAGATTTTTAGCTAAAATAACAACATGCAATGTCTACTTGGACATGGTAAGGTCGGTATAATTTGGCTTGTATGGTTTGGTTAACGTGTAAGTTTAATTTTATAAAGTATGGAAACCAAAAGGGCCATGAATTCTGCAAAATTTAATTTAAGCAATGTGGGATTTTAGGTTGTGTGAAACCGATAGATACTTAATACAAGTCTGTATTTTTATTACACTTATACCAAACTGTACAGCTAAAATGCAGAGTGACAACAATATTCGCGAAAACTTCTCTAATCAAATTACTTTTGTTAAATTAAATGCAATTAATTCATATATCAAGACCCTTATCCTAGAAAGCGGTGGTTAAGGAGGTTTACAATACTGTTTGTTATGTTCGTAATACAGTAGTCCACATTATGTCAAACTAATATTCTCTCTAACTCGTGTCCCAAGCAGTAAGCCTATTATCTGTAATTAAATTTGATTGCTATAGTATTTTTCACATGTAAGGGTAGTGACAGTTCTAATTGCCAAACATAAATTAATATTTAATTCAATAGTGTTAAGGCATAAAACCATAAGTATAGAAACGGGTCATGCCATTGAATAAAGTATAATTTCGTTTGGCAGAGAACTGTCACTACCCTTCCTATGTGAAAAATACTATATGTTAAGGCCTCCCCCAAAGACCGCCACGACAACCGGCTTTTTGCTGTACACAACCGGCTTTTTGCTGTACGCATCCGCCTTTTACCCACGACCTATTGTGCTAGTAATCAGTTTTGGGGTTATTAGTTTGAGTCAAATTTGCTCAACTTTTTTCAGAGGCCAATTGACTTTAGAAATCCTTTGTATGTTTTTCATCTGTTGATGATTTTGATAATGTTTTATGAGACCTCCTTTCTTGAGCCGCGATTTGTTCGATTGATTCGTTTAGTCAATGACGTCATTCAGGAACCTATCAAAGCTTAACATTGGTACAGAATTAGTAAACTCTGATTTTAAATGCGCATGAAATTAGTTACTTATGCACTATGTTGATTTTAATTTTCTAACCGAAAACCGCTTTTCATATAAACAAAAAAAGTTATTTATATACTGTTTTTATAATTCATATTAGTAAATCTTAAAATTTCTCGTTAGCTGCCCCCTTCGGTCTAATGGCGCATAGTGCGGCTGGCTATCACGAGGTTCTGGGCTCAAATCGTGGTTGTTATTAGGAAATTCTTAGTCCGTTATTTTTCCCAAATTCTTAGTAAGTTATTCCAGTCCGGAGTTTGGAATTGTACACGGTAAAAAACCCCTATTATATTACTTAAAATATGGGTGGGTATATTAATAATTACAAATGTAGGTGTATGCAGCACAGAACTACTCTTCCGCTTCAGCTTTGGGACAATAGGGGCGATTGTTTTTCTTTAAAAAATAACGGTGCAAGCAGGTAGTTAGTTGCCTTCACTAAAATTTTTAGTTAGCAATTCATTTATTTTTTTATAAATAAATCACCAAACAATCGGCACTATGTTTATATAATAAGCAGACCTCATTCTTCTATTTTTTCATCTCCATTTTCCAAATATCTGTAGCCGGGTGGTAAAGTCTGGTAGAGATCATCCGATGGTTTATCGGTTTCGTCGTAAGCTAAGACTGGGGTTATCTTCCGTTCGTTATAAAACGTTTCAGTTGTTACCTTGAAAGTGTTACTTCATGTATTTTTTCTTGTTACAGCCTCGTATTGATCCCATACAACTATTGAACTGTCTCAGCGTTCTTCTGTCACCCAATGGCGGCATTAAGAGTAGGGATGAAGTTCAAAGGCTTGCAAGGTAAGATTTGTAGACATTTCTTTTAGAATTTCTTTGAACAGCTAAAGATTTTCATAGCCCATCTTCTATTGAATTCACTATAAATCTAGTTATATAAAGATTATAATTATGACCATGTTAGGGGACAAAAAGAAAATCTCAATCTTAACCATTACTAGCTATATTTATACCAACATTATTGAACTTATTCAAACTAGCGAACTGATACTTAATTTTGTAAATTATCACACATGTTTTGAAGAATAAGAATCTTCTTGTAGTAAAATGATGCAGTCCTGTTTTTAATACACCATTTAAATTATTTAATCTTGTGCTCTAATAAATGGGCTTTTATTGAAACATATTGTTTGTGAAGTTTCAGATTTTGTACTATAACTAATTAATTTATTTTCTTTCAGTCTTATGACTAAATTCTCCAAGAAATTGGTGTCAAAATGTATATACATTCAAATACTGAAGTGTACCGAAACTGAGCTACTGGGTTTATTTATGGGCTCTGGTGGCTGGCTGTTAGTACATGTATGGCTAACTGAAAGTATAGTGGCCAAAAATTGGCCACTTGTTAAAGAATTGCTGGAACTGCTTTTACTGTGTCCTGTTGATATAGAACGCCTGAAAACAAATAACTGCCCCAAACTTGTGAAGGAACTGTCAAAGGACGACAATCACTTTGGTAAGACATTTGTTTTTCGTATGGTGTCTGTACACCCAATTTAAGAAACTAGTGATTTATTTGCCAAATTCAATAGATTTTATCTCTTCACATGACTACTGAACTTACACTTAAAATAATTTGTCATGAATTACACAAGTCTTATTAATTTAAATTGTATTAATACTTGTAAAATACGGTCTGGTGGCAAAGCGTATCGCTTTGTGATCACGAGGTCCTGGGTTCAAATCCTAGGTCGGACAAATGTGGTTTTTCTAACGAAAAATAATTCCCAGTATGAGTCCGGAGTCTGGAATTGTGCCCGTTATATGGCAATAGGCTATTCCTATTACATGGGACCTAACATCGTCGGCAAAACGTGGGTGTACTCAGTACACCTCTGCCACCCCCTCTGGGGAATATAGGCGTGACGGTGTTTTTTTTTTTTAATTATGGTTAGGTACTAATTTTACTTATTTTATTTTAGCTATCAGAGCTTTGGCATCGAAACTAGTCGAACAATGGTTAAAAACGGTTAAAGGTGAACAAGTGGTTCCTGTTCGACTACTTGACATACCTCAAATTGTAACAGATGCTAAATCTGAACCTCAGTCATTGATAAAATCCGAAAATAATGTTGACTATAAAGATAGTGACAGAAATGTAGATGATACAGAAAATAAATTTGGTGAAGACTGTATTAAGGTTGAAAACCAAGATTCTAATAACATTGATACAGGCAAAAATGTAGTTGAGGTTAAAGTAAAGGAAGAAATAATAAAAGAAGAACCGGAAGCGTTACCCGTGTTAAAAATTAGTTTGAAAGATGGTAAACAAGTCATATCTCAAGTTGATGATGACACTGAAAAGAAGTCATTGGATGGACTATCCGATTCTGAAAAATCTAAAGATAAATCTAAAAGTAGGAGTAAAGATAAGTCGGATGACAGAAGTACTACTAGTAGTAGTTCTAGATCAAGCAGCACTTCTAAGCGCTCAAGCAAGTCTCATTCTTCGGGCGACAAGCATAAAAGCGGCCATAAAAGCAGTTCAAGTCGACGTAGTAGTAGTAGAGACAAATCAAAAGATAAACACTCATCTCATAGTTCTAAGTCTAGAAGTGATAACGGTAAAAAGTCTAGTGAAAAGTCGTCATCTAGTAGTAAATCTAAAGACGATCGAACGTCTAGGTCGTCTGATAAAGATAAGAGCAAAGAAAAAGAAGAAAAAAGTGATAAGAAAGATATTTCTGTAATTAAACCTAGCAATGAGAAAGCGGATGATAAAACGCCGTCAATTCACAAGCTAGGCAAGATTCCAAAATTGAGTGATGTTAAGAAGGAAAAGCCGTCTATTTCTATTGAAGTTCGGAAACCCGATGAACCAAAACCAAAAACAGTCAAAACTTTTAATTCTAAATTTAGGAAACACGGGCTTGAAGAAGAAGTTAAACCACCACCGTCCAGAGCTGCTGTACTCACAAAAAAATCTACATCTGTATTACCACCTACTGTATCGATACCCAAACGACCATCTCCAGTTCATAATGATCCTCCTCCGGAAAAGAAGCCTAAAACGATAGAACCCGTTGAAAAACCCGGCGCAATTAAATTGATTCCTCCCAAACCTAAGCGTAAGTATATCCTTAATTTTACTGTGTTTATTTTTGTACTAATTGTTTCTTTTTTTCCAGATGTAGATTGGTGGCGGCACGTTCTACCACTAACGTTACCAAGTACACTTAATTGTTTAGGTTCTTATTTCTTCAGTGGTAAGTCTAAAATGTTTCAATTAACGGGTTCAAAAGTGTTTTTACCACCTGTAAAGTATTTTTTTCAAATAAATATTGAATTCAATATGAATCTTTCCGTTGAATATTGACCTAAATCTGTTCAAAGACTGAATCGTGTGGTGAAAATGTCAGCGTGCCTTCACTGGATCGACCCGTGGACTCGCCGCACGCCCGTTGAAAAAGATTGGTGCTCCAGATAAGATTCTACAACAATCCTTTAATGGTGAAGCGAAGTAATTATAGCTCAACAAAAAGAATACCTCTGTTTATTAAAAAATATTCGTTAGGTTATATTACATATTATTCGTCATTCGCCAATCTATAACGGCAACAGGCGAATATATTATATTCCTGATGTACCTATGTCTAAAAACTTATAAATGTGCATGCTATTTAATCGTTATGGAAAGTTAGGCACTGCCCTAAAACTGGAATTAATAACACGATTCAATAGACCAGATTTAAATCGGTGGCAAAATCAATATCTACACAATTATGAAAAGATCTGCCAAACAAACATACACAAATTGAACATAGAAGCTGTTGCGCATAGTTCATATTTGTAGATGCAAAATTGGGCAACCTGTAGATCGGTGTATTTATTTCATGATAGTCTGTATCGCATGTCTTGTTGCAAATAGCGCGTACCTAATTTATGAACAGTACCACTGTAATTTTCTGTATATTTTAATAGATTACAACCAGCAGCTAAATATAGCCGTTGGATCGATCAATTCCTATTAGATATTAATTAGACAATGATCTGAAAGTATGCAGCTGCATAGGCGCGCATATGCACATAATAGCGAGATAGGGCATATAAAAGGAAACTAAAGGAACCTAGTCTTACTATTCGTGCATTAAAGATCTGGAAGGGTTGATGGCATAGGCGAACAAACTAGCAGAATTTTGAGTGTGTGTAAATGCATAACCCCATTGACTGTGGTGCCTTCACCATAGCGAGCCGTATCCTGTGTCCCTATTAATTGATTTAGCTGGTTCGGAACGCGTTTCGCTGTGGCGTAGAAAAGTGTTCATGGAACAATTCTAGTGATATGGATGTAATAGTCCCGGAATTTTTCAGCTTCTGGAAAACTACTTGTTAACTGCGATGCTTATAGTGTATACGCGCTAAAGAACTACCTAGCAGGTGTTCGCCTCTTTCGCGTCAACATCGACATCCAAGTAACCCGGTTTATTCCATTTAGAAGACACAAAGTTTGATATCACCTAGGTGACCTAGAAACATGTCTCTTGTCCACCTCGGTAGTATACCCAGGTGAAGAAAGGATTGAATCTTAAACGACGCTACATTCGAGTTTCCAATAAGTGACGCTCTGATGTAGAGTATGTAGGTGCTTATCTGTTGAGGCGGAAGCATTTTGCTGCAGACTATCCAGATAACATTGACAGAAAAGGCGGTATGTACAGTTGCGAGCATTAAAAAAAAAAAAGTTAGATTCTTGCCATAATTTATTATCGTAACAAAATTGTTACTAAAATTGAGGCGCGCCGTATTGGTCTGAAAATAATGTAAACAGTGTATAGTATTCTAATCTAAGCCTGTCACTAGTAGCTTTAATATACAAGACTTCTCACTGCTATTCCATGCGGAGGAAATATTGTAGATTCTATTCGAAGAAGACTGAATGCAGTTTAAATTTTTTTTTATTAATTTATTAGATTTTGCTTCAATTGCGAATCAAATCGGCTTAAAGAAAGAGGCATCTGTATTTTGTGGTAGGTACCCCGATTGAGGTCGAATCATAAGGGTCAATGCCTTATCAATAATATATTATGAGACGATGTGCAAATATAAACTTCAAGGTGTAGGTAACATAATAAACGCAAGACCGATTAGAGAATTGCTTCATACATTCAAAACGAAAACCAAATTTCCAAGCTTAAAGGTTTTTACCCCCCTCCCTTTTATATCCCAATTAACAATATAACGTGTGTGTATGTGTGACTTGAGTGTTAGAAATACGGGTTAGGAATGCATTCGTAATATAATTGCTATGAATCATGAATAAATTTAGTTTTTTTATAGCGAAAGAGTTAAATCATTTTAATGCAAATTAAAAAAAAAAAGTAAGACATTAAAAATCAATTCAGTTATCGATTTAGAACAAACTACTTTCATGTCTTCCATTTATTATGTTACACCTTGTATGTATGTATGGCACTGTCTGATACCACCACGCGCAGCGTTAATATTTTTGTAACTATATTACGGTGCGATATTATAACATTACGATAAGCTGTATAGCTTCTCCGTCAGTGCAAAATGTTATACTTATATTTTAGTTGATGACAAGCCTAAATTATCAGTATATTATACACTATTAAGAATTTTTAACGAATGAGGTAGTGAATTACCTCATAACTAGAAGTATTTTAACTTTATCGAATACTTCATCAAAATTGTTTTTTATTGCTCGTGATTGTACGAACATAAAGAGAATATCAAAATAATAGAAATGCGATGAAATTTGATTACCTTATCAATCGAACCTATTAAACCTAAATACAAGGTGATTCATGGAAGAGTCAGTGTGTCGAAATGTGTAACTATCAAAGGTATAGTAAATCAAATTCCTATATAGAACTCCATATAGCAATTCAACTGATCTGATTGGAACAAATTGCTTCATCAAGTTCCATTCTGCAAAACTATTGGTCCGTTCAGTTGGTCGCGATGGTACGACAGGGAACCAAGACAAATTAGTGTTACTTCGCGAACGTAACGGTGCACCCGAGTTCGATGACAGTGTTTGTTTAAACAGTTGTAATAACAAGCACATATACACTGTTTCTCTTTTGATTGTTGTTGTCATCGAGCTCGTATGGACTTCGTTGGTGGAGTAGGTAGTAGGGAAAGAAAAAAGTAAAAAAAAAATCGAATATGGTCATTATCTCTAATTGATCGCAAGTTGGTTTAATGTGGTAATTGGTGGCGTAAGTAGATTTCTAAAGAACCCCGTGGCTACAATAAGAAAATTCCCATTTAGATTAGCTTACATAATTTCTAGAAATTGTATAAAATACAATTCCGAAAACTTTAACTATCACATCATAATACAACAAAATTTCATTTTATAAGCCATACATAAGTAATTAATTGAAAGGGTCACCTTCATAAAACAAGCTACGAAATAAGAATTGAATTGCTTAGCTGCGCATTTGCTTATATAGTGATTCTTAATAGGAAAATTCGGGGTACTCCACTTCGAGTTGGAATCGAACCCATGTAACCCACCATTCCGGGGCGTCCGCTCTAACCACTGGGTTACCGAAGCTAAAGCGCTGAATTTTTTTTTTGTACTTGTTCAGTGTTTAGAGCTGTGGCCGCGGCGTGTCTGATTACGTGGGTTCGATTCCCACCTGAAGCGATAATTTTATTCTATTTAGAATCGGTTAATCACGACAGTGTTCAAGAAATAGATAGGAAAAACATTTAAAGTAATAGTTCATAACTAACATTAAGGAACCAGCCAACTGAAATATTCTATTTTTTTTATTGTAGACACGAGGTTATGGAAAAAATTAATTCTTAGGTCATAGATACACTTTCAAAACCAACTTTTTGGAGAAATTGCCAGATTCTATTCCAGGGACCCGAATAAGTTTATTTATTGAATGAGTTCATTTTTTTTTATCTAAAGCAAATTTCGTAATATGATGAAAATGCGTCACAATATGTAGACAGCTGTTTTGTCGTTTTTATACCTTTGATAGTTTGTTTTCGCCACGTTAACCCATTTCCATAAATGACCTTCATTATGTTTTTCGCAAGGAGTTGATTCAATTAGTTACCTATCCAAGTTTGTATTCACACAAACTAACTACTTTATGAGATACGTGCATACGTATCTATACTTCTAAGCCCTATCTACATATAAACTTCTATACCCAGTTGTCGCCACTGGCAACTACGGAATAGACTGACTATTCCAGGGCCACATCATCGACCAGCTGCTTTTAGTAAATCCTTAAACACTATTTACATAGGTTTATAACGTAAACCGAGATCGCATTCATCATACACATCGCTCTTATCTATATTAGAAAGAAAAAAAAATCCGTTACTAGTTTGTTCACTAGTATATTTATGAACATTTATGCAAGCTCTGCTTTGATCTGCTTAGCTCACTAGGGTATTAAGAGAAATACATAATTCCGGTGCTAATAAATACGTAGTCTATTAAATATATTCAATAATTTGTGTAGTTTATAGATGTTCACATAATTGAGTTCCTTGCAGTTTGTTAAAGCGTCTCTGAATCGACGATAATAATGGGTTCTATGCAGTACGTGTTACGCTATAGGTACCTATACCATTATATATGTATCTCTATTATCACGCCAGATCCCCTGCGTAGTATATATTTTTCTTTGTAGAATACATTAGCGCAATTAGAAAATACCAGTAGGTATTCAAACAACAATTAAAATCGGATAGTTTGATAAATCTAGTCTGCTTAAAGTATTTGTAGGGATTTCCATTAGCATACTATATACAAGCTGTAACATAATAAACGCAAGACCTGAAAGTAGTTTGTTCTAAATCGATAACTGAATTGATTCCAACTATTTTTAATGTACGTTACATTTTTTTAAATTGCAAAAAATGCTTTTACTCCTTCAGTGCGCTATAAAAAACTAAATTTATTCTTGATTCATAGCAATAAGGAGATTACAAATGCATTCCTAACCCGTGTTTCTCAAAATGCACACATACAAGTTTCATTGTTAATTGGGTTAAAAAAGGGGTAAAAACCTTTAAATTTGGTTTTCGTTTTGAATTTATGAAGCAATTCTCTAAACGGAGTGTCTGAGGTCTTGCGTTTATTATGTTACACCTGGTATATTATCACGCCATCGTAGGGGTTAGTGTAGGGTTCAGTTACGTGATATAAATTTATGTTGATTTACGTAGTCATATATTATAATATGCAAAAAAGTGTGAGCAAACAAAATCTGAATTAATTTGACATTATTAGTGAATATTAGAATGTGTGAAAGTTTCTGTTAAAAAATATAAAACAGGCTGTCTAGATTTTTGTGATTCTATTATTCTATAGAACCTTTTTGGTTATGCTTAAAAGCCTGTATTCTATGAGTACAAGTAATGGTTTATTTCGCTTATTTCATCACAGGTGATGTGTCTCCACCTTTATCTACTCCGATATAACATCGTCATTATGATACGTGTAGAGAGTACGTTACGTATGTTTGGCCCCAAAGGCTGCATTATCCGAGATAACCTGTTAGCTAGACAGTTTTGAGAGATTACCCTTTAAAGTTTTTTTTTATAGAGTTTCCCTTATTTGCCCTAGTTATTATTATGAGACAGATGTTTGTTTGATCTATTTCGTTGCATATCTTAACCCGCCCTAGCAATTATAATGTGTTGCTTTTGGAATCCCAATTTGGTGTATTTATGTTTGTAGATACCCCTTTGCTCATTATCGCATGACATGGCGCTCGTAGATCTATACATCTGCACTTATTTAAAGCAAACCATTATAAGTATAGATACTTATGTAGTTGCTTCCAAGTCCAATTTATTATATTGTGGATCCTGTCTTACAGGGGTTACAATAGTGGAAATGTGTGGCGGACTCGTTCCCAATAAAAGTTTATATGTTCACACGACCACACGCTTGAAAGAATTGAAGTCATGTAACTTTGGGCGAATGCTACAATGGCGGCAGTGGTAAACTGCAAAATAGGCGCATGAGACGTGCAATCACATGTCTCTTACGCTTATTATCCTTTCAACTGTAGACACATTTACCCCTACCTTTAAAGCCTTTTTAGCTTTTACCTTTCGCTATATAATTAGTCGAAATATGCACGCAATGCGTATTGCGTAAGCCGAATATAAGTGTACTTGCCGAACTAAAGCGCTAACTTGTAATAACGTAGATATTCATAATAAATCGTTACCGTATATATTTATGAAGTAGTATATAAGCATTTTAAATTTATTCGTATCAGTCAATCATTACCAATAGTTCACTTATTTATTTATTGAGAATGGTACATCAACTGCACACATATTATTATATTCGTATAATCTTTTAGCAGAATATAATCCTGATACGTGACTCAATAACAGGTGACACAACATTGGTTAGCTGCTTGCAAATCATAAAACAATACATTAAGTAGGTACGAGCACAATAAATATGAATAATAGTATCAATTAATCTCCGTAAGGGGATCAAGCGTGATGAGATAGATCAAGTAAGTTACTTAAGACTACATAGTCCAATATTGACGCATCTACTTATGACCGCGAATAAAGGTTAGACAGACTTGCCCTACGTACGCAATGTCTGCTACGTAGACTTTAATATTATGGACTTTAGATTGAACGATCGACCCGCCCCGGCTTCGCATGAGTAAATTCTACACATAAACCTTCCTCTTGAATCACTTCGTCCATTGGTGAAAACCGTATGAAAATCCGTTCGGTAGTTATTGAGTTTATCGCGTTCAGACAGACCGACGTTCCGGGGGGGGGCCTTTTTTATAATATATAGTGATAGTGAACAAATACATTAGAATCCCTTATTGCGTGTAATGTTAATACGATAAGTGTCTATCTTTACTAGCGTAAATAATGTTTTCCGTATTAGTAAATAAATAAAATCTACAGCGTCCTAATACGTTGCGTAGGTGCGAAAAACCAGTTTGCTTCTACATTAATTCTATATTTTCAATTGGAAATAATTGGTACAGTCAGCTTTAATTAAGATGTGAACACTTTGCAAAGTTAAAAGATGATTTTTAGGGTAAATTTTAATTAAACTATATGAATATTTCTTGGGTAATATAGGCGTGGCGGTCTATAAAATATGTATATATTGCACATAAAGGGCCTACTCTTAAAAACGCTTGATTTGTGAAATTTAAGTTATTAATTAATCCCTAAAATCACATTTGAACTTTGCAAAATATTTACATCTTATTGCAGCTGATTGTACATAACAGTTTCAGCAGAACTTGTAGCTTTGTTATTGCGAAATAATTAACTACGTTATTAGATCCCTGAGAGAGAAGAAATGAGATATCTCAAACAAAATCGCTTGTTTGACTCGACGTGCGCCTTGAAATACAGTGGTTTTAGCAAGCTAGATCTGACTGACTGACGATTAATTTAGCGACTGTTAATTCTGTTGGAGGGTAAAAGACACATGAAGAAAAGTACCTACTTTCTAGTTTTACAAAAGTATAAATCTCCGTACTGGTAGTATTTCATTAAATAGAAAAACTTCCATGATGTGTCAGTATTGATTTATTTGGAGCTAAGTATATTGTGATTACTGGTGCACTTTTTAAAATAGTACCTCCGTATCATATAAATGTAAATATATTCTTCTTCTTTCTTTTTAAAATACGTAGCCTAATGCTAGGATTTATTTGTGTCGGGGTGCCTTTACAAACATGAAAATTCACATACACAAATACCCATTATATAATCTATCACGCCCATTGTTCTTGTAGAGGTAAACCAGGGCGTGCACGCAGATTTTAGTCCAAATATAGTAGGAGACGAGTCTTCTGCCATTTGGCCGTAACAACAACCTACATGTCATTCGACAAATTATTAGTTTCTCTTGGACATGGAGGTTTTCTCTCGATGTTTTCCTTAATTGTTAGGAAGTGAACAATCTCACATAGTTTTAAAAAACCTATATACTTAGTAGCAGTAGTCCCTCTATTCTACTGGCCGAGGTTTGAACCCTGGACCAAGTGATGGAGGCTAGCGCTCTTCCGACTAGGCCATTTATGCTTCTGTTCATAAAAATAGTTTTCAATGCAGATTTATCTTTTCTTAACTAATTTTGATATTCAATTAACGTGCTCAGTATTATTCCCGTACCCCGTAGCGATGGTCAGAGACACTCAGGATATTTACTTTACATTCTTTTTTTGATTTATGAATATTAGTGTTTTTTTTTGTTGGAGCGGCTATGTTTGTATTCCAATTTAGTACAGAAATGTCTGATTAATGATTTTTTAGCGTGTTTCTACATAGTCACTTTAGCCCGCTTGTGATTGTCGTGGGTGCTAGAGACCAATCTAAAAAAAAACTGACGTAACAAGCTAAATAATTATTATCAGGCCAGTAAAAAAAATAATATTAATCGAATAATGAGTATTAGTATAGACGTGCTGTATTTGTATGTAGTGGACATTAGCAGAATATACTTACTAATATTATTTATTCTGTGACACTAGTACCTAGGTAACAAAGTTGAGAATGTTATTCCGATTTGTAATTCATTTAAATCATACATTTTATGTAGGTTTTAAAACACCGTGTTGACCTAGAAGTGACTGCGGGATACATATGCGCACTTTCACTTCACTTTCACAGTAGTCGGAAACTATTGACACATCTACTAGCTTTTGCCTGTGGCATCGCCCGCGATGTCTACCATAGCTATAAACATATAGTCTGAATTAATAACTGCGACATAATGTTGGACTAAGATTTATTTTTTATTAAAGACTTATACTTTATTCAAGAGTTATCAGAAATATAGAATAGAATAAAATACAATACTCTTTATTGTACACCAACAAATATACAGCATACATGTTTTAGAAAGAATATATGATCTTCATTTATATTTTATTTAGGCACCTTCACGCTACACGATATTATCCAGATTTACTCCGTTATCGTTAGGATTTTCTCGATTCAGCAAATAATATCAGATATATACCTACATCATAAGCAACTATACCACTGGTTGCGCTAATGAGTTCAGAAAATAATTACATAATGTTGAACTGCATCTTTCTGGTCAAACTTTCGGTGATATGGGTGTCATGATAAGCATGTTATTAATAGTAGTTGGTATTTTGACTTAGTCTGACCACACCTTATGGATGAGGCACTGAGGATATATTAACTTACGACATAATACTTACACTTTAAAAATATATCGTTGATCTTGTTGGATAATGAATGCGGTACCTACAAAGTTAATAAAAACTAAAACATAGTTTTTCACTCACTAGGAAGGTCGATAACTACTTAATGGCGTAGGAAGTAAGAAGCGATAATCATCATAATTGTCACTCAACAGCTTCGCACAATCTCAGATTATGAAAAATTCACGAAAAATATATTAGCTATGCACATAATCTACTGAACCCGTTAATTATACATTCTAGACTAAGCGTCGAAATATATATCCGTAGCTATCAATAACTAAAAATAATCTATTTCTATAATTAATTAACTAAGTACAATAAATATAGTTTGTAAGTACTTATAGGCAAGGTGTTCATTTGATTTTTGTTTGTTTTAGCAATGCTGTTACTTGAAAGCGACATGTTCATGGACGCATTGAACGCTTCAGCTACGAACAAGAAAGAACCTAAAAAAAGAAAGCGACGTACCAGCGGATCAAAAGATGGAAATCCAGGAAATGATAGTTCACCGCCACACACACCTACATCCATCACGAGTCCAAATAGTGAAAATAAATCCGTGCCGCCAAGATTTTATCAGGACACTCTTGAAACTGATATCAAGGAAAAGGTGTCGGAGAAAAAATCCGATTCTAGCGAAAATGTAGAAACTATTATCAATGAAAAGGAGAATGATGAAAAAATGGATACATCAGAGCCTCACACGCTTACAGTCAACGGACTTAAAGGAGTTTTATGTTACCATAAGAGAAAAGGTCCTAAAAAGAGTATTAAATGGAAACCTGACTCGGAACTTGAAGAAATACAATACTTTGAACTTGATGAGACGGAAAGAGTTAATGTCACTAAAACCTTTACAGACATGAAATATTTGGAGAGAATTCATGAGAGAGATGCTTTCCAAAAAGGGAGAAATCTTAGTCAAGACGATATTATGGAGGAAAAGACTAATTGGAGACCACTAATTCGAGTTGATACGGAAGGACAAATACAAGTAGAACACGGTAAACACAGTAAAGAGAAAGACATACAAGCGATACGACAAAAAGGTACTTTGCAACCGTTATATTTCTCAAAATCAATGATACCAGATTCGTCATTTGAACCAGATCCAGAAACACATCCCTACTCTGAACCAACAATCATACCTCTAGAGGATGTAACTGGTAATCAAGACAATATTAGTGATTTTAGGAACATGCCCTGGCCTGAACCTAAAGGTAACGCTCCTCCAACGTCAGCTAACATGAATGTACCGGCTATGTTCCCAGCAATTAACCAGTTTCCGAACAGTTTTCCAAATCCACAGTTTCCTGGCGTTCCTGGATTTCAGGGGCCTAATATGGTTCCAAATGAATGGCAAAATGGCGTGCCACCTCATATGATGGGAAATGGAATGCCTGGACCGATGCCCCCGGGACCCATTCCCCCAGGAAATATGCCTCCAGGAATCATGATGCCTCCAGAAAATATGATGATGTCACCAGAAATGTTTGGTGGGCCAAACCCTATGTATCCTGTACCACCGGAAGGATTCAATATGCAGCAAAATATGTTCCCCATGGAATTTAATATGCAGGGACCTCAAGGACCTCCCGGGCCGGATGTTTTCTCGGGCTCGGGAAACTTCCGAGGAGCCATGAGAGGGCGTGGCTCTGGTGGACATTGGCGAGGTAAAAACGCTGGGAATTGGGAAGGGCCGCCAAGAGGACGAGGTGGAGCTCGTGGGGGTCGGAAAGCTGTTTGTATTTATTTTCAAAGAAAAGGCTCGTGTCGACAAGGTGATAACTGTTCGTTTTTGCATCCAGGTGTTAATTGTCCGTTTTAAGGACAAGTACCTACTTAGATATAGTGCTCAAAAGGATTTTAAAAAGAATATAATAATTAATTGTTAGGAGTTCGTTTTTGTTATAAGTCGAACTTTGTAAGACTGCAATCAGTGTAAATAAATAGTTATGTAAATACGTGTAAATATGTAAAAAATATAATAATAAGTGTTTTTATGAGAGAGGCAAATACACATTTACTACTTTGAAATTTGTTTTTTTGTTTTATTACCATACATTTTAATCTTTTTCAAGATGGGAAAGAATGTCAAAAACTATTTGCTAACGTACGAATGTCAGTCTCATCTCCGAACTACAGTCTATTTGATAGCGATCTTTTTTTGTTTCTCATATATAAATCCCATATTCATAGGGCTTTGTACAATTATACAGGGTGTTGTATTCTATCCTTGCGGAATTTGTAGGCAGTAACTGTACTGGTGGTACTGAACACAAATTTCATTTTTTTTTCTTTTTTTTTTTAATCTTATGATACAAGCTCTAAAATAGATGTTTTTACGCTATGATTAATAAATTTAATAAAAATCTTGTCCTGTTGCCCCATATGTGTGGCTCATGCGGTCGGGCCAAAGAAAGCGTACAATCCTATTATGAACATATCTACCACGTGGTAGCGTATTCTTCAACTAAGGTTATTCTGATTTAATGTCTAATAAGTATTAGGAAAAATATTTACTAAAGACAAACTTAGTCAGTTTTAAGTAGTGTAGTATTACTTAACAGGAGTACTTCACTGTACTGGTGTACTCCGTGTATCCACAAGAATGCAAAAGAACATAATGTTGTATAATGGCCCCACACTTTAACGTATATAACCAATGTCAAATGTACGTAGCAATGGACAAATAATAGAATGTAACAGTAAATTACAAAAATTAGTTTCAGGCCGCGATTATGCAAAAAAATAAAACATTAAATGTTTCAGCAAGACAAGTGGTGAAAACTTGCTCTGGGGGTGGGGTTAACTCAAACTGCACCTAGGTGTCCCTGGGTACATTCGCAAACACCCAGACCAAAACAAACATTTGTGGGTCACACAAATATTTGTCCCGTCCGGGGATCGAACTCGTGATTAGGTATTCAATCCAGTGAGCTGAGCGGCCTACGTTATAAGGCCTTCACCAAGCCGTCTTATATGTAGTAATCATACGCAAGTAAGGGTACATAAGAATGGTTCCTAATTTGAATACGCTACGTAATTTTTTTAGGTGTCAATGTATTCAACATTCTGAACATAAGTAACACTGCCTCGTTGGTCTAGTGGCCAATAATGAATCAGAATCAGAATATTTTTTATTCATGTAAACCATTACAGTATTTATAAATCGTCAGAAAAGTAACAAAGACCTCTACCACCACTTCGGAATGTCATTCCTGTGGAGAAGAAGGGCAAGAAACCCCACAGTTACTCTTTTAAAATAGTATTTTTACATTTTCTTTTTCCATCTACATTTTGTTGTGGGATATGGGAGAACGATGTAGGCTGGTCTATCAGGTAGGACTAAGTTAAATTATACAAAATATACTATAATAGAAGGAAGAGAGGGAATATTAAATAATAATAGCTAAACAAGTTGCCCATATTCAATCAAGTGGAGCTGGAACAGCCCCTATCCAAGTATTTTTGTCTTTTAAATAATCATCTAGCGTATACTAAGCGTACGTTTAATACAAGCTTTGAATTTATTGTCACTAAGTTTAGTGACGTCAATAGGAATTTTATTATAAAATCTAACACAGTACCCCATGAAAGAAATGTGAATTTTTGACAGACGAAATTGCGGTTGATCTAATTTATTTCTATGTTGCGTATCATAGCAATGCATATCGCCTAGCTGATTAAACAGATCTATATATTTTCTTGTGTACATTATGTTTTCATAAATATACTGACATGGGACCGTCACAATATTTGCTTCTTTAAACAATTCTCTAAGAGATTCGCGACTACCTAAGTTATAGATGGCTCTTATAGCCCTTTTTGCAAGATAAAAATGGACTCAATGTCAGCTGCCCTACCCCACAATAATATACCGTAAGACATGACACTATGAAAGTAACTGAAATAGACCAACCGCGCTGTGTCCACATCAGTAAGTTGCCTGATCTTTCTTACGCCATAGGCAGCGGCACCGAGCCGTTTACCTAAAGTCTTAATGTGAGGGCCCCATTGTAACTTAGAATCAAGCGTAATCCCTAAGAAAGATGTATCATTGATAAACTCAAGTTTCTCGTTGTTCAACATAATATCACATGCAGTACTTTTCACATCTGGTAAAGAAAACTTTATACATTTAGTTTTTTTGTTATTAAGCACTAAGTTATTGGTTGTGAACCAATTATGTACTTGAAGAATAGCGTCATTCACCTCGTCAACGTTATGTACATGTCTATCTACTTTAAAAATGAAAGAGGTATCATCAGCAAATAACACTACCTTCGCTTGTTTTTGAATTACTTGAGGTAGGTCGTTAATATATACCAAAAATAAAAACGGACCCAGTATCGATCGACCTGAGGAACGCCCATTTTAACTAGAGCTCCTAGAGATTTAATTTCTTTTATTTGAATACACTGCTGTCTGTCTCCTAGGTAAGATTTTAAAAGATTAAGCGGTCTACTACGGATTCCATAGTGCTCTAGTTTAAGCAATAGTGTTTCATGTGTTCAATGCTTTTTCTTTGCAAAGTACTTTTTCGGTGGAAAAAATTTCAATACCAGACCGGACCATTGTGCCCGGTATATTGGCAAAAGGCTCACCCCCCCATTATATACAACACTGTCAGCGAAAAGCAGGTGTGCACAGTATACCTCTGCCTCCCCGTTTTCGAACTAAAAGTGTGACAGTTTTTATTTTTTTTACAAACATTTAAACCTTATTTTGTGGTTTATAAATTATAATATGTCACTCTATGCTACCTACCGCTACAAACCGCGAACGAAGGGAGAGTGGAGCTGTAACGCTACGTTCGCACGAGCGTTTTTTCACCCACGTTAGTAAAGTGCTGGAATAAAAAAAAATGGCTAACAGTACATTTTATTAAAGCGCTGTACATCGCTTCAGCACCGCGCATATAAACGCGTCCGTGCGTGCAAGGGGTGGTAATAATACGGGAAGGGAAGTATAGCGTTTATACTACCTACTATTAAGCTTGACGGGTGAGTCGGCAATACCCTTTGTAAACCGGGTATGTAAAGTAAAGACGCTTTCGTTGCTTGACAGCAGTGTTGGGCAAAAATCAATTGATTAAACAATTGACAATTAACAATTGATCAACTGTAATTGCAGTGTTATGCAATTAACAATTGATCAATTGTAATTGCAATGTTTTGCAATTAGCAATTGATCAATTGCAATTGCAAAACAACGCAATTACAATTGATCAATTGTTAATCGTTTTATGCACATTTACGATTAAACAATTAACAATTAATCATCAAAAAAAAAGCACATCTAATGTTGGCCCAATGTGGAAGTGTACAATGTAAACTTCTGTCTGGTGTTGTAAGGCTTGAATCGGGAGTATGAAGCTTGAGTGAATGTTTGCCTTCTAAAAAGACTCAAGACAAAAGAAGACATCATTATCTATGAGATTTTAGGAGATGCTGATAACTAAAATGGCGTTTATTTTTGGATCAAAGATGGCGTCGCGACTTCTTATGAATGAAGGAAAGATAGACAGACATACGAACAGTGCAAGTTAAATAAAAGTAACACCGTAACACCGTCACGCCTATATTCCCCAGAGGGTGTGGCAGAGGTGTACTGAGTACACCCACGTTTCGCCGACGATGTTGGGTCCCATGTAATAGGGGGCGAGCCTATTGCCATATACCGGGCACAACTCCAGACTCCGGACTGCTACTGGGAATTTTTCGTTAGAAAAACTACATTTGTCCGACCACGGATTTGAACCCAGGACCTCGTGATCACATAGCGATGCGCTTTGCCACCAGACCAACGCGGCAGTAAGCAGTAGTAAGGCAGGGAGCAAATAAAAGCTTGTAAAAATTAAGTATTCTATTTTGTCCATATAAAAATGATATATTTTACAAGTTCCAGTTCCATAAATCATTCGAAATTCGGCCAATACACTGCACCTCTCTGCCAACCCCCCGTGGTAACCAAATGTTTGTTTATAAAAAGGTACCTAAACTTTAAAGAAGCGCGCGCGCACTTGTCGCCTTTCGGCAGTGTCACGAGCCGACAAGTGCGCGTGCGTCACTAGTAGGGTTGCCACCTTTTATTTGAGCAAATTAAGTAAATTGGTTTTTAAAGGTAGGCAGAAAAAGTACATTGTATCAAAATAAAGTATTATTTATTTCACTTTATTATTTTGTTTAAAAACATATTTATTATTACTTTTAGAACTTTTCAGTCACTGTTATCATTGCTAAACACCTTCACAGCATGTTGACAGTCTATAATTAACTTGAATAGATTAGTAAGAATTAAGAAATGCTGATAGTTTTTACTATTTTCTTTAAGTTAGAGAAGTTAGATGTAATAATGTTTTTTTCTTAAATCTAGTACCATAGATTCAGATTTTAACACCAGACATCATCTACTTTGCTTTTAATTGCAACCATTTTTTTTCTTTTTAATGATTTATTTAAAATGAATCTTAAAAGGTTGACTATTCGAAATAAAGTATTTTCGCATACTTTACAGTTCTCATAAAGTACAAGGTATACTTACCTTAAATAACGTACGATACGTACTTTATAATAAACTACAAGTAGCAACCCTAGTGACTCGTCGCCTTTCGGCACCGGCACGAGCCGACAAAGGGCACGTGCGTAGGTAGCTAGAGTCGGTCGGTAATGCCACAGTATCTATCTATCCAGTAACTCATCTAAGCCGTTTTAGTGGTATAATTACCAACACTCCCCGTCAGAACGTTATTAAGGTTAGCACCTTTTTTTTCATTTATTAAAACTTATCTACTGCAGTGGTTATAAGCCTGTATTTTTTCGTATGAGTGCAGCGTAATACAATTTACCATAGGGACTGTGTAATAACAGCATAATGAAAACGTTTATGATTTTAATGTTTATGCTTAAATATTATTTACCTTTATTGCATTTTTTTTTTTAAAAACGTTGCCCCACACTCGTATTTATTCCTGTGTCGTGGGTGCGTTTACAAACATGAAAATTCACACACACAAATACCCAGACCGGAACAAATAATTGTGGATCACACAAAGATTTGTCTCGTGCGGGAATCGAACCCGCAACTATTAGACACAGTGGGCGGAGCGGCTTAAGCTCTTAACAACTGCGCTTAATCGTCCGTCTTTCAAAAATTCATTTTACGAATAAGTATTCTCATTATATATAAGTATTCTCGAATCTCATTGTTATTGAGAGTGTTTATGATAGATTACTCGGAAATTGTATATAAGTATATTTGTTAAAAACCACATGAGTTACTAAATATCAGGTTTAAGAATCTTTATTTCTCTTTAAGAATAACTCTAATTCAATTACAGAGAAATTAAAACTTAACAAAAATAAACTTAAGGTTAGCGTACAGAAATATGTTTTCGTTAAAATATTTTTATAAATCAAAAGTGGGTAGTCAAAAATGGTACGGTACAAAATGAACACAACAAACACGGATGTAAAGTTAGACTAGATGTGGCATTGAATGTGGTTTGCAATTATAAGAATTTTAGAATAGATTTGGAAAGAATATTTATTAACTTGTTTAGTTGAGAGGTTAAATGGTTATATTTGTATTAAGTGTATCTTTTTTTTTTTTTTTTTTTCATATGTATGTTTTATTTATTTATTTATTATGTATATGTGTATCAGTTGAACGGTGACAGGTATTAGGCACAAATGCATGTCTCTGTTTAGTTACACGCATTTGTAACATGTAATTTTAATAGTTTTTTGAAACTAGTCATACTCTTGGCGTCTTTTATATCTTTCGGCAGCTTATTGTAAATATTAACACCTTCAAATTTAATATTCTTTTTTCCATAGTTTGTTCTGGGTGGGCGTAGAACGAGGTAACTTGCTCTTCGTAATTTCATTTTGTGTTCTTGCTGTTTTTTGGAAAAAGCTAATGTAGTATGAATTTCATTATTTAATATTTTGCGTATTAGTATGCATGTATAGTAGATGTATGTTTGTGTAATGTTCAATATTTTTGTGTCATCATATACTTTTTGTGGCGATTTTCGATAACCATAGTTAAATAAAATTTTTACTAGTTTATTTTGGGCTTTTTGTAATACACTTAGATTACTTTTAGCAGCGGTCCCCCAGATTTCTATTAGGTAATCAATGTGCGGTTTGACTAAAGAATTATAAATAAGGTATCGCACCTTCCGCGGAAGACATTTTCTTATACCGTGAAGAGCACCAGTTAGTGATATTAGCTTAGATTTGATATTTTCTATGTGTGGTTTCCAATTAAGATAGTTATCTAATATAATACCGAGGTATTTCTCTTTAGATTTTCTTTGTATTATTTGTTTGTCTATTTTAAGTTGTATATTATTGGGTATACGTTTATTTTTTGCCGCAAATATAACATAGTTTGTTTTAGTAGTATTAATAGTGAGCAAATTCGACTGAAACCAGTCATTTAGCAAATTCAAATCATCTAAAGCTTGAGGTATAATACATTCGATCGAATTTCCAAAGTAAAAAATACTTGTATCGTCTGCGTAAAGTGAAATATCTCCTTTGAGGTGGATTTGATAGATATCATTAATATAGATGAGGAATAACAATGGTCCTAAAATTGAGCCCTGGGGTACACCGTATGTAATAGGTTTAGGACAACTTTGGTGATATCCTATTTGGACTATTTGTCTGCGATTTTGTAGGTATGATTTAAATATGTCAAGTGCTGTACCTGTGATACCTATTTGAGCCAATTTCCTTACTAACAGATCAGGGCTGATAGTATCAAATGCTTTTTTAAGGTCGATGAAAATGCCTAACGCTATTTGTTTTTGATCAATTTTATTCTTTATTTTGGTAATAAGGTCAATTGTTGCCGAAAGTGTATTTGATTTGGGTCGAAAACCATATTGTTTAGAGTAAAAAAAGTTTTTACATTTTAAGAATGTATACAAACGATTAAGAAGTACTTTTTCAAAAATTTTTGATATTGCCGGAAGCACAGAGATTGGTCGATAATTACAGGGATCAGACTTACTGCCAGATTTATGTACTGGAATAACTTTAGCGATTTTTAAACTATCCGGAAAAGAACCCTCTCGCAGACATAAGTTAATACTAGCTGTAAGTTCGGGAGCGATAATGTCTTTTACACATTTCAAAGATTTTGTACTAATGCCATCAATGCCAGAACCAGTATTTGCGTCTAAATTATCAATTATTTTAAGTATTTCGTCCGTGGTTGCTGGTATAAAGTGCTTTAATTCTGTTGTATTAATTAGTTTTAGATCTTGAATCGGACGGTTTTTATACTTGTCAGGGATTTCATTAGCCAGGGTTGAACCAACAGTTGAGAAATAGTAGTTAAAGTTTTCACAGATTTCCTTTTTGTCTGTTAGAACTACTGAATCATATTCCAGTTTTTCTGGCCCCAGCTTGTTTCTCACTTTATTTTTAGACAGATCATTGATCAAACTCCACATTTTTCGTGGTTTAGTCATATTGTCTTTAAAGTGTTTGTAGTAATATGCATTTTTCGTTGTCTGTATATTTAGCTTTTGCTTTCTCATATTCTTTCCTTAAATTTGTATCTGACATATTTGATTTAAATTTTAGCCATAGTAAGTTTCGATTATTTATATCATGTATGATTTCTTTTCTTATCCAATCTTGCCGTAGGGGGTTCAAATTTTTTGTTTTTATGACTTTACTTTTAGATAAACAATGTAGCAATTTTTTCTCTAATTTCTCATAAATAGGTTCTTCATCATTATATGTGGTTATGCTTTGTAAATATTCACAAAATTTGGTATAATCGACTGCAGTATATTCTACCTTTCTGATTGAGGCAGGTTGATAGCGTTTGATTTCTAGGAATATTTGCTTATGATCAGACATAGCAGATTCCATCATCACCATATGGAAGTTGTTATCGTTTAGATTAGAACTGACATGATCTAGTATAGTTTGAGTTGTTGTAGTTTCACGAGTACAGAACTTACGATCGATCTTATTCAGAATTTTGAAATTGTTTTCTTTTAATATTTCCTTATAAATCCGTGTAGGTCGGTCTGGGTTAAGTAGGTCGAAATTATAATCGCCAAAAACTACTGCTCTCCTCCTCTGCTGTAGTTGGTTGGAATATATTTCAAGGAAATTATTTACATTAGTCTTATCGGGTTTATAAATGACACCAATATCCAAACAAAACTTATTTACCCGTATCCAGAGATAGTGAATATTATCTATACAATGGTCTTCAATGAGGCTGTGCTTTATATTATTATGGATGAATATTGACACGCCACCTCCCCTTTTGTTTTGCCTAAAGTTATAATAGTGCGTGTAGCTCGGAATTTCAAGTCTTTTGGCCTCATCTTCATTTTTAATCCAGGTCTCGGAAAGTACTATAACATGTGTAGTAGTTGGAAGAGAAGCAATCACACATCTCAGCTCATCGAATTTTCCTGGCTTAAGGATACTACGAGCGTTAGCATAGAAGCACTTCAATGATTTTTTTGTACATCTTATATCAGTATAATTATGAGTAATTTGATGTGTTATTTTCTCTGAGGGGGTGATTAGTTTTTTGAAGGAGCGGGTAAAGTTTTAGATCTTTGTTCTGTAGATGTTATTATTTTTGGAATACCTTTAATATATTTGATAGTAAGATTTTTTTCTCCATCTGATGTACGTTTTTTGAGTTCTTCTTTTAAATTTTTCATGTATCTTCGTTGACAAGGAGTTTGATCGGAGTATATTTTGATATTTCCCATTCCTGAGTTCTGTCTGTTACGCAGTATTGCTTTGGCTATGTCTTCAGATTTGAAACATACTTTAATTACACGGTCGTGGCCAGGTTTGTATTTTCCAAGACGAATAATTTTTTCCGGTTGGGTGCTTTCATGATGAAAGAGTTTTGTTATTTTTATGATTTCCTTCTTTTCATACTCATAACGTTCAGTTGACGATGTTATATTCGGCTCAGGAATTCCAGCGACTACTATATTTTTAGCACGCAGACTTCGTTCTTGGATTTCATTGAAAATGTCATCATTGTTCATTACGTTTTGGATAGGATGAGTTGATGATGATATGCATTTAAGATTTTCAATGTCGGCTTCCAGACGTTTTACTTTTGTTTCAGTAGTTTCAGCGATGTTTGTAAGATTTATGAGTTGACTCTTTAGATTATTATTTTCCACAATTATGTTTTCGATGGTATTACTAATATTACCAACCTCCTTCTTTATTACAGTTACATCTTGACAAAGTTCACTGATATTTTCTGCTTGATCATGTCTAGTAGTTTTTAAGAGTGACATCATTTCAGACATCTGCTTTCGTAGTTCAGAGAACTCAGCTCTGATCAGGACTTCATCATCAGGTAACTTGCGCTTATTGCGAATGGTAATATTGGAAGGAGAATCAATATTTGTATGTATTTCTGACAAATTTGGTTGAGAACCTCCAAGTCGATTTTCGCTGCCACTTCCAGTCGGTGAGCGTAGTAGACTCATTATGTATCCGTGATATGGTCGCTCACGTGCTTTATGTACGTGTACAGGCGCGTATGAAGAATACAGAAAATAAAGAGCCCACCTCTTTTACTCGAAGGGGTGAAGAGCAGTTACGGCGTCGGTGTCTACGAACAGCACTTCGCACTTAAAAGATGTTGGATGTAAGTTACTTGCAGTTGATTTGGAATAAGATGTTATACGCAGGTGCTATACGTTTTAGAGTAGAACACTAACAAATTATTGGAATTTATAATTTAAATGCAACACGTCTGCTCTGTACGCTCGCTCGCGCGAATCGAATCGATAATCGAATATCAATAAAAGTATCGAGAAGACGTGTAGAGCGCGCGTCTGTGTGCGTGAGTTTAATTCGGACCATAAGTACTAAGATGTTTTACTGTATTATATTACACTGTGGTAGGGCACACCACATACCCCGCGCACTGAGATCCCGCGTGTCTCTGTTCATTCGGCCTGAGGATTTAGGACGAAAATATTGTCATAATTTTTTTACGAAGCGCAAAGTATCGCGTATATTTCGACACGATCTCACTTTGGAGTACTTTTGTGTGTGTACTTTTAGTAGCAGTTGTTTAAACTAAACTAATTTCCACAAACATAGAGAGTGTGAGTCTGAATCGTGCGCACACAGGAATATTGTAGGAACTTAAATTCATTTCTATTAAGTATATTCGCATATTTCAACGAATATTTCCACACTTTTTGGACATTATAGTCATTATGGATGAAGAGGAATATAGTTATATGTCAGTTAAGACGTTGGACACGGACATCAATGAACAGTTAGATCGAGATGGGCAGTCTTCAGGGCCGAGCTCAATCACGTCGATATCTTCACCCCCGCGTCTTGCACTACTTGACGGTACATTTTTCAAATATTTACCAGAAGAATCAACAGCACATATAATTACAGCTCTGTGTACTAAATGCTCGCCTGTCACTACTAAAATCAGAGGATTCGACAACTGTACATCCAATTTTCAGAGTCACCTCAAACGGAAACATGGACAAGATTGTGTAAATGAATATAAAAGATACATAAAAACAAAAAAAAACGATAAAAAAGGTGCAAACATTCCAAAAAAATACCGACTAGGGGCTTAAGAAAAGTTGAAGAGGTCCAGCCATATACACAAGAAAAATTTGCACAAAATATGATAAACTTCTTTATTGATTCTATGATCCCATTGAGGGCTATTGAAAACCCATATTTTTTAGAGATGTTTAGCAACTTGAAGATATCCGATAAGAATTTGAAAGTTGTAAGCCGTCGAAGTTTGAGTCGCCATATAAATACATATTATGAAGAAAAAATGTCTGCCATAAAATCTGAACTAAAGGCTGTTGATTTCGTGTGCACTACAACTGATATCTGGTCGGGAAAGAAGAGAAGCTTCTTAGGTATGACTGCACATTGGATCACAAAAGATTTGAAACGTGTTTCAGTAGCATTAGCATGTCAGCGGTTCAAAGGCATTCATAGTTACGATCGTATTACTAATTTAATTAAAGAAATTTATACAGAATTTGGCCTAAACGGTAATAAGGTAGTCGCAACCATTACTGACAACGGCAGTAATTTTGTAAAAGCATTTCGCGCTTTTGGCGTGGAACTTACAAACATCAGTTGTGACAAAACCAGTCAGCCGGAAGATTCTTTGTTTGAAGAAATAGATGTGGAATCTGACTCAAGTCTGGACGAAGAAGAATCCGAAGTTTTTTTTTTGCCTGCCCATCAAAGATGCTGTGCGCATACATTAAGCTTATGTGCTACCGTTGATGCCAATAAAGTTTTAAATGACATAGGTACTCCATCATCTCATATACATACCACCACATTAAAAAAATGCAACTCTTTATGGAATGCAGCTGGTCGTCCAAAAACGGCTGAAATTATACAAGATATATTACAACACACATTAAGTCGACCGGGTGAAACCAGATGGAATAGCCTATATGATCAACAAATTTTATCAATTCAAAAAAAAAATTCAGGTCCATAGAGCTTTAAATATTAGTAATCCCATAAAAGATGTTGAATTTGATTACTTGAAAAAATATTTGACATGTTCTGCACCAGTAGCAGAAGCACTAGATATTATGCAAAGTGAAACCAATGCCTATTATGGCATTTTATTGCCATGTCTGTTTGCATTGATAAGAAAAATACAAAAAATTGAAAGGAGAGGCAATTTGATGTACTGTGCACCTTTAATCGAGGCGTACAGAATAAGCGTTGAAACGAGATTTAAACAGTTTGTTAACTTTAACACTGCTCAGGCAGAACATGCAGCAATAGCTGCTGTATCTTATCCCCGTTTTAAAAATAAGTGGCTTTCTCGCTTAGATAATCAAGACCTAAGGTCGAAGAAGAAACTAAGGTCAGAATCTTTTTAAAACCCTTATTTCAAAAGAACTCAATGAAGAGCCTCAACAAACTATAGCAACTAAAAGTCGTATTGAAAAATTTTTCGAATCTGATTCTGACTCAGATAGTAATATTCATGTGTCACCTACAGCGGCTGCCGGTAGTAACATGCCTATAACAAAGGTTGAGCTATTAATGCTACACTTTTTTGCTGAAGAAAGTGAAGAACTAAGTCTGCTGAACAAATACCCAGAAATAAAAAGAGTCTTTATAAAATTTAATACGCCATTACCAGCTTCCGCAGCAGTTGAAAGATTGTTTTCTTTTGCTACTATGACCAATTCACCAAAAAGTCATAGATTATCAGATCAAATGTTTGAAAAGAGAGTCGTGTTGAAGTGCAACTTAACCTATTCAAAGAATATACAGAGAACATTTTAATTATGTGTCATTAAATCGGAACATTGATTTAAATAAAAATTGATTTTTAATATTTCTCGTTGTATATTTATTTAACACTATTGTTGCTCCTTGTTTGCTATTGTTTATCTTGAATTCTTATGACAAATTGAATTTGTGATAAAAAAACAAATTGACTTTGCGGGTCGAAAAAACTAGACCAACATGTCTCGGTCGGTTCGAGATTTAGAAACTCCGTCGTGTTTTAGATCGTTATATTTGTCTTGACCAGTACTTTAAACTCAGATGGCGGCCACGTCCTGATGATGGATCAGAAAGGTGGCCAACGGAACTCTTAGGATCTACAGTACTCGTCATAACCAATCAAACGGGGTAAGATGGTCTAGATATTTCCCGGTACCTACATCCTTCCATTTTCGCATTTGATATCTGTTTTGTCATTCTTTCTTCCGACATTCTTTATGCCTGAACCAACGAAGCATACCCTTTCGCATCTTTACACCAATACTAACATTCATACCTACAAGCTTTCTTACTATGCTATTGCGAATACGGTCAATCACGGCACATCTTCCGCAGTGCTCGCATTTCGACCGCATTTATCCTGCTTTCATTCTTCTTCTTACATAACCACCCCTCACTGCCATATAACAGCGTTAGGACAAGCACTCCTTAATGCATGGCTTGCTACGCCTTTTGGCTTAAGCCTGACGAATCACCTCGAGCCTTTCTTCTCCAATCGCACTAGTTCTTTCAAACATTTCTTTCACTAAAGTTTTGGTGGCACTCTTGCATTGCCGTATATTTATTTCTTCAGCTCTGTCATACCGTCATTTACATTCAAAGAAGAAACACAGTCCTGTCACGCCTTCTTCTTACTTTCTACGAAGCTTTGTAACTCTCCGTCCCACCTTCCGCTGTGCTTTGCTTTTTTGAGCAACGACATACTTCTTTCGCGGATTCTAACAAACTCTCTTTCAGGCTATTTCAGCATTCATTTATATTCGAGTCCGAAGTACCTGCTGTTAAAAGCTTCTCCCGGACCAGAGTCTTTATGAACAGATTTTCATACATTCTTCTCACTCTTGCAACTTTTCAATTATAATTCTTTTAAGGCCTCCGAAGGGTATATGCTCTCGCCAGTGCCTCTTCTTCTAAACAAACCACGTAACTATAAGATCGTGTTCCGATTCAAGAGTGGGACCTCTATATGCACAGATATCTTAAAGTTTGCTCTGGAGACGGTTATCTACTAGGATCAAATCTATCATGTTTTTCTGTTCATTCCATCTCCACGTAATATAAATCGCTTTATGTTGGAATATCGTATTTGACACAAGAAGGCCTCTTTCCAAACATGCATCTACAATGAGCTTACCCGCATCATTTACTCTCTTATAAGGACCTAGAGCAACGTCGTAAGATTGCCACCTGGTACCCACCCATTTATTCAGGTCGTCGCACAAAATCACCTTTTCATTTGCATCAGTCAGATTCAAAAGTTCCCTGACATTATCCTAAAACTTTTCAAGCTCCTGGTGTGTTGACAAGCTTATGGAAGCGTATGCTGTATCCAAAAATACTCTAGTGAGACTTAGGATTTAAACGGACTTAGAGAATCTTGCATCGTACAGGCCATAGTCTCACTCCAGAAGCCAGGCGATGGGACAGCCAGATACCCACCCCCTTGCTGGCACGACCGCTCAGTGGTACCCTAGAATACACGCGTCGCCTCGAGGAAACGACCCAGCCTAGATGGCTGGCAGGGGTCGCAACGAGCACGCTCTTGGACATAACCCCCGAAATGATACCCACATTGATGTTACTTCAAAAGTCACATCCGCCATCTTGGATTTTAAAATTAACGCTATATTCTTTATCAGCTTCCCCCAAACCCCAAAAATAACACCCATACTAATTTTACTTCAAAAGTCGCATTGGCCATTTTGGATTCCAATATTAAGGTTATATTCGTTATCAGATTCTCCTAAACCCCTAAAAATGAAACTCATATCGAATTTTACAAAAAAGGTCACGACCGCCATCTTGGATCCAGAAACTAACACCATATTCGTAATCAACATGCCCTAAAACCCCGATATCGATACCCATATCGATTTTCATAACAAGTCGCGCCCGCCATCTTGGATTTCAAAATTAACGTTATATTTGTTATCAGCATCCCCTAAAACCCCAAAAATAAAACCCATATCGATT
Source organism: Phalera bucephala (assembly GCA_905147815.2). Taxonomy (NCBI): domain Eukaryota; kingdom Metazoa; phylum Arthropoda; class Insecta; order Lepidoptera; family Notodontidae; genus Phalera; species Phalera bucephala. The sequence continues at coordinate 18,963,519 of LR990622.1, forward strand.
TTACTTCAAAAGTTGCGTCCGCCATGTTGGATCTTTAAATTTACGTTATATTTGTACTCAGCATCCCTTAAAGCCCTAAAAGTGACACCTATATTGATTTTACTTCAAAAGTCATGTCCGCCATCTTGCATCCAGAAACTAACGCCATATTCGTAATCAGCATCCCCTAAAACCCCGAAATCAATACCCATATCGATTTTCATAAAAAGTCGCGCCCGCCATCTTCGATTTCAAAATTAACGTTATATTTGTTATCAGCATCCCTTAAAACCCCAAAAATGAAACCCATATCGATTTAACTCCAAAAGTCTCGTCCGCCATCTTGGTTCCAAAAGTTAACGCCATATTAGTTATCAGCATCCCCTAAAACCCAGAAAGTGACACCCATATTGATTTTACATCAAATGTCGCGTCCGCTATCTTGGATTTTTAAATTAACGTTATATTTGTACTCAGCATTCCTTAAAACCCTAAAAGTGGCACCCATATTGATTTTACATCAAAAGTCGCGTCCGCCATCTTGTTTCCAGAAACTAACGCCATATTCGTAATTAGCATCGCCTGAAATCCCGAAATCTATACCCATATAGATTTTAATAAAAAGTTGCGCCCACCATCTTGATTTCAAAATTAACGTTATATTTGTTATCAGCATCCCTTAAACCCCAAAAATAAAACCCACATCGATTTTACTTCAATAGTCGCGTTCGCCATCTTGGATCTTTAAATTAACGTTATATTTTTACTCTGCATCCCTTAAAACCCTAAAAGTGACACCTATATTGATTTTACTTCAAAAGTCATGTCCGCCATCTTGGACCTAGAAACTAACGCCATATTCGTAATCAGCATCCCCTAATACCCTGAAATTGTTACCTATATCGCTTTTCATAAAAAGTCGCGTCCGCCATCTTGGGTTTTAAAATTAACGTTATATTGGTTATCAACATTCCCTAAACCTTGAAATCGATACCCATATCGATTTTCATAAAAAGTCGCGTCCGCCATTTTGGATCCAGAAACTAACGCCATATTCGTAATCAGCATCTCATAAAACCCCGAAATCAATACCCATATCGATTTTCATAAAAAGTCGCATCTGCCATCTTTGATTTTAAAATTAACATAATATTCGTTACCAACTTCTTTCAAAACCATAAAAGTGACATGCATATTGATTTTGTTACAAAAGTCACGTCCACCATCTTAGATCCAGAAATTAACGTCATATTCGTAATCAGCATCCCCTAATATCCCAAATGTGACTCCTATATTGATTTTACTTCAAAAGTCTTATCGTCGTATTTACTTAGATCCAAAAATTCATGCCATATTTGCAATCAGTATTCCCTGAAACCCCAAAAATGACACCAATTTTACTTCAAAAGTCACGTCCGCCATCTTGGAAATGTTTTCGTGTTTAAAATATATTGTCGTGTGTTTAATTGTTAATTGTTTAATCGTAAACATGCAAAAAACGATTAACAATTGATCAATGGTAATTGCAACGTTTTACAATTACCATTGATCAATTGTTAATTGTGGACCCTACAATTAACAATTAATTTTTCAATCGTCAATTGCAATTGATTTTTTCTGCGATTAAAATTTCAATTGTTTGGTCCTACAATTGAACAATTAAACAATTAGTGCCCAACACTGCTTGACAGTCTCGGCCATACCTCAATGATGCCTCTGCTCAAAGCATGAATTTATAACCCTAAACGGATTTAGTACTGTCAAAATATCGCTAAAGAAAATTAAACTCTTTTCACAGACACAACATTGAATTTTCTATGATTTAAACAACTCGAGAAACTATGATGAGTGAGAGCAATAACCGGGAGCCCGGTGTCACGCTCGCATCCATTACGATGCAGTACGGTGACCATAAGGTAGAACTAATACGGATTATACCTATTTATGGTATGGTTTAAATACGCTGTAAACCATTTATTACCGAGTTCAAAACGAACAAGGTTCTCAATTCGTCTTTATATACAAGATGGATTAATATGGGACAGTAAGGGCAGCTATCTCAACCGTTGTAGATACAGAAAAACGGCCCTAGGAGACAATCCTTAATTTTTGCGATATTTGGAGCTGAATTATCAGATTCTGAAAAAAATGTACAGCCAGCAAGAAAATGAGCAATTTAATTAAAAACTATGACTACTACTCATTTAAGATATGGCATATGCGTAGAAAGAAAGAAATACGGCGGTCAACAGTGCCCAAGAATTATATGTCAACAAGTCCATAATCGTACCAATGTTTGGTCACCCTACTTAGAAAGAGATGTAGGGCTCTTAGTGAGTAACCTTGTGATCGGCTGATTTTTTCGCAGAGTGGTCAATCCATTTGTAATAATATATATCCATGGCTCAAAACCATAGAGCTACCTCTTCTTCTTCTTATTTTAATTAATGGCCGCACTCTTTAACAGTGTATTTCGCCAATGTCAAGTAGTAATAGAGTATAACAGTAAATTATAAAAATTGGCTTCTTGTCGCCATTACGGCAAAAAACCCAATAGCCTAGAGCTGTAGCTACCTCAATAAGCAAAACAGCTTTGACAGTTTGACAGCAGTGTTCACAAGTATAATCTTTGGTTTCACATATGTTCACTCCTTAGGTTCACTAACATTGCTGCTATCAACTAGGAGTGTTCGCAACGGCTATATATTAAAAACACGTTATAACGATACGCTACTTTTAAAACGCCTATTATTTTTTACGCTATTTATAATAGTTATTTCTTCGCTTCGTTGAACGACGCCTTTTGATTATTGTCGCAAAACACGCCGCGCCGCCGCCGTGAGCTGTTAAGCGTTAAAAATTAAATATATATTTAATTAATAAATTATTTACTCGTAACTAAAACTAACTTTTATTTACAGTTATTACAATAAACAAACCAACGATTTATTTGCAAACAATTTGACACGCGACGCCGCAATCCCTCACAAACTCACGATAAATGCATAAGTACGTCATCCAAGATCACGCCAGTGATCCGCACTGATATTATTAAAAAAATAATCTAACGTAGTAAGCAACACGTTATAAATAACGTATAATACGAACAAATATATTGGCGCGGAACATAATAAATAACCTAATAATATATTACTTTCATTACTGGACACTCATTTAAAAATAGATCATATGTAGTTGTCTTAGAGCATAATATAACACGTGACTTTTGACAAAAATATTATACGCCTAAGTGAAATTGACCTTAAGTCCAGTCCGTCAGTGTCGCTGTGTCGCGTGGCAGGCTGGTAGGCGGTTTTGGTCGGACAATATGTAATATAAGTAACGCTTAAAAAATAACGCTTGCCTGAGGTAATAAATAATAGGTGATTTGATTATTTATTAATAATAGATTATTTTTTCAGTTATGTAATATAACGATCACTCCTACTATCAACTGCTATGTAGACGTGGCTGAGGAGAAGGCATGTCGATTGATTCTAAAAGAATCAAACAACGGATCGATTCAAATCGAACGCACAAGTATCGATTCTTGATTAAATCGAGACTTAAAAGATCGTTTGTTGATAAATCGATTCGGAGTCACTTTTTATAAATGCACCGATCGAATGAAATTATTTTTTAAATCTGTTCCCCCTGTTTGACTATTATTTAAATCTTTGTTGTACACAACTTGTATAAGTCATATTTTCGATTACTACTTTTTTATAATAGAATCGTGACTCGTCAACGGTTTTCGGGATCGATCCCTATGAATCGATTCAGTTAGATTGATCTAAGAAATCGATAATTTTCTCAATAAATGCGATATTTTTATTAATCAATTTTAAATCGACCTGCCTACCAAGGAGTGTGCGCCGTGATTTGGTAATTGTGTGTGTGTGTGTGTGTGTGTGTGTGTGTGTGTGTGTGTGTGTGTGTGTGTGTGTGAGTGCGTGCGTGCGTGCGTGCGTGCGTGCGCGTGTGTGTGCGTGTGTGTGTGTATGCAGAGATTTTGACATATTAGGCTAAAAATATTCAAATTACATAACATGTTTCAATTCTCTAACTATGCCACGTCCTAGACAAAAGATGATGTTTCGTCACGCGGGATCAATATAAATAAATGGTTGAGAATCTTGTTTTATGCTACATGGCTTTCGGTAAATATATTTTACTTACTTTTATTTTACTGAAACTGACATTATTTAATACTTGGAACTTTAAACCTTTTCTCGCAAGTATTAGGTGACAAGGAGCCACTCGAATTGTGTTTACATCTTTTCATGAATTTGACTACAATATCTGACTGAAATATTTAGTATTCTCGTGATCAAGAAATTAATAAATAAACGTGGATGTGCTATGTTGACATATTAAAACAGAGAGTTTTATAGATTTTTTAAATAATAATACACGTATGTGTCGAATCAAGCGATTTGTTCAACGATTTTTCTGAAAAATGGTTTGATTCGTAAATAAATAATGAGATTATTTTATTTTGTTCCTAATTTTTTTTATTAATACCGATTCATTCTTTGTTATACATTTGCTCGATACGATATTCAATCGATTCTATTTCACACTCACCAACCACCACCACCAACCACTCACCAATAGTACCACATTTTTAGACACATCAAATTATAAACTTCAGCGTACCCACCCATGACTGGTGAAAAGGATTATAGTATATTAATTTTAATTAATTGATAAGTATCGACCTTAAAATTGTAAAAATAACAAAAACTGATTTTAATCTGTAATGGGATTTTAAAATGTTATTCGATATAATTAAAATTACCGCCTAATATAAAAGAAAGACGGAAATTTGTAGGGAAATTGAGGGGAATCGGAGTGTTGTTCTCCCCAAATTTGGGGAATTCTATCTAGATTCAATGATGCCAACTTAGTGCTTTCGACACTAGATCTAGTGCATTTCTTGATATTTTAGCGCTCAAAATTCCATTACAGTGCCTAGTGCCCTAACTAGTACATTTTCGAGAATCTGTAATTTATCACGTTGATAAACCAATCTATGGCACGTTCAAAACGCAGGTAATTATTACATGACAGTAGTATATCTGTGGTCCACCTTCGCTTGAACCACACTGGCTATTGCCGGTAACAACTATTGCTGAGGTAGTTTCCTTGGGGGGCACAACTAGCGGGTGCTGTAGATCGCTCACTTTCTTCCCGCTCGTAGCACCTGCATTTGTCTGCCTCCGTCTTGGGTGTGTGTGTGTGTGACTGATGTACGCTGTTGGCCGCGAGGCCTTTACAGCTTCACTGAACTTAAGGGCGAGCGTGCAACCACTACGCTCGAGCCAGAAGGGCAAGAGGCGACATACTCGAGAGCGCCTTGAAGAGGCGCCCTCGATTGGGACAGTCGCTGTGGGGGGACTGGGTGCACTACTAAGTGCACCGGTCAACCGCCGGCTATGGGAGGGGATCTACGACTACGTCGTCGTCGCCCGTATTCTGAGCGGAAAGAATGGATGAAAAAGCATCGGGGGGATCGGAGAGAACATGTCGCGGCCGGCGGTGGCGGCAGGGGTCGGGGGGGGGGATCGTAGTCGGCGGCGGCTACGATTAACGGATTCGCATGGGTAGATGCGTTTGCGAAGTGTCGTGTTGTCGCCTTTTTAATATAGGCGCGAATAGGTTCGAGACCTAGATCGGAGTGGAGATCGACATTCCGTACGAACCAGGCTCCTACGGCTTTACGGAGGAAGCGGTTTTGAACCACTTGGAGTTTATCGATGTGAGAGGGGGCCGAATGCCCGAACACAACACACGCATAAGTCATGATATAATAATAATAATAATAAATTTATTCAGTTAAGATCAGTACATGATACAATCTTATTCGAACTTATATTTAAGTAGGTATATTTACCGGTTTGCCTGAACTAGGTCGAGACCTGTGTTTCAGGCATGATTAGTGCTAAAGCATCGTAAATCTAATAATTTTAATTACAATAATATAGCTTATTTGATTAGAAAGTGACAGCTAGGTCAAGGAATATTCCTAAGGTTTGATATCCTTTGCCAAGTTCTTGTGTCACAAATTCAGTAAATACATGCATTGCGTCAGTCGTGGATAGTTTAGCTCTAAAACCAAATTGCATTTTTGATAAAAAAATCGTTAGTTTCAAGATAACTGACTAATCTATTGTTGATGATTTTTTCTAGTATTTTGGAAATTGAGGGAAGCAACGATATAGGTCTATAATTTGTAACTAAGTATTTGCTCCCGGATTTAAAGACAGGAATCACTACTGCCTTTTTTAGACATTTAGGGAATATTCCATCAGAAAGACAAAGTTGGAATATATAGGTTAGTGGCGGTACCAAGATGTGCTGGAAGCGTTTAAGGATCTTGTTATTTATGCCGTCCCAACCAGTTGCGCAATCGTCCTTTAGTCCTGAAATAATTCGTTTTATTTCTTGTTCATCAGTATCAAACATTGCAAACGTTTTTGTACTAAAGTTCTTTTTTGTTTGGTAGATAGACGTAGCTGTATAAGTGCGCGTTTGTTTTCGAATATCCTCTGCAAGGTTCTTACCGACATTTACAAAAAATTCGTTGACATTAGTAGCTGAGCAAAGGGGTGTAGTATGTGTAAACAACAAATTCGAACTTGATTCCCGTTGTTTAGACGTAAAGGTAATATTCTTAATATGTTTCCAAATTTCTTTGCTATTATTACCTGCTCTCTGTAATTTATTTCTATCGAGTTCAATTTTTAGCTTTTTTAACAGATTATTACAGAAATTTCTGTACCTTTTATAGGTCGTTTGAAGAATTAAATTATCGGGGTATCTCTTCGATATCGATGATGGGTCGAACGCAAGTTTTGTAAAGCGTCACCTTATTTCTAAGGGACATTTTACTCCGCTTGCAGATTAACGAATGGAGACGACCAAGCACAAAGGATGCTCGGTGACGGACCCGCTTGATGTGCGGGCCGAAGGACATGGTACTGTTTAGGGTGACCCAAATATCTAGTATTTGACCTCTTTGACCCAGGGAATGGGTCGGTCGAACATGGTCACTTGGCCGAGATTACTTCTAGGGCGGCGCAGGGAGTGGCGCGGGGTGGCACCTCTGGAGAAGAACACCGCAGCGCTCTTGTCCGGGTTCACCTCAATACGCCACTTCCTGAACCAATTCCCTAGGGAACTGGCGGATGCCTGAAGGTTTCTGGTAATGAAACCCTTATTCCTATGCGAGACGTAGAGAGCGGTATCATCCGCGAATAGGGCTAGATGCGCCTTACTCAACAGGAGGGGCGAGAGAGCTGAGCCCTGCGGGACTCCAGCTCGGGTGGAGTGGGGGGTGGAGCGCGTCATTTCGACGCGATATCGGAAGGCGCGATTTGACAAGAAGTCTCGTATGATGAGCACGAGTCTGTCCGGCACACCCATTTGGTAGAGCTTGTAGATCAAGCCGTTGTGCCAGACTTTGTCCAATGCCTTCACGACATCGAAGAAGAGGGCGCCCGTGTAGACGGGTTTGGGTCTGTTAAGACCGGAGAGGATGTGCTCCGTGATGCGGTGCACTTGGTGGACGCAGGAGTGTTTGGCTCGAAAGCCGAACTGCTCGTCGATAAGGATACCCCTGGACACTACAAAGTCTTTGAGCCGCGCCAGAAGTAGGCGCTCGTAGATCTTGGCCAGGGAGTTGAGGAGACTGATAGGGCGGTAGCTCGCGGGGAGATTGCGAGGTTTGCCGGGCTTGGGAATACCTATGACGTCCGCCTCCTTCCACTTAGCGGGGAAGGTGCAGTTCGTCATGGTGGCGTTCAGTATGGCCACTAAGAGGCAGATGAGTTGGGCGGGCAGGCATTTCAGAACGCGATTCGAAATGCCGTCAGAGCCGGGGCTTTTTTAGTTTTGAGACCCATAATGAGATCTTCGACCTCCGTTTGGGTGATAGAAGGTAAGGAATCGGCGAGGGGGGGGGGAGAGATGCCCTGCGCTCGACTTCCCTGTCGACCGCGTCAACGTGGGACTGGTCGACGGACTGAGAGCTGGGGGTGCACTGGCTCTCGAGGGAGTCGGCGAGAAGCTCGGCCTTTTCGTCGTCGTCGAAGGCAGGGGGTGCGCCTGAAGGGCGGGACAGCGGAGGCATGCCAGTCGTGGAGTCGGTTTTGAGGCTACGCGCCAGCTGCCAGTAGGCCAGGTGCGATGGCGCGATACCCTCTAGGAAGTCACCCCACCGTTCCTCCCGGACCTCCGCGACACGACGCTTTACCTCTCGTTGTAAAGCGCGCATCCGGCTCCGCCCGATTGGCTTCGGTGGGGTAAGAGTCGTACGCTTGGATTGAGGCATTCTTGGAACGAATGAGATCCCTAACATCGTCCGGCAGTCGAAAGCGGTTGAGGTAGAGATCTTCCGCCTCGACTTGCTTGGATGATCGACTGACAGCCGATCGGATGTGGTCGGTGAAGGCATTTACGGCCTGATCGGTGTCCTGAGGGGACGGGATGGAGTCCGAGCTGAGAGGGAGGGGGGGAGGGTCGGCATCCGCCAAGGCCGTGCTTAGCACATGCCAATCCACCACCGTCTTTTTGGGTCGCTGAGAGGCGGTAGGGGGGGAAACGAGTCTCATGACTACAGGACGATGGTCAGAGTCGAGCTCCTGGACTACTTCCAAGGAATGCAGCCGTAAGGTAACACCCTTTAGAAGCGCCATGTCCAGGACGTCGGGTCGGTGGTTGGGATTGTTGGGTTTGTGGGTAGGGTGCATAGGTGCGATGACGTCAAAGTCGAGAACGTCGACCAGGGCGTCAAGGCTCCTACCGTTAGGGCAAGTGGTGAGACCATTCCAGGCCACGTACTTACTGTTGAAGTCGCCCGCCAGAATGACGGCGCTTCCCAGATTAAGGAGTGCTTCAAAGTCACTCCTGAGAACGAATTTAGTGGGGGAAAGGTATACGGAGGCAATCACGATGGGCTGGTGCCCCGTGAGAGAGATGCGACAGACCGAGGCTTCAATGTTGCGCTGAGGGCGCAGAGGGGGGGGGGGCAACCGCGCGGGGGCGACGGCGGCCGCCGCGCCTAGTCCGGCCGCGCTTCCCCTTCGGGGCCCTGGGGCAACCGCAATAATTCGCGGTGTGCCCCTTGGCGCCGCAGAGGACGCAGCTGGGGGGCTCGGCCGCCGTCTCCTTCGAACGTGCGCACTGGGACGTCGCGTGGTCCCCAATGCATTTTACGCACCGAGGCCGCGCGTGACAATTACGGGCAGAGTGCCCGTACAACTGACAGTTGTGGCACTGCCCGGGCAGTGCCGCCGATCTCTACAGAGAGGCCAGAGATGTGACAGCCGGTCGTAAGGTTGAAGACCTTGCGACCGGCCTCGGTGCGGTCTAGGACGACCAGCACCATGTCATAGGCCTCCTTGGAGCGCCCATTGACCATCCTGTGCACCTGGCGCACGGGAAGGTTTTGGGACTGGAGGTCCTCCTTTATGACGGCGGTGTCCAGCTCCCTAGGGACACCGCGGATGACTACCCTGAGCTCCCTTTCCTCCTCCAGGGTGTATGTATGATAAGCGATCTAATTCGATCGCAGGAACGCGGATAGCCGTCGATGGTCGTCCGAGGACGCCACCTTGACGGCTATGCCTTGCCCGGTGGAACGCGCGTGCGTATAATTAATTTGGCGATTATAAATCGCCTTGGAAATGCGCTCTCAGGCGCTCTTGTCGTGCGGGGCGCGCGAGAGGAGAGGCCCTCGCGGCCGCGCTGGGAGACAGCTGGGGGCCGGAGGGGCCGGGAGGAACGCCGTCGTCCCCGGCCTTTAACACCTTAGGAGGTGACGAGTCGCGTGGCTAGCGCGCTCGCTTCCCATAAGCGATGGGGACGGGGACCGGGCGGGGATAGCGCGTCGCGCAGACGCGTGCTCGACCTCCATGTCGGAATCCGAGAAAGACTCGGACCCGCATGGCGAGAAGGGGTGGTCAGCGGGGGCCGCAAGCGGCGCGGCGACCTCCGTTCTCGGCGCGGCGAACGGAGTCGCGGTGCGCGCAGAAGGCGCGGGGAGCGCGGGGGAGGAGGGCGACGCGTGCGCGTACGTTGCGCTGAATTTCCGGATGATGTCCGGGCAATTCAGCGCGATGTACCTCCCTAATTCCCGGAGGAAGTCGGGAGGGAACTCCCCTCTGGAAATGGCAGGGCGGGTGAACTTAAAAAGAGGCCCAAATGCCTAGATCCCCCCACCGAGCGGCGGCGGGGGGGTAGCACTACCGGGGAAACGCGGTGTGCCCCTTCGCCTTACGTAACAATATTACGTAATCAAAGTAGAGAAAAAAAAATAACCGTTACGAAAAACGCGGGAAGGCCGACCGCGTCGTTAGAACGACGCGTCTACCTAACGACCCACGTAATTAGATACACAGAGCAAAACGCACGTACGTGAATAAACAAAGACGTACCTGCATACACACGAGCGGATGAAGACACGGCACTGCACAAGCACATAAGCACGTAAGCACCGCGAACCGAACCACGTAGGCACACGAAACGAGAAACCGTTAGGAATCGCGGGAAGGCCGACCGCCGTTATAACGGCGCGTCTGCCTAGCAACTCACGAAGTTGATTATGCGCGAGCCAAACGCAATACGTCAATTACAAATGCCGAGCAGATGCAATAGACGCAGTCACGCAAGCGCGGGCAAGACCAACCACCCAAATAGTTGTAATTAAATACGCGCGACAGATAGCGAGCGGACGGGCTGCGCAGAGAAAACGAGCGAGCGCGAGCGCGGCACAGCCAGAACTGTCCGTCTTGGGTATTTCGCCACGATTCTTCCCAAATAAAAACACCAATATCTTCAGAAACGCTGGGTCCCAGTTGGGCCTCCACTAGTTGGACTTCTGAGCTGGCTACGCGATGGCTGAGACGCAACTGAGAGCGAGGCCGTTTCGGCCCTCGCTTATGTTCTATTTGTTGGGGTTACAACTAGTGGGGGTTGTACTGAGCCCAGCGTTTTACTTTATTTTTTATAACTTAATCTATTACATTCTACATTTATTACAATTAGGTTATTATATAGAACATAGGTTATTGTAATTAGTCGCGAACATGTTCTCCCGCCGAAGCTCCCGTAGCTGGAATTATGGGGGTTCGCGGCTCACTCGGGCTCGACGCGCAGAATGGCCAGCTTCTTTGTAGGGCGCCTCAGCACCCCTCTCGATGTTCGCACGTCGACCGCTCGCAACTCGCCATCCGGAACAGGGTACGCGGCGATGAGTTCGCCACGAGGCAAACAATTACGAGGAAAGGTGCCATCAGCGATGAGCACCAGATCGCCGACGCGGAGTACGCCTCCCAAGGCGCGTGGCTCCCGCCGGTGTTGCAGTTCCGGCAGGTATTCGCGCACCCAGCGCGACCAGAACTGGTCAGTGAGGCGTTGACTGCATCGCCAATCCCGGCGCCCGGCCGCATCCTCTTCGGTGAGGGGGCCTTCACCGAAAATCATCGGTGATCACCGAAGATCATCGGCATCGGGGCCCTGGTCGGGCCTCCCAACAGGGAGTGGTTGGGTGTCATCGGTTCTTGATCGTCGGCCGTCGCCGTCTCGGCTGTTGACAGTGTGCTCTGCCTCCACCAGCAGAGTGGCGAGCACCTCTTCCTTCGGTGCCCGCTCGCGCAGCGTTGTATGAAGGGCAGTCTTTATACTGCGCACCAGGCGTTCCCAAGCGCCGCCCATAAACGGGGCGCTCGGGGGAATATACTTCCAAGTTATGAAGCGTGCCGTCGCCTCATTCGTAAGGCGTCAGCGGCTGCGTGGCGCAGCTCTTGATCAGCGCCTTTGAGGTTGGTGCCTTGGTCTGACCAGAGCTCGATAGGGCAGCCCCGTCGACCGATGAAACGCCGGAGTGCCATTACAGCAGAGTCGGTAGTAAGGCTCCCCGCGACCTCTATGTGCACTGCGCGCGTCGTCAGGCACGTGAAGAGCCGCCGTACCTCTTCTGAGTATCTCGGTCCACCGTTACAGTGAGTGGGCCAAAGTAGTCGAGTCCTGTGAAAGTAAAACGTCGGCGGTTATGGACTAACCGTGAAGGCGGATGGTTACCCGTTGAAGGCTGCACAGGTGTGGCCCGGCGCAGTCTGCAGTGTTGACATCGCTTCACGACGCTGCGGACGGCGTAACGGAGGCGTAGCACCCAGTAGTGCTGTCGCGCCTCAGTCGCTGTAGCCTCGAAACCGCCATGGTGCACTTGCTCGTGCACCCAGCCGATGTAGAGTTTCGTCCATCGGTGCTCTCCGTCCAAAATGGGCGGCACTCTCTGCGCCTGAGTGATCCCCTCGGCTGCAGCTACGCGTGAGCGCAGCCGGAAGACGTTGTCCTCATCTAACTCCACGGCCAGCTGAGATAGCCGACTAGCAGACGGCGCAGATCGCCCCTGTCTAAGGGCGTTGATCACCTCGAGAAAGGCGACCTGCTGGAGCGCTTGCACCCAAAGCCGTTCGGCCCGGTGCAGATGTCGTGCCTCTAACGGAATGTAGGAGCGCGTAGCAGTCACCGCCGCCGGCGCTCTCGTCGTTCTCCCTGCGGTCCTGGGTCTTGCCTTCTTCCAGACCGGGTCCGCTTCTGTGGCGCGTCGTGTCCTCTGTTGTATCACCGCGCACTAGAGGCGTCGTGCTTGGAGGATTTCCAGGACCTGGAAAAGCCTTGCAGTGGTTCTTATTAGTTTGATCCATCGCGAAAACCTTTCGCAAGCTGGCAATGCTGTAATTATGAGGTTCGCTGGCTGCACCACGTGCGAGCGTTTCTCTCCTGTCTTCTCTGTGGTGGCCATTTCGTTCTCTCGAGGCCAATATTCTTGGGGCACATGTAGAAAATCAGGTCCAACAAACCACCTGTGTGAGGTGTCGAAATCGGCTGGTACCCCTCTCGTAGCGTCGTCAGCGACATTGTCGGCAGTAGGCACCCAACTCCTTTGTCTTAGTATGCTCGTGGATTTCTGCGACACGATGTGCTACGAAAGGTTTGTATGCTTGGGCCGTTTCGTAGCCAGGCGAGCACCGTGCTAGCTCTACAACCTAGCACGGCTGCTTGAAGCTCGAGTCGTGGTATAGTCGTCGTCTTATGTGCGGGCGCGACCAGGGACTTGCCTAGGATTAAAGAGGTTCTTACCGTGTTTCTGTTCTCGAAACGCCAGTAAACAGCGGCGGCGTACACCTCTGCACTAGCGTCCACGAAGGTATGCAACTCTCCTGTCGCGCTACCTCCTAGACGAGGATAGCAACGGGGCACAGTTAATTCAGGCAGTCCCCGCACACTCATCATCCATGCCTTCCATGCAGTTGCTTCGGCTGCTTTAAGCTCTTCATCCCAGCCGCTACCGCACCGCCAGGTGTCTGGCAGAATCTTTTTCCCTTGAACGGTGATCGGAGTTGCTAGACCTAGTGGATCAAATATGGACATTAGTACCTTTAAAGCTTCTCTTTTCGTGGGTGTCCTGTCTCCTGCTAACAATTCAGCCGTCAATTTGTTATAGTTGACGTCAAATGTCAAATAATCTTCCACTGGGCACCAGACCATCCCTAGTATCTTCTCAGGATCTAACTTGAGCGTAGGAGACTCGGCTTTGGCGGTCATTGCATGTAGAATTTTGGTGGAGTTTGACGGCCACTTTTGCAGATGGAAGTTAGCGTCGGCGTGTATTTACACGATCTCTTTGGTCACACGCATGGCCGTTTCCTTATCATCGAAACCCCCCAAATAGTCATTCATGCAGTGGTTATCGATTATAGCTCGCGCGGCCTTCGGCTATTGTTCCTTGTGATCATTCGCGTTCTTGTCTTTCACATATATCGCCGTGCAAGGGGATGACGTGGCGCCGAATATGACACTGCGCATTCTGTATTCAGTTGGTTCTCCGCTGCGCCTGTCGCCCCGCCACACGAACCGCTGCATATCGCGGTCCTCAGGTCTTATTTGTATTCTCATAAACATCTCTCCAATGTATGCGGTGACCGCTATTCTCCCTTGGCGGAATCGCATCAATACTCCCGGAAGCGATTGCAGTAAGTCCGGTCCGGCTAGCAGCATACCGCAGTTGGTTCTCCGCTGCGCCTGTCGTCCCACCACTCGAACCGCTGCATATCTCGGTCCTCAGGTCTTATTTGTATTCTCATAAACATCTTTCCAATGTCTGCGGTGACCGCTATTCTCCCTTGGCGGAATCGCATCAATACTCCCGGGAGCGATTGCAGTAAGTCCGGTCCAGCTAGCAGCATACGGTTCAGCCTTACTCCTTTGACTTCGGCGGCGGCGTCGTGCACTATACGGAGCTTGCTCGGTTTCTCTGGATGAGTGACAAAAACAGGGAGTACCTTCAACATGGCGGTCTCCGACGTTCCCCTGGCCGACGCTACTACCTCCACTTTGTCTTTGGCAACAGCATGGGTTGACTCCGCCGGTGGCTGCTGCTGTTTCGTTGGCGCCTGATGCAGCAGAGGATGATGCATGTAGGTGCACCCGTCCATTTTGCACCGTCGCGGCTGGCAGGTGTGGCGCGACCGTCACACCCGCATACATCGGAAACATAAATTGTATAGCTTAGCTAATTCCCATCTTTGACTCACCTCGGCATTTTTCATAATGCGACATTCTACTATTCTGTGTTTCCCCTTATCGCAGGCGTTGCTTGAAGACGGATCATATCTCGCCTCTACGTCTCGCCTCTACGCCCTATACGTTCTCCGTTTAGAGGTGCCGGTAGCCGGATATATCTCGTGACGATCTCCCGCCGGTATGACCTCTGGCGGCGCGAACGTTCCGCATCGATCAGCTGACTGCTGTAGAAATCTGGTTAACTTGACGAGTCCTGGTTCTCCCGCCGGTTGTTCAGCAGCGAAATCATAAAACCGGCATCTTAGGGCATACGGCATCTTACCTGTGACGCTCCTTACCGCCTCAGGGTTGTACAAATATTCAATCTTATCCAGTGCCCTTATGGTTGCCACAGCGTTAGCTACTCTCGTCGTAAATACACATAAATCTTTCGCGTGCTCAGTGAGTCGTGGTAGAGCCCTCAGTTTCTCTAACTCTGCTATAACTATGGCGTCTGGCCTGCCAAATCTGGACGCTAACAGTGACAGATAAAAATAAATAAATAAAAATAAAATAAAAAATAAATTACTTCTATAGGTGATGTATTTCCCACAAACAGACATTGCACTGCCTCTCTGGCCGCCCCTCTTACGCTCCTTCGAAGGCGCGTTAAGTTTTCTATCTCTGACAGTGACCCAGCTGTCTCTTCGTAAGCTGTCTTGAATGGCACCCAATACTGAGCGGCTCCTCCAAAATTAGGAAGTTTACATGTGGGTCTAGCCGCTATGGCGGGCTTCGCTGATCGATTGGCAATAGTTATAGCTTCAGCTAAGTCTTTAATGGAATCACGCTCATACCTGGGCATAGGGCGTCGCTCCGTGTACTCTGGTTGGGGGCACGGTGCTGGTCCCGTAGCACTTGCGACGCCTGCGGTCTTCATTGGCACGGACACTGACTCTGGCACTAGTACTGGCACTGACATTGACACTGGCTCTGGCACTGGCACTGGGTGTTCTTGCGTCTCTGCTGACTGTTCAGGTACTCAATCTACTGGGCACTGTTCCTGTTGGTGCGGTTCCATTGTAAGAGCGAGTGTGCTGTGCTGGACGTTAACCCAGGTCTTCGTTCTGTGTTCTCGCTCGGTGGCCACACTGTCCTCTCCATCAGACTTGCTCTCACTACACTCTAAGATCGCGACTCTGGCTGCTGCGAGTTCAACTTCTTTCCTCAAAAGCTCTTCTTTCGCCTTAAGCAGCTCTTGTTGCCGACTCTTTGATGCCGTCGATCTTGGTTTTCTTGAGCGAGGTGCCGACGGAGGCTCCAGCGTACGTTCCTGACCCGTTTGCTCACTGCTCGTCCCAGTAGTTGTAACCGCTGTTCCGGTGTTGTCTGCGGATTGCGTTGTGGACGTTTCTCCCGTCATCTCCACTTCTATAACGCCCTTAATTGCTCTCAACACCGGCGGCATCGACGGTGTCTTCCTTATCTCCTTGGTCGCCGCTTGCGGTGCTGCAGTTGCTCTGACCGAACTTGTCCCCGGCGGTACTGTTGCCATCCTACCTATCTTCAGTAGGCTCCGCTATACCCTGGCTTCTTGTAACTACCATCTTCCTTATCCGGCTCGAAGGACCAGACAATGTGGTTCACCTTCGCTTGACCCACACTGGCTATTGCCGGTAACAACTAGCGGGTGATGTAGACCGCTCACTTTCTTCCCGCTCGTAGCACCTACTTTTGTCTGCCTCCGTCTTGGGTATTTCGCCACGATTCTTCCTAAATAAAAACACCAATATCTTTAGAAACGCTGAGTCCCAGTTGGGCTTCCGCTAGTTGGACTTCTGAGCTGGCTACGCGATGGCTGAGACGCAACTGAGGGCGAGGCCGTTTCGGCCCTCGCTAATGTTCTATTCTTTGGGGTCACAACTATTGGGGGTTGTACTGAGCCCAGCGTTTTACTTTATTTCTTATAACTTAATCTATTACATTCTACATGTATTACAATTAGGTTATTATATAGTACATAGGTTATTGTAATTAGTCGCGAACAATATCTAATTCGCCCTCCGTTTTAATAAGCTATCCTGCTGTCAGGCAACGATTGCCTAATTTTAGACTCACCATTACCCGATTTCAATTGACTTAAGCATAAATGAACCGTATTTCTGCGCAATTTTGTCATTTTTTGGATTCTTGGATAATTGGAATGGATTTGGAATTTGAAAACTGATTGCAAAAGAACTACATAATAGGCCGTCAGAACACAGCTCTAATTATCTATGGAAATGTGTGTCGTGTATCCGAATTTTAGAAACATTGTGACTTAAAAATGAAACAATACGAGAAGAATAGCACAAGCTGTTTTCCATGCAGAACAAAGATATTTGGTGCTCTTTCAACAGAATTCGCACAATCCTAGTGCATTTCCGCGAATGGTTTAGCGCATTTCTTAGGATAGCAGTTTGCAACACTGTCTAGATTTTTGGGGAATACGGAGGATGAGCGTTGGCAACCCTGGTGTGTACACAGCATAAATTTGGCATAAATAAACGGAGCAATCCAAAGAGTATCAAAGAGTATATAATCACTACGTTTTATCAGCAGAATCAGTAATCCTTTGTTCGATTCGTTGGGTTGTAATTGGGAATGGAATAAATTAAAAGAAAAGTTTGTTTTTAAAAGGTATAGTGATTATATTTATATACTCTTTGGTTGTTATCATATCAAACAGATCCTTCGGCTATAGATTTTGGTGTGTATTGTTAGTTTGATAATAATTTATGCAAAATTGCGTACCTACTTATGTAATTCTCTGGTAAACAAAATGCAACGTTGGTTTTTTTTAGAAGATCGCAAGAGACCAAATTATAAACCTCCTAAAAAAATGTCTGTAAAAGAACCAGAACCTATAGCGGAGGTGGTTACACAAGAATGGATTTTCACCGTATCAGCACCAGATGTAGGTGCAAAGGAATCAGTTTTTATCTCAGGCAGTACTGCAGAACTCGGTGATTGGGATTACTCAAAGGTAATTCTTCTGGAACACAAAGAAAATTCGGAATTGTGGTCCAAAACTATAATCATTCCCAATACTTGTGACGTTTATTATCGATATGGTGTTTGTAGTTTAAATGAAGAGACTAATGAAATTATAATTCGACGTTGGGAAACAAATATTAATCCACGGGTGCTCAAACAAACGGTACTTCATCCTTACACTGACATCTTTGGTGAATATGATGGAAAAAAAACAATTTGTACTGGTTGGCTCACTGCACAAACTATGGTGCAACTTAAATTTACTAATGATCCATTAAGACTAAAGAGTCGCTTGGCTGGGAGACTTATGAATATAAAAGTTACTCCTGTAAAATTATCATTTGGCACAGAACCACAAGTGGAAGATTCATCTCTCAGCCTGGATACAATGGATACAGAAATGCCACCAGGTGTTACTGTAGAAGTCTCCACACTGGACAATGATTCATCTATTTGCGTTTTAAAACCACAAGAACAGTTTGGACGGGAATATAAACATAATGATATACTGATTGTAAATATCCTAGCTCCTAACCACAAGGCTTTAGCATATCTTATTGATTTCTACTCCTACAGCAGCCGAGCTTCCTCTGAAGAACCCCCATGCCATATAGGTTACACATATGTTCTGCCAAACATGTTTAAACCATCAGAAGGTACTCTAGAGCTACCTGTAACCTGTAATATGAAACATCGTCCCCTAGGATCTGTTAGATTTGATTATCTCATAATAAACCCTATGCCAGAAAAGCTTTGTAGCCTGCAGGTCTCATATGCAAAGTATTGGGATCCATCATGGACCGGGCTGGAGGTGGGGCACCGTGGCTTAGGTGCCAGTTTTAAAACCAAAGAGTAAGTTCATCATATTAAAATTTTTATATTAAGTTTTTATTTTCACAGAACATAATTATAAAACAGCTAGTATTTATTTCTTGTTGATAATCTATGATCCTTTTCAGAGGAAATGCTATTCGTGAAAATACAATAGCTTCTCTTAAAAAGGCAGCTGCAAGTGGTGCAGACTTGCTAGAATTTGATGTACAGCTAAGTAAAGATATGATACCTGTCATTTATCATGACTTTCATGTTTGTATATCTATGAAAAGAAAGAAGGAAGTTGAGTTTTCGGAAATGTTAGAATTACCCGTGAAGGATTTGACTTTGGAACACCTACAAAAGCTTAAGGTATTATCATTGACCAGCTATCTAGCTGAAAACAAGTAGATAGCTTGACTTGATACAAATTAAAGCCAGGTGTATTTTCAGTTCTGTATCTACACTTTAGTTCATTATCATTATAAATATTAGACATATGAATACTGGCTCTGGTAATTAGCTGTTTCAAAGGATTATTTCATTACTAGATAGTGCATTTTAAGACGTACATTAGTGTAAGCTAATAAGTTATATAACATCTTATGAAAAGTGATATTATCATAATCAAATGTTGTATAGAGTTCACATTATTGAAATTCAAAATGGTTCAGATTGATTCAGATTAATGTAATTGTGCATTTTTGATTAACAATTAACATTAGTATATTCATAATGGAAAATAAAACCCCATATACTTGTTTCTCAGTTATTAAACTTCACCAGTTACAGGGTTTCTTATTTGTTATAGGTCTACCACTTAATTGAAGGTCGCAACCATGAAATGTTATTCTTTGATGAAGATTTAGAAGAGCACCAGCCTTTCCCTACTCTAGAAGATGTACTGAAAACTATTGATGTTCATGTTGGCTTTAATGTTGAGTTGAAATGGACCATGGAAATGCGGGACGGCACCTTCGAACTTAACAACCCATTTGATATGAATACTTACGTTGATAAGGTATGATAAAAAATAATTATTAATCGTTTTGGTAAATAATTAAACTGCCTCATTGGTCTGTCTAGTGGCGAATAATGCGCATAGCGATCACGAGGTCCCGGGTTTGAATCTTGCGTCATACAAAGTGTAATTTTTCAGAGTAAAAATTATCATTATCAGTCTCGAGGGCTCGTAATAGGCTCGCTACAAAATGTCATAACATTGGGACCTTTTTTTAACCTGGGGAAAATCCTGTATAGGGTGTGTCGGATTACTACCGACTAGAACCCCAGGGTGGCCGACATCAACACTTAGCTCCGGGATCTTCGGAATGGAATGTATGGAATATACCGGTGCCCCTCTTATGCCGCGCACCGAAGAGCGAGCCATCTTGGGGAGACTTAATAACAGCTCTCTCCAGCACCGACGCAGTGCTCACGGCGATGTAGGCCACAACCACGCCGCCGTCCTCCTCGGCGTCGCTCGTGTATGACGCTCATGGCTCCCGCTCCTCGCGTCCGCGACCACATAGGCCCCCCTGCTGATGTTGGTGCAGTTTGGTGGGGGACACATTGAGACCTAACATCATTAGAGAAAAGTGGGTAGACACTGTACACCCCTGGCCCTACGCTTTTGGGGATATAGGCGTGACGGTGTGTATTTTTTCTCTTTTATATTTTTCAGCAAATATTTCGTTTGTCTTTTATTAAAATTGTTCTTCATTTTCAGGTCTTAGAAGTGGTTTTGAAGCATGCTGGGGAACGGCGTATAGTATTCTCGTGTTTCAATCCTGATATTTGCACTATGGTTAGAAACAAACAAAACAAATATCCAGTAATGTTTTTGACTGTTGTAAGTATTCAATTTTACTACACGGTTTTAATATTTAACATTCCATCCAAGTATCTAATTTAATATGGTGGATGAGCTGCCATTGAGCGCAGTGTACTTCCCCAAAATGATTTCAAACAGTCCATGAACCAAGTCATTAGCAGAAACAAATTTCTAGGTCTACTACAGTGGGCTATATCATCATGCCAGATCTCTTGTGGGGAAATTAAATTATCTATACATATTATTACGCCAGATCTATTACGCAGTAGGCAGAATGTAGGTACAGAAGCCCGATTGGTTCTTATAAAATTCAAAATTAAATTATGATATAAACTGCTGCTGCAAATATAAAAAGCATCCAGTAGATTTACATGAATTTAATATGTAGTGATAGATAGAAAGAACACACAACAGCCTTTTACGGTTTATTATTTGTGAACTTTAAACGCCTCTTCAACACCCTCAACTTTGGACTGCCTCGTTGGTCTAGTGGCAAGGCGCATCGCTTTGTGATCACGAGGTCCTGGGTTCAAATCCTAGGTCGGACAAGTGTAGTTTTTCCAACGAAAACTTCCCAGTTCGAATCCGAATTGTGCCCGGTATATGGGAATAGGCTCGCGCCCTAATACATGGGACCTAACATCGTCGGCAAAGCGTGGGTGTACTCAGCACACCTCTGCCACCCCCGCTTGGGGAATATAGGCGTGACGGTGTTTTTAACTTTAAACCCTGTATCTAAAATTTTCAGGGTGTAACAAATAAATATGAGCCGTACCGCGACCCCAGATGCTCAACGATTCCTGCAGCTGTCCAGAATGCTGTTAGTACCGATATACTGGGAATAGTGGTTCATACGGAAGACTTGCTTAGAGATCCTAGTCAGGTAAATATAAACCTCCTAGTTTTGCTGCCAAATACACTACCGCCACATAATTATGATGTTGTTAGCGATTTCACCTATTTATGTTACGTGGTGAATACGCTAGGCCGTCACTAGAAACTGAAATTAATGGGCAAACCATGCTTACCGCAACTGCATACCGGCAAATTGATTAATTTCACTTTGTTGCTTTGCCAATGTATATGACTTGTGACGCCGCAATCACCAAGTTAATAGCCACATTTAATATACAGGATGGATTTTTGAGACGGGGCAGTAAGTGCAGCTATCTCAACCATTGTAGGTACAGGAAAAGTAGTCTGAAGAGATCCTTAATTTTTGCGATATTTCAAAAGGTTAGAAATCTCAAAAAGATACTATTTCCTGCAATATGTATGGAAAAAGTTTTTTTCGATTTCTGATCTTTCTAGTTCTTTAACCTCAATTTGTCCAACAGAATTATTATTGTATAGTATTTGATCCCTATAAGTAACAGTATCGATTGGCATCAAAAAGTTTTTGTGTAAATTGCCCATTATCTTGCTGACTGTACATTTTTTCAAAATCTGTAAATGTAGTTTAAAATATCACAAGAAATTAAGGATAGTCTCCTAAGTCCGTTTTCCTGTAGATACAACGGTTGAGGTAGCTGGCCTTACTGCTCCATCTCAAAAATACTCCTGTATACGCGAATCGAATATTTTATAGGATGACCAGCGCTAGCATATACAAGTCTTCGACATAGTAATTTGTATATACAAGAGGTATCGTAAATAACGCCTCAATTAGATAATTGCTTCACAAATTGAAAGGAAAAACCAAATTTCCAAATTTAGAGTTTTTTTAAATGCTTTTATACCCCAATAAAAAATGTAACGTGTGTGTGCCTATTGAGAAATACTTTTTAAGGATGCATTTGAAAACACTGTATTGCTCTGAATTTCTGAAATGCAAAAATAAATTTAGTTGGTTACAGCGCACTGAAAGAGTAGTAAATTAAAAAAATATTAAGATACATTAAAAATAGTTGGAATCGATTGTCAGTTCTTGCGTTAATTATGTTACACCTTGTATATTGCCTAATGAAGTACTTGACACGTTTTTTCGATATTTATTGTAATTATCCACCGCTATAACAATTTGGATGATTGCAATAATTATCGAACATCTAACTACCTCTTTAATGATAAGAGAGTATCGTTTATGACATGCGACACGTGAATCGAGTCCCCGTTCAACAGGCGCCAAGGGATATTATGGTATAATTACGTAAACTCCGTTCACTCATTATTATTACGACTTTGAACGTTATCCGTTTTAAATCAAAACGTGACATAATTACAATGTCATACCCTGCGGCTATACGCTAAAGCCGTGATTATACTTTGCGACCACGATTCCGACCTGACAGCTTTGAAACGGTCAGGTCGGAGTCAGAGTTGAATCCAACCGCCGACACGACCGCGACTGCGACCAAGGACATTTAGTGATGCAGTCATCCTTACGATAAAAAAAACATCGCTTCGATGTATCGTCAAATCGATATTTTATAAGTTTTTATTACACTTTTTTCACACATTCTGGTCCAAAATTTGTGATCCGTTTTCCAAAAACTTGCGGGCATCTGCATGAGTTAAAATTTAGCATACAAATTCGCTGACGATGCAATAAGATAGTTCGTTAGAGGTATGTATGCTAACACTACACCTGTTTCCTGCATTGTACTAAACTAAAGCAAAATCGATACATAAATATTTTACAATTTATAGCGTCGATGTCTTGCGTATTAAAACATCGATATATCGTTTTTTTCGCTTAGCGTGCAGTGACATGGAATGCAGCACATTCCATGTCGCTGCACGCTACACGATCTTCTGTGAAAAACACGCGCGCCGTCTAATCTAAGATAATTATTTCTCAGTCTACCTATTTATCCGGACCGGAAAGATGGAGATATATGAAAAATAGATTACAAATGTTAAACCAAAATGATAAACAGACATACAAAAAACAAAGTGTAATAAGAACTTGTAAAATATCGATTTATCGATACATCGATATTTTCAAAGCAATTTTTTTTATACAAAACCTCAAATCATACATAGATACATCGCCAATAAAGAAAGCTTAATAAACGATTGATGTTTCGATACATCATCAATCACTTTCATTTTCACATTATTTTTTTACACGACAACAGTATCATATTATATCGATACAATTATATTTATAATAACGATGACTGCATCACTAAATGACCTTGGTCGCAGTCGCGGTCAGGTCGGCGGTTGGATACAACTCTTGACTCCGACCTGACCGTCTCAAGGCTGTCAGGTCGGAGTCGCGGTCGCAAAGTATAATCACGGCTTAAGAAATCGCGACAGTTAAAATCAGATTTCTACATTATCTATCACAAAAATTACGACTTATAATGATATCGTTGAGCTGTGCCCCAAGTCTGCTATTTTGTACGTGTGTAATTATGATATGTTAAAAAAATCGTTCAATTACAATTGTGCCAAAAGTCGGCAATTGTTTGAAATGGTACCATAAGAATTATTGATAGGTACCATAATTAGAAAGCATTGAATTAGTACATTGAAAACTGTCAAAACTAACAATTATCATGTTAATGATCAACAATTTTATTAACATTGCAATAACGAACTTGGGGGCTTGAATGTATGGTTACCGGGCAAAAAAAATTGCTCCCCTTTTATTAAACATCTGTCCACCGCCTACTCACGGATAGCAACGCACCTAATACGTAAGCTAAAATAATATTTTTAAAATGTATCTGACAACCTTTACAGAGATATTGTACAATAAATATATTATATATCCCAATATACGGATCCCGAAAGCCAACATATCCCATTTGGTGCATGGTGCGTTTGGCGATCACAAAGTTCGAATGTTAGGTGGGATAGTGTTATTCTGGCCTTTTTACCGAGTAATTCTCAGTGGCCATCTTGGAGGGGTATAAATTGAGCCCAGTAGAATGGCAATAGAATGCGAATTCTACTGGGTACAGATAGGATAGGTATAAAGGAATAGGGATTCCATTGGGACCTAACTGGCCGGCAAAATGGGGGTGTAATGTATCTGTGCCACTCCTGCTTGATGAATATAGGCATGAAGGTGTTATTTATCAACTGTTAATATTCAGTCAGTTACGGTCACGTTTAAATTATAAGCCACCCAATACGAAACTTGTCACTTAAGTACAGCTCATTCTTTATTTCACGACGGTTGTGCGTGCGATATGTACTTACTGTAATATATAAGGGATACTAACTACTTATGGTGTCGACACCATCAATAAAACATTGGCCTCAAATAAATAATGGTAAAACGAACACTTTCTACCTGATTGATTAATAATCAAGAAGGTATAGATTGAATCAAAAGGTGGAATGTGTTTATGTATATTTTAACGTCGTTTATAATCATTGATTATAAACGTTGCAATTATTCTTGTTTGGTTTTGGCACGATGATCATAAACGTATGTCATAGGTACATATAAATATTTTGTATTATACTTTTATTTTTCATTGCAGGTGAAATTGGCAACCGATGCTGGATTAGTCATATTCTGCTGGGGTGATGATAACAACGACAAGAATACTATTAAGAAACTTAAGGAAATGGGCTTGCACGCTGTGATATACGATAAACTTGATCAGTATATTACAAAGGAAGTAAAGGTAAGGACAAACATGGTTATAAACAAGACATATTGTGACTCGCACAATGTAAGTGTTGAGGTGACAAGAAACTTCTCACTATGATTCATAATATGGTTTGTTCCTCATTGTGATAAAAATGTGTTCTAATTTCGATATTGT
Organism: Phalera bucephala; assembly: GCA_905147815.2. Classification (NCBI taxonomy): domain Eukaryota; kingdom Metazoa; phylum Arthropoda; class Insecta; order Lepidoptera; family Notodontidae; genus Phalera; species Phalera bucephala. Next base: position 18,988,482 of record LR990622.1, read on the forward strand.
TAAATTCTACGTCGAGTTAGGTATATTTCGGTAGATCGCCTTTCGTATCAAAAAGAATATATTTATAGGTGACGGTTGTTTTACAATCGATACAAAGTTAAAAATTATAAATAAGGAACAACTGTTAGTTGCCAGTATTTACCCAACTTAGGCGGCCAGCATTCTCTGTAGTAGACAGTTGTTATTCTTGACTGGGCTTTTATTCGCTATAACCAAATGCGGTGCTGTTCAATAACTCGAGCAATTATCGTGTTATGGCAATTAATTGGTTATAGCGAATTAGGGATAAAATACGAGATGAAGCAATGACAATGTAGAAAACATCAAATGCCCTTATATATTATAGAGATGCATATAAAAATACTGAACATGCTTACCTCGGTTATAATTTCGTCCAATTTGCGTAGCTGGTGAATGTAGAATGTAGTTGTTGCTTTGCTTATACATATGTTTTGTAATGTTATACTGATTTTATTTTGTCTCGTATCTGGATGTAATTATTTTTCATACTATAATATTTTTCACATAAGATGGGTAATGACAGTTCTAAGTGCGAAATGAAGGTCATGCCTCTTATTGCCATTGAATAAAGTATAATTTTCTTTGACACTTACAACTGACACAGTACTTCACTTCATGAAAAATACTATAATTCGTGGAGAAGCTATTAATGACTTGTTTTAACACATTCGCTGCAGCGCCGGCGGACGCCTATTCAAGTTTCATTAAATATTATTTTGCGTCAAAAACCCCGCATCTCGCTAATATACGTATTTTTGGAGTATACAGTATTAAATAGGTTACATAACATCCATATTCATCGCTTTGTTGTACCATAACTTTTGCTTTGTACTATCACTGATTAAATACTCTGCCTAACGATAAACAGGAGAGCATATTCCTGGTGGAGGCGCGAGAATCGCAGCGCGATCTCATGCGGCTGGCTGCGCTCGAGGACATACCGGCCAGCGAGAGCAGCTCGTCAACACACACTCCCACGGAGGCGACGCCACGACCCTACCTCGACCTCTCCGTCCGTAATAAAATACAGGCGCGTTCTACAGTCACATCGCTAGAATCTCTCGCCTCTACGATCGATCTCAAGGACGATTCTACTGACAAAAATCTTAAGCGGAATAGAGATATTATCACCTCGACCGCCAAGGAATCGCAAGTAAAAGAGCAACATACTACATTCCGCGGTTTATTCCCTTCGGGAGATACCTCGAAGGGCACTCCGAAAAAAACGCGACAATGTTAAGCCATTTTGTTGCTCAGTTACCAAAAATTTTTTAAGTTTTATTTGCTCAATTTTTTTTTTTTAAATCAATGCGATAAAATTTCGTTTTCTTATTATGATTATCAATTTTATAACGATAATTTTAATGAATATGCGTATCATTTTTATAAATTTTACAAACACTACCTACATAAGTAGGTACGTGAGCTATAGGTGTTACGAAACAAAATATCTAGGCTATCTTACCATGACCAAATAGACCGAGTCTTATCTAAAGGAAAGTCAAGAGTCTCCGTAACAGACGAGCGTGTATAAGACGAACTATGAGAGTGGAGGAAGCCAAAGAGGTCTGTAAGGAAAGAACCTGTTGGAACTCTGTACTCTCTGCCTACCCCGCAAGGGAACTGGCGTGATGATATAGATAGATAGAAACAAAATATCCGGCTATTACGATGGAAACTTGCCAACATATCATGTAAAGCGATAAAGTTTATGAAATCTTAAGTAGGTACGCAGTAAGCCCTTTCAAGTTAGTGTAATATACAATACACAACAAACCTTTATTAGTATTGTTATATACGACAGTATTGTTTATACTTTTTAGAAATATACTGTATTTGGAGGAAATAATAGCCTAACTTAGGTGTACCTATCATACTTTGATCGCGTGGTCGATTGCGATGAAAATAGTAGGATATATTTTTTATACTTATTTTCTGTGATAAAGAATTGAAACTGCAATACGTAAATATATTAATACTTTTCATGTATTGTCTACATATATTTTGTTATAGGTATTTTATTTTCGTTTATAAAGCGAACTTTCCACTCCTACTTGGAGAGATATCTAGTCTTCAATGTAACAGATTGGTCTAAACTAGTACCATTCCTCAAGAAGAATGGCTTATGCCACGCTGCCGTTTTCTCCAAACAGTTATTTGTAGGAATGTAGCGATATCGATACATCTGCGGGCATAGATTCTTAAACACAAGCTTTGCGTTAAATTTATAGGAATTGAAACATGTATAAGACAGTTTCTCCTTAAAAATGTAAAACGCGCAAGATTTTTTGCGCCAGTTAGCTGTACCTAGAACGAATAGTAGGGTTTGAACCAGACCGAATTACTTTTAATCCGAATTTTTCACATAATTTTTGCCTATAATCATGAGGCCCACGACTTTTAAATTTTCACTACTTGTATATTATAGTTTAACTATGTATAATATTGATGTTATATTTTTGTGATTTATACCTAACTTTAATAAATTCTTTCTGTGATCAATGGTATTTTTCTTTTGATAGTTCAAATGTTTTTGTCGCATGTCTGTTCATTAAGGATCTAGCGGGATCGTCAAAACAAACGTAAAGGTACACATCTATTCAGTACCTATCTAGTCCTCACAGCTATTTTGACTCTATTTATCTTATTTAACCAATTTGCCTAGCTTAATTCTTGCTTCTATTAAATTTACGGAGTTATAAATCTGTAAAAAAACCTGTTGAAACTCTGTAGTCTTTGCCTACCCCGCAAGGGATCTAGCGTGATGATTGCTTTGATTAGAAATGATCATTATTAACTTAAAGAAATAAACACCGTCACGCCTATATTCCCCAAGCGGGGGTGGCAGGTGTACTGTTTTCGCCGACAATATTGGGACCCATATTTTTTATGTTTTGTTACTTGTGCTTTTTTTGTAAACAACCATAACTTTTATGGCCTTTTCGTCCACTAAGATCCCTAGTACGCGCTACATCTAAAAAATGCATACAGACGAACATAGAACTTCCTCTTTTTTCAAGTCTGTTAAAACGGCCCCGCTTTGAGGCTAGCGAGTATGCATAGCTCGTACCTTCACAATAAGTAGGACTGATCGACCCGGGATCATTACTTTAATTAAGAACGTTTGTGGGTGACAAAATAAAGACAAATTAGTTTCAATGTGTATATTTATTAACAATGTGACACAAAAATATATGTATATAGTGATATATTACTTCTAAATTAGTATAAATACTTTCAACACTTAGGACGGAATATTCATACATTAATTACAACACAACATTGCAAAAACGTTCTATAGTCACATAATTAAATTACGTCAATAGCCGTAATATTTCAGCCTTTTAACGTCAGCATGTAGATATTGTCAAATGTTTCAATTTAGGTAATTCACAATAGTACCTATACAGGTTCTTTTCTTCTGAATTACTTGCCAAGAATTCATATATTTCATTGAAATTATTGCTGTTGTAATAACGAGTAGGTAACTTTAATCCCTACATTGAACCTACTATTCATATATTTTACTTACATAATAATATATTTTATAATTTGATGTAAACAACCAATAATATAATGTTAAAGGTCTATCAAAATATACCCGTATGATACGGGATACGGGCCGTATCCGAGCTCTTACTATACAAGGTGTAACATAATAAACGCAAGACCTGAAAGTAGTTTGTTCTAAATCGGTAACTGAATTGATTCCAACAATTTTTACATCATTTTTACATTTTTATCTTATATTTTTTTTCAAATTTGCAAAAAATGCTTTTACTCCTTCAGTGCGCTATAAAAAACTATAGTAGTTAATGGTTCATAGCAATAAGGATATTTCAAATGCATTCCTAAAACGTATTTCTCACAACGCGCACATACACGTACAAGTTTCATTGTTAATTGGGGTATAAAAGCTCTTAAAAAAAGGGTAAAACATAACCTTTAAATTTGGAAATTAGGTTTTCGTTTTGAATTGATGAAGCAATCCTCTAATCGGGGTGTCTGAGGTCTTGCGTTATTTACGTTACACCTTGTATATGCATACTATCAGGGACAACAAGAATAATAATATTTCTTTCAACACTATTAGGGATATATCCATTAATTACGTAAGCCCAAAATATGAAGGAAAGTAAAATCTCATTAAGAAGGGGGGCGGGGGCATAATTGAAAATCTAACGTCAACTTTTGAAAAACAAATTATTATACGCATAAGAAAAAGAAATGCTTTTTTGTTAGCCATTTTGTAAGCTAAAAAATGTCATGGCTATAAAAAAATCCGCTAAATCTAACCAAGAGGGAGCGAGGCGTCCAAATTAAAAGATAACAGCTCACGTAATTAATGGATGCCCCCGGATTATATAACACAGGAGGTAATTACATAAAATCTAAACATCTGTATATTAAAATAGCAGAAACAGAATAGGTATTAGTATAGTAATTTATTTAAACTTACATGTTAAATTAAATTAACAGTTGAATTTAAGAACAAAGAAGAAATAAGTCTTAAAGAAATCAAAGTACCAAATGATTAAATTTCTTTTCAAATAGGGTTAGAAGCTTAGCATATTACCTATAGTGCTGCTAATGCCTGTTCGAGGCTTTGCGCACTTGTCCCTGACACCCTGTACTCTGTACTCACTTTGTTAAATGTGTGAATGTTAAGTCGATACAAATCAATAGAATAAATATTATTTGTCCCTGATGTGCTATATAAGATACCCCAGTAACTTTCTTACCGTAAACAACCGGCAAGGTAAATAAGCACATACAGTCCAAGGATCTTTTAGCCCGCGGCCAAAATCGGAACTACCGCTGTCATCAAGTGAAATGTCATTTTATGACAGTCCCAGAGTTGCCTTTGATATGAAATTTACCCGAGTTCTTTCGTTCTAAGTCTTAAAAGTTATTATTTTTTTTTAATTTCTATAATTCAATTTGGTTTACGGCCTCCACATGGTGCAGCTTGATTGAATTCGTTGAGCAAGTGCGTCAACTCTCTCGAGTAAGTTACACCATGCGGACCCACCTGTTGGTATATTTCCCTGGAAGTAGGAAAACTTTACTAAATAGTAACCCTCATTTCACACCAACGCCCCCGTGTCAATGTCATCCACGGGCCAAAAAAATCCTTGTCGCACCGTTTATAGCGTTCATAACGTTCGTTGACGGACGATTTAGCGCAGTGGTTAAGAGCTTACGCCGCTCCGCCCACTGTGTCTAATAGTCGCGGGTTCGATTCCCGCATGGGACAAATCTTTGTGTGATCCACAATTATTTGTTCCGGTCTGGGTATTTGTGTATGTGAATTTTCATGTTTGTAAACGCAGCCACGACAGCAGCAGGAATAAATGTGGGGCTACGTTATTAAAAAACAGGTCTGGTACTCTGTTATCGCATACCTATTTGATAATCGCAATTTCTAGAAAATCTACTTTAGTAAGATTTTTAAATAATGGATTAAAGGACATATAAATGTGCACAAAAATCCATCAACAGATCATGTTAACGTTACCATGGGCAAAACTGTTTTAGTTATCAAACCGTGTAAAGTAACTAATTTTCGGAATCAAAACTTGGCTTTCTTACTCATCGTAAAGCAATAAAGGGCCCTCATTCGTTATGGTCAATTAAACACAAAACGCGCGCGTTATGATAACTTCGGGATATGATAGTTTAATGATACTCCCGTAGCATACAGAATACCATTACAGGATGATTTCACGAAGTTATAACGCGCCGCGATTGGTTATAACGAATTCCAGAGTGCTCAGTTCAATCTTAGCACCTTTCGGGCAACATTTACAAAGGCTTTCTGTGTGTGTGTGTGTGAGTGAGTGTGTGAGTGATCTACGCTGTTACGCGGGCCGCGCAGGCCGCGGGGCCTCTACAACTTCACCGGACAAAAGGGTGAGCGTGCAACCACTACGCTCGAGCCAGAAAGCGTCTTACCTGTAAAACTATAAATGCTACCAGCGATCAATAGCAATAACAATTTTGTAGAACAAAATCTTTACACATAATAGGATGGGTCTATAATGGCGCTGACAACATTAAACATGGACTGGATGTATCTGACCAACTCGGACGGCATATCTGTAGACAGAGCTAATTTGCAATTCTAATATTAATCATATTGATGTATCTGAGCATAACTTGTAACTTCGAAACATAAGTGTTCAATCAGTGAAGTTTTAGCATTGTTATATTACAATGGATTGAGCAGTCTGCGAAAAAAACGGGATGACAGGGATACTCACTTAGAGCCCTACCTCTCTTTCTAAGTATTGTGACCAAACATTGGTACAATTATGGACTTGTTGACATATAATAAACGTATAATTCTCGGGCACTGTTTATTGCCGTAATTCTTTCTTTCTATGCATCCCAGTCCCATCTTAATCTATACTGTATATAAAGACGTAATGAGAACCTGTTCATTTTGAACTCGGTGATAAATGGTTTTGTAGCATATTTAAACCATATCATAAATAGGTATAGTCCCTATTTGTTCTACCTTGTGGTCACCGTATTGCATCGTAACGGGTGCAAGCGTGACACCGGGCTCCAGATTATTGCTCTAACTCATCATGGTTTCTCGAGTTATTTAAATCTTAGAAAATTCAATGTTGTGTCTGTGAGTAAGAGTTTAATTTTCTTTAGCAATATTTTGATAGTACTCAATCCATTGTAATGTATCCGTGGGTTTTAGTTTTTGAATTAGTCTTTCGTTCAATTTTAGCTACAACATGTGACTAGGCTGTGTAATTTAATTGTTCCCGGTAAGGAAATTATTTTTTTCATTTACATATAGCCTAAACCATAGTTATAATAATGTATCACTCCATCCTATTGCTATCACGATAAATATAAATATTTAATTTGTAAGGAATCGGTCAAGTGCGAGTGGGGCTCGCGCATTGAGTGTCCGTCCTATCCCTTGCAAGGGTACCTTTTTTCTTTTGATGTAATGAACCCCTAAAGAGATCTACGTTTCCTTATTGATGATGAGACTTAATACCAACACGGTTAGGTTCTATTTCCATCATTATTACATATTTTCAAAACAAAAAGAAGATTGTAACTTAAAGACTTAGAGAACTGAAATAAAAAGGGTTAAAATGTATTGTATGCACCACATACCTTATATTTTGAATAAAAATAATTATATTGAAATATTTTATTTTATTGTACCTCTATCGTCATAATTTCAGTTCCCTGTGTATCTATACGATGCGATATTTGGAATTGTCTTAAGCTACTGAATCTGAAATATTCTCATTAAACACTGGAATTGGTTTTATCACTCATGGGAAAGTTACTGAAAGAGATGTTTCCTTACTTCATTGTTTGGTATTCGGTCCTTTTTTGTAAATCTGACCAGTTGAATATGACGACAAAATAAATAATATTATGTCTTCCAAAAATTACATACTAAAATAATATTTTAGGTAAAAACATGATATATTATATTTAGTGTTTTAGTAGTTACAGTAATTATTCAGGATTTTTTCTAATTCCATAATCATGCTTAAAAATATTTCTGTACAACAGTAAAAAGTTCATTTTATGGCCACTTTCAACATAAATACTGAATAAATTAATTTAAAATATTTTAGGTATAATACATGAGACTCAACAAAATTAAAACCATTTAGATACATCGAAGTTTATTATGTACCTAAAACATCTGTTTGTAAAATACAGATAATAATATTAAGGTCTCCTCCTATCTCATTTTATAGTTTAAAAATAATGTAAACTTAACTATGTATTATGAATATTTAAGTACGTTTTCAGTAATTTCTACTTATTACATTAATGATATGCATACATTTATATACCATGGACGGATTTGTAATACATATAGGTACGTTTCCTGTGTAAAGTTATCTTAAACTAATAAAGTTGATTTTGATTAGGTAATGAAAAAAACTTTGCAATACCTGCAGGGGGTTTAACCTTTAGATGTTCTTCTATGAATTGACAAGGACATACATATTTCTCGCCATGACGCCCGGGAACGGTGCTACTGAGGTTTAACCTGTTTTTAACAGCTTGAGCGCCCCACCGACCTGCATACCGTAAAAATAGAAGGGCCCCCCTCTCCTGTGAAAGATGAATAAAATGAAGTTAATGATGATTTTTTCATCTTCTTGTGTAGGTAGGTACTCGTAATAATAAAGCTAAAGACTTGCCAAACGTGAAGCGAATCGGTCAATCAAGACCACGGCGTCTGAGCCAATCGTTGCAGGGCGGGCAACAAGCGCGCGTGTCTCGGGGCTCTTTGTTCCGCAATACTTCCTCTATATACTGACAAGGGCAGAGCGCCTGCGATAAGTGGCGCGGCGCTGCGGGGTTGCCACCCTCCTCATCAAGAGTCCAGTCGAGCCGGCGGCGCAGGAAGTCTTTCCCCCACCGTTGCAGGTACCGGAGGTACACTTGCTCTGCCATACCCTGCACATTCGTTTGCCTTGCTTACCCACTAAAATCTACATACACCATAAAGTTAACTATAAAATATGTGTTGTATGTATAGTATAAGACACTTGTCCGACATATTGCGAGTTAACGATATCTATCCTCTATAGTTAAGTTGTTGCCGGGGTATTTGGATATCCTGATTTAAAGCGAATAATTCCCCGCCAATAGCCGGAATCTACACTGCCAGTTGGCCTCGCGCGAGACTTTTTGCTACCCAAATTCGCGTTCGGTGTGGACGTTTTGTCGTATTTTTCTGACGCACGTTTCGTCGTGCGTTGTTGGTAAATGGGGCTTAATCAAAAGTGATTATGCCCGGGAGTCAACGGTCCTGTAGTACAAAGTTACATATGCCAAACAAAATAAATGGCACTTGCAACTTTCGTGACCGTCGGTCGGACGGATAGGACTTTGGACACGTCGAAGTGTGAGTTGCTCGTTCGGTGTGGTCATATTTTTTGGCCCACGCCGCAAATTAATGCATTGAATTGAAGTAGCTCAAAAGCTAAAATTTATTTTGCTTTTAAGCTACTTCAATGCTACTTCGATGTTACTGAGTGGGCAGGACACACGAGCCCATTCGGCTTGTATGGATATGGGTCACAACACTAGTTCAGCCTTCAGTGTCACGTAGCCTGCTCAAATCGCACTCCCAGTATGTCGGTAAGGGTTAATTTTTTTGTTATTATGAGCATTTATAGAATTTTTACAAAATAGTATAGCTAAACGAATATATTAATTGCACCATGCATAATTATGGAAATTATGTTACATGAAAAATGAATACTGGACATCAACATATATAAATCCAAAGAAAACCCAACGTGTACAGGTGCTAATGCTATCATAAACAGACAAAAAGTAGCACGAGTTGTTTATAAGGACACTGTTTTTTTTTGTCTTTTGGATCATGGAATGGAAATATCTGATGTAAGTGTGAAGGGTACGATGAATGCTCAGAAATATACAATATACATACTAGGAACTTGGTGCAACTACAGTTAACGTATGTAAACAGTTGAACATCTTAGTATTAATGGTCCCAATAAGAATCAAGCTCTCAGATGCACACTCTATGCGGCTGCTCGGAAGTGTTTAGCGGGTACTACCTTCTAACACATGCTAACTGTGGTGTAACTATGCGTAAGTAAGCTGTTACATATGTATAGGATGCAATGTTTGATATTATCTTAATAACCATTTGCAAGCCACTATTTGCGCAATTACGTGTGCATATAGGTACACATAACGTCTATAAGTCATCAGACATATAAATCACTGATTTAAGCTAAGCAGACATGCAACTCTCACAATGAATCAATTAATTATGTATGAAACTAACAATGGAATGTTAGAAAAGAATTCTAATTATTATGCAAATAGCATTGTGTCCTCTCCTCGTGGCGCAGGCATATGTTTTAAATTGAGTCCACTGATATTAAACTGGCATGTTATTTCTAATGAATAAGTACTTATAAAAAGTAGTAGTAGCAAATCATGTCAATGTTACATATTTTAATGAGCATGCTATTCAAGCAAATCCTTAAGTGTTCCATGAATACAATAACAAGTTACCTATATTTCAGAGTCACATTTGTTTAAATAGGCAAGAACAATTCATAAAACACCTTCTAGTTTGGGTTATCACCATTAAAATGTTTACAAATAAAACTAATTCTTGACCAAAACAGTAAATTAGAGATTGTGTGTGTGTGTGTGTGCGTGTGAATGTGTGTGGGTGTGTGTATGTGTGAGTGAGCGCGTGTGTATGTGTGAGTGAGCGCGTGTGTGTGTGTGTGTTTGAGCGTGTGTGTGTGTGTTTGAGCGTGTGTGTGTGTGTGAGTGTGTGTGTGTGTGTGCGTGCGTGCTGTGCGCGTGCGAGAAGTATGTGTATGTGTGTGAGAGTGTATTCTAACATTAAGCATGATACTGACCACATCAGATCAGTTTCTTTGGACATTTATCATTACCCTTATCCAATATCAGTGCAAGCCATATCAAGACAGGTTGGACATTACAGGAGATTTATGTATATAAAACGGTAATAACTACTGCATGCAGGCTACACCCAGTTTCTGAATTATGATTGTATATCTTGAACTGTATACATGCAAGTAATATATTTTGGATTTCCGTGCAATCAGAAGGTGGATGTATATCTGTAGCATTAGAATGTTAAGGTATGGCATTTGATTTATAAATATATGCTTATTATAAATTTAATGTTATAATTTTGATAACTTTAAAATATTTAGTGTACCACCAATATCTTTGTACTAAATAACACACTCATGTAGGTATAACCTTTATGACTGACAGTGAACTTCTTAAATAATATTGCATTGTTTATACATAACATAACATACATACCTGTTTCCGAGATAATCTAGTTGACTGTGTTCCTTGAATCACAATATCATTTGTTGGCACATCAAGTCTCTGTTCCCACCCTTGCATTATAGTTCTGCCCTCTTCGCTCTCAATAAACTGTTGTATATGAGCAATACATGATCCCGAATCAAAATATATAAAGCAAAGATTTACTTTGTGACATGAAATTTTCCCTCTGTCATCTAAAGCAAGAATCAATTTGTGTTTATTGAGCAGTTTGTTGACTCTCGCTAAGCATTGCTCTAATCCCTTAGACAGCCTTAACTTTATCCACATGCATAGAAAAATTGCAGCTGCATTAAATATCAGCCACAACACACCAAGTGAAAACAGCAATAGACCAGTCAGTCCAGAAAACAGAAGGGCCAACAGCACAAGAAATGCAAGAGTTATCCAACAAACTAGCACGCGCTTGTAACACATGTTGTATAGAGTAAAGCGGGCATCATTAATAAGCAATTCCATTGCATGAACATATTCTTCAACAGTGAGCTGAAATAACAAAACACATTTTATAAATATTAAAAACAAAAGCACTCAAATGACAAAATGCTTGCACACCTACTTGATAGGTGAGAAAAAATACTTACAGTTAGTCCTTGAGCCATTAACTCCTCTGGTACCAGTTCAGGCCTAAAGTGAGCAGTTGTCACCCATGGCCATTTAGTATTCACAGGTAACAAAGTCACTATTATGTCACCATTAGCTGGAAGTGAATTACAGCACATCACAAATGATCACATGACTATGTTGAACAAATAATTTGCATATTGAATTTGTTTATTATGTACTTACTAAAACCTTGCCGAACATTGATAAATTCCACATTTTTTGATAATGTCCCCAGAGAAATGGGTTCAACATTTTTATCTCCCCTTTCCAAATTAATGTGAACTGATTCGGTTTTTAAAACAGCAGCCGGTTCTCTGGGTGACGATGTGCTGGGTACTGCTGTTGAATTCCCCGATGGTCCGTCCCTATTGGGTAAGGGCGCACTGGTTTCTGATGATTCGTCGTCAAACTCCACCCATCCTTTTCGCCCTTTATCTTGAGTTAACTTACCGTTTGGCTCGTTAACTTCGGTAATCTCATTTTTCGCTTCTGTCTGCCTACTCATATTTTGTTTACTTGTTCAATTAGATTTCTATAAGTCTGATGACGGTAAATGGTAAAATGTTTAAGACGTTGTGACTCGTAGATAGGTACTAAAACACCTTCGTATTGAGATAAAAAATTAACTTTAACTTTAATTTAAATACAGGAATACGTGTTAATTATTCGCCGAAGTTTGTTTGTAAACGAATATTCGATCCACAGCGGTCACTAGAACCATTACCTGATTGTAATTTTAGTTTTCTTTAAAAAAGAACGAAGTTGGAACCAAGGGACAAACGGAATTATACGATGACAACTGGCAACTATGACAATCAATGACATTGATGAAAATTGACAAATACCTGTGACAATTCCCAATGTCATAAAGGATACGGTCCAAATCACGCAAACTGCGCTAATATCGATATCAATATTTGGATATCAGCGCTTCACACAAGTTCCAAAACGACGTAAGTGCGCTAAATGCCGTCACCATGGATTTAATACAAAGGATTGCGCACTCTGCGAAAAAAACGTGATGACAAGGAAACTCACTAAGAGCGTAAGGCTCTCTCTTTCTCTCTTTCTAAGTAGGGTGACCAAATATTGGTACGATTATGGACTTGTTGACATATAACTAACGTATAATTCTCGGACACTGTTTATCGCCGTAATTTTTTCTTTCCACGCATATGCCACTTCTTCAATGACCTACTGTTATATCTTTACTAAAACACATTATTGCTTCTGCCACGGACTATGAAAGCAAAGATAAATCCACATTTCACCGTTACCAGCATTGAGACGGCCATCCAGAAAACCTAAGCGCCGATATATAGTGGAGGTTTGTAAACGTCAATTTGTTTCTATTTGCCACTAACTTTTTACGCTAGCTGGACGGCTACCAAATGAAAAAAGTATATATATGAGTTATTAATTTAGACATTTAATTTAAAAAAATTAACAAAAACAACTTCAATGAGACATCAGATTGAGAAGATTAGATACAATGATGTTGCAGGAAGCCAAGACAATTAATATATATATATATATATATATATATATATATATATATATATATATATATATATATATATATATATATATATATATATATATATATATATATATTATGCACCAATTACAAAAAAAAAGAAGTTAAAGTTACACTAAGGGCGGCCTTATCGCTAAAAAGCAATCCCTTCCAGGCAACCTTGGGATGGAGAAAACGATTAGGCTGTGGAATAAACGGGGTTGCACTTATTACGTAGAAGTTTTAACTTATAGCAATAAATACTTAAATAAAATATAAAAATGCAAACACATAATACAACAATTTTACCACACATACACATAATTAACTATCACGATGCGAAGGCAGGACCCGGTGAACAAGTAGATAAGTAATACTTCCTCACCTGGCCCTTGAAGCTCTCTAGTGACGATGCACGCCGTATACTGATAGGTATAGTATTCCACAGTGCTATTGTGAAGAGGCATCCTTAGGCTAAGATTTTCTGAGGACCTGAGGCATTGGGTACCAGTGCTTTTCAGGTATTCGAAACGTTGTTTAAGATAGGAAGGGGAAGAAGAGTTAAATAATATATTGTACAGAAGGGAAAGAATATGCGCGTTCCGGCGAAGTCGAATGGGTAGCCACTTGAGTCTTGTACAAAATTTGAATACATGGTCATATTTGCGCAAGCCAAATATGAACCTAATTGCGAAGTTTTGGAGCCACTCAAGTTTATCTAGCTGGTTCTCCGTTAAATCTAAATAGCACACATCGGCATAATCTAGAATAGGAAGGAGAAGAGATTGTGCCAGAGCAACCTTAGTGGCAGTGGGTAGGAAATTGCGAAGTCTTCGCAAAGAGGCTGCTGTAGCAAACGTTTTAGAACTAATAGCTTCTAGTTATGGACCCCATGTCAGACAATGGTCTAGCAAAACCCCAAGATTTTTCACTGATTGCTATAGGGAATTATAGTGCCGTCGAAGAATATTTGTGGGAGAGTTAACCAATTAATTCTATTGATCATTCGAGAGCTGCCTATAATGATAACTTGCGTTTTGATGGGATTCACTGTCAATCCGTAAGATTTGGTCCATTTAGTTATTTGGAACAGATCTCTGTTTGTGTATTCAATGGCTTCACTAAGATTTGAGAATGAGGCCTGAGAGTAAATTTGCAGGTCGTCTGCGTAAAGGTGGTAGGAAGAAGTAAAATATCGGGAAATTGAGTTAATAAAAATAGTAAAAAGAAGAGGAGATAAAACGCCGCCCTGTGGTACGCCGGCTTTTGCATCACACCAAGCAGAGACTGACTCGTCCCGGCGAACACGCTGCCGACGACCAAGCAGATAACTGCGAAACCAGTCGACCACTGATGGAGATACGTTAATAGAGCCAAGTAAAGCAGGGAGTATATCGAAGTTAACAGTGTTGAAGGCATTACTGAAATCTAATAATGATAGCACGGTTAACTATCCATTCTCCATACTAAGACGGATGTCATCTTAACGAGTGCCGTAACCGTGCTATGTCCGTAGCGGAAAGCAGATTGTAAAGGATTGAGAAGGTTGTGACAGGAAAGGAAGTAGCTGAGCTGTCTGTGTACCAGACGCTCCAAGACTTTTGATAGAAAGGGAAGGATGGATATTGGTCGATAGTCAGTGAGAGATTTGGGATTGGGTTTTTTTTAGGTAAAGGAATAATGTGAGCGTCTTTCCAAAGGGAAGGAAATTCACTACGAAGGATAGAATTATTGAAGATGCAGCAGAGGACGGGAAGGATGAAATCAAGTAAGGGCAACAACATGTTCCGACTGATACTGTCGCCACCAACCGCGTTAGAGGTTATTGATAGCATGGCTCTCTTAACGTCACATTCAGTGAATTGCGTAAACACAAAAGAAGCATGTTCGTGAATTGTAATTAAAAGGTACAGGAAAAGTCTAAATAACAAATATCTTATCGCTTTGAGTCGCAGTATATGGGGTACTCTTTTTTTCTTGCCAAGCTGTAACACTCTAACTCATTTTAAGTCATCTTGAATGGATCGGTGTGATAGATATGTATTTTTTTACTATTAACGTATTTCCCCTTTATTCGGGGTATATGCTTTTATATTCATTGGTAGCACCAAATCAGTCGTACCAAAGTAACGTCGAAGGGTAGTGGTACGTGAAACACACTTTACGTAAGCACTATATAATATCGATATTACAGGTATGCTACACGGGCGATATTTATCGTGGCATATATACAAGGATTTATTTTTGGTACAGCAGTTCTAAATTTTGTAACGGTTATGTAAAATAATCATGACTTCGACTTACCGATGAAAAGAAATAGACCTTTTATTTTTTATTCAAAACACCAATTTAATTGAACAACAAGGAACAATACAAGCCACTATTATTAATTTATACACATCGACAAGCACCCTCCAAATATTTTCTCAAAAACAATAGATATTATCTAAATCATCGCAATCATTTTTGTACTGTGTGGTTTGAAATTAACGTAGCTGTAAAAGCGATGCGCTTTGCCACCAGACCAATGAGGCAGTCAAATATATTCGATTACTTTTTCGAATAAAGATTTTTTTTAAATGAATAGATTTATTATATCGTCTGCTGCAGCAGACATGCCGATTCATTCTAAGAAAAATTGATTTTGAAACAAACGCGCAAGAATTGATACTTGAATAAAAAGATAGATTCTCAATTAATCGATTCGAAGTTCTTCTTCTTCTTTAAGTTATGGCTTCACACTAATTTTAAGTGTATTTTGCCAGTGTCCAGTGAGATATATAATCGTGTTTGTTTAAATTAATTCAACTCCCCGATGAACTTGATGACAACGATGATAATGAAATAGGAGTTGGTAATATAGCTTTTTACGAATATCAAATCGAAACTATATATCGATATTTGATATCGGATTTCGTAACGCTATATATTCTGAAACTCTAATATCAATCTAATATCTATAATGTGAGATATACGCGATGCACTGTATTCGTAATATATCGTAACGAAAATAGATTTATACCTAATACTTATGTATGATATAATTTAATGAATGACATTAGTCAATAACATAAAATCATATATCGTAATAATATTTTCCTCATATATGATTTTACGTACGCCGTACGTTTTACGCCGCGTGGTTCCCGGCTTAGAATAGGACCAACCCATCTCATCCCATCGGGTGTCGTACAAGGCGACTAAGGGAAAACTAGGGAATGAGCAGCAGCGTTCCCTTAACACTTCGACGACCAATGACTGCGCTCGCCAACCCGCCTGCCAAGCGTGGCGAGTATGGCAAACACCCCCAATTATGGAAGAAAGTAGGAAAACCAGGCCCCTAGTCCCCGGCGGTCCTGTTCGTCCTGGCCACGGTAGCAGCCATGGTAACGACAGGACAAGGGGTGCTAAGAATCTCCGGCAGAGATTCGGCTACCACCAAAACCGAAAATTGGCCCTGGTGACATACAACGCACGCACATTGAGGACAGATGAGAAGCTAGTTGAGCTGGGAGAAGAGTTAAACAAGTTGCGGTGGAGTATTGTTGGTTTATCGGAAGTCCGAAGAGAGGGCGAGGACACGATAACCTTAAAATCAGGCAACTTGTTTTACTACCGGGAGGGCGAACAGCAGTCCCAAGGTGGTGTCGGATTTATCGTCCACAAGTCACTCATAAACAACGTTGTGTCCATCACTAGTGTGTCGAGCAGGGTAGCGTACCTGATACTCAGAATATCCAAAAGATATTCGCTGAAGGTCATACAGGTCTACGCACCGACCTCGGCATACTCAGATGATGAGGTCGAAGTTATGTATGAGGACATTAGTAGAGCCATACATACTTCCAAAGCACATTTTACAGTAGTTATGGGTGACTTCAATGCGCGGCTGGGCCAACGGGGCGATGATGAGCTGAGAGTGGGGCAATTTGGATATGGGCAGCGCAACCCCAGGGGTCAGAGGCTGGCTGAATTTCTGCAGAAAGAGGGACTCTTTATGATGAACTCTTTCTTCCAGAAGCCGCCTCATAGGAAATGGACCTGGATGAGCTCTGATGGTTCCACAAAAAATGAGATAGACTTCGTCATGAGCACCAAGCGACAAATATTTAATGATGTCTCCGTGATTCATAGGGTAAAAACCGGCAGTGGAATGGTCAGAGGCACATTAAATATTAATGTCAAAATGGAAAGATCGCGTCTGATGAAGTCTACGCTCCGACCTACTCATGCATATATCCAAAACCCCGAGAACTTTCAACTCGAATTGTCAAATCGCTTCGAATTGCTAGACAGTAGCGCATCAGTGGACGAAATCAACAACAGGCTGGTAGAGACTGTTCATACGGTCGGGTCCAAGTATTTTAAGACCCACCGTAAAAATAGGCCTCAAAAACTATCTGACTACACCCGAAACCTCATGGCTGAGCGACGTTCCATGACGCTCCAAACCTCCGATGATGCTAAGTCCTATAGGCAGCTAAATGGACAGATATTAAAGTCCTTGCGACACGACTTACGGTCCTTCAATGCAAGGCGTATCGAGGAGACCATAGAGCAGAACAAGGGCTCTAAAGTGTTCGCAAGAGACGCGTCTATTGGGCAGAGCCAGTTGACGAAACTGAAGACGGAGGACGGAAACGTAACGTCAAATAGGTCAGAGGTGCTCAGGGAGATAGAGAGGTTCTATGGACAGTTATATACCTCAGTAGCTAAACCTGTTGTTGACTTGGTAAAAGACCCAAGAGCCAAGCTAACCCGACACTGCACTGAAGATATCCCGGACATCAGCCTGTGCGAGATTAGGATGGCTCTCAAACAACTAAAAAACAACAAAGCGCCGGGTGAAGACGGAATTACTGCAGAACTTCTGAAGGCAGGCGGATCGCCGGTACTTAAAGTCCTTCAGAGGCTATTTAATTCCGTCTTGCTTGAAGGGAAAACGCCGGAAGCATGGAACAGGGGTGTGGTGGTGCTGTTTTTCAAGAAAGGTGATAACACCTTATTGAAGAACTATAGGCCCATCACACTGCTGAGCCATGTTTATAAGTTGTTTTCGAGAGTCATTACGAATCGTCTCGAACGAAGGCTTGATGACTTCCAGCCTCCCGAACAAGCCGGTTTCCGGAAAGGTTTTAGTACCATAGACCACATACATACGCTGCGGCAGGTTATACAGAAGACTGAGGAGTATAATCGGCCACTATGCTTGGCGTTTGTGGACTATGAGAAAGCCTTTGATTCGATCGAGACTTGGGCGGTTCTTAGATCTCTCCAGCGATGCCGCATTGACTATAGGTACATCGAAGTGTTGAAGTGCTTGTATAATAACGCCACCATGTCAGTCCGAGTACAGGGGCAGTGCACGAAGGTGATCCCCATAAAAAGAGGAGTAAGACAGGGAGACGTCATTTCTCCGAAACTGTTTACGGCCACCTTAGAGGACGCCTTCAAGCTCTTGGAATGGCAAGGACTTGGCATCAACATCAATGGCGAATACATCACTCACCTTCGATTTGCCGACGACATTGTGGTCATGGCGGAGTCGCTGGAAGATCTAGGACGAATGCTCGGTGACCTAAATAGAGTATCCCAACAAGTGGGTCTTAAAATGAATATGGACAAAACAAAAATAATGTTTAATGTCCATGTCGTACCCACCGCACTCACCGTTGGGAACTCTACTCTTGAAGTTGTCGACGAATACATTTACCTGGGACAGGCAGTCCGGTTAGGTAGGTCCAACTTTGAGAGAGAGGTCAATCGACGAATCCAACTCGGCTGGGCAGCGTTCGGGAAACTGCGCAACATCTTCTCATCCAAAATACCTCAGTGCCTAAAGACTAAAGTTTTTAGTCAATGTGTGTTACCAGTGATGACATATGGATCAGAGACGTGGTCTCTTACAATAGGTCTCATAAAAAAGCTCAGAGTTGCTCAGCGAGCTATGGAAAGAGCTATGCTCGGCGTTTCTCTACGTGATCGAATCAGGAATGAGGAGATTCGTAGAAGAACCAAGGTCACCGACATAGCCCTCAGGATTAGCATGCTGAAGTGGCAATGGGCTGGCCACATAGCGCGAAGATTGGACGGGCGTTGGGGCAGAAAGATTCTAGAGTGGAGACCACGTATTGGCAAGCGCAGCGTAGGACGACCGCCTGCCAGATGGACCGACGATCTTGTGAAAATCGCAGGAAATCGTTGGATGCAGGTGGCATCGGACCGGTTACGCTGGAAAGCGATTGGGGAGGCCTATGTTCAGCAGTGGACAAGTATAGGCTGAAATGATGATATGATTTTATGTTACTGACTAAGTTTAGACTATTGATATACAATATTTTTGTATGAATATAATGTAATCGTTAACATCAATGCACCACCCTTCATACTTTTACCAGGCTTAGGACTGGCTGCTTATAGGTTTTGTATCCATAATTTACAATATAACATGTTTTATTTAGATATGGAATTATCGATACCTAACCCTATTAAGTATATAAACACAATTGATATTGCAGGGGTTTTTAAAAGTTCATTTTATGCAATAAAAAATAACTTTTAAGAAAGCAAAGAAAACTCAACAATACAAAATCAATGCGGCCACTCAATTTTCGGCACAAAATGAAACTAATTGTAAAACAAAACAAATAATAGGTAAATATCTCCAAACTCATCGCTTTCTAATTCAAGGCCAAAAGGTCACTAATTGTTTAGTTACATAACGCATCATGAAGTACATATGAGTGAGGTGGAAATTTCGCATAATATTTGAATGAAAATTCCTATTAAACGCTTGTGAAGTCATAACTAACCTTACGCGTCAGACGTAAGGTATGAAATCGTTCGTTCGTAGTACGTAGTACCCGCTCGCGACTCGCGCGCTTCGCGTGAAGTGCCGTTGCCGTCAACATTCGTATCCGCTCGGCGCAACTCGGCAGTCCTTCGGTTCGATTCGAAACACGTTTTGACAGTATAGCGTTATGTCAAATATATAGTTTTATCCCATGAAGGTAAAATTACCAGTCATCGTTCAACACATTGTCTTTTTTCTCTCTCAATTACACGGATCACCATTTTGAGAGAATGAGAAAGCTATTGTAAGGTTGGCAACGTCGCACTGTACGTGTGCTTCGTAGCCTGTTGTGTCCGATGTTTGGGCCATAACAAATGCGCCCCGTCCGTGTCAGCGGTTAAAATATGAATGAAAATTATTGTGTTTAGTAAATATACTTTAATACAGTGAAAATATGTCGTGTTGTGCTGTATTTTGTAAATCAAGGACAACCAAAGGAGGAGTAAAAAATCCTGAACTATCATTTCACACGTATGTATTTATTGCCTCTTATTATATTATAGGGAAGTTTCACAGCAAAATTATGGATTTTACATGAAATATATAATTAATATACGGTGATAATTAACTGTGAGTTTAAAGCTTTAATTTGTATTTTGTAAATATGCATTATTTTACGCTTCTCTAATAGTGATGTCCTACAGCGCCTATCACTTACTATCGATATTAATAAATGAATACTGAAACATTAACAATTTCTATTCAAGTCATAATGACTTAACGAATTTGGATGAAATTTAGTAAGGATAGAATATCTAGATAAACACTGTCACGTCTATATTCCCCAATCGGGGGTGGGATATTCCCCAATCGGGGGTAGGACCTATTTATGATTATTTCATCTTTATAGCGTTTTCCCTGATATAAAACACTTATTAAACTACTTACCTCACTGGAAGCTTTATATTGAGATGGCATATAGACCCTCGGTTGCGAAAAGAAGTTTTGCCTTTTGGGTAGTACTGCTTATACTGAAAATTAGAGGTTTGAACTCTATATGAGTTGGCATTGTGCCCTCCACCCCGTGAGGGTGCGTTGTATGCCATGTAGATAAATCTGAACTCTGAAAAGCATGTTGATATCCGTGTGATGGAACTATTGATTATAGTGATTTAGATTCCGCGTTTGAGTGCTAAAACGTTTAAAAGGTACCTCCCCTTTCATTATCGCCGGCACGTGGTTGCGGTTAGCAAGTAGAAAATCCAAAACCAAGCACAGCACTGCGAGACCTCAAGACACCGTGAGCTCATTCTGCGTAGATCGGACCAAAAAAAAAATTAAAAAAGTTTGAGGGTACCCCGGAACAACTATGCCTTTTGGACATCTAACACCTCAGTCCTTCCCGTGACCATGGGTGCTGCAAAGCATTCGAAACGTCGGGAACTTAAAATAAAAAAATAAACCGCGATAAAATCCGAAAAATAGTTTTATTTCATGTGTAGTATTCCCGTGAATCTAAGAACTCAGTATTAAAAAATCTTATTTAAGTACCTTATTGGTCTAGTAGCAAATCTGTACCTCCAGGTGATACAACTCGAGTTATTATAGTTATTACTTTTGATATATTTGCATAATGCAACAGAAAAAATCTGCTACTTTTCAATCTGATGTCTCTTAAAATGAAGAAGTTTTTTTTTTGTGCATATTAATATAACTAAGGATTTTTCAGAATTAACAAAGTGTAAGATGATATATCTTCAATTATCACAAATTGAACTGAACTGATTGCCACTATGTTTTTTTCTGTATTAATGATTTAACTTTAATTAACCCCTTATACACAAACAGCAGGGGTAGTTAAAAATGGTGTGAATTGATATAATTCCACGTGTGTCAGTGTACACTAATGTTATTTAATAAACGAACATATTTAGTATAGATTCTCAGATAACTTAAGATTTTCTGTTCGGTGAAATAAATATGTTTTTTAATCATCTATTGTCTTTTACGTTGATAAGGCCTGTCCTAGTAATCACTACCCTATTAAAGTACACTAATGCAGATCCACAAACTCCCACATGAAATTGACACGCTACCTCAGCGATATGCGCTGACCATACATCCTAGTTTCATGACTAACGTGCATTGAAAAAGCGCACGTGCAAACGTAGGATAAATGTGATGTAAAAATTGTTACCACCACTACGCCTATATTCCCCAAGCGGGAGTTGGAGTGGTGTACTGTGTACACTCACTTGTCGTTCAACAATGTAAGCTCTCATGTAGTAGAGGATGAGTCTATTGATATTATACCGAGCACAGTGCCAGACTCCGGACTAGATTTTTTTTATCGAATAATTCGTATTTTCTGACATAGGATTCGAACCGATGACCTTGTGATCGTTATGCGCATTACCAATGAGGCTTTACTATTGTATTAAATTGTACATACTAATATCGATGTTTACAGATTCGTCTTTAAGATTTGTATTATGATACGTATGTGTGAACTTATATAAATTACTTGTAATAATTCGAAATCATGATTAAGATGAGTCAATTACGATTTTGCATGAAGTAAATATTTGTTAATCATAAATTATCGATAAATTTTTTTATCGATAAATCCTGTACTAGTAATCACTTGCCTAATCACGCACACTAACGCAGATTCACAAACTCACACCGACATAAAATTGACACGCTACCGTGGCGATATGCGGTGTCTAGGTATATTCTTCGTCTATGTTTTATCCCAAGCCGATATCTGATTTACGATATTGCAACAATATTGAGACAATATCTATATACGTTTTGTATCGCCTACTCCTATAATGAAATTAATGAAGTACCCCACCCTGGATAGTAAAGCGGTGGATACTTTACATACCAATTGCAACGGTCGTTTTGAGGGAAGTCAATAAGGCATGTTTTGTCACTTTGTTACAATTACCTTCACTCATGCACATATAAGGACACATAATGGTTAATATTCCACCAACATTACCCATTATTAGTCGAAATAACACAAGCTTTCGAAATTAAAACAAATCGACAACACCACTCTTCGACTTCCCGCCAAAACTCCTTGTTTTGGATCTGTCCGTTTTCATAATTTCTTGATGCGTTCAATTATCAATTAAAGAGATTATCTAAAAGACAACTGACTTAAAATAAACTCATGTCCGGTATGTGCTATTCTTAACAATAAATGTGTTTTGCTATTATTTAAATCCCTGATTTAAACGACTTTTAAGTAATATTTTCATTGAAGCTACGGCGGCAATATTTTATCAACAAAATTTTGTCTGAAGTCTAAGTCTTCGTCTAATAGTCCTACAATAAAATTACTGGATCTGAGTCACGGTCGGTACTGGCATAAAAAAAAGAAACCGATAATAATTGAAGTGTATAGTGAGGTCCAGAATTAGAAAATAACGTCTAATAATACTTTACAAATGTTTGTGCTAAATATATAGACCTCAAGTATTAATACGGAGTTCATTTGTACCGAAATAGACAGTTAATTGAATGTTAAGAATAAATGTAGTGGTTTTAAAATACAAAACGACTGGCAGGAAATATATAAAGATGGTTCTAAAACCAGTAGCGGCCTTGACGCCGCATTTTATCATCCTAGTCGCAATGTAAAAAAAGGTAAAGGTAAAAGATAAAGTCAACATTAATATAAGCTTGCTATTTGCAATCTCCGAGGCAATATCCTATGCTGATACTATAGGGCTTGAGAAGACGGTCATCTTATCGCACAGCAAAAGCGCGTTACAGTATATAGCTCGATGCGCCTCTGGAAAAAGAGGCCTAGCTGATTCTTCCCAACGCATTGGCCTCCGGATGAACATGAATAAAACCAAGATTATGTTCAATGAGCATGTCATTCCGGAGCCAGTAAATGTAAATGGAACTACTCTCGAAGCTGTACGAGAATACATCTACCTCGGACAAATACTACAATTAGGTAGAAACAACTTTGAGAGAGAGGTCCGCAGGAGGATACAGCTGGGCTGGGCAGCGTTTGGGAAACTACGTCAAGTCTTCTCGTCGCCTATACCTCAAAGTTTGAAGACAAAAGTCTTTGATCAGTGCGTCCTACCTGTCATGACATACGGGGCCGAGACATGGACACTTACGGTGAGACTAGTCCACCAAATGAAAGTTGCTCAGCGGGCTATGGAGAGAGCTATGCTCGGAGTTTCTCTGAAAGATCGAATCCGGAATGAGGTGATCCGACAGAGAACCAAGGTCATCGACATAGCTCGCAGGATCAGCACGCTTAAGTGGCAGTGGGCTGGCCATATTTGCCGAAGGACCGATAACCGCTGGGGTAGACGTGTTCTCGAGTGGAGACCGCGGCTTGGCAAACGTAGTGTGGGACGCCCTGTAGCTAGATGGAGCGATGATATACGGAGGGTGGCGGGCAGCGGTTGGAGGAGAAGAGCCGAAGATCGGGCTCAATGGCGTGCCTTGGGAGAGGCCTATGTCCAGCAGTGGACTGATACGGGCTGGTGATGATGATGATGATGATGTAAATATCCCTGCAGGGTTTATGTAAAAGAAACGGTTAGAGTTTATTATTTAGGAATAAAAAACCACTGGCAGTTAAAGATCTACACCGACAAGTAATACTACCAACTTATCGCCGAAGCATACATGTCTGTCGGGGTTTCATTGACGGCGTATGTGTAAACAAGTTATCCTACGCCGATGATATGGTGCTGCTAACTCCATGGATCCAGGCCATCGATACAGTGGCGGCCTTTTCCATTGCGAGGCCTCCGGGAGACGAATGTGTGCGAGGCCCCTGTTCTCTATAAAGTAGGTGAATCGTTGCCTTTGCCTAGCAGTGGGACAACAATGACTAATAAATAATAAAAAGTTTACTTCCTTACCTAAAGCGCTACTCAAGAGTCTCCGTAACGTAAAAGCGTGTATGAGACAAAATATGAGAGTGGAGGAAGCTAGAGAGGTCCGTAAGAGAAGAGCCTGTTGGATCTCTGTACTTTATGCCTATCTCGGAAGTGATCTATGATGTATATATAAAAAAATTAAAAAGGGTTCCGAATCCGGAAACCAAAATATAAATAAGTATTTTAAGTTGTTGCCCGGCTGTCGGTGCAGTCGGCTTTTAAAGTCGGTTTGCCTTTTTATAAAAAAAGTTTTTTATTTTACTATTTTAAGTGATGAGTTAATTACGAGTAAGTAATAATATTTATATATTATATTATTCTGCTTAATTGTATTGTAAGGTATCTACAGGATTGACATAACCCATAATAATTCAGTCTACACATTTATGCTTTAAAGTTCACGGTCCAGTACCAATGAAATTAAAATGGGAGCATTTCGGAGCTATATTGAACTTGGATCCAATACGAAAAGAATCATCAACATTGGCTAATAAACAAAGAAGTTATAAAACACATAGCCAAATTGTGCACTTCCTCCGTTTTTTAACCGACTTCAAAAAGGAGGAGGTTCTATGTTTGTCTGTACTGTTTTTTTTTTTAAATTGGTTTATTTTCTGCTTAGTTTTATAGTAGGGTACCTATAGGATTGGCGTAATACCAATAATAACACATTCGTATTGTTTGTTGATAAGGAGTCCCTAGTGTATCTTCATAGTCCACGGCCCAATCACAATGAAATTAAAATGGGACCACCTTGGAACTATGCCAGACCCAACGCCGACCGATTTTCATGATTCAAAATTGGTCTACAATTGAAGAAAATATCGGTGAACATAAATCAAAAAATACATACAAACGAACATTGAAGCTCCTTTTTGAACTCGGTTAAAAATAAATAGTTTTAATTATCAAGTATTTTCTACTTGGGTCCTTGTGTGAGACCCCTGCAGGAGCGAGGCCTCGGGTGATTGCCCTGCTCGCCACCTCCTAAGGCCGCCACTGCAACGATATATTGTTCCCTTCCTACCGGCCACTACCGCCTTTCGCGGCATGTTCTCACCGACCCTCCCGATGCCCTTACATCTTTCAGATACAGATACCGCACACAGTATCAGACCCCGACCTCGCCGGCGACGTCGAAGAATCCCTTGCCTGCCGGTCGGAGCAGAGCACCACGGCGAGCCACGCCCATAGCGACTGCCCAAGCCGAGGCCGTTTCTCCTTGAGGCGCCCTTGAGCTAGTTGCCCCTTTACCCTTTTGGCTCTAGCGTAGTGGTTGCACGCTCGCCTTCTTGTCCGGTGAAGCTGTAAAGGCCCCGCGGCCAACAGCGTAGATCATTCACACACACACGATATGACAGCCAAAAAACAGCCGCGTTTAAATATTTTTACGAATCTATTCATAATAGTTTTAAATTATTTTATACTAGCTAGACCCGTAACTTGGTGCGCGCTGACTCCCTCGAGAGCCAGTGCGCCCCAGCTCTCAATCCGTCGACCAGTCCCACATCGATGCGGTCGACAGGGAAGTCGAGCGCAGGGCATCCCTCCCCCCCGTCGATTCCTTACCTCCTATCACCCAAACGGAGGTCGAAGATCTAATTATGGGTCTCAAAACTAAAAAAGCCCCCGGCTCTGACGGCATTTCGAATCGCGTTCTGAAATGCCTGCCCGCCCAACTCATCTGCCTCTTAGTGGCCATATTGAACGCCGCCATGGCGAACTGCACCTTCCCCGCTAAGTGGAAGAAGGCGGACGTCATAGGCATTCCCAAGCCCGGCAAACCTCGCAATATCCCCGCGAGCTACCGCCCTATCAGTCTCCTCAACTCCCTGGCCAAGATATACGTGCGCCTACTTCTGGCGAGGCTCAAAGACTTCGTAACGTCCAGGGGTATCCTTATCGACGAGCAGTTTGGCTTTCGAGCCAAACACTCTTGCGTCCACCAAGTGCACCGCATCACGGAGCACATCCTCTCCGGTCTCAATAGACCCAAACCCATCTACACGGGCGCCTTCTTCCTAGATGTCGCGAAGGCATTCGACAAAGTCTGGCACAACGGCTTGATCTACAAGCTCTACCAATTGGGTGTGCCGGACAGACTCGTGCTCATCTTACGAGACTTCTTGTCGAATCGCGCCTTCCGTTATCGCGTCGAAATGACGCGCTCCACTTCCCACTCCATCAGTGCTGGAGTCCCACAGGGCTCAGTTCTCTCTCCGCTCCTGTTTAGCCTTTACACGAACGACATTCCTCGTTCGAGTAAGGCGCATCTAGCCCTATTCGCGGATGATACCGCTCTCTACGTCTCGCATAGGAATAAGGGTTTCATTACCAGACACCTTCAGGCATCCGCCAATTCCCTAGGAAATTGGTTCAGAAAGTGGCGTATTGAGGTGAACCCGGACAAGAGCGCTGCGGTGTTCTTCTCCAGAGGTGCCACCCCGCGCCACTCCCTGCGCCGCCCTAGAAGTAATCTCGGCCAAGTGACCATGTTCGACCGACCCATTCCCTGGGTCAAAGAGGTCAAATATCTAGGGGTCACCCTAAACAGTACCATGTCCTTCGGCCCGCACATCAAGCGGGTCCGTCACCGAGCATCATTTGTGCTCGGTCGTCTCCATTCGTTAATCTGCAAGCGGAGTAAAATGTCCCTTAGAAATAAGGTGACACTTTACAAAACTTGCGTTCGACCCATCATGACTTATGCGTGTGTTGTGTTCGGGCATTCGGCCCCCTCTCACATCGATAAACTCCAAGTGGTTCAAAACCGCTTCCTCCGTAAAGCCGTAGGAGCCCCCTGGTTCGTACGGAACGTCGACCTCCACTCCGATCTAGGTCTCGAACCTATTCGCGCCTTTATTAAAAAGGCGTCAACACGTCATTTCGCGAACGCATCTACCCATGCGAATCCGTTAATCGTAGCCACCGCCGACTACGATCTCCCCCCCGACCCCTGCCGCCACCGCCGGCCGCGACATGTTCTCACCGACCCCCCCGATGCTTTGTCATCCCTTCTTTCCGCTCAGAATACGGGCGACGACGACGACGTAGTAGTAGATCCCCTCCCATAGCCGGCGGTTGACCGGTGCACTTAGTAGTGCACCCGTCCCCATACAGCGTCTGTCCCAACCGAGGGCGCCTCGAAGAGGCGCCCTCGAGTATGTCGCCTCTTGCCCTTCTGGCTGGCTAGAGCGTAGTGGTTGCACGCTCGCCTTTAAGTCCGGTGAAGCTGTAAAGGCCTCGCGGCCAACAGCGTACATCATTCACACACACACACTTGGTGCGCGTTAATTTCAGGCGTGTATTTCACACCCTTAAGGTTTTTTTTGGGCCAAAAGGTAGCCTAAGTCTAGCCCTGCATAGAATCTATTTCCCTGGCGAATTTGATTTGAAATCTGTTCAGCGGCGTGAAAAAGTAACAGACAGACAGCTCAATCGGATAACCCCAAGTTCTTGAAAATGGATCACAAGATTTGAACCGGAAAGACAGACAGACAGAGTTACTTTGGAATTTATAATATAAGTATGGATGTACATTAGTTTTAAATTATAAATGACCCAGATTTCTCAATTTGTAATCGAGTTCCTCTTAATTTCTTTTAATTTTATATCTCTGGTGGAACAATAAAGTGTTATCTATCTAGCTCTATCTATAATATTATGGTAGTTTAAACGTGTCCTCACGTTGACTATGGTTGGACCGAACTAATTCGAAATAAAACCACATCTAACTTATGCTCTTATTTTTCAGACTGTTACATTTAATCTAATACATATAATATATCGATAGTCAAGACACTAAGGGACCTTGTTCAGATGTGTGAGAAGTATACCTCTGCTTTGGCCTCAAGTACAACTCCAAAAAACCGAGGTTTTAACTTCAAGTCTGGTGGATTAAAACTTTCTTTAAGGGAATGGTTCTAAAGATCTTGGATAGATTTAAGTACCTAGGTCACATTGTTAGTGATGATTTGAAGGATAATCTAGAGTCTAGATTCTAGACAGACAGAAAGAGCACATGGCGTTGGCAGGGATGAGCAATATGCTGGCCCGTAGGTTTGCTTTGTTTAAAGCTTATTGTCTATCATTTTACTCGAGCACTCTGTAGATCCTGTATATACAAGGAGCCTTAAGCGATCTACGTGTGCAGTAGGTATAATAAAGTTTTCAGAATGTTCTTCGGATTACTTAGGTATTGCCAGTGCATCGTACATGTTTGCGAATCTACAAATTGACGGGTTTCACGCTTTAGTGCGAAAATAGTTGCGTCAATTTTTCTGCGGTTACGTAGCAGCATAGCAGTTTCAATAGTATTCTGAAAATGATTGCTGCCCCTTGTGACTGCCCTAACCAGAAGCACTGGGTTGAGATAATGACTGAGTCAATAAAATTATATTCATTTATTAACATACATAGGTTAAGTTATTGTTACTAACAAAATTATTATAGATGTTATCTGTGAAAAAAAAATTAAGGCCTCGACTGCGGCGCAGTTGTTTCACGCTCGCCCTGTTGCTTGGTGTAGCTGTAAAAGCTCCTCGGCCAACAGGGTGGATCTATGACACATACGGCCACCTACAAAATCCATTTATAAAGTTGGTAATATGTCCTAAAATTAAAATATTTGGTTAGAATTGAAACTGACGTCGACATCACGAAGATTATGATTCACTCCCCCGCCCTGTCACACTTTGTTGACCGTTGTTAACACCCTACCACATCTTTAACGTGTGACGTAATTTATGGATGGCCACTAAGGAATCAATCTTTCTGTAAACCCCGTGTCAACCATAAAATAATATGCTAGACTTAATAAAACTGACGTCTTGGTTCCCAATAGCACAATAGTCCATGTCGATGGGTTACTGTGTTTGGATCACTGTGTATATATCTTGGAACAGGGACAATTTCAGTGACACCTAATTAGCTGATATGTACAAAAAAAAATGTTTATAAACTCTGCACCACACAACAGCAGGGTTATCACCGGGGCGGACGGCAAGACTTCCCGCGTAGGATAAAATTTTGTCAGCGCATAATCAAGATCATCATCAAGACTCGAATTGTGCAACTCAAAATAGTCTTGTCTATAATTCAATAGAATACAATTCTTGAAAAAGTTTTCGCGAGGCAAACTTTTTTCACCACACGCCATGCTGGGACGTAAGACAAAACGGCTAGCTTACTCTCAGGGCCGACCAAAGCCGTGACAATATGTATTGTCGCGCCGCCTGTGCTAGCCCTGCTTTTTTAAAATAGTACAACCGACTTCTTTTAAACAAGTCCAATTATGTAGACATTACGTATTAAGTGAAAGAGGTTCTATCAATGCTATATTTGTTATGATGCTATAAAAACGACACAGGTCGATGCCGTCTTGTGCCTACCTGCCCACCCGACAACGAAGCTTTGCACCGAAGTGCCCGAAATGTCGTCTGACCGGTTCTCCTCTGTGGTGCTCCTGCTCGCACTCGTAGCTATTATCTCTCGCAAATTCCCTCCCACCTACTGATTGGTTCACCCATCATACACACCGTTTTACAAAC
Source organism: Phalera bucephala (assembly GCA_905147815.2). NCBI lineage: Eukaryota > Metazoa > Arthropoda > Insecta > Lepidoptera > Notodontidae > Phalera > Phalera bucephala. The sequence goes on from LR990622.1 coordinate 19,018,773, forward strand.
GAACAGATTTTTGTTCTCATGTGACCATTTAACAAGCGTCCGAGTTTCGTGTGCTGGATATATTATTTGTGCTTTACATTATAAATAAGTGCCGTTATGACTTCATATCTTTAGACATTGTTTCAAATCCTTCGAGCGGTGTGTATTTGTATGATTCAAATTCTTTGAATTATATATTCAGATATTATATTTTAAGACTATAACTAGTGCTATCAATACTAAAATAAAATAAATGAATCTACATTTGTGCATACATAGTCCATAGTGAAAATTATAATTAGTTCTGAAATGTTTAAGTGCTTATCATGAATCAGGCACATTCTGTGAATATGGAATCTTTACCGAAGCAATTTGTGTCAGCAATGCGGACGTTGTTTGATATTATGGATGACAAACGTACTGGATATGTCAAACTTACGGATATAGAAAACCGTTGGCGTGATGACCGTACTAAGGGCCTACCCCGGGGTGTTATAGAAAGCTTACAGAAGGTCGCGTCACACGACGGCTTGTTGACATTTGAAAGATTTTGCACTGGCCTTAAAATATGTTTACTGCGTAATCAAGTCGAACATTCAACTGATAAAGAAGATAGATATAATGATGATATAGATAACGCGGGACTGCATCTGCCAATTAAATCTCAAACTCACAGACCACCCTCAGCACCGTTATTGGACGTCAGTGAGACACAGAATCTGGACAGAAATTGGATGGTTTTAAAAGGATCCGAAAATTCATCGCAGCATAGAACATTGAGCATGCCTCAACTGATCGGACGAAAAGATGTTCAAGAATCGCGTCATTTAAGCGGAACTTCATTACCTAAACATGATTCGTCTCGGAGAGTATATGGGCCACCAAAACCTCCTAGATTAGAAAAGCAATCTTCAGAAAGAAACGAAATCACAAAATCGACCTACAAGTCGGAGGAAGAAATCGGATTTGATAATGAAGATGTGTCAGAGAGTAAATTAGTCTTTGAAGAAATTTCAAGAGCCGTAGAAGAGCAAAGCAGGGGTTTAGGAGATGGGCGGTCAGCAAATGAAACGCAAGCACAAACACGGCGGGTATCGCGCCGCCGGGAACCCCGGCGTCATACACTACATAATGGAGTTGATTATAATCTACTAAAACGAATGAAACAAATTGAGCAAGAGAAGGATATATTATTACAAGGCTTATCGGCTGTGGACGAAGCTCGTGATTGGTATTTAAAACAATTATCAGAAGTACAAGAGAAAATGCGTTACGCTGGGAGGATGGGTGCTTACGTGGTAAGTATAGGATCCTATTTATATACAATACCGAATAAATTTGTTTATAATAAGTAGATATTAATCGATACCATTCTCTCGTAACAACAAATTTTATATATTTGTTTTAAGGTGTACTATTTCACAAGTGATTGTGTAGGTAGCTAAGTTCCTACCTAGTACTTAAAGTTTTACGATGTAAAGTGGTAAACTATAATTCATACTTACTTACTAATATTATAAATTCGAAAGTAAGTCTGTGTGTATGTTTGTCTGCTATCTTTTTACGCCTAAACAGCTTAACAGATTATTTTAATTAAATTTATTTTATTTTTATTAGACAACAATATGGTCCATTATCGGTTAGTAGGCTTAAGGTCTAAGTGTTAGTAACATACAATTACAATTAAATATAGAATCTTTTATCACAATACAAATATAAATCCAAATCAGATACCCTTACCTGATCAGTTCACCTTGTATATAACTGTCCTCTAATTTATATATGTGATGAGTGGAGAGTTCACATTCTTTACTAACCTGCCCACTATAAAGGAGTCGTATTGTTCAACTATTACTTTTAAAATACTATTATTGCTGCCACGAATGCGATTCAATAAGCAGGAAGTTCGTTTCCTCCAGATAGCATCAAAACCTAGATTATACCCTAGATTATGATCAAATTTGGCACGGAGGTAAATTTAATCCGGGAAAGAACGTAGGCTACTTTTTATCTTAAAAAAAAATTAAAGTGTGTAAAATAGTGGATGAAAGTTTGCATGGGGAACAAATCATATTTAGGCTTTTGTTAAAAAATAAAAAACAACAATGTCGGCGCTGTTAAAAAAAATTTAAGGAGATATAATAGGGGACGAATGTTTGTTTAATGGCAACGAGGTAGATGTCTATAAAACGCGAAAAAAATTAACGTGACGGCGTTTACAAAATGCACGCCTGAAAATCATGCGAACGAAGTCACGTGTATAGCTAGTAATTTTAAAAGTTTACTCGTACCTACAGATACATAACTAGATATATGTAGTTACCAAGTAGATAAGCAAGAATTACCTATCAAGTCCGCTTTGGGACGACTAGTGGGTTCATGGCCACATAAAACTAGTTTCTTTTTATGTCAATGGAATATGATCGTACTAAACTTCGATCCAAGTGTATTTTTTACCCGAAACCTTATTGCTAGAATTTTCGAATAACAGTGGATTGGGATTATTCGGACTGTTCGGCATAAAAATAAGTTACTGTACATACCCACATAAATTAAATGACGAAAGACAATCAACAGTCATCTTCAACATCTGATTTGCATTCAGCTTGTTAAAGCGACAAAAACAGACCACTTGAGATTCTTAGTAGATACTATGGTATTCTAATACTGTCACATACTGTGTAGCGTTACGAATAATATTTTGTGTGTGTGTATGTGAATGATCTACGCTGTTGGCCGCGGGGCCTTTACAGCTTCACCGGACAAAAGGGGAGGGTGCAACCACTACGCTCGAGCCAGCAGGGCAAGGGGGCAACTAACTTAAGGGCGCCTTAAGGAGGAACAGCCTCGGCTTGGGTAATCGCTATGGAGGAGGGCGTATACTAGGTGTCTCGCCGTGGTGCTCTGCACCGGCCGGCGGGCAAGGGATTCTTCGACCTCGCCGGCGAGATCGGTCTGATCCTGTGCGGTACGTGTAACCGAAAGAAGAGATGCAAGGGCATCGGGAGGGTCGGTGAGAACATGCCGCGGACGGCGGTAGCAGCCGATAGGAAAGGGGTTAGGTTTGTAGTTGGCGGCGGCTACGATTAGCGGATTTCTATGATTGGACGCGTTCGTAAAATATCGGGTTGTCGCCTTTTTAATAAAGGCGCGAATAGGTTCGACACCGAGATCGGAATGGGTTACAAATAATAATCACACACGCTCTCTACTATACAGCGGGTACTACCTTCTGAGACCTGGCGAGAAGCCACGTAGAGCGCGCGTCTATATGCGTGATTCTTATTCGGACCGCTCCCTAGTATCTAGTACTAGTATTAAGATGCTCGACTGTTATGTGTAACTGATAACATTATGGGATGCTAGCATGCAGGTATTGCGTGAGCCCTTAGCTCTCCCTAGCTACACCCATGAGAGATCTCAGTTTAATTATGAAATAAGAATAAGTTCCTTCAACATGTCCATATTTATATACTATTTTATACAAAAGTCGCCGGCAGTGTCTATTCTGTGTAGATATGTACGCGCTAATCTTAAAAACAACTACACAGATTTTCATTCGAATTTCACCATTCGATACACTGTTTTACGAGGAAAGTTTAGTTATATAATTAATGAATACTTAGTGCTCATTGTCCGAACTATGCTGATATTTATCCATGCTAAGTGTACGAAGCCAAGGCGAATTGAGTAATCTATATTTTATTTTATAGGAACCTTGGAGTGAAGCGCATCAGGAAAGATTAGAGTTATTAAAAGCACGGGTATTGGAGCTAAACCGTCAACTAGGCGCGTTGGCTTCGGGGTGGAGGCATGGACAACTGTCGCTTCACATGAACTTAGCGTTACCTGCCGCTTCACTTTCGGCATCAGGAACGTCGGCCACTCCTAACAACGCTGCGGTTCTTAGGTCTCAAAATCGTATGCTTGCTGAGGTTAGTGGAGGTATCATTATGATTTGGATACACAGTAGTGCTGTAAAAATGAGCGCTGAAGTTGAGCGTTTAGCGCTGAGTCGACGCTTACGAGCGTTAAAGCACGTAGAAGACGCGAGCGTTTTAAGCGCTGACTCGAGCGTTTTTACAACACTAATACACAGTCACCCTATTCCGAGTTAAGGATATAATCGTAATCGTCTCATATCGATGTTCATCTAAGGGTGAAATATAAAAAAAGGCTAACTCGTGTAGGGCCGACCAAGGGGCCAGGCCCTGCTCCGCCCGGTCATGACAAAATATTTGAATATTTGTAGTATAATATCTACTTTTATGAAGTAACTCACGCTGTCCCATTTCATAATTTACCCGGCAAATATTTTCATACCCTGTGCTCCCCAGTCATGTATGCTACCTTTATGTGGCAGAATCTTATTTTACTCGTTCGTACTTTACATTATTCTTCTGAATTTTACGTACTATATTGGTGTATATAGGGGGCAAGCCTATTGCCATATACCGGGCACAATTCCAGACTCCAGACTCATACTGGGAATTTTTCGTTAGAAAAACTACATTTGTCCGACCTAGGATTTGAACCCAGGACCTCGTTATCACAAAGCGACGCGCTTTGCCACCAGACCAACGAGTAACGTAACAGTGTTTTTAGTTATTAAGTTTCAAACGTTATAGTCTTCAATAACGTTACGTCACGCCTATATTCCCCAGCGGGGGTGGCAGAGATGTACTGAGTACACCCACGTTTCGCCTACGATGTTAGGTACCATGTAATAGGGGGCGAGCCTATTGCCTATATAGGAATTTTTCGTTAGAAAAACTACATTTGTGCGACCTAGGATTTGAACCCAGGACCTAGTGATCACAAAGCGATGCGCTTTGCCACTAGACCACCGAGGCAGTTGGCCAATAACATAGCCACACTGCACAAAAGCTTGTTGTTAAAAAGATTTTTAAAATAATATTATTTTCTTTCAGGAAGTAAATAGGAAGAATGAAAGAATATCAGTTCTAGAACGAGAAAAATCTGCACTTATACGCGAGCTGCTACTTCAAAGAAATAGAACTAAAGTAATTGATAACTTTACATAAATATGGAGTAAGCACATTAAGGTGTGCTTAAAAATAATTTTGCTATAATAGCTAACCTAACTAGAGTTCCCTCACCAGCCATATTAATTCTTATTAATCAATGTTCAAATAATCTTAAGTTTCTAAAAATGTTGCATAATATTTTAGTTTATACAGTTTTAAATAAATAAATAAAATATAAATTAAATACGGGCGGCGCCGTAACCGTCGAGCGTATACGCCAGAGAGGTATGTAAGGAAAGAACCTGTTCGAACTCTGTACTCTCTGCCTACGCCGGAAGGAATCTGGCGTGTTAATATAGATAGATAAATTAAAGAATGACTAAATAAATTAAAATTTTACTATTGTTGTTTGATATTAGTGACTTATATAATAAAAAGAAAATACATATTTATGTGAGATGCAACTGAAAGCAGTGCCATAACATTATACATTAATAGGGCTACCTGTTGAAACTGTGCAATTAAAAGAAATTTATATTTTTTATCTAAGAATCTAATAAATATAATAAAATGATTTACACAGAATTTGCAGTTTTGTTATACAATGAGTAATCATAATTCCTGAAAGGTACATCATATGTGAGGTATCCCTGGTCCCAAGCTCTCTCGATGGCCACTAGTAGTTCCTTGTGTTTCTTCTGACATAGACCAGTATCAAAAGCACCCATTATCTGTAATTAAAATATATATCTGAATAACACATACAAAATTCGACATTACAATAACAATGACAATTCGAATAACACGACGGACGATTTAGCGCAGTGGTTAAGAGCTTGAGCTGCTCCACCCACTGTGTCGAATAGTCGCGGGTTCAATTCCCGCACGGGACAAATCTTTGTGTGATCCACAATTATTTGTTCCGGTTTGGGTATTTGTTTGTGAATTTTCATGTTTGTAAACGCACCCACAACACAGGAATAAATCCTAGTGTGGGGCTACGTTTAAAAAAAAAAAAAAAAAAAAAAAAATCTATTCAAAAGGATATCCAAACTATGTAGAAAGAAAATAAAAAAAATACTTATTAAGCTGTATGACTCAAATCCAAAGCTAATTTAACACATTTTGACCATAACAGTGAAAAAGATACTACTATTTCCTAAGAAAATAAGCATTTGATCAAAAGTAAAGTCAGTTTTACAAAGGACTTAGATTTAGTAGTGGAATGAGTACAAATATTTGAATGACCATCTTCACATTATTTTGTATACATGTCAATAATACTGATATTCAAAAACTTAAGTATCATATGTAATGCAATAACAAAATAAATTTGAATTACCATATATGATGAAAACTAATTAGAAAATCCCAACAATGGTAAGTTATGTTACTTTACTGAATAATAGACTGTACATAATAGAAAATCCATACCTGTCCAGTGTATTGAGATATAAACTGTTCTAACAGTTTAGTGTTCCTATGATCCAAAACTAAATATTCATCCCGACATATGGGACAAGGATTTCCAGTAGATATTACCCCATTTCTAACACAGCTTTTTCTTGTTTTACGAGGAGCAAAAGCACCTTTGTGATTACGACGATACAAAGTCCAAACAGGCTTTTCACCGTACGTCTCAAGATACGCTTTGCTCTGCATATACTTTAAGCTTGTTTCAACGGGAATTATTTTCGTTATATCTTTCGAGGGATCAATCGTCTTCTGCTCCTCATTTTGGCCATCAGTGTGATCACAATAAAAGCGATTAGTAGTCCTAAGTTCTGTTAACACCACTCTATTAATTAAGGATCGAATATTAAATGAAAGTGCCATCTTTTCTTTTAAGAAATACAATCAAATCCAAGTCGATTAAAGTAAAATAAAAAACATAACCTCATCAGCAATATTGCAAACAAACGTCACTTATTTTTTTAAATCCACAGACTATGGAGGACCAAAGATTAATAACACTGGGGAGGGCTGCGGTCCGACACCTCAGTCCGACACAGTGAAGATTTCATTTCATTGTTATGTGATTTCATTACTCCTCATCACAGACTAGTAAGAGAACAACCAAAAGCATTGACCAAGGTTGTTGACGCTCTTCAATCAACGCGGTCCGATAAAAAATCTCGATTGTGATAGCTTATAGCGTCATTCATCATCAAAATTACTAACCCCTAATACGCACAGACGCTTTTTCAACGCGCGGTGCTGAAGCGGTGTACAGCGCTTTCAAAGAAATGTACTGTTAGCCATTTATTTCATTCCAGAACTTTACTAACCCGCGTTCAAATAGCGCTCGTGCGAACATAGGTTATATGATATGTTTTTGAAAGCAGCGCTACAACACAGCGCTTTGAATAAAGCACTGATTACGATTACATTACCCAAGCCCGCCTCCGATCTAGGGCGTTTAGTGAGGCAGCCATCATCATGATAAACCTCGAGTATCGATATAATATGATATTGATGTTACATATCAGATAAATTCTCTTTGGTTCAACGTAATGATGTGTCAATTCGGTCCGGTAAATCGATTATATCTAAATTCAATAATTGTCCAATCGATTATTTTACAAACTGAAAAATTATATATTTATACTGCGACAAGGATCTGTTGGCACTTGGATGACATTGACAGGGTGGTTTTGGAGTAAAATTAGGGTAACCATTTAGTTTTAGTAAAATTTTCCCACTTGCAGGGAAATATTTTAACAAGTGGGTTCGCACGGTGTAACCAACTCGAGAGAGTTGACGTACTTCTTCAACAAACTTAAGCTGCATATTGTGGATGCAACCTACCAAATTGAATTAAAGAACAGAATAAAAAAGGGTTTTCGGCGGGAAGTCGAAAAGTGATGTTGTCAATTTGTTTTAATTTCCAAAACTTGTGTTATTTCGACAAATAATGTGTTATGTTGGTGGAATATTAACCATTATGTGTTCTTATATGTGCATGAGGAAAGGTATTTGTAACAAAGTGATAAAACGTGCCTTTTCGACTTCCTTCAAAACGTCCGTTGCAATTGGTATGTAAAGTATTCACCGCTTTACTATCCAGGGTGGGATACTTCATTAATTTCATTATCATCGTTGACATCAAATTCATCGGGGAGTCGAATTAATTTAAACAAACACGATTATATATCTCACTGGACACTGGCAAAATACACTTATAATTAGTGTGAAGCGATAACTTGAATAAGAAGAATAAAAAAAGAATCTGTACAATCCTACTAAAAAAAAAGGACTTGGGTAAACTTCATAGCAAAAGGCACCTCCAGCGAACTGTCATGTAGTGAAATTTCACTCTGTGACAGCGTTAGTTCCGTTTTTGGCCACGTGCCAAGAGATCGTTGCCGGACTAGATATTTTTTTAAAAGTGTAACGTGTCTGTCTCAAAAAGCATTTACAAAAAAATAAAGGAGATAAATAATCTTTTATTTGATTCGATGAAGAAGCAGTGTTGCTCGCATATGAAAATGTCACAAACGGTCATCCATCTCAGATCAACCGAGCCTAATGCTGCATAACCTTGGTGATTGCTAAAGACACCGTGTATGTGGCAATACAGTATGTGTGCTGCCGTACATCGCTATGAGCGTCTCGTACCGATGTTACCGTCAACCGAAATTAAGATGGTACTGTGATATGCTGAATATACTTATTGGGGTGCGTTCAAAATTTACCTACGGTATTCTTTCAGAATAAGCGTTTATCGATTATAAAATTTATTATTGATAAATTTAATAATCGGTTATTTGATTATGCGCATCACTAGTTCAACTGGTTCAACGTCAAAAACGCCGTTTACTGATAAACGGCGTTTTTGAAATTTGAAAACTTGTGTGATTATTTTGATCATAATAATTAATACGTACCTCTCTCGTGATTGATATTTTGTAAACCTTTTGGTGTACATCCTTGAGGAACAGCCTATTTACTGAGAGCGGTGTCTCTAGATTCGGGTAATTGGCTTATAAAAGAAATTACAATAGAACTCTATCAAGGGCGGCCAATCTTCCCTTGTCAATTGTTTGATATTCATAATTTTTTAACTTCTCCATTAATTAACATCTTGCAGGTTTAGTGTGCTACAGAGGACAACTAAGTTTACACTAATGGCTGAATTACCAAGTGATGTTTGTATAATGTAAGTATGAATTTTAATCAGTATCATCTACTCTCAAGTATATTGTTTCCCGTCTCATTATAATTCTCTATATTTGGGGCTTATTGTTACGATTTTATTTTAATTATCTATAAAGTAGCTAAGTCTTAATATAAAAAATAGAAACCATATCTTAGCTGATGGGTAAGTCATGAATCACTAACTGGTGAGGATGTATTGAGTGTGGAGGAAGTGAAGGTTTGTAGGAAAAAACCGACTGGAACTATGCACTCTCTCTTTAAGGAGCTCATAGTGCTGTGGTAAGACATTGATCCCTGTTTTCACTTCATGTGGGTTAAGCCAAGTTGGAAACCTTATGGATGACTTGATAAGTTCTGACAGCTGGTCACCACTAACCTGCCTCTACCAAACCTACTGGGACTTTGTGGTAGAGTATTTATTTATTTAAAACAACATAATAATGCACAATGTTAAATCATAGCCCCCGTGAAACGGTTCAACCAGTTTGACTGTGGGCTCAGTTGAGTCTCATACTTGAAACAAAGTCTAGGCAATGCTGACCTGTAGATATACTGATGGTAGTATGACCTAATCACTCTCACCTCGATATACTTAAAATAAGAAGTTAAAAACATTTTTTAAAAGCAGTGATAGCTTAGTGGTTAGATAGCCATTGGACTGTAAAGTCAGAGGTCTCAAGATTGAATCAGCCATTTTTTAAAATTAACTATCACTTGCTTCAATGGTGAAGGAAAACATTGTGAGGAAACCTACATGGCGAAGAGTTTCTTGAAGGTGTGTGAAGTTCGCCAACTAGCACTGGGCCAGCGTGGTGGACTATGGCCTAAACCCTCTCAGTTTGAGAGGAGGCCCATGCCCAAATGTGGGACAGTTTCTTAGGATGGCTGATACTATTATTTTTTAAGAAACAGCCTAGATAATATAATGTCTATTGATTTTGTATATTTTCATGTGTTAAATGTATTATAAAAACTAATTTTAATATGAAAATATTTAAATGTGTAAATTAATAACTAATATTTAATTTTTAACTTTTGGGATTAATGATGTCATCATTGGCATATTCATTTGTCTGGTTAAACAGTGATATCCTCTCTTACTATTTTGAGGTAGATAGATTACATTTGTATCACTGAAAATAATGGAGTGATTTATTTTCCAATTGGGATGGGTGAGGTGTCAGGGTGAGGTGAGGTATATGCATATTAGGTCTCAATTTTACCTGGGATTAAGATATAATCATTACATTACATTATTATTAGTTGACTGCCTCATTGGTTTAGTGGCAAAGCGCATCGCTTTGTGATCACGAGGTCCTGGGTTCAAATACTAGGTCAGACAAATGTCGGAAAGCCGTCAACATGGTCAATACTAGTGTCCGACCGAATATTTTTGGGTTTGGGTTCGGCTTCGGCCAAAATGGGCCGATGTTTTGCCGAAGCTAAAGGTTTCTAGCAAGCACCAAAATTGAATGATCTATTACGATTTGATTTGCTACGCATTGCAAAGACCTACTATCAAAACCTGTTCGAGAGCAAAATATCTGATCCGACATCCCTTAGTACAGTCCATTTGCTCAGACCCAAGGTGGAAAATGTAGAATCCGAAGAAATACCAGACGTAATCCCAGAAGAATTCCAACTAGCATTAAGTCAACTGAAGAATGGAAAAGTACCATGACTAGACAACATCATCCCCGAAATGTTAAAAATCGAAACCGAAGAACTTTGGAAGGCTCTAGCTCTGTTATTCACAAAATGTATGCTAGAAGGAAAAGTACCAACATCTTGGCACAATGCAGTTATTACCCTGCTCCATAAAAAGGGGGATATAAGGAAGCTAGCAAACTATCGACCTATAAGTCTTCTGTCACACATATACAAACTTTTGACGAGGGCCATTGTCAACCGCCTCACAAAGAAGTTTGATGAATACCAACCAAGGGAGCAGGCAGGTTTCAGATCAGGATACGGAACTAATGATCACCTTCAAAACAATCATCGAATGATGCCACGAATAGAGGAAACCAATTATTATCACCTTCGTAGATTTATGAGAAAGCGTTCGACTCTGTTGAAAACTGGACAGTCGAACGAGCCCTGGTGGATTGTCGTATTGACGAGCGCTACATACAACTGACAAAACACCTCCAGCAAAAGGATGATGATGATTACGATTTACGACTTACGAATGCGCGAGAGCACCGCGAAAAAGGGCGACGCGCGGGAGGCAGGGGTCACATTGTGTTGCTTTGACTAATTGTTTTTAACAAAGCAAGTTCGCACAATACAGTAAATATACCTTTTTCAAAATTTAACCAATCATGAACCAAATTTGTTAGGGTTATCTAACCTTTGGCTTCGGCCGAAGGTTTTGGCAATGGCCTATTAATCGCCTTCGGCCAAAAATCGACCTTCGGTCGTACACTACTTTCTATCTAAAGTGTTAGAGCGACTTGTTCACAGAAAACTTAGCTATTTCCTTTGCAGTAATAATATTCTTAACCACTTTAAATCTGGCTTCTGCTCCGGTCATAGTACGGTTACTACGCTTGTTAAGATTACTGATGATATCCGTCTAGGTATGGGAAAGGGGTAGTTAACCGTACTAACAGTATTAGTCATCAGTAATGCTTTTACCACAGTTAACTTCAACATACTCTTTGCTTTGCTTCGCTCTATTAACATATCTCATCAGTGGTCAATTGATTTCGTAGTTATCGGCTTGGTCGTCGGCAGCGTGTTCGCTTAGAAGAAACTTTCTTCGCCTGGTGTAACACGACACCTGGCGTAACGCAGGACGGCGTTTTATCTCCCCCCTTGTTTATTATTTTTATTAATTCAATTTCCCAAAATTTCACTTCTGCCTACTACCTATATGCAGACGATCTACAGCTTTACTGCCAAGCCCCACTTGCGCATCTTAATAAAGCTATTGAAGATACAAACCTTGATTTGTGCCGACTTACGGAATGGAGCATATCTTACGGTCTTAAAGTAAACCCTGTGAAAACGCAAGTCACAATCGTAGGCAGCTCCCGGATCTCCAAAACTGGTCCACGCTTCCACACATAATTTTTGACGCGATTTGAACATTCCATACAGTGAAACTGTTAATAATCTTGGTGTTTTAATATACCGCTGCCTGAACTGGTGTTTACAACTAGAACCCATTAGTTCCAAAGTGTACGTTACAGAGGCATCTTTAAGGAGACTACTCAATTTCTTACCCACTGCCACTAAGTTTGCCCTTTTGCTCCCAATTCTAGATAATGCTGACCCATGCTATACAGATTTAAGAGAGGACCAACTGGATAAACTAAAAGGCTGCAAAACGTTGCGATTAGGTTAATTGTCGGCTTGCGGAGATATGACCATGTGTCCACATTTCGTACTTAACTCAAGTGGTTGCCCATTCGATTACGCCGGAATACTCATATTCTTTCCCCCCTTTACAATATATTGTTTACCTCTCCGTTTTATCTCAAAAAATGTTTCGAGTATTCTCTCAAAACTCTGCTTCTTAATGTCTCTCCTTCGAAAATCTGAATCTTAAGATGTCCTTGCATAGTAGCAGTTTCTATGATAGGTCTTTAACTGACCAGGCAGTCAGACTTTGGAATGCTTTGCCTGTCGTTATACGGCGCTCGTCGACTACAGAACACTTTAAAGAACAAGTAAAGGAATTGTACTTAGGCCGCTTAACCAGATCCGGTTTAGTACCTTTATTATAGTTTCGCGTCATTATTCAAGTATGTATTTGCATACCCTAGTATTATTGATATTTATAGTAACTTTTTTTGTGTTTATTAACTTAGCGTCTTTTGAATTTTAGTAATGTTAGTAATTCTCGTTTCATCATACTAATTTAGTGCACCCTCGTACATTCCTATTAAGGTTGCCTGGAAGAGATTGCTCATTGCAATAAGTCCGCCCTTTGTGTTACTTGTGATGTTGTTTATGTCCAATCACTATTTGTTACATTATTGGTGCACATTAAAGAGTTTATCCACATAGTTTTAAGTTTAAATAAAGGGAAATTGAACTCACAATGTCACCATCACGCCTATATTCTTCAAGCGGGGGTGGCAGAGGTTTACTAAATACACCCACTTTTCGCCGACGATGTAAGCTACCATGTAATAAGGGGCGAGCCTATTGCCATATACTGGGCACAATTTCAGACTCCGGACTCATACTGGGGCTTTTTTGGTAGACAAACTATATTTGTCTGACCTAGGATTTGAACCTAGGAACGATGCGCTTTGCCACTAGACCAACAACGCATTCATAGTAACTACACCTCTGCCATCCCGATAGGGGAATAAAGACATGACGATATTTAAAAAATAAAATAACTAATGTATGATCTACATAGTTGTTTATGAACTTGTCATCGCTTTGAAATCATGGGGTCACATATCTAATCACATATGTAACATGGTATAGTATTTTTCATGTAAGATGGTTACTGTGACAATTCTAGTGTCAAAGAAAATGATACTTTATTCAATGGCAATAAGAGGCATGAACCGTTTCTATACTATAGTTTTATGCCTTAATACCATTGAATTAAATATTAATTTCGTTTGGCACTTAGCTACCCAACTTATGTGAAAAATATTATAGAGTAGACTTCACGTAAACTAAGAAGTATTAGTAAAAATAGGGATTGTTTTAAATAAACAGCATACTTTTAGTAACAATAGAATAATTAATTTTATATAAATCTGCGAGAATACAATATTAATAAGAAGACATCAATAAAGTTTCAGACTCACTAATTAAAATAAGTATCTAAGCCAAAATAGATTATTTTTGTATTATTTCTGTTCGTGTTGGTGTTCCTTACCTCCATCGATAAAAACGAAACCCACATATTATCACTTAATTATCTCTCTGTCTGTGCGATGGTTAAGACCGATTCTTAGAAACAGGACTTGAAAATTAAGTTAAATATTAAGGTGTACTGTCCTTTGGCGGTCTAAGAAATTGAAATCTTGAAAGCGATAGTACTTCCTGTTGACTTAGAATCATGAAATTTGACAAGAAGCAAGCTTCCATAGTACAAGTTAAGGTAAAAATCCGAAAATTGATATTTTTTATTATATACATAAAAAAAATCTCGAATTAGATAAAAATAAAATAGCGACATCTGGTGGACGGAACTCTCAGAGGGCGAGTCCATCTAGCAATAAGGATGAGATGCTCTAGTACAGAGCATGGATGGGAGACCACATAATTATAGATGTCTGTGACCCTTCGCAAAGCCGAAAAATACCAACTGGCCCACACACGTAAGAGATAAGCAATAAAAATGAATACTTCTCACACTTTTGTGCCCTTTAGGCCCGGAATGAAGGTTGTGACTTACGGGTAGGCAGAGGTATACTACATGTACACCGACGTTGCCGAGATACTTCTGGCGGGCGGACTAAGACATATTAACGACTAGAATGGTTATAAGTTTTAATAAATATGATTATGTTTAAGTGCTTTAATAAGCATCTTAATACATTTCGTACTTTTGACTTGGTTATTATACTCGATGTAGTCTTTCATTTTAATGGCTAATTAGAGACTATTATCTATGTTAGTTAGCGTGTATGCAGGAAGTAAGGCATAAATCGAAAATTTGGAACACAGTAAACTTAATGGCGCCGCCACTTCTATTTCTGTAACCTGTGCAGTGCACAGTATCCGTCTCTAAATCACTTGTCTCCCTCTAACGACATGTTATCGCTCTCACTCTGTTCCCTATTCCCGCTTACAATAATGTACCACAGTGCTATCTATGTATGTAGGCAGCTCTTTTTGTGGAGACGATGATAAGCGATCGTTCCCGAATCCCACTCGAAGTCTCGTGCCCCGTCCTAAATTCAGTTACCTATCCAGATCTGCGTCACAGAACGCTTAGTGATTTACTAATTACGTGATTGTTTATTTACAATTTGTATATCCATTTACATACTATTTCTGAGCTTGTTTTTGTCTCATGGTATTGAATGTTACAATACCACTCGTTATCAAATGCCGTAAATGATATGCGAGTGCGACACACATTTTCAGTCGTAGTCGCCTGGAGTTCATAGTACATCGTTTTTTGTTAAGTACACAAGTGTGTGTTATTGTTTTGGAAATGTGCATCTGTGCTATATTTTAAAGTGTGGGTTGTAGTCTTGTGAAATTAAAATGGCAACATTACCGAGGATGCGTAATGCTAAACAGGCGGCTAATATATCATCGCCTTTTAGGTGAGTTAAAATTATTAATGTTACTATTTCAGTAATTTCAGTTTTAACTGGTATTTTTAATAACTGAAAGTTTCTAGCCTTGATTATGTACACTGTATTAATTTACACACACTACACATTAAAATATATATCCAAGTATTTATTTAAAATAAGTACAGATTTTACGATGAGGTCATTTCTCTTGATATCGAATTATAGACTTTGCCTGCGGCTCCGCCCGCGTGAATTTTCATCTCGACTTTACTGTTCACGGCCGCGCGAGTGAGGTCGAGTGCTATGACTATCCATTTCAGCCAAATTGACTGGCAAGCTGTATTTACCGCATTTCGACCGATTTTGATCAAACATATTGGCACTTTTTAAATCAGTGTATTATCTATCCAAATTTGAAGTTCCCGCCCGTCCTGTGTTTTGCAATATCCAAAAAAACGGAGAAACTTCTTTTTTAAACGTTTTTTTTGATCGGAGATTTTTAAATAGTCTACCACGATCATTTATTACAAGCTTTTATTTAACTTGCTTTAATGTCTGTTTATGTAGTAATGATGGAGCCGAAAGGTGATAATAGGAAATCCTCAACAAAGATAGCTACGTCGTCCTTGGTTATAAAAACTTGTTCTTAAAATTATTTTTTAAATTTAATTATTTTTAATATCTTATATGTGTAATTAAGCACGTATTGTGTACCTTTTAATGAACCGCTGTTAGCCATGTGTCATTCGGTATTCAAAATATAAACATCACTGTGTTACACATACATTACATATCTAATTCAAAAACACGTTAGAAGGACATGTAGATTCCCATAGTTCAATAATAATTATCTTTGTGGTTTTTCGGGCTGTTCTGAAATGTAATAAGGAGAACCCAGTAAAAGTGATATTCCGTTGCCTGTTAGCATTTTTCTGGAGCATAATATGACGCGAAAGGAACCTGATTGATCTTGGTGATGAGTACTTACATAAATTCTAATTGTAAGGCGCCTATTTACGATTTCGCAGTAAAAGGATAGTAACACATATACAATAAAAACCCTTTGTAACAGAAAACTTATCGCGCTAAATATCTACCAAATTTTAGTTGGTATATAAAAAACAATACAATTAATTGTGACAATTGAAACTTTGTGACGCCGTATGGTGCCTTGAGTCATGATGCTGTTCAGTGGATAAAATGTACTGAACATAATGTAAGGTTGTCAATCGCAGTCTAAAATGAAATAGAAAATTGTGTTCTCTGAAATCAGATATACATTTCTTCTGAAACAACTGTGAACCCTACCTATCTATCGTATTCTGGTTATCGACACATCGGATGAAACTGGAGCGGCTTATAATCATGGGTTATATAACTTTAGTCTCCAGACCTCTGGTCTTTGTGGCGCCATAATTATACACCACTTGTTTGTTTCAGTACTAGTCCGCGAAAACTTCAAGAAATGGCCCTACCTGCAAATGAAGGTCACGGTATGTTTTTAAAATCTGAACACTACCTGTCAGTCTGTTGAAGTTTCTCCAGATTAACAAGTAATGTTTAATGAAACTTGATTAAATTTAATCATATATTTCATCGCACTTTACCTCGGTTGGTATCTAGAACTAATAATAAGTCATTGGTACTTCTACAATCTTAATTTACCTAATTACCGCTTTGGTTGATTTGATAAATATTATAGACGTGGCTCAAACGAATCCACCTTGTTTGTTTTGTCATTAGGACATGTTTTATTGACCACACGTTGTCCTCTAGATGTCACCAATGCTAGTGGTATTAGCATGAAACAGTACGAGGAACAACTCAACGGATTAAGAAAAGAAAATTTTCATTTGAAACTAAGAATATACTTTCTTGAAGAAAAACTGGGCAGTGGATCACCACCAGCAGTTCAAGTAAGTTTTATGATAAAGCTTTGACAGATTAGGTATTTTTACGTTGCAATAACGTGAGTGGAAGCGTCGGAAGAGGTCGCCCAAATAAAACCTATCACGACCAAATTAATAGTCTCTTGGAAAAGGGTCAAGTGCGTAGCACTCTTAATCGACGGAAATGTATGAAGAGATCTATGAACGTAGATGAAGCGAAAGAGGTGTGTCAGAATCGTAATATGTGGCAAACTGTAGTCTCTGCCTACCCCAGTGGGATAAAGGCGTGAGTGTATGTACCTTGCAATAACGGCTACAGACAAAATGGAATTAATGTCGTTTACAATTTCATTTTTTGTTCCTTTTATTCATTATTCACATGGGAAATACATAAAGTATGATTATTAGTCCGATATGTGATGTATCCAGAAGAGTTATTAAGTATTCCATTAGTCTACATTTCACAAAAATATACTCAAAGGACCCACGCGGAAAGGGTGAGCTTATTGCCGTGACAGGGTAATCGATTGATGGCCGATAATTTTAAGTACCTACTCCTGTAGATGCCATTAACGTAATTAAGTAAGAGTTGTAATATTCCACTACCAAATAGCTGTGTGTTCCGGCACAACCTGGGGAGCTTCTTTTTGGGGTTCCATACCTCAATCGATAAAAACGGGACCCTACTTTGTTGTCTCAAAAACGGGTATCAAATTGCATTTTTTCTCAAATACTAAGGCCTACAGTAAAAAATTGAAGCTAAATCAATGCACTTAACGTCCCCTTGACCCAAAATCATGGAACATTGTAGGAAGTTAGGTTTCATAGTACAAGTGAATGAAAAAAAAAACAGAAAATTCTTAAGTTTTATTTTCTGTTATTCCAATAAAAACAAAAATAGCGACATACAGTATCCCTTATACGGAACCGGTTTTTTTATATCGTTTACAAAGCGAAGTTTCGCCTTTTACAGGGCCTATTAGAACACAACGTTAGACTTCAAGTAGAAGTAGAGGAACTGAGGAGACAACTAACCGATAAACAAGAGCTTCTTGCTGCGGCGGCAGAAGCGATAGACGTGTTGGAGCAACAGGTTTGTTCATTAAATTTTACGTAGAAGTAAAAAAAAAATGGCAATTTGGCTTATTTCAAACAATGTTTTGCGTGTTTTAATGAACAATGATTCAATTTTTTTTAAATGTATCTCAACTTCCACCTTAGTTTAAGTAATCCAGCTTAGCTCAATACGCAAGGTCACTGTAAAATATGTGAACGCTACATATAATTCCGTATTTAGATCACCTTTACTTTTATTAAATTGGTTGATGAATGAATACTTTTCAAATTTAATATGCATTTAACTAACCTTTGTTATCTTTTTTTAAGGGATCTATTTCGACGGACAGCGTTGAAATGTCTATGAATAATAGCACTGCAATAAAAAATGAAGTCTCACAAGACCAGGTATACCTATTAAAATACAACTTTTTACTTTATTATAGTAAATAGTAGTTAGTAGTATAGTAGTACATACGTATATACGGCCTGGCCTGTTACGTACCTGTAACCAATCATATCCCACATAAGGAGAAGTGCAGAACTATTATGTTTCTTAATTTAAAAAATTTTGCACAGTTGGACATTAGGGTTTTCACAAACTTTAAAAAATAGCGAGTCCATACATATAATACAAAAATAATTATAATTTCAGGCTATTGAAAAACGAGAAGCAGTTGATGACACTTGTGCTGAATCGGAATCAGCTGGGTAAAAATATCATTTGTACTTAATAAAAGATCTCTTAGAATGCCTAATATTGGATTGTAAGATATTTCTTAAATTAATAATATTTTCATTATTTGTTTTTCAGGGACTACTTAGCTGTAACTATTAACAATGACGACTTGGTAAGACGAACAGTTCCTTGTTTTTTTTTTATATACTAACGTCGAATACGTTTCAATTTAATAATTTGCGTTTTACCTCTTGCTTTTTTCAGGATGAACTTTTAAAACTTCGCCGCGAAAATCGGAAAGCCTTGCAAATGATAAAAGGGTGCATGAAAAAAATTCAGCAGCAAGATAAGGAAATAAAGAAAATAAAATTGGTTAGTTTAGCTTATAATCTTCTTCTGGTATTTTAAATTTATTAAACTACGGTCGCGTCGTAGATGCTTGCGATGTGTGCGACATAGCACCGCAGTACAATGTTGTATGAAATTCCTAACTTCTTTCGGGCACTCGGCCCCCTCTCACATTGATAAACTCCAAGCGGTTCAAAACCGCTTCCTCCGTAAAGCCGTAGGAGCCCCATGGTTTTTACGGAATGTCGACCTCCACTCCGATCTCGGTCTCGAACCTATTCGCGCCTATATTAAAAAGGCGACAACTCGACACTTAGCGAACGCATCTACCCATGCGAATCCATTAATCGTAGCCGCCGCCGACTACGATCCCCCCGACCCCTGCCGCCCCCGCCACCGCCGGCCGCGACATGTTCTCACCGATCCCCCCGATGCTTTGTCATCCCTTCTTTCCGCTGCGAATACGGGCGACGACGACGACGAAGTCGTAGATCCCCTCCCCTAGCTGGCGGTTGACCGGTGCACTTAGTAGTGCACCCCCTCACCCCGCAGCGACTGTCCCAACCGAAGCCGCCTCTTCAAGGCGCCCTCGAGTATGTCGCCTCTTGTCCTTCTGGCTCGAGCGTAGTGGTTGCACGCTCGCCCTTAAGTCCGGTGAAGCTGTTAAGGCCTCGCGGCCAACAGCGTACATCACTAACACACAATCCTAACTTCCTTTAAAATTTCGTTCGTATCTTGATTAAGTACTCTGTTTATCTTATAAAATGAATGATTGGTGATTCGGGTTGTGTTTGTATTGGTTGATAAAGTAATTAAGAAGAATAATGTTTGCAGGACAAGGAATTAGTTTATGCACATGTCAGTGATTCGCAACTGGAAAAATATGAGGAAATATTGAAATGCAAAGATGAACATATCAAGGATTTAGAAAGCAAAGTCAGGGATTTCCAAAAACATTTTGAAAATATGCAAAGTGTTGACGCCTCTGGGTAATGATGTTAAATTTATTTGTTTTTTTTTAATAGTTAATCACATTTATATTTGATTTATTAATGTATTTTATGGTTTTAGGAATCTCCAGCAACTGCTCACTCGTCGATTACAAGGATTGGCTTATTTCCTTGATAAATTGCTATCACATAAGTAAGTTGGTCATGTGTCTCCTCGAGACTATTTTAATTCAGAGTATTTTAATTCAATTTCTTATAAATAACATTTCGATATCGTTCCAAATATTTATTAAAATTACAGGTGTGTCCTTGGTGAAGACAAGAAAAAATTGGCTGAAAGTATTTTAGAGCAAAGTTTGGCTTTACCCGTAGGACTGGAATTAGACGAATCAATGGCACCAGAGGAACTTACAATGGATGAGAGTAATCTCGACATATCTCAGTCGCTTAGACTAGAAGATTTAACAATTATGTTTGGACATCATGTGACGTGTAGTGATGAAAATAACAGATATTCGATTAATAGAAAAGGCATTAAACATTTTCCTCAAGCCGATGTTATATCCGAATCCGAGTGTTGGTCGGAACCAGATAGAAACGTATCACTCGCTCGTGTTGGTCTGTGTGATACAGGAGTCGCTGTTCGGGAGTCTAGTTCTGATATTAATAAATACAAAGCGCGACGCGCACGGATTTCATACGGCTCTCGTTCTGAAGACAACAAAGTGTTAAACGAATCTGCATTGTTGGACGAACTCAACCAAGTAACCAAAAGAAGTGAGCTTTTGGAAGATGAGAATAACGACTTGAACAGTAAACTTGATTTTTCAAAGAAACAAATTAATGAACTTCTTGAAGATAACCATGAGTTTAAACAAAATTTGATTATAGCGCAATCAAATTTAGCTGAAGCTAATAAAACTATAGATAGCATGAGAAGTACAATAATGTCTTTAGAATCTCAACTTAAAGATAATGAGCTCAAGCTTATTGAAAATGCACAAATCATTGAAAAGCTAAAGACCGACAGACAAGAATTGGAGGCTACTTTTGTGGAAACAGAGCGTTCCTTAAGACGAGCCGCAGATGAAGCTACCGTCCAAGCCTCCCAAGCTGCATTGGAACGAGCTCGAGCGCAACATGATCGGTTACGCATCGAAAGAGAGCTCGAGGAGACACGTGAAAAACTTGCAAAGGCGTTAGAAGATAATTCTCAATTAGAGATAGAAGTTGCACGTAAAATGGCGGTTGAAGCTAACAACAAAGTGGCAGTTATACACGAAGTACTTCATTCAGAAGAAGACCGGCCGACGTCACCAGATCAGGGTATTGACAGTGACAGATTATCAAGTTTAGAACAAAATGATGCAGTCGCATTATCACCTCGTAAGTTCCGATTTATACATATATGCTATTCTATATTTTGTAATAACGCTAGTTATCGTACTTTCAATTCTGGTGACAAGCTATTAGCAGTGTTATGTCAAGCATTAGTGATTGGCATCTGAAAACCCGTAGGATTGAAATTATACGCTCAGGTCCATTACTTCTTATTACCGGACGTCCAGCCGGTCCGTTATGACCTACTCCCCCTTATATAGCAATACTTAAAATAATTATATTGATTTACAGGTTCACTATATGAAGAGAATATAACATTAAAACAAAAATTGGCAAGAACAAAGGCAACATTAGCAGAAACTCTCATGCAATTAAATGCTGCTAATTTGAGAAAGAGAAGTGTTCAACGTGCTATTTGTAGAGAAATTCATAAGACTCAAGGAGTTTTACGTAAAGCGCGAGATCAGTTCGAAACTCAGAGTAATAATAATAACTAAGTTACTAACAAATTCGGCTGATGCATACTGTGTCTTAAATAAGTTCAGAATTTATTGTAAATTATTTGAAATGGACAATACTTGTGGTTTGCAGCGGATGTATGTATGTGATTAATTATTGAATACTTTTTAATGTTTGTATTTGCCTAGTATTCTGTGATTGATTTTTTGTTGACTCATCTAAGCAGAAGTCTTGGAACTTTTTCTATAGGTATGTAAAATGTCTCTAAATAGTTAAGTATTGATATTTATAGCCTTAACAATATTTTTAATTTGAAATAAAACATAACAATCGATTTTTACTGTGTTGAATGCTTATAATATACATCGAGACGAGACGAGAAGACTATACATCGGTTTTACACAAATACATAATATTGACCTTGTAATTAAAAATCTTAGAATAATATATCCAGAACGCGCGCAGTCGTAATTGAACGTCGCGCGGTGAAACCAAAAATTCAACAAACTTCCCCGCACTCACGGCTCTTCCCGTCCGCGTAATGTAGGCAGCCTAGAAAGATAACCTTTTTTTGGGGTAAATGTTGATGACATTAGATTGTATGATAATAAAATTATTTTGAGGTAACGTGTATTTTAATGCATATTAAACTCAAGAAATATATATACTTAAACCATTTATGTTTGTAGTAATTTAATGTAGGGAAAACATATTTTTATCATCTTAACTTATATTAAAACCGTGATGTAGTAGTTAACTATATTAATACCATTTAATACTAGAACTAATAAAGTTATTAGCAATTAAAAGTAGGGAAAGACAAAATTGTGATACTAGCAACACTAACAAAATGGACGCGTCTTTTATTATGACAATAGGGAATATGCCTGTATTTTTTATATTTTATACGATAGATTACATCAATATATAACTGCAAAAAAAAAATTAAGCGTCAAAAACAAAATGTAAAGGGCAAAAAAAATGTTGAAGAGCATTTTAAACGCCCGCCATTTTGGCGCGCCATTTTTTATACAATGGAGCAACACTATGTTGTGCCTAGGTGTAAAAATACAATAAGAAATGTACCCGATAGGTGCGGACATAAGGAGAACGTGGTGTAAAATCAGAAAAAGATACATGGTATCTCCATCAACTTATTTATATTGCTGCGAAGATCACTTTAACGTAAGAATTAACTTAAATAATTTAAACTAAAATTTTGTCTTTGTGTAAATCGACACCAAAAAATAACCACAAAACCAACTCAATAGCAAACATCCAACAAATATGCATTTGTTGACATTTGTATTGTAGACTCTGACCAATAGCGTGACGTTCCCGCTACTTTTAATTTCCCACCCATTTTTTGTACTTTCAATAATTATTTTCTTAATAAAAAAGTAATGTTATTAAAAAAATATTACAAAATTGTTGAACTGCAACATACGATTTGAACCACCGCTACCTAAAAAAGATATACCACAATGTGCAAAATGCCAACATTATGGTCATACAAAAGCATACTGCAGACGAAACCCAAAGTGTATTAAATGTGCAGGCGACCACCTATCTCAAGACTGTCCACGTAAAACAAGATCTGATGACGTGAAGTGTATACTTTGCAATGGAAACCACCCTGCTAATTATAAGGGATGTAAGATGTATAGAGAGCTACAAAAATTAAATATAGCCTTGACTTGGAAAAAAGAAAAAGACAAACACCAATAAAAGCCAAATTGACGAACCAGCCATATAGTAACACAGTACCAGAGCGAGGAGCGAGACCAACCTACGCAGAAATAACGCAACAAAACGAACGCCCTAATGTTTCCAATAAACATGAGCCTCAAAACATGAGCCTGGCACAAAGTAACTATGAACTGCGAGAACTAGTGACTATGATGAAACAAATAATGCAACAATTGACGACAATGACGAACTTAATACTAACCCTCACGACAAAAATGACTCAAAATTTAATGCCTTAAGAATAGTATTATGGAATGCCAATGGGCTGACACAACACTACCTAGAAGTAAAAAAATACATACAGACAAACAACATTGACATATTATTAATATCAGAAACGCACTTTACCAACAAAAGTTACTTTTGTATGCCTAACTATAATTTCTATCAGACCATGCACCCGGACGGTAAAGCGCATGATGGGAGCGCAATAATAATAAGAAATAATGTTAGACGCCAATTAGGTAATCCCTACAGTACAGAAATAATATAAGCTACAAATATCATTGTCGAGGACTGGACTGGACCCATTACAATATCGGCTATTTATAGTCCGCCCAAACACAACATAAAACAGTCTGACTATGAAGCTTTTTTTGCGACTCTGGGGAATAGGTTCATTGCCGGCGGTGATTATAATGCCAAACATACATTTTGGGGTTCAAGGATAATCACTACTAAAGGTCGACAGTTACTACTTGCTATTGAGAAACTCAAACTTGGAGTAGAGTCCACTGGAGAACCTACTTATTGGCCAACCGACAATAGGAAAATACCAGACTTGATAGACTTCTGCGTTACTAAAGGCATAGCAAAACACATTTAAGCTCTGAACAATCCTCGGACCACACTCCCGTGGAGATAACACTGAGTAGAAGAATTATACTCAAAGAAATACCATGTCGACTGCATTCTCACAAAACCAACTGGAACTATTTTCGAGAAAAGGTCGCCGATTCTATAAATGTGAACCTGCCACTCCAGAGCGACGACGATATTACAGAAGCCGTTGAACACTTTAACTCTGTTGTTCAGAAGTCTGCATGGGAAGCGACACCAAATTCGATAGGAACGAAACAATATTTACCTAAGTGCTCCCTGCCTGCGAGGAAACTACTGGCTGAAAAACGTAAATCTACAAAGCGCTGGCAGCAAACAAAGTTCCCTGGCGATAGAACGCGGTATAACGCCATCACAAAAAAGCTCAAGCGGGTGTTGACTGACGAACGTAACGAAAGCGTTGCAACAAACTTACGATACCTAGACGCTACACCATCAACAGACTATTCACTCTGGAAAGCCACAAAAAATCTAAAAAGCCCAATATCATACCAGCCGCCTCTAAGAAAATTCGTCTACACATGGGTACCAGCGATTTCGAAAAAGCCACATTATTCGCTGAGCATCTCAAAGAAGTATTTGTGCCTAATCCAGATGCTGGGTCAACTAAGATAACTCAGGTATCAGACATATTGAACGACACCCATCAACTAGAGCTACCAATAGACAAATTTGAGAAAACTGAAATAACAAATGCAATTAAAAAACTAAATACAAATAAAGCACCGGGGTATGACTTGATAACGGCCAAGTTGTTAAAAGAATTACCAAAGATAGGCATACAATTCCTCACTCATCTATTAAATGCCATTCTACGTAGATGCTTTGTCCCACCGCAGTGGAAAGTGGCACAGATTGTTATGATTCCTAAGCCTGGAAAAAATCCAGAAGACGTGAAATCGTATCGCCCAATTAGTCTACTTCCTGTGCTTCTAAATTGATGGAAATTCTGTTCCTTACAAGATTAAAGCCTATTATAGAACAGAACGAGGTAATACCTGATCAACAATTTGGAAAATAGAACAAATCCATAGACTAGTAGAAACCATCCACAAATCATTCGAAGAAAAGAAGTACTGTACTGCTGCTATCCTTGATATATCACAGGCGTTTGATCGAGTCTGGCATGATGGACTTTTATTTAAAACTAAAAAGGCACTGCCCATCAACTACTATAACTTTATAAGGTCTTATCTTACAGACAGAAACTTTTTTATCAAGTATGGAGAAGCCATAACTAAGTTAAACCCCATAAAAGCTGGAGTACCCCAAGGCAGTACCATGGAGCCCATCATGTATCTGATCTTCACAGCTGACTTACCAATTACAGACGGGGTGATTATGGGTACATTTGCCGATGACACTGCTGTAATGTCCATTGCCAAAACACCACAAAATGCTTCTAAAAAGCTACAAATTGCTTTAAACGAAATATCTGCATGGCTTAAAGACTGGCATATAAAAGCCAATGAATCTAAATCAATTCAAGTAACATTCACTACCCGACGGGAAACTTGTCCTCCAGTTTTTCTGAACAATATCCAGATCCCGCAATCTGAACAAACAAAATATCTTGGAATTTACCTAGATAGGCGATTAACTTGGAGAAAGCATATATTTACCGAACGCCTAGCACTGGGCCAACAGAGTCGCAAAATGTATTGGTTACTAAATAGAAAATCACAACTGTCCCTAGAAAATAAACTGCTACTATATAAAAGCATAATTAAACCAACATGGACATACGGAATACAACTGTGGGGCACAGCAGCCACATCAAACATTGAAATCCTCCGAAGGTTTCAAAACAAGACGCTTAGGATGATAGTAGACGCACCTTGGTACATTTCAAGCGACAGACTACACCACGACCTAAACATTAAAACAGTGATACAGGAAGTCATGGCCCAAACAACAGCCTACAAGAGGCGAATAGAAAACCACCCAAATCTACTTGCAAAGAATCTGATGACTGACAGCCGACACCCTAGAGATCGGAGGCTGAAACGTAAAATGCCACAAGATCTACTCCAGAGTAGATAATTGCCCGAGGGCTTGTCACTGGACCTGTTCCTCCCAAGACATTACTACATCCTAACCAATTGCTAAATGTCCCCTGTTCGGACAGATTGCAATAATAAAAGGAAAAATATATATATATATATTGGTATAGACATTATTCTAATGCGATAATTGTAAAAAAAATATATGACCCTTATTTGAATTACACGCATATTCCCTATTACAGACAGAAGAATTAATTCGATATTTAAATAATACGACACCAGAATGCGCTAGTTACGTATGAAATGTAATCTTGTCATGTTTCTTTTTGAGCTAAACAGCATTTTTACAGGCAGAAACGACACAAGACGGCAAATTCAATTTAATGTAATAAGCGCAGGGCACGGTATTTCGCACGACGGTCACAGAGTGACTACTCGCGTAAACGTGTGACTACTTGCTTTGCAGGTAGTAATTGTTACTTGAATTTGATGCGCGCCCGCGGCTGCTGGATTAAATTTATTCTAAGTTAAAAATGTTCGAAATACAATTTCGATCTGTGCCCTTTGATTGAACCAAAAGCTGAACAAAATGTAAATGGTATTCTGAAAACATTTTGAATTTAAATTAACGACAAATTCAATAGCGAACCTCACATTAAAGATTACAATTAGATATCGTTTAGTTGTGAGCAGATAAGTTTTATTTTTAAATGTAACCCTACTCTCGGAATTATTCCTGTGTCTTGGGTGCGCTTACAAACAACAAATTCACATACACTTCCCACCCAGATTGAAACAAATATTTATGGGTCGCACAAAGATTTGTCCCGTGCAGGAATTGAACCCGCGACTATCGATATCTATATCGATCTAATGGGTGCAGCATGGTTTACCACTGCACCATGCCATCCGTCAGTGGACATGAAAATGAGCAGACTCGGCTCGTTATATATTTCCACTGTTATAAAGCAGTGATAGCCTAGTGGTTAGACCGTTGGACTGCAAAGTCAAAGGTCTCGGGTTCAAACCCAGGCACCTCTGTCTTTTCGAAAGCATGTGCGTATTAAAAATTAATTATCACTTGCTATAACGGTGAAGGAAAACATCGTGAGGAAACCTGCATGCCTAAGAGTTTCTCGAAGGTGTGTGAAGTTCGCCAACCCGCACTGGGCCAGCGTGGTGGACTATGGCCTAAGCCCTCTCAGTTTGAGAGGAGGCCCGTGCCCAACAGTGGGACAGTTTCTTAACAGGGCTAATATTATTATAATATTATAAAGCCAGAAATAAGGTTGTGACCGAGATTGCACTTCCAATAGAACATGAAGCGCTCATTGTAGTAAGATTAAGTATTATTTATTATTATTGTTAAGAAATAAAAGGCCCATAGGACTAATTTTAGCATCGGCGGCTGGCGATTTCGTTACTTTTCGGAAGCTCCATATCGCGTCCGAAAGCTTCTTCAGCACACTTAACAAACTCACACAAAATATTATCGCATATATACGCCCGTTGCAGCGATTGAACGCTCACGCCGTCGTACACTACGTATAGTGCGAAAAGGATCTTTTAGCCCATGGAAGACATTGACAAGGTTGGTGTGAAATTAGGGTTAACATTTCGTAAAATTTTCCTACTTCCAAGGAGATATTTTAACAGGTGGGTCCGCACGGTTAATTCAGTAAGTAAGTAAGTAAATTTCATAGCAAACGGCAACTGCGACTGTCATAAAGTGATATTTCACTTGATGACAGCGGTTGTACAGATTTTTGCCACGTGCCAAAAGATCCTTGTACGTTTATACGCGCACTTGCGCCACTCACAGCACGTAGTGATTGTATTACCCAATTTACACACTGCTCACTTCCGCGTGAAGTGAGGGAAGGTTAGTCGTATAAACGCAACACTTACGCTCTACTACCCTTCCTACACTATCACTGCCGGGCGCTCCCTTCGTTGGCGGTTTTTTGAGCGGAAGTCACTCCCCCCCGACCCCTGCCGCCACCACCGGCCGCGACATGTTCTCACCGACCCCCCCGATGCTTTGTCATCCCTTCTTTCCGCTCAGAATACGGGCGACGACGACGACGTAGTAGTAGATCCCCTCCCATAGCCGGCGGTTGACCGGTGCACTTAGTAGTGCACCCGTCCCCCTACAGCGACAGTCCCAACGAGTTCGAGTATGTCGCCTCTTGCCCTTCTGGCTGGCTAGAGCGTAGTGGTTGCACGCTCGCCTTTTAGTCCGGTGAAGCTGTAAAGGCCTCGCGGCCAACAGCGTACATCATTCACACACACACACACACGAGCGGAAGTCAAAAGAATGACGGGCCACGGCCACTCAGTGTGACCGGCTTAGAAATCTTTTTGGGACAATGGGGAAAAATAATTTTGAAAAAAAACAAGAATAAAAAAACTAAAGAAATATATAAAATACAAATAAATGTGAGGGTGGTGCATCAGAAAAACCATGGGAAAGCTAGTATAAAAATTGCCCTGGGGATATTTTTATGAAAATAACATCGTTTCGGGGAAAAGAAAATCTGATGTCGGAAGTTTTCACAGACATAAGAGGAACACAAAGCGATGCTTGAAGTAAGAAGGGAGTATGTGAACCTAGGACGATGTATTCATCGTTCTAGATGTCAGAACAGTCTACGCTGCTGCGGTACTCTATGGCGGTACTGCTTATTGCTCCCAGCGGAAAGTGACGGCAATTAAACTAAACCTGGTATTAGTTGCGTTTGCGTAGGTACCTAGGGACCTAATAAAAGAAAAAAAAACTGGCGCGAAACCGACAGTTAAATAATACAAAGCTTATAAATATATTTTTTCAGGTAGTACCTAAATAAGCACGTAAATACAGAACTTTGTTCTGATCTAAAAATATAAACATGAAAATTTCTATTCATATTCCCGATTTAAATAGACTGGGTTATATAATAGCAATTGCAAATATTAATGATAAACATGATAGGTCAGCACCTACTCACTATCATTGGAAGATACTTAAGTGCAGGTAGGATGTTTTTTACATTTTTACCTAGGTTCTACCTAAATTAAACAAAGCAACATTTAAAATATAACAAAATACATTTTTTTTCATAAATTCAAAATTACAGAATGATAATATTTTCGAACTCTTCTGTTTTGGCTTGCCCGGATAAAAACGATATAAAGCAAGTTCACATCATATTTAACAAGATGGGTGACGATTATGATAGATTGAATTCCTTATTCTTGAAGTTTTCTCTTAAACAGGTAACATAGTTCAATATCTTCCTTTTATAGAAATTATTACAAGTTCAATTTCTTTGCCTACTATAAAACCAACGATTAGTAGGTACATACACACATATCGACCGACGGTTAAGAATCAATAATGTTCACAATCATGTTGCAAATAGGGAAACGCTTTTTTTCTTGTATAGCCAATTTGTTTAGATATACAGCGCCAGTTTAGACATACTTATTGTACAAGTGCGCACCCAGCCAGCCCGTTAGAGGGAAAGAATGGATGCAAGTCATATTAAGTCTAAAAACTAGATAGTGATAGTCTTCTCAGGTTTTTATGGCCTATGGTTCAGCGCAT
Organism: Phalera bucephala; assembly: GCA_905147815.2. Taxonomy (NCBI): domain Eukaryota; kingdom Metazoa; phylum Arthropoda; class Insecta; order Lepidoptera; family Notodontidae; genus Phalera; species Phalera bucephala. The sequence goes on from LR990622.1 coordinate 19,049,028, forward strand.
GCCAGGGTCAGTATGCTTACCTACCATTTCTTATATTATTTTTGTTATAAAGTTTAGCTAAAGGAAAAAGAGAACCCTTATAAGATCACTTATGCTGATCGTTAGTCGTTATATACATTGCACACTTTAATTGTAAGCGAGCCTTGGACGATCTATAACATAAATTGTTTGTGATCATTTCGGTGAAATATCGATAAGGGTCGTGATGATATGTGCAACAAATTTTTAGTGCCTATCTATATTTTAGCATGGTGCAATAAAAGAAACTACGGCAGAGACGTTTCAAATGTGCTTTCATTACACAATGACAGCTAAAATAGCGCCTGTGTGGAACGCATTGGGACATATTTACCTCATCAATAATAGAGATTTTTTGATTACCAGAGGATCACAGGAGGCGGTCACGTATCATATTTCTTCCAATGGTAAGAAATTGCCTTCAAAATTGGATGAGATTTATACTTTATTTAGGCGGCATGCATTATTCGAAGTCCCAGACAACTAACTGAATAAAACTTCTTGAAGATAACTCATGCGTCTATTCACAACATTGGTTCATAATCGTTTTTCAAGGACATGGTAAATGTAGAAGCCTGTACCTCTAGAAGTCCTCTACCACGAGTTGTTATTCCCCGAGTCGCACATTATAGATGGGCATCCCTTGCCGATCCGTTATGGGGGTGTATAACTAAGCTACACTTTTCATAGGCACCAATGATATTCTTCTGACCTACCTCCACTTACACGTATTTATTTAATATCTCGAAATTTTTGTGAATGCAACTTGTTATTTTGGTAAATAAATTTATTCTTATTCTTATCCTAGTTAATATTACCTACAGGGTAGTACTAGGAAAGCCATAGTGACATAATTGGTTGTGATTGACTACCTACTTACTTGTTTAATTGTAGCCACAGAAATCATAATAATAAGATAATAAAATAATCTCATATTATTATAATTTCTATGGCTGTAGCTCAAAATAACACTCCACTTATAATTATAATTTCAGAAAACTGTACCGTTCTTGAATTAAAAGCTGTTAAAATTAATTTGATGCAGTCAGACGAAGTGTATTTATCTGGAGAATGGATAAGAGTGTTACCTAGGTATTTATCGTACGATATAAATATAAAGGAATGATATATTATTTGGGGAAAGATATTTATTATCAGTATTGCGGGAAAGCTACATTTTCTGCTTATGCCTTTATTTCAGTTTAAACAAAGCAATTGTTGACGAATACCACGATACTCTACCAGTATTATCGAAATTTAAGTCATATAAAGATTTACGGCGGCACTGGAAAAATATTGTAAGTTTGTAATATTTTATCGCATAGCCATATCTGGTGTACCTAAGTAGGTAGCTACACTTACCTTCCTTGATGTGGTAAATCTATCTTATTACGATTCTCAACCTCAATTAGAGTTTTAAGCTATCGATTTTAAAAAGTAGAACCTATGAAGGATTTCGACCAACCAAGGAAAAGGTACGTAGGTATATGGAAGGTGTGTACTTACACAAAGTTTATATTGGTGCAGATTATAATTATATCTACAGTATGTTTGTGACTTCTCATTGTATTACAGCATGGCTATCGTTTACCTGAGGAAGAATGTTCATATTACTCCATTCAATTTTGGCGGGGTGAGGCGTTGCTGTATCCGAAGATATGTGTGCTTAGAAATTTCCCTATCGTAACGCCTGTACCTAAACCAATGGAGGTGATAAATTAATAATACTTTATGTTAGACGCCATAGTATATTCGAGTGTAAGAATATTAAGTAAATTTTACGTTTAAGAATGCTTTTGAAATTACTTAACAGGTGATCATATTCAAGTAGGTACCTATATTTCCAGAAAATAATATTATCAAGATTTTTAAATTGCTTGAAAACCAAGATGAGCCATTTTCTTGGAGTACCGTTAACAATACAAAATTCGGATTCTGAACATGAAAATGATTCCATAATTGTGAGTGAACGAACTTGATTTACCTAGTCGTCAGAGCGTAAACAGTTTTCTCGATTATTAGTCTTTTAGAGGCAATTTAGATGCAGCTTTAAATCCATACAACATAAAGTAAATAAAATCAATATTGCGAAATTGCATTCCCGACTTTTTCACTCTATGGCGACCATTTGTAGTTTTAATGTCTCTGTTTTGGAGCATTAATTTAGCAGTAGGTCTCCCCTACCGGTGAAACTGTAAAGGCCCCGCGGCCAACAGCGTAGATCATTGACACATCACACTAAAAAAAGTTAGAAAAACACACTAAAAAGGCTTAAGGGGCATGGGTATCGTGTAATCGTGATTTCAGTTCATTCTAAGCTACCTTGCAAGCAGCCGAATAATTCGTTGAGATATTATAAAATCTGAAGCACAAAATTAGCTGTATAATAAATAAAATGGCGACAGAAAACTTAAAGCAAACAAATAACACTCGATATGCTTTCAAAATTTGAAGTCTTGCGGAAATAGGTATAGCTGGTCTGTGGTTGGTAGGTACCTCTATATCGGCTTTAAGTATTATAAGTAATTCCTTAAATTAACGAAATAATCGGTTGCACATACTTTAGTACGATTAAGCCTTATATAATTCCTGTGCCGCAGGTGCGTAATTAAATTACAAACATGAATTTGGCCGAAAAATATGTATGGGTCACAAAAATATTCGGGGTATAGGTAGTCGCGGGGATCGAACCCGCGACTACCTACTAAGCTGTAAAGGTCCCGCGGCCAACAGCGTAGATCATTCACACACACACAAAAGACTACCTATTCTCAAGAATGTCAAGTGAGCCCAGCGGCATACGCTCTAATGACTAGACCAGTGTTTTCCAACGTGCCGATCGCGACCCCCTGGGGGATTGTGAAGCCTCTATAGGAGTCGTGGGGATTTGCGAAGCCTCAGTAAAAAAAAAGACCGTTATAAATATATTTTTATTAGGAATATGTTAATTAAAGGACATATTTTGTAGCTTAATACAAGATAACAACAATAAAAATACTACATATAAGGCACATTCACATTAATGTGAAGATTGCGCCTATGTTTAGGAATTTAATTATTTAGTCAATACCCACTTATAAAAAATAACAAAAATGTGCGGATTTAATATTTGTAACATAATAAAATATAGGCTAGAAACAGCAAAGGGGCCGCAAAAAAATTATTGATACTAAGGGGGTCGCGTCATAAAAAGGTTGAAAAACACTGCACTAGATATCTACTACTTCCCTAATTTCTTTTTATAGATTACAACTGATAAGTTTGCCGAAACGCAATCCGTGAGTCTGTGCACGCCAACTCCACCTATTCGACCTACCTAGTGAGCAAAAGGATAAAGAAGAAGTAACGAGTGAAAGTAACAAGAATTGTCATATTTGAGAATAAATTTAATTATTTGTCGAAGTATGAAATAGATGATTTAATTATTACTATAATATGAAACCTTTATTCTAAGTATGAAACACATTCAATAATATAGATAAATGTTAATCCGGTAAATGAGAGATAATAAACATAGAGATTTACCTCAGTCAATATTAATTCAGTCCATATGTCTCAGTCAAATTGTAGTATTCGCCGTATTACAATACGACTCGCTTACAAAACATTTAGCCGGTTTGTAATACGGCTGCACGAATGTCCGCCGTTTTGTATCATTGCTTTACGTTATTCAATTAAGCTAGGCGGATAGCTGGTCCATGATCTGCCGCTTTGTCAATAACCGCGGCCAACTCGGATCTGGCGCTCTGTCGCTCGGGTCGCGGGTTTAGTTATCATGGTAGTTGTCACAGATATTACCTAATCTAACCCGTACTTATGATAGGTACCTACACCCTACATTTCAAATATTATACATTTTATTCCGCCGTTTTGTAGAACGCGTTGCTGAAACAATTCCCAAAACCTTAAGTAGCTGTTTTACAATCGGGTTTCGTTTTTAATTAAGGTTTTTATAAACAGCGAGCCCTTATGTAATACGGCAAATTCTACGATTTGGCTGCGACAAATACATCGCATCGTCATCAATTAGAAACACAATCTTCAAAATATTTGTTCGAAGTAATTTGAGAATTATTAAAATAGTTTTCTTATTTATCTAACAAATAAATATTACTTTTGCTCAACTTAATCTTGGCGAAGATGCTGAAGCAATTGCTCTTCTTGAGGGAGACAAGGAGACTTGTCCCGCGGTTTGGTTGAAAAACCTGGCGACAGAAGGTGACAAATTCCTCTGCGTTTGATAGGTAGTCAATGTTGCCCCGGCCTGTAACATAATCAAATTAGGTATTTGCATAAGTACTTCCAACAGTGTGAAGGCTAATAAAACTATGTAGGTTGGTACAGTTATGAAACTATATTCACCGTTCTATTTTGTCTTGATATTCTTGGTATCGCAGAGTTTTCCTGACAATTTTCCACCAACAGTGTATTCAACAAATGTGTCATTTTGTAGCCTTTGGCCAAATCTTCTAGTGTTTTACCTATAAAAACGTTAATGTAGATAATTATAAATTTATCCTATTCTACTGAGTTTATCTTACTCTGTAAGTTAGATTGTAGTAGGCACCCAATGTTTGATCGATGTTTGCTATCTATCCAAAAGAAGTCCAAGAACGACCAAAGGCCCAAGAAATTAAAGAACTTACCAAGCGAAAACTAACAAAAATTTTATAAATTTATCTACCTGTTAAAGTCGTAGGAATATTTGTATTACAACGACCGGTTCCTAAAATTTTCTTCAAAGCTGCAACATTTTGGAATATAATAGCTACTGCTGCACCGTCAGCTAACTGAGAAGAATCACAGCACGATAACAAGCTTGTCCATCGGTCACAATCCCAATGCTTGCCGGAAAACACTGCTAATTGTAGCGTTGACGCCCCTATAATTTAATTTTAGAATTTCTGAATAATATTTCATAAAATACAATAATGTTATACAGAATTACAGCAGAATAGCAGGAATAATTTACTTACCAGAGTCACTTAAGGCATGTGGGTTTGCTCCATATTGAAGCAGCGTTTCCACTATTTTTGAACACCCATACCGAGCAGCCATTCTAATTGGCCAACCTCCTTCAAAGTTTGGATCTAAACCAGCACGCAAAATATCAGTAAATTCTTCTTCATTTCTAGAAGTAATTAGATTTTTTATTTTTTGTGTATACCTATCCATTTTAGACCATCTAAGCCTAAATATTATTAGTAGGCGAGTAACTAATACATATATCGGTATATCAGGTACCTACCTACTCTTAATATTTTTCGTGTGTTTATTTCTACCTACCCTGCCTTAATATTAATATTTTTTACCCTAAATTTAGGAGCCAAGTGTGGTATATTATACTGCATTTTTTTAAAGAGTATATATTTAGGGGTCAGAAGAAAAATATAGAAGCATCGTTAATTTATGCGAACTGATTTACTTGATAGCTCAATATTAGTCATCTTAAGCTGGCAGCTGGCTTTTTATTTTGATTTATTAGGAGGTTTGGAGTTTGGCGGGTGGTCGAAGAGTGATGTCATATATTTGTTAAACTTTTAATTTCGAATAATAATGTGTAATGTTAATGGAATATTAACCACTAGCTTTTGCCCTTTACTTCGATCGCGTTAACTTTAGATAGGAACCATAGAATAACAATAATCTAGAAGCCTCGGTCGCGCATCGCGTTGAAGCAACAATGAGTACCTGCAAAGCAAGTAGTCACACATTTACGCGATTAGTCACTCGGCGACCGTCGCGCGAAACAACGTGCTCTGTCAACGCGCGTGTCAAATTAAATTTAATTATGGCGTCCTGTGGCGTTCCTACCTCTAACAATTCCGTCACGCTCAAAAAGAAACAGGATTACATTGCATGTGTAACTAGCGCAATCGGACAATAAAATCTGGAATTAAATGTTCCGTTCATAGTTGTCACCGAAAATGTTGCGGCTATTTTGTCCGTGTTGCCAATACAGCAGTGTAATTTTTCCCTTCTTTTTTACTGTGGATCTTAGTTGTTGTAGTACTAACTTTTATTAATTTAGTAACTTATTACATAATGATTTATCTACTTAGTTAAAATGACGAAAGTACTTTTACCACTTTTAATTACTAAAAGCTGTATGGAATGACGCTTTTATGTGTATGACGCAGTAGTAGATAGTTAATGTCGGGACATAATTTTATTCCTAGTAGTATAATGATCAGCCGGATAAATCATAGGCCTACATTTTGATGACGATGTTTGATTTACACCTACTTCTCCAATAGGGGGTGGCAGGGGTCTATCGCGTGCACCCACATTTCAGGCAATATTTAAAAAAAAAATCATCAAAAGGTATATTAAAAATAATTTTACACTTTTTCCGTCTAAAGAATCGATCCCAGAACCTCGTAATAGTATCTTTTTTTAAAATAGCTCCACTCTAAAATTTATTCCTGTATCGTGAGTGCGTTTATAAACATGAAAATTCACATACACAAATACCCAGACCGAAACAAATAATTGTGGCTCACACAATGATTTATCCCGTGCGGGAATCGAACCCGCGACTATTAGATACAGTGGGCGGAGCAGCTCAAGCTTTTAACCACTGCGCTTAATTGTCCGTCAAATTGTAATGCAACGACACAAATAAAAAAAAAATATAAACTTATTAAAAAAAATAACATTAACTTACTGCTAATGGAATCGCGTTTTATTTTAAGAACCTACTTAATTATGTCTATTTATTTTATTAATATGTATAAAGATACATGTTACTGCTAGACATAATAATGATTTTATAATCTCTTACTAAACATTTACCCCAATAAGTGTTAAATTATTTTTAACTAGCAACATTATGCGGGTGGGAAGTGCGGTGAGTGCGGGACGTTTGTTGATTTTTTGGCTTCACCGGGCGTCGTGCAAATATAACAGAACGCGGCTTCTGGATCATTGTTATTCTATGATAGGAACCTAGAAGCCACGGGCGCGCATCAAATTCGCAGGTAGTAATTGTTGCCGTAGTCACACGTTCACACGAGTGTACTCTGTGACCACAGAATAAATATACTCCGAGAGAAGAACGACAACTTCATATTGTAAAAATGCTTACACGATGAACACTAGCGCCGCATTTATGCCATGCGTAACTATTCTAGCGCGGGAGATATAAATAGTTACTAAATCTCATTTTAATAAAATAGCAAAGAGAATATAATCACTACGTTATAAGAGGTGGAACTACATAGTAGAGCACGCAATTGCAAATTGTATGGAACTCACGGGCAAAGTTCTACCAAAAAAAAAGAATAGGGATGTAGCCTTGACGTTAAATTTAATCAATTTATCGATATCGATATGTAACATTTTTAGGGTTCCGTAGCTTAACAGGTTCAGTGTACCTACTGAGGGGGATACTACCGTATTCCCCTTTCTAAAGACGTAAATAAATAGAAAGAAAAATGTACCGCTTTAACTACAAAAAAATACTGCTTCAGTGAACAAAAAAAAAATTACGGTGGTTCGATTCGCACTCGAAGTGATAACTTTTTCTTTCTATTTCGAATCTATTATAAAAATAAAACAACATATTTGGATAAGATCAATCACTTCAAGGGCTATTAACAATGCAATAATTATTTGAAACAAACAACCAACAAAACAAAGATGCCCGGTGGTATGGGTTCTAAAAAAATATATAAAAACAGTTATAGCATGATAGTAAACATCTATTCATCGCACAAACATTTTTTCCTTATCTAATTGCACCCGGAACTTTCATTAATAGAAATGAGTACTTTAATACAGTGTAGTACTTTTAAAATATAAAACCAAAAAGGAGGCAACGAAAATCTTACTGCAGTCATTATGATCTTTAAGAAAAGACTTTGTGTGGTCCTTGGCTTTGTGCAATGGAAAATATTTAAACAAATCATCGTCCAATACTTTTATAGCGATATTTACGCAAGGAACAGCTCTTTTCTTAAAATGTGTTCTTTTTTATTAAAATTTTTGGGACGGAAATGTTTGCCGCAATTGTATTTTAATTGAAGCAGCTTTTCTATGGGAATATACGCCAAATCTTCATTTCCACATGCCGCCACCCATTGTTTACATCTGTAAAAATAAGTTTAAAAAGGTAAAAAAACCTACTATAATCTTTGATGTAATAAGACTAATTATTACTTTAGCATTGAAAAACATAGAGTACGATATGCTTTGGTATTAAATTCATATTATTAACATTACGAATATAAGGTATCGATAACATGACTACATCACTATTTTTACGTAGTTCATATTAAACTGAATCGCAAAAAACTTTAATGACTGTAAATAAATGTAAAATAGTATTATAGCAGAAACCTAAGAGCAGAAACATATTACCGATCTTCATTCAAAGGAAATTGAGCCATAAAAATTCTTTTCTGCTCACCCACCAGACTAGTTATTATTTGACAGATCTCGCATTTAATTTGGCTCATTTTTGAATTCAAAACGTGATACATAAAACAAAGCTAATTATATTTATACATACAACAATAACTTCTAAAGGGATTTTGAAATAACGAAATTAATTTTATATAAAGATAGATAAAACTTCATTATGTCAACCAAAGATAAATGTCAACTTTAAATGACAATAAAAATTGGCATATCGAATTCAATATGGCGGAACAGTATAATGCACCTAAATTGAAAAATAGGCAGTTATAAAGTACATATTGAGCATACACGGCTTTCGCTTTCAACGGGTTTAAAAAGACAGTGACTTCAATACAAATCGTTATTCCTACAGAACTTTCGCCAGCCTGAATTTTTGGCTCACCACGCGATGTGCAATTACGATTGCGCGCGGCTTGTTGATATATTAATTTAAGATAGGAACCTAACATTTTTCCGGGATAAAAAGTATCCTATGTGTCAATATAGATAATAATAGCGATGCGCGACTGCAAATGATTTCATTTGAATCATTCGACTTGATAAATCATTCGAATGATTCACGAAGATTAGTTACCTACTGTGTGTGTGTGTGTGTGTGTGAATGATGTACGCTGTTGGCCGCGAGGCCTTTACAGCTTCACTGGATTTAAAGGCGAGCGTGCAACCACTACGCTCTAGCCAGCCAGAAGGGCAAGAGGCGACATACTTGGTTGGGACAGTCGCTGTATGGGGACGGGTGCACTACTAAGTGCACCGGTCAACCGCCGGCTATGGGAGGGGATCTACTACTACTACGTCATCGTCGCCCGTATTCTGAGCGGAAAGAAGGGATGACAAAGCATCGGGGGGGTCGGTGAGAACATGTCGCAGCCGGCGGTGGCGGCAGGGGTCGGGGGGAAGATCGTAGTCGGTGGTGGCTACGATTAACGGATTCGCATGGGTAGATGCGTTCGCGAAGTGACGTGTTGACGCCTTTTTATTAATGCGCGAATAGGTTCGAGACCTAGATCGGAGTGAAGGTCGACGTTCCGTACGAGCCATGGGGCTCCTACGGCTTTACGCAGGAAGCAGTTTTGAACCACTTGAAGTCTGTCGATGTGAGAGGGGGCCGAATGCCCAAACACGACACACGCATAAGTCATGATAGGACGAACGCAAGTTTTGTAAAGCGTCACCTTATTTCTAAGGGACATTTTACTCCGCTTGCAGATTAACGGATGGAGACGACCGAGCACAAATGATGCTCGGTGACGGACCCGCTTGATGTGCGGGCCGAAGGACATGGTACTGTTTAGGGTGACCCCTAGATATTTGACCTCTTTGACCCAGGGAATGGGTCGGTCGAACATGGTCACTTGGCCGAGATTACTTCTAGGGCGGCGCAGGGAGTGGCGCGGGGTGGCACCTCTGGAGAAGAACACCGCAGCGCTCTTGTCCGGGTTCACCTCAATACGCCACTTCCTGAACTAATTCCCTAGGGAATTGGCGGATGCCTGAAGGTGTCTGGTAATGAAACCCTTATTCCTATACGAAACGTAGAGAGCGGTATCATCCGCGAATGGGGCTAGATGCGCCTTACTCGAACGAGGAATGTCGTTCGTGTAAAGGCTAAACAGGAGCGGAGAGAGAACTGAGCCCTGTGGGACTCCAGCACTGATGGAGTGGGAAGTGGAGCGCGTCATTTCGACGCGATAACGGAAGGCGCGATTCGACAAGAAGTCTCGTAAGATGAGCACGAGTCTGTCCGGCACACCCAATTGGTAGAGCTTGTAGATCAAGCCGTTGTGCCAGACTTTGTCGAATGCCTTCGCGACATCTAGGAAGAGGGCGCCGGAGACCGGAGAGAATGTGCTCCGTGATGCGGTGCACTTGGTGGACGCAAGAGTGTTTGGCTTGAAAGCCAAACTGCTCGTCGATAAGGATACCCCTGGACGTTACGAAGTCTTTGAGCCTCGCCAGAAGTAGGCGCTCGTATATCTTGGCCAGGGAGTTGAGGAGACTGATAGGGCGGTAGCTCGCGGGGAGATTGCGAGGTTTGCCGGGCTTGGGAATGCCTATGACGTCCGCCTCCTTCCACTTAGCGGGGAAGGTGCAGTTCGCCATGGCGGCGTTCAAAATGGCCACTAAGAGGCAGATGAGTTGGGCGGGCAGGCATTTCAGAACGCGATTCGAAATGCCGTCATAGCCGGGGGCTTTTTTAGTTTTGAGACCCATAATTAGATCTTCGACCTCCGTTTGGGTGATAGGAGGTAAGGAATCGACGGGGGGGAGGGATGCCCTGCGCTCGACTTCCCTGTCGACCGCGTCGACGTGGGACTGGTCGACGGACTGAGAGCTGGGGGCGCACTGGCTCTCGAGGGAGTCGGCGAGAAGCTCGGCCTTTTCGTCGTCGTTGAAGGCTGGGGGTGCGCCTGAAGGGCGGGACAGCGGGGGCATGTCAGTCGTGGAGTCGGATTTGAGGCTACGCGCCAGCTGCCAGTAGGCCAGATGCGATGGCGCGATGCCCTCTAGGAAGTCACCCCACCGTTCCTCCCGGACCTCCGCGACACGACGCTTTACCTCTCGTTGTAAAGCGCGCATCCGGGCCCGATTGGCTTCGGTGGGGTAGGAGTCGTGCGCTCGGATAGAAGCATTCTTGGAACGAATGAGATCCCTAACATCGTCATGCAGTCGAAAGCGGTTGAGGTAGAGATCTTCCGCCTCGACCTGCTTGGACGATCGACTGACAGCCGATCGGATGTGCTCGGTGAAGGCATCTACGGCCTGATCGGTGTCCTGAGGGGACGGGATGGAGTCCGAGCTGAGAGGGAGGGGGGGAGGGTCGGCATCCGCCAAGGCCGTGCTAGCGCATGCCAATCCACCACCGTCTTTTTGGGTCGCTGAGGGGCGGAAGGGGGGGAACCGAGTCTCATGACTACAGGTCGATGGTCAGAGTCGAGTTCCTGGACTACTTCCAAGGAGTGCAGCCGTAGGGTGACACCCTTCAGAAGCGCCATGTCCAGGATGTCGGGTCGGTGGTTGGGATTGTTGGGATAGTGGGTAGGGTGCATAGGTGCGATGACGTCAAAGTCGAGAACGTCGACCAGGGCGTCAAGGCTCCTACCGTTAGGGGAAGTGGTGAGACCGTTCCAGGCCACGTGCTTACTGTTGAAGTCGCCCTCCAGAATGACGGCGCTTCCCAGATTGAGGAGTGCTTCAAAGTCACTCCTGAGAACGGATTTAGTGGGGGAAAGGTATACGGAGGCGATCACGATGGGCTGGTGCCCCGTGAGAGAGATGCGACAGACCGAGGCTTCGATGTTGGTGAGCGCGGGGGGATCGAGAGGGATGCAGTGAAGGGACCTTCTGTAGTAAATGAGAGTACCGCCTCCGCGGGAGCCGATTCTGTCATTACGCACGAGGTTATAGTTTGCGATCCTAGGATCGCGTTGTGCGGGCTTAAGGAAGGTTTCCTGCACAAGGAGGATATCAAGTTGGTGATCTCGGAGGAAATCAGCAACCTGATCTCGCTGGGAGCGAAGGCCATCGGCGTTAAAGAACGCCAGGGATAGGTTGTGGGGCTTATGGCGGGGAGGTCGTAGATCCATTATTGGGTGCGGGGGAGTTGGGTTCTGAGGGACGCCAGGACGTCATAGACGTCCCTGTATTCCGCGGCCAGGAGAACCTGGTCCGCCAAGTTGGTGGCGGCGTGGAGTTGGAGGGCGAGTTCGCGGACTCTGGGGAATAGTGCGGGGCTTATCACCGCCGAGCCGCTCATAATGAGGTTGACGTCCTGACTTAAGTTAGTGGGCGGAGGGGGCAAAGCCGCCGCCGGCGGGATCACCGGTGCGCGCTTTGGAGGGCGGGCAGGGCCCACTGATGGGTGGGAGGCCGTGGTGTAGGGCAGCGGCTTCACCCACGCGTTGGCGCCAAGAGACGGCCTGAGCGGCAGGGGAGGGGGGGTCAGCTTCGGTGGCGCGGGAGCGCGAAGAGCTGTGGTCGCCGGCGTGAAGGCACCGGACGGGGGTGCGCTGAGGGCGCGGGGAGGTGTTGCGCTGAGGGTGCAGATGGGGGGGCAATCGCGCGAGGGCGGCGGCGGCGGCCGCCGCGCCTCGCCCGGCCGCGCTTTCCCTTCGGGGCCTTGGGGTAACCGCGATAGTTCGCGGTGTGCCCCTTGGTGCCGCAGAGGACGCAGCTGGGGGGCTCGGCCGCCGTCTCCTTCGAACGGGCGCACTGCGACGTCGCGTGGTCCCCGATCCACTTCACGCATCGAGGGCGCGCATGACAATTACGGGCAGAGTGCCCGTATAGCTGGCAGTTGTGGCACTGCCCGGGCGTGCCACGTTTGTGGGGGGCCTCCACGGAGAGGCCAGAAATGTGGCACACGGCCTTCAGGTTGAAGACCCTACGGCCGGACTCGGTGCGGTCGAGGACGACCAGCACAATGTCGTAGGCCTCCTTGGAGCGCCCATTGGCCATTCTGTGCACCTGGCGCACAGGAAGGTCCTGGGACTGGAGGTCGGCTTTAATGACGGCGGTGTCCAGCTCCCTAGGGACACCGCGGATTACTACCCTGAGCTCCCTTTCCTCCTCCAGGGTGTACGTGTGATATGCGATCTTGTTCGATCGCAGGAACGCCGATAGCCGTCGGTGGTCGTCCGAGGGCGCCACCTTGACGGCTATGCCTTGCGCGGTGGAACGCGCGTGCGTGTAATTATTTTGGCGATTGTAGATCGCCTTAGAGATGCGCTCCCAGGCGCTCTTGTCCTGAATGACAAGCGGCGGGGGAGTGATGTTCGGACGTGCGGGGTGCGCGAGGGGGGAGGCCCTCGCGGCCGCGTTGGGAGACGGCCGGGGGCCGGAGGGGCCGGGAGAACCGGAGACGGTCCCGGCCTTCTGGATCTTGGGAGGTGGCGAGTCGCGCGGCTTACGCGCCCGCTTACCATTCGAAATGGGAATGAAGTCGTCCTCCGAGGAGAACGACGGGGACGGGGACCGGGCGGGGGCGGCGCGTCTCGCGGACGCGCGCTCGACCTCCATGTCCGAGTCCGAGAGAGGCTCGGACCCGCATGGCGAGACGGGGCGGTTGGCGGGGGTCTGGGGCGGCGCAACTAGATCCGTTCTCGGCGCGGCGAACGGAGTCGCGGGGCGCGCAGAAGGCGCGGGGTGCGCGGGGGCGGGGGGCGAAGCCCGCGCGGGCGACTTGTCGGGCGAGGCGGGCGAGTATGTCGCCCTGAATTCCCGGACCATGTCCGGGCAATGCAGCACGATATACCTCCCAAGGTCCCGGACCAAATCGGGAGGGAAGTCGTCAGCCATTACCATAGGGGAAATGGCAGGGCGCGTGGACTAGAAAGGGGCCCTAAGACCCGGGCGTGAACGATGCGTTGTGTGTGTGCGTTTGTGAATCTGCGTTAGTGTACGTGATTACTAGTACAGGATTTATCGATAAGAAAATTTATCGATAATTTATGAATAACAAATATTTACTTAATGCAAAATCGTAATTGACTCATCTTAATTATGATTTCGAATTACTACGAGTAATTAATATAAGTTCACACATACGTATTATAATACAAATCTAAAAGACGAATCTGTAAACATCGATATTAGTATGTACAATTTAATACAATAGTAAAGCCTCATTGGTAATGCGCATGACGATCACAAGGTCATCGGTTCGAATCCTATGTCGGAAAATACGAATTATTCGATAAAAAAAATGTAGTCCGGAGTCTGGCACTGTGCTCGGTATAATATCGATAGACTCATCCTCTACTACATGAGACCTTACATTGTTGAACGACAAGTGAGTGTACACAGTACACCACTCCCACCCCCGCTTGGGGAATATAGGCGTAGTGGTGGTAACAATTTTTACATCACATTTATCCTACGTTTGCACGTGCGCTTTTTCAATGCACGTTAGTCATGAAACTCGGATGTATGGTCAGCGCATATCGCTGAGGTAGCATGTCAATTTCATGTGGGAGTTTGTGGATCTGCATTAGTGTACTTTAATAGGGAAGTGATTACTAGGACAGGCCTTATCAACATAAAAGACAATAGATGATTAAAAAACATATTTATTTCACCGAACCGAATGACGGACGATTTAGCGCAGTGGTTAAGAGCTTAAGTCGCTCCGCCCACTGTGTCTAATAGTCGCGGATTCGATTCCCGCACGGGACAAATCTTTGTGTGATCCACAATTATTTGTTTCGGTCTGGGTATTTGTTTGTGAATTTTCATGTTTGTAAACGCACCCACGATACGGGAATAAATCCTAGTGTGTGGCTACGTTTTTAAAAAAGATAAAAAAAAAACAGAAAATGTTAAATTATCTGAGAATCTATTCTAAATATGTTCATTTATTAAATAACATTAGTGTACACTGACACACTTGGAATTATATCAATTCACACCATTTTTAATCTACCACTGCTGATTGTGTATAAGGGGTTAATTAAAGTTGAATCATTAATACAGAAACAAACATTGGAGCAATCAGTTCAGTTCAATTTGTGATAATTGAAGATATATCATCTTACACTTTGTTAATTCTGAAAAATCATTAGTTATATTAATATGCACAAAAAAAATTTCTTCATTTTAAGAGACATCAGATTGCAAAATAGCACATTTTTTCTGTTGCATAATGTGTAAATATATCAAAAGTAATAACTAAAATAACTCGAGTTGTATCACCTAGAGGTACAGATTTGCTACTAGACCAATAAGGTACTTAAATAAGATTTTTTAATACTGAGTTCTTAGATTCACGCGAATATTACACATGAAATAAAACTATTTTCGGATTTTATCGCGGTTTATTTTTTTATTTTAAGTTCCCGACGTTTCGAATGCTTTGCAGCACCCATGGTCACGGGAAGGATTGAGGTGTTAGATGTCCAAAAGGCATAGTTGTTCCGGGGTACCCACAAACTTTTTAATTATTTTTTTTGATCCGATCTACGCAGAATGAGCTCACGGTGTCTTGAGGTGTCGCAGTGCTGTGCTTGGTTTTGGATTTTCTACTTGCTAACCGCAACCGCGTGCCGGCGATAATGAAAGGGGAGGTACCTTTTAAACGTTTTAGCACTCAAACGCGGATTCTAAATCATGATAATCAATAGTTCCATCACACGGATATCAACATGCTTTTCAGGGTTCAGATATATCTACATATGGGCATGGCATAAAACGCACCCGGGGTGGAGGTCACAATGCCAACTCATATAGAGTTCAAACCTCTTAATCTTCAGTAAAAGCAGTACTACCAAAAAGGCAAAACTTCATTTCGCAACCGAGGGTCTATATGCCATCTCAATATAAAGCTTCCAGTGGTAAGTAGTTTAAAAAGTGTTTTATTTCAGGGAAAACCCTATAAAGATGAAATAATCATAAATAGGTCGTGACAGGTCGTCGTGATAGGACGTGACAGTGTTTATCTAGATATTCTATCCTTACTAAATTTCATCCAAATTCGTTTAGTCATTATGACGTGAATAGGAATTGTTAATGTTTCAGTATTAATTTATTAATATCGACAGTAAGCGATAGGCGCTGTAGGACATCACTATTGGAGAAGCGTAAAATAATGCCTATTTAAAATACAAATTAAAGCTTTAAACTCACAGTTAATTATCACCTTATATTAATTATATGACGTCAATAACGTATATATTTCATGTAAAATCCATAATTTTGCTGTGAAACTTGCCTATAATATAATAAGAGGCAATAAATACATACGTGTGAAATAATAATTCAAAATTTTTACTCCTCCTTTGGTTGTCCTTGATTTACAAAATACAGCACAACACGACATATTTTCACTGTATTAAAGTATATTTACTTAACACAATAATTTTCATTCATATTTTAACCGCTGACACGGACGGGGCGCATTTCTTCTTCTTCTTCTTATTTTAATGAATGGCCCACACTTTAACAGTGTATTTCGCCAATGTCAAGTGATAATAGAGTATAACAGTAAATTATAAAAATTGGCTCGGGGCGCATTTGTTATGGCCCAAACATCGGACACAACAGGCTACGAAGCGAAGCACACGTACAGTGCGACGTTGCCAACCTTACAATAGCTTTCTCATTCACTCAAAATGGTGATCCGTGTAATTGAGAGACAAAAAAGACAATGTGTTGAACGATGACCGGCGGAGCGGCAACGTCCTATGACTCCCTCCAGGTAATTTTACCTTCATGGAATAATTCGTTCATAAACGGGGGAGAGTCGCAGATAATCTAATCGAATCACCATTAGTAGTTACTAATTAGTAGTCATCATTCAAATATAAAAATTAGTATATCACTAATGTTCAAGACGAATCAGAAAATTAGTAGTTGTAGATGATTCGAATAGTCGGATTATTCGCAGTCGCGCATCTTTAGATAATAAACTATTTGGATGCCATTTTTTTTCGTGATTGAGTAACAAGCATCCAAACTACGAAACGATCAAAATAAGCATACAAACTTTCACAT
Organism: Phalera bucephala; assembly: GCA_905147815.2. Lineage (NCBI taxonomy): Eukaryota > Metazoa > Arthropoda > Insecta > Lepidoptera > Notodontidae > Phalera > Phalera bucephala. The sequence continues at coordinate 19,065,954 of LR990622.1, forward strand.
TTATTATAGTATAATAATAATATAATATGGATTAGTAGGAAGAAGGATACTATTCAGGGTGGGGTGCTTCATCAAATTCATTATCATCGTTGTCATCAAGTTCAGACCCCTCAGAAGTTGAATAAATTTAGAAATTGTTATAAACTATTTGTATGTATACGACTGAAGGATGTAGTATCCATGGTCGAGAAACTATTACAAAAAAAATTACTTGACATTTGGATCCTTCATGTAATCAGCGTTGGCAATTTGTGGGGGATTCCTCAAATCGCGGGGAATTCCAAGTCGATTGGGGATTTAGTGGGATTGGAACTTGGTGGGTAGAATGCAGGGGGTTTGACATATTAGGCTAAACATGAAAAATGATTTAATTTACATAAGTTGTTTTTGTCTCTAACTACGAGTATATTATGTCCTCGGAATTTACTAGGTTCGATCTGGATGCCACCTCCTGGACAAAAAATGAGGTTTTGTCACGCGGGATCAATTTAAATAAAAGGAAGAGATTTAATTAATTAAGAAACTTGGTTTATGCAATATGGCTAAGAGATTTCAAAAAATATATTTTACTTTTTATTATTTTACTCAAATAAGAGCCTATGCAGAGTAAAGTATCGTAAGTTTTAGGTGACATGTGACAAGGAGCCTTTCGAGTTTTGTTTATATTTTTTGATGAATTTGACTACAATAACGTTTTTCATTTATTTTCCTTCTTCTGTTTTGGCCATAAAATATAATTTTAAAATGTTACAAGACTTATTCGTTTTAATGAATTAGTCTATTATTTATCAACCTTATAATTGTAAAGATAACAAGATCTGAATTAAATATGTAATTAGGTATAATATTAATTAAACTTCCAAGAAAGGCACATTACAAATACCCTGAAAATGAAAGGAATTGAAAATTTGAGGGGAATCGGAATGTAGTTCTGCCCAAATTTGGGAAATTCGGAGGATTGGCGTTGGCAACTCTGCATGTAATGGTCATGTATATTGTAAACAGGAGTTTATACGTTTGTACTTATTGTTTATACTTATAAACGAAGTAAAAATAATCTTATTATTTTGTTGTGTAAGATTTCAATGTTATACCTACACTTTACCACAGGTTATACTATACGACACATGGGACGGCAAGTATTATTACAATTATTTACAAACGGCAAAAAACTAACTTTGTCAATTACATTAACATTGCCTAATATTTTGGTTTAAGTAGGCATGCTGAATGGAGAAAACTAGCAAAAAAAGAAAGAAAAAGAAAAGTTCGAACACAAAAAGCAAAGAAAAGAGGTAATTTATTTCGTGTTTCTTTACATTTCCCCCACACTTGTCATTATACATAGGTATGTTTAGTTTCGTTTCATACAACGTTCCCCTATGCACGAACAATCGGATATCTTTAGGTCACGCAAAATTTTGTACCTTACGATGATCGAACCCCCATCCCCATAGTCCAGATCTTTGGGGTTCATGCTCAAACCACTATTCGTAGTGTAAATTACTTGATGATTGAGTCTCCGTAGCCGGCGAGCGTGTATGAGACGAACTATGAGAGTGGAGCTAGCTGGAGAGGGATGTAAGGAAAGAACCTGTTTAAACTCTGTACTCTTTGCCTACCCCTCAAGGAATGTGGCGTGATGATATAGATCGATAGATAGAAATTAATTGGTATTGAAAACCTTTTCAGATGAAGCATACACTGAAAGTTATTTAGAAGAACAGGAAATATTGTTTCAATTAGAACTTGAAAGAATTAAAAAACTCAATTATGAGGAAAACGAAAAATGGATTCAAGCAGAGAAAATAGCATTAGATCAGTGGCAAAAACTTCAAGTGGAAAAAGAGAAGTTAAGACAAAAAAGACTTGAGCAGGATTTAAAATTAAAACTGGTAGGTACAAAATTTGTTCAATTTTAAGCATAGTTAGTAAAAATTAAACTTGCAACGCGACAATATTAATTCTCTTATTTCAGGAATGGGAATTGGAGCAAAAAAGGAAACAACTGGAAAAAGAAAGAATAAAAGCAATTGAGGAAGATATCAAGAAAAAGCAACAGATCTTCATAGAAAACTTAGATAAGTTCCTTACAGGAAACACAGCTGAGCCTCCCAGTGAATTGATGGTTGTGCGTGAAACAAGATCTGATGTTGAACTTTGTCCATTTTTCTCTAAAACTGCATGCTGTAGATTTGGGGATCAATGTTCCAGGAATCATCAATATCCAGGCATCAGCAAAGTAATTATTTCAATACTTTTGAATCTAGTTTTTAGCATTAAGAGCTTATGCTCAACATTTCCTAAAAACAGATTAGTCAAAACTGGTTAGAACAGTTGTTTATTTTTTATGTGTATTGTCACTTGATCACAGTAAAGGTTTTTTTTTCAAGTCATTTTACTAGCATGTTTATTAATTAGTAGTGCTAGTCTTTTAGTTTACAATAATGGTCTGTACTACTATTATAAATTTAACATTTTTTTTAATTAGTTTTCATATATATTTTCAGGTCCTTTTGGCTACTAACTTTTACACACATTTTGGACTTAACAATGCAAATCTCAATGAATATGATACAGACATCATGCTCGAATATGAAGATAGTGAAACATACAGAGAGTTCAAAGACTTCTTTTATGATGTTTTGTCCGAATTTCAAAAATTTGGTAAAATTGTGCAATTTAAGGTGAGCACTTATATAATTTTAGAAATATATATTCAACAAAAATATTGACAGCATTTCAGTATGTCAGCGGGCTTCTGTATCCTTTAAAATGTCATCATGAATTTATATTATTTTGTATTGAGACATTGATGATTTCATCCAAATGTGTCTGATAGATACCCTTTGTCTGTTACTGGTAAACTGCACTAACAATGAAATAAATGTTTGTTCCTGTTATACAAAACTACAACATACAAAGTAACTGACGGGACAAATCTTTGTGTGATCCACAATTATTTGTTCCGGTCTGGGTATTTGTTTGTGAATTTTCATGTTTGTAAACGCACCCACAACACAGGAATAAATCCTAGTGTGGGGCTAGGTTTAAAAAAAAAAAAAAATGGCATGTTATTTTTTATTATTGCCATCTGTCCATGCAGGGGACATTTAGCCATTGGTAAGTATGTAGTAAGGTGACAGGAACTCCCAGTTCTTGGGAGGAACAGGTCCAGTGACATGCCCTCGGAAAATTATCTACTTGGGGGTAGATCTTGTGGCATTTTATGCATGTTATTTAAAAAAATTAATCAAACAATATTTTATGGTGATAGACACCCCCTGTTTGATATGTTCCGAACATTTCATTTATCAATACTAATATTATAATTGATAAACTCTGAAACTACTGAAATGATTTTGATAATACTTTCGCAATTATTAAGCTACATTATCCAGATTAACATAGGCTATATTGCATGTCAGTAATAATAAGATAATATATAAAGATACAACAAAAACGCGTGCGCAGTCTCCTATGACAGCTACTGTCATATATTTGGTTTAGTGCTATACAGCCTTTTCTAGTATGACATCATTTACTCAGATAAACTACAGATATGAGAACTGTGATTCCCAGTATGATCCATGTAGAGCATACGAAAAGATTTCCTTGTGAAAGGTTTGTATATTGATTTATTAAATATTTCTTTTTACCTATAACATTTAACATTAAAATAATATGAAAGAATATTATGAATTATTCTCCTTTCAGGTATGTAATAACTATGAGAAACATTTGCGTGGCAACACATACATTGAGTTTGAAGAATTGAGATGTGCCGTTACAGCTTATAGATCCTTACATACACGTTGGTATGGAGGAAGACAACTGTCATTACAGTTTTGCTTCATAAATTCTTGGAAAAATGCTATATGTGGTAATTTACTATCATACTTTATTTTTATGTTCCATGTCAGAAGTTATGCTGAATACACATAATAAAAAACCTTATTTGTAAGTGTTTCAGTGGCAGCTTGAACTGATAAAATAGATAGTTGTATACTGTGCAGTGGTGTGGAGTTATAGCATTAGATATTTAGGTACATTTAAATTTTTCAGGTCTTCAACTGAGAAGGCGGTGCCCAAAAGGTCGAGCTTGCAATTTTTTACATGTTTTTCGTAATCCAAACAATTTATTTAATGGATTTAATAGTGTTCAAAATAGTGAAAGGTTTGTTGTGTTTTATACCTTGATACATATTTATATAATAATAATATTAGCCCTGTTAAGAAACTGTCCCACTGTTGGGCATGGGCCTCCTCTCAAACTGAGAGGGCTTAGGCCATAGTCCGCCACGCTCGCCCAGTGCGGGTTGGCGAACTTCACACACCTTCGAGAAACTCTTAGGCATGCAGGCTACCTCACAGTGTTTTCCTTCACCGTTAAAGCAAGTGATAATTATTTTTTTAATACGCACATGCTTTCGTAAAGACAGAGGTTTGAACCCGACACCTTTGACTTTGCTGTCCAACGGTCTAACCAATAGGCTATCACTGCTAATTATATAACCAAATAATACTGCTAATTATATAAAATAAATTAATGTACCACGTTTTTAAAACAGACTAAAACGTATAAAATAACCTCTGTATATCATCACGCCAGATCACTTGCAGGGTAGGCAGGTAAAATAACGTAAAACTAAAAACGTGGGGCACAAACATTGGCAAATGATATGAATTCCTGTAAGAGCTTTTTCTCAATGTCAGCTACTTGCAGCCCTTACTTATTCTAGTAATTTATTGCATGTGCTGCATTCAACAACTCGTGCACCCAAGCGGTTATTGATTCCACGGCTAATATGTCCAAGCCCCTGCCACCTACTAACAGCTTACTAATCCAGTGGGCTATATCGATAACGTTCTCTGTTGACCTTCGAGCACAGCCCTTCCATAGCTCGCTTAGCGACTTAAAATTTATGGACCAGTCTTACAGTGACTTCACGTCCGGGTCCATAAGTCATAACGAGTAGGATGCCCCTTTTATTTATTTTTTTAATTTTATCCTTTTGAGTATTACTAAATGGTACTATGTTTCTAATGGTATACAATCTCCTCAGGATTATGTTCGTGAAAGTATAATGAAAATAGCCAACCGGGATCAGTTAGATGTGGATCTCCCTTCCATTCTCAACAGTAAAATAAGTCCATAATATGTTTCAGATCTCTGCATTCTTCGTCTAGATCATGGAGGTGGTCCGAATCACCTGAAACTGATGTTTCGCAAAGAATCAAATCAAGAAACGTTGAGACATTAAGAAACAGTTACCGCAGATCTAGGGACACGAAACATGAACACGGAAGACGACGAAGGCGCGACTCACCGAGAAGAAATTCTGATCGACGCTGACATAACTACGAAATAAATAATTATCCCAATGTGTCAGTGTTTTTTAAGTCCGAAGGGCTCTCAATAATAATAAGTACATCGTAATTTGACTTTTATTTATATCTATCTATCTATATCATCACGTCAGATTTCTTGCGGGGTAGGCAAAAAGGGGTAGTCCTTGGTTGCAGATACTTTCTTTTTTACTTTGGTCACAAAAACCAATATCGTCACACCTATGTTCCCCAAACAGGGGTGACAGAGGTGTTAAAGTGTACACCCACTTTTCACTGACGATGTTAAGGCCCATATAAGGGGCAAGCATATTGCCATTACACACGGCACAATGCCAAACTCCGGACTAATACTGAATGTTTTCCATCGTAAAAATAAATCTTGTCCGACCTAGGATTCGAACCCAGGACTTCGTGATCGCTACACGCATTATTTGCCACTAGCCCAACGAGGCAGCGTTTATATACAAAATTTATATTATTTCACTGCCGCCACTCTTGAGATGTTATGCCCTAGTTTCAAAGGGAAAGTTCGGTTTTAGAAGTAGCAGGTACAAAAAGTGCATAAAAATGGTACTAACCTAAAATGTCATACTGTAAAAACATGATTAATATTCGTGTATATTTAGCAACATATCTCACCAGTAATTATGTTTATATTGAGGTTTTTTTTCATAACAACCATTTTTGCTACATTTTGTAAGGTGCTCACACTTCTTTGTTTTGTTTTTGTTTTTTTTTTTTAAAAACCGTAGGTCATTAGCATTTCGCACTAAATCTTAGAGTGGGGCTATGTTTAAAAAAAAAGAAACAATTACGAGGTTCCAGGATCGATTCTTAGGACGGAAAAAGTGTAATATTATTTTTAATATTCCTTTTGTTTAATATTGTTTTTAAATATTGCCTGAAACGTGAGTGCACGCGGTAGACCTCTGCCACCGCCACTTGGGGAAATAGATGTATAGTATTTTCGTAATTAAGAAGTGTGAGGGTACCCCGGAACAACTATGCCTTTTGGACGTCTAACACCTCAGTCCTTCCCGTGACCATGGGTGCTGCAAAGCTCTCGAAATGTCGAGAACTTCAAAATCAAAAATAAACCGCGAGAAAATCCAAAAAAAAAATAGTTTTATTTCTATCTATCTATCTATAACCTCACGCCAGATCCCTTGCGTGGTAGGCAGAGAGTACAGAGTTCCAACAGGTTCTTTCCTTACATACCTCTCTGGCTTCCTCGACTCTCATAGTTCGTCTCATACACGCTCGCCGGTTACGGAGACTCTTGACTTTTCCATCAGATAAGACTCGGTTTATTTGGTCGTGGTAAGATAGTCTAGGTCTTCCCCGGTACCTGCATCCTTCCACTTTCACATTGTATATCTGTTTTGTCATTCTTTCCTCTGGCATTCTTTCTATATGCCCGAACCAACGGAGCATGCCCTTTCTCATCTTTACACCGATACTATCTTTCATACCTACTCGCTGTCTTACTATGCTGTTGCTAATGCGGTCGGTCAGCTTCACTCCGCACATCTTCCGCAGAGCTCGCATTTCTACCGCATTTATCCTACTTTCATTCTCCTTCTTACATACCCAGCTCTCGCTACCATATAACAGCGTTGGGACAAGAACTCCGTTATGTATGGCCAGCTGCGCCTTATGGCTTAAGTGCCGGCTCCCGAGTAGCTTTCCCATCGCACCATTCACTCTGTTCCCTGCACTCACTCTTCTCTCTATGTCAGCGGTGTATTTCCCATCCTTACTGAAGGCGCATCCAAGATATACAAACTCATTCACTTGCTCCAGCACATCGTTACCAACCACAATCCTTACATTCGTACTGGTTTCTTCCCTTTCAAAAACCATAATCTTGGTTTTCTTCACATTCAAGTGTAAGCCATTGATCATGCAGTCGTCTTTCATAACTGTGACTAGTGTTTGCAGATCAGTGGCTGTTGGCGCTATTAAAACCGCGTCATCTGCATAAAGTAGATGGTTTACCACTAAGTCACCCATTTGTACACCTTCATTCATCGCTTTCAGTCTTTGAAGACTTTTTGAAGACTTTTTAGAATAGTTTTATTTCATATGTAATATTCGCGTAAATCTAAGAACTTAGTATACTAATCTACTACCGGATCGGAACGCGGCCTACACTGAGAAGATCCGGCGAAGAAACAGCGGGCTTGTCTTTTTTATTTACTTCACTTTTTTCTTTTCTTTTTTTTCAATCTTATTGTGTGGATACAATTTAGGTTACAATTAAATAGTTTACGATCTAGCTCCAGTGTGATGCCTTACGTTCCAGATATGAATCTAATGATGTTATCTGTAAAGAGCGTCCAAAGGATTCCAGATGGACCAGTCCCCATAAGCAGCACCCGTTCACGAGTATGCTGGAACAGCCATCACTCTCCTCGACCATATTGGAGGGAAGGAAGTGACGCACACCAGACAGCCACCGCAAGCAAAGACATTACACTGAGCATGACTAGAGTGTGCAATCTAACTTTTGCTACAAATAAAATTACTTGAGGTTTCTTCTCTAGTACGTGGTCCATACTCAATGCAACAAATTGCAATTTTCGTGTCTTCGGCGCGGCGCATGTTAGTCTTAAAAGCAAGAGCGCGTTATGAATTGTAACATTCCTTCCTCTATTTCGTACTTTATTGCTCAGACTAAGCGAGATATATACCGTAACATATAAAAGATTGGACCCACAGAAGTGTCCGACAGTCACTTGGCACTCAGTGTGATAGTATCGAATGAATGTTAGTTTTTGACAATATTCTGTTCTTTATAACATACATATAAAAACCAGCTCTCATGCTTTGAGGTAGGTTAGCATTCCTTACCACCTAATACCCAGACCTAGGTCGAGGACTTTATTAAAAATCTTAAACCGAAAAAGGCCTCCGCTCTGGCGGCATTTCTAATCTCGTACTCAAATGCTTGCCCGCCCATCTCATCTTAGTGGCCATCCTTAACGCCACCGTGAAAAACTGCACCTTCCCCATTCAGTGGAAGGAGGCCGACGTTATAGACATCCCCAAGCCCGGTAAACCCCGTGATCGTCGCATGAGTTACCGCCCCATCAGACTCCTCAACTCCCTGGCAAAGATCTACGAGCGCCTTCTCCTGGCTCGGCTCAAAGACTGTGTATCTTCCAGGGGTATTCTCATCAATGAGCAGTTTGGTTTTCAAGCCAAAAACTCTTGCGTCCATCAAGACCACCGCATCACGGAGCTCATCCTCACTGGCCTCAACAAACCCAAACCCGTCTACACTGCTGCCTTTTTATTCGATGTCGCGAAGGCGTTCGACAAAGTCTAGCACAGCAGCTTGATCTACAAGGTTTACCGAATGGGTGTGCCGGACAGACTCGTGCTCGTCCTAAGAGACTTCCTGTGGAATCGCGCCTTTCGGTATCGCGTCGAAATGACGCGCTCTATCCCCCAATCTATACAAGCTGGTGTCTCACAAGGCTCAGCTCTCTCCCCCCTCCTATTCAGCCTTTACACGAACGAAATTACTTGTTTGAGCAAGGTGCATCTAGCCCTATTCGCGGATGCTACCGCTCTCTATGTCTCGCATAGGAATAAGGGTTTCATTACCAGAAACCTTCAGGCAGCCGCCAATACCTTAGGGGATCGGTTCAGGAAGTGGCGTATTGAGGAGAACCCGGCCAAGAGCGCTGCGGCGTTCTCCTCCAGAGGTGCCACCCCGCGCCCCTCCCTGCGCCACCCCAGAAGTAATCTCGGTCAAGTGACCATGTTCGACCTACCTATTCCGTAGGTCAAATATCTAGGGGTCACCCTAAACAATACCATGACCTTCGGACCGCACATCAAGCGAGTTCGTAACCGAGCAGCCTTCGTGCTCGGTCTTCTTTACCCGATGATCTGTAAGCGAAGTAAAATTTCCCTTAGGTATAAAGGTGACACTTTACAAAACTTGTATACGGCCCATCATGATGTACGCTTGTGAGGTGTTCGGGCACGCCGCCCGCTCTCACATCGATAGACTCCAAACGGTTCGATCCCGTTTCATCCGCAAAGCCGTTGGAGCCCTGTTGTTCATACGGAATGTCTATTCCGATCTCGGTCTCGAACCTATCCGCGCCGTTATTAAAAGAAGCCGACAACTCGATATTTCGCTAACGCGTCCCATCATAGTTATCCGCTAATCGTAGCCGCTGCCGACTACGAACCTACTCCCCCTCCTATCAACCGCTACCGCCGTCCGCGGCATGTTCTCACCGACCCTCCCAATGCCCTTACATCCTTCTTTCGGATACAGATACCGCACACAGGATTAGACACCGACCTCGCCGGCGTGGTTTAAGAATCCTTTGCCCGCCGGCCGGTGCAGAGCACCACAGCGAGACACATAGTAGACGCCCTCCCCTATAGCGACTGCCCAAGCCGAGGCCGTTCCTCTTTGAGGTGCCCTTGAGCTAGTTACCCCATTGCGCTTTTGCATACTGGTTACACGCTCGCCCTCTTGTCCGGTGAAGCTGTAAAGGCCCCGCGGCCAACAGCGTAGATCATTCATACACACACACACACCATTTCACCTAGGCACCTTTTAAAGAACCTGCAACAAGAAAAAAAAAACAGGAAGATTAGCAAGAATTTAAATACTAATTCTCTCGTTGACGTACTCAGTACACCTTGACGGCGAGGTGTTTTAGGCGGGTGAAACTGCGGGTACCTGCTACTTCTAAAATAGGCCCCCGTTTGAAGTTAGCGAGTATGGACATGTTCATTTGGCTCATAGCTACTCATTCACAAAAAACTAGCGTTCATAAATTGATATAGTTCTAGCTGGCCTGGGATCTTACTCCATAAAGCACTTAGCCGAATGAACGAGGAAATACGACGAATGATTGGATAAATACGACAGGGGGCGTTGCAGGAACGAATTATTTGTCAGATAAGTCTTGTGTGCACGAAATACACAAACACCGTGTCGCGCCATTCACCGCACATTAATGTCCTTTATCATTAGAATAAATATAATCCTTCATCTTTGGCTTATATAGCCCCTGGCAAATTATGGCTATACAAGCAAAACTTTAGCAGAATGATCTCAATTTTAATTTCATTTGTGTATTTATTATTATATGTATATATTAGTTATATATATCTATATAAACCATATATATGTATCTTATTATATTTTTTTCTATCTCTTTATTTTTATCTTCTATGGATTTGCACCTACTTCACTAGTTTTTGCATCACCCTAAGGTAGACTGGTAGAGAATGCCTAAAGCATTAAGTCCGCCTTTGTACCTGTAGTGCATAAGGTATTAAATAAATAAATAAATAAAAAGAAAGGCGATGGATGGTGAGAGGTCTCAGCAGGATTCTGAGGAGTGGGCGGAGACGAGGGAGGATATAACGGATTATGATGTAAATATTCTCCTTGAAATTAGTGAGGAGGACAAACGGCGGCCGATGGTGCAACAGAAAAATAATTTACTGCCTAGCGAGACTGAAACAGACGTTCGACTGCCGACCGGACCTTAAAGACGTAAAATAGTATATTATAAAAAATATTATTAAAGAAGTTAAATATTATTTGTCACCAGGCTTACAAATTTGTGGGAAAGAATTGGTATGTATGTATGTATCCATACCTATACATGCACCCGGTCGCTAGCTTGCGACAGCGTCAACTGTTCTATGTCAGTAATAAACGAGACATATCGTCAAGGATATATCGTCCTAGATAGGCACCTATTACCCAGACCGAAGTTAAGGACTTGATCACGAGACTTGATGACCCGAAAAAGGCCCCCGGCTCTGCCGGATGGTACACTGGTCACGAAGCATCCTCACTGGCCTTAATAAGAAAAAAACCCATATACATCGGTGCCCTATTTTTCGATGTCGCAAAGGCATTCCCCAAAGTCTAGAACAACGGCTTGATCAACAAGCTTTACCAAATTCATGTGCCGGACAGACTTTTGCTTATCTTATGAGATTTTCTGTCAAATCGTGCCTTTCGGTTCTGCGTCGTAATGACGCTTCCCACCCCATACAAGGCAACGACCCGCTTTTTCACGAACGCGTCTAATCACTCAAACCCCCTAATCGTAGCCGCTGCCGACTACGCACCTGTATCCACTCCCATCTGCCGTTTTCGTCACCCGCGCCATATTCTCACAGATCCCGATGCCTTTACTTCCCTCCTTTCGGATACAGATACCGCACGCAGGATCAGACACCGACCTCGCCGTCGAAATCGAAGAATTCCTTGTCGGCCGGCGGGTGCAAAGCACCATGGTGAGACATCTAGTATAAGCTCTCCCCCATAGCGATTGCCCAAGCCGAGGCCGTTCCTCCTTGAGGCGCCCTTGAGCTAGACGCTCCCTTGCCCGGAAGGGCAACGGTCCAGCCGGAAGGCTGGAGCGTAGTTGTTGCAGGCTCGCCCTCATGCCCGGTGAAGCTGTGAAGGCCCCGCTGCCAACAGCGTAGATCATTTACATTAAACAACAAAAGTAGCCACCAAAATTAAAATATGTTATTATTATTACATAATTTTTTTACAAGTGGCATTTATGCAATCTACCTAGAATGTACCAGTTTTGGGAATTTTTATAGGTGGCAGTACTAAGTAGGGATCTTTTTGTCATGTATTCTTAGATTCTTAGTATGTACTTAGAGATTTTTGTAAGTAATTCACTGTCGGATGTCACCCCCAAAACGCATAGATATAGTATTACCATATCTATGCTATCTATGCCTAAACGGGTGGCAACCGGTGCTGGAAACTTATAAACTGAAGTTATGTTTAGTATTAGTTCACTACTTGTTTACTCGTTTTCATTAGTGTAACGTGAATCGGTTTAAGTGGTTTTTGTATTTAGACCCCTCGCTCGACCATTCAAGCAAACGAGTTTATAATCGATTCAGTGTTTTATATCAAATTTGAAAAGCGATTATTTCACTCGAATCATCTTCTTCCTCTTCTAATTTCTAATTTCATTTTTAAAAACATAGCCCCACACTCGGATTTATTTCTGTGTCGTGGGTGCGTTTACAAACATGAAAATTCACATACATAAATACCCAGACCGGAACAAATCACTGTGGATCACACAAAGATTTGGCCCGTGCGGGAATCGAACCCGCGACTATTAGACGCAGTGGGCGGAGCGGCTTAAGCTCTTAACCCATAGACGAAGAATATACCTAGACACCGCATATCGCCACGGTAGCGTGTCAATTTTATGTCGGTGTGAGTTTGTGAATCTGCGTTAGTGTGCGTGATTAGGCAAGTGATTACTAGCACAGGATTTATCGATAAGAAAATTTATCGATAATTTATGATTAACAAATATTTACTTGATGCAAAATCGTAATTGACTCATCTTAATTATGATTTCGAATTACTACGAGTAATTTATATAAGTTCACAAATACGTATCATAATACAAATCTTAAAGACGAATCTGTAAACATCGATATTAGTATGTACAATTTAATACAATAGTAAAGCCTCATTGGTAATGCGCATGACGATCACAAGGTCATCGGTTCGAATCCTATGTCGGAAAATACGAATTATTCGATAAAAAAAATCTAATCCGGAGTCTGGCACTGTGCTCGGTATAATATCAATAGACTCATCCTCTACTACATGAGAGCTTACATTGTTGAACGACAAGTGAGTGTACACAGTGCACCACTCCAACTCCCGCTTGGGGAATATAGGCGTAGTGGTGGTAACAATTTTTACATCACATTTATCCTACGTTTGCACGTGCGCTTTTTCAATGCACGTTAGTCATGAAACTAGGATGTATGGTCAGCGCATATCGCTGAGGTAGCGTGTCAATTTCATGTTGGAGTTTGTGGATCTGCATTAGTGTACTTTAATAGGGAAGTGATTACTAGGACAGGCCTTATCAACGTAAAACATAATAGATGATTAAAAAACATATTTATTTCACCGAACAGAAAATCTTAAGTTATCTGAGAATCTATACTAAATATGTTCATTTGTTAAATAACATTAGTGTACACTGACACACGTGGAATTATATCAATTCTCACCATTTTTAATCTACCCCTGCTGTTTGTGTATAAGGGGTTAATTAAAGTTGAATCATTAATACAGAAAAAAACATTGGAGCAATCAGTTCAGTTCAATTTGTGATAATTGAAGATATATCATCTTACACTTTGTTAATTCTGAAAAATCCTTAGTTATATTAATATGCACAAAAAAAACTTTTTCATTTTAAGAGACATCAGATTGAAAAATAGCAGATTTTTTCTGTTGCATAATGTGTAAATATATCAAAAGTAATAACTAAAAAAACTCGAGTTAGTAAAAAAACTGGAGGTGCAGATTTGCTACTAGACCAATAAGGTACTTAAATAAGATTTTTTTAATACTGAGTTTTTAGATTCCCGCGAATATTACACACGAAATAAAACTATTATTCGAATTTTATCGCGTTTTTATTTTTATTTTAAGTTCCCGACGTTTCGAATGCTTTGCAGCACCCATGGTCACGGGAAGGACTGAGGTGTTAGATGTCCAAAAGGCATAGTTGTTCCGGAGTACCCTCAAACTTTTTAATTATTTTTTTTTTGGTCCGATCTACGCAGAATGAGCTCACGGTGTCTTGAGGTCTCGCAGTGCTGTGCTTGGTTTTGGATTTTCTACTTGCTAACCGCAACCGCGTGCCGGTGATAATGAAAGGGGAGGTACCTTTTAAACGTTTTAGCACTCAAACGCGGATTCTAAATCACGATAATCAATAGTTCCATCACACGGATATCAACATGCTTTTCAGGTTTCAGATTTATCTACATATGGGCATGGCATACAACGCACCCTCACGGGGTGGAGGGCACAATGCCAACTCATATAGAGTTCAAACCTCTAATCTTCAGTATAAGCAGTACTATCCAAAAGGCAAAACTTCATTTCGCAACCGAGGGTCTATATGCCATCTCAATATAAAGCTTCCAGTGAGGTAAGTAGTTTAATAAGTGTTTTATTTCAGGGAAAACGCTATAAAGATGAAATAATCATAAATAGGTCCTACCCTCGATTGGGGAATATCCTACCCCCGATTGGGGAATACAGACGTGACAGTGTTTATCTAGATATTCTATCCTTACTAAATTTCATCCAAATTCGTTTAGTCATTATGACGTGAATAGGAATTGTTAATGTTTCAGTATTAATTTATTAATATCGACAGTAAGCGATAGGCGCTGTAGGACATCACTATTAGAGAAGCGTCAAATAATGCATATTTAAAATACAAATTAAAGCTTTAAACTCACAGTTAATTATCACCGTATATTAATTATATGACGTCAATAACGTATATATTTCATGTAAAATCCATAATTTTGCTGTGAAACTTCCCTATAATATAATAAGAGGCAATAAATACATACGTGTGAAATGATAATTCAGGATTTTTTACTCCTCCTTTGGTTGGCCTTGATTTACAAAATACAGCACAACACGACATATTTTCACTGTATTAAAGTATATTTACTTAATACAATAATTTTCATTCATATTTTAACCGCTGACACGGACGGGGCGCATTTGTTATGGCCCAAACATCGGACACAACAGGCTACGAAGCACACGTACAGTGCGACGTTGCCAACCTTACAATAGCTTTCTCAGTGTAATTGAGAGAGAAAGAAGACAATGTGTTGAACGATGACCGGCGGAGCGGCAACGTCGTATGACTCCCTCCAGGCAATTTTACCTTCATGTCTTAACCACTGCGCTAAATCGTCCGTCTTCAAGTTATGGCTTCACACTAATTAAAGGTGTATTTTGCCAGTGTCCAGTGAGATATATAATCGTGTTTATTTAAATTAATTCGACTCCCCGATGAATTTGATGACAACGATGCAAATGAAATTAATGAAGTACCCCACCCTGGATAGTAAAGCGGTGGATACTTTACATACCAATTTCGACGGCCGTTTTGAGGGAAGTCGAAAAGGCACGTTTTATCACTTTGTTACAATTACCTTCACTCATGCACATATAAGAACACATAATGGTTAATATTCCACCAACATTTCACATTATTAGTCGAAATAACACAAGTTTTAGAAATTAAAACAAATTGACAACACCACTCTTCGACTTCTCGCCAAAACCCCCCACTCGAATCTTCTTCTTCTTTAAGTTATGGCTTCACACTAATTTTAAGTGTATTTTGCCAGTGTCCAGTGAAATATATAATCGTGTTTGTTTAAATTAATTCAAATTCCCGATGAACTTGATGCAACGATGATAATGAAATTAATGAAGTACCCCACCCTGGATAGTAAAGCAGTGGATACTTTACATACTAATTGCGACGGCCGTTTTGAGGGAAGTCAAAAAGGCCCGTTCAATCACTTTGTTACAATTACCTTCACTCATGCACATATAGGAACACATAATGGTTAATATTCCACCAACATTACACATTATTAGTCGAAATAACACAAGTTTTGGAAATTAAAACAAATTGACTCTTCGACTTCCCACCAAAACTCGAATCATCTCTTCAATCAATAGATTTTAATCCATGCCTGTGCTTTTAAATTTATACTCTATGGACCATAAACCTCGTCGAAGCTATGGCCTATCTTTTCTGAAAGTAGCTATCACTAGTGTCACTGTCACACAACGATAAGCAACTGGAGATTTTTGATGAAAAAATTGTAAATAGAGCACTGTAAACGACACTAACAATGGTTTTGGGATTTTCATCGTTATTTCTAATGCAATCTGTAAAATTCACGTACAATAGTTACAAAATTACATTGTTGACTCCTTGCACTTATTACAAACAAATACTATGTAAGATTACTAAGGACTTGTCATCAAATGAAATTGCCCCAAAGGAATCTGGTAGTATATATTTTGTAGATTATTTCTATCTGCTGGTATTAGGGCTGCCATCGTACAGTTTGGCAACGCCAGTCACCCCTTGGATATTAGGATAAAATGTTTTGTGTTATAATGTACTACATACATACATAGATGACACCTCAATTTATATTTTCGTAGCATGCATTAGAGTGCATACACTTACACTCTAGCTTACCATGTGCTTGTTGCATCATGCCGTTTTCAAGTGCTAATTTCATTTAAAAAATAAACCCTCATGTACACTGAGATATTGTGTAAACAACTTGTAAAATATAATATCTATGAAAACATAAACACACCCCGTGGACATTAAGTTGTACATCATATTTTGTTTGAAAAAGCCTCTTAACTTAACATGATAACTCTAACTAATATATAATAAAATAAAATGAAATAAAATCTCGTTTTTCCCCTGTGCCATCTAATCTCATGTAAGGCAATTCCATAGTCAAAGATTTAGTTTTTTTTTTTCACTGTTTTACTTTTGTCAGATTTTTCCAGACAGTAGTAGTTCCCAAACATATAAAAATACCAGATATTTCCCAACTAAGACATATTCAGGGAAACTCAAATAGATGGCAGCCCCAACTGGTACAACAATTTTACCATTGAATATACTTTGTATGTTTTAGGTTTGGATATATCTAAAGCAAACATTATATTATCACTTAATTTTCAATCTCCACAAGACGCTTTGCCATTTTATAGATTACCAATAAAGACTTTAGTTCATATAAGCAAAACAACAAAGAATGATGAACGTAACAACTTCTGTAAAAATAGACTGTATTATATTGCTTCTCATCTGAAGGTGGGTTTATTATACAGGTTAATTGAATTAAGAATTATTTAGTTATATTAATGCTTTATCACTATGACTCAAATGATTGTATATAATTTGCAGGTACCACCATCAACACTTAGTGAAAAACTGGCTAAAAGAACTTTTATTTATAGTTTATCATTTGACTGGATAGAAAGATCATTAAATGTGTTGTTGGGTAAGACTGATTTACATACTTTTATATCTTGTTATACTTCTTACTTGATTATATGCATCTAGAACTCACTGAGTTCTGTATTAAAAGTTTGAGGTATGTATCGATGATTTCAGATATGGGTGTGACTAGTGATCGAATACTAAGAGATTTATGGGTGCTTAAATATCATCATAACACCATACAGGAAAGACTTCAGAGAGTTAAAAGTATGGGTGTTGATAATTTATACCCATGGATGGTTAGATGTTCAGAAGATATATTAAACAGGTAAAAAGTATTATAGATTGAATATGGAATCCAAATTGTCAGAATTAGTGTTTAAATCAAAACCATGCATAAAGGAAGCTTCAAGTAAAAATTGATATTATTTATCTATCTATATCATCACGCCAGCTCCCTCACAGGGAGTACAGAGTTCCAACAGGTTCTTTCCTTACATACCTCTCTGGCTTCCTCCACTCTCATTGATATCATTATTGCATATAATTGCTGTTTTTCAATTTTGATAAATCATGAGTCCAGTAAATAGCAATCTAAGGCATAGGTACAGTTTCTATCCAATGGTACTTAGTGATTTATTTTATAGCATCTGAATCCCTTAAATACAAGAATTTTTCTAAAACAAAAAAAACCAGCTTACATACTGGAGTGGAAACTAATCATAATATTTATTTTAGGTGATAATTTGCATTTTAGGTCAATAAGTATATCACAAGAGACAAAGAACATTCTGGGTGGAAGCAAATCAACTAAGATTTATCTCGCAAATCGCTTGAACACCACTGTTGAAACTGTTGAAGAAATGTGCTTGAAAATACCAGCTCTTAGGACTATAAGAGTAACCAAAGTATGTTGATCTTGTTATTAATGTTATTGTACCTATGTAATTTAATTATTCTCATTTTTCCTAATGTTTTCAGGTTAAAAATTTTCTAGATTTTCTTATAAAAGAGGGTTTCAATGTAGAAGACATTGCAACAAAACCGAGAATTTTAGCTGCATCACAGAAAACAGTAAAACAGAGATTGGACAAATTACGTGAATTAGGGTTAAATGAAATAAATTTAAATGTGCTTTGCAGGTGTAGAAAAGATTTTAAGCGGTTTTGTGAAAATGAAGGTAAGGCTCTTTTTTCAAGCTGTAGTCACAATACTGAACACAACACTCTCATATAGATAACTTAATCTTACCTCACAATTACTTTGTTGTTTGACCCAAACATTTTTCAAGAGCATGGCAGAATCATTATGTTCTGAAGAACCATGAAGAAATGGGGATTGACACTGCCATTATATCATGCTATCTAGCATGATAACTGCCATGGCCATTGAAAACTGTCGGTTCCACGCATTATATTATAAATTAATCAGTTAATTTAAGTTTTTCCAAATATGCTTATTTGTGCTGTACCAGTATGTACTACCTAAAACTATTTCCCGAAAAACCCTCAAATAAATATCGAAAAACCTACATTAAAAAATCCTAAAAGGTGTATATCGCATAAAAAAATTGTAGTAATCAAATAATTATGTATGGAACATATTAAGTACGATCTTTAAGTTAAGTAAGCAACGTCAACTCAAAAATAACCATTTTACATACATTCCTGCCTTTTAATAAGCTATATTTCGTAATGATTTGGCTGTGGTAGCATCTCAGATGTATTTTACCCAGAATTTCAATGCCAGATTTGTCCCGCTAGACACACTGAATTCCTATTCACCCCTTAAAATCCTGTTCCCCTCTAACAAAGATCGGAAGGTCTGGATTCCACTTAAAACGACTATAATATGTTTGTTAGCCTTAGCATGGAACGCCGCCGACGCCCTCTGCGTTTTCTTTTGCATGTGGATCCCCATTGTTTTTTTGTGTGTGTGTGTGAATGATCTACACTGTTGGCCGCGGGGCCTTTACAGCTTCACCGGACAAGAGGGCGAGCGTGCAACCACTACGCTCGAGCCAGAAGGGCAAGGGAGCAACTAGCTCAAGTGCGCCTCAAGGAGGAACGGCCTCGGCTTGGGCAGTCGCTATCGGGGAGGGCGTATACTAGGTATCTCGCCGTGATGCTCTGCACCGGCCGGCGGGCAAGGGATTATTCGACCTCGCCGGCGAGGTCGGTGTCTGATTCTGTGTGCGATATCTGTATCCGAAAGAAGGGTCCCCATTGCTTCGGCCCGTATTAGAAAATGTAAATCAGTCGTGACGAACTGGCGTAGCTAAAGGTTAATAAATATTACTCGTTAGACAATAATGGGAAACCGACTAGGCGTCATTTATATTGGCGTATATTGCATTGATATATTGTCCATTATGCTTCTTCCCCACCTGCGTTAGTGTTAGTGTTAACGCATGAAACATTGGATACATCTGCCGAGTCTTTGTTAGCGTTTCAATTAACGCATTACGACGTAGGTGGAAAAGGAGCCTTTGGATGATTGTATCACTTTTGTGTTCATCACACGTGGGAGCCTTGGAATCGATTTTCCTTGAAATCGAGACAACAGATCATTATCGATTAACTGAGGAATCAATGTCGATTTAAAGGCCCGTCGGATAATTTTAAGTAGTTTTCAGCATATGATAATGAACCTGGAAGGTAACCCTAGGAACTACAACTAAACAAGATATCCCCATCATGTTTGGGCTTGTTGAATAAGTTCTATGGCCTACTGTTGCCAGGCTCTGATGGTAGAGACATAAGGTAGAATTTGCCACATATACAACGTAACTCCGTTGTATTTATTAAGACAAGTACCATATGACTAGATGGGGAGCAGGGTCTATTATTGCACTCGATAATTTCGATTTTTAAACTGGGACTTTTAAATTGAATTACCTGTGTATATGGCATACAGATATTCTAGCTCAAATTATGTTAAATACCTACTAAATTATCTAATTTTATTTTCAGCAAGTAAGGCGGAAAATTGATTCTTCAGAAGATCCCTGTTGGCATCTGAATATTATACCTAAATGAATTGATACTAAATTATAAATTAACCCATTTTATGACTAATAATAAACAATGTGTTTACAATAATTTTTATTTTTCATTTATAATACATATTAAATTATGGAATCCGCCAACCCATTAATGGTTTAATCCTATTTCTAGACTGCACAATTAAGCACGCAGTCAGTTATGAGTAAATTATTGCAGTTCAAAGATACACCTTAACTACACTAATTTACTCAAATGTAGTTCATAAGACTGAACTCGCTCAAGCTGTGCCTAGAAATCAAACAATAGCTTGAATGTAGAATCTATACCAATTCATTATTTTAAAACCATCTAAAATGATCCAACAATTAGACCTATGAGGTATCACAGGCAGGTTTTTACTCAAACTGAAATTTAATTTATAATCCTACGAATGCATTTTCCAATTGTCTTAAAAAAACTAGTATTGACAATTTATGACATGAGAAATTAACTAAACCAGCTCCATCAAAATGAAGATTATGGCAGTCACTTCCTAAGTTCATGGTAGAACTTCAGCTTTGTCATGTCTTAAAGATTCACAATAAATTTATGTAATGCTATAGACTTAATAAAACTGTTATTCTAAGTCAATACACTGCATTCATAATCAAGTTATTCTAGCATTTTGAGAACTAGATTTAATAGTAGTGTGTATACCTACTTAGTTAAATTTACATAATATGACCTATAATAAAATTATATAGCATGTGAGGTTTGAGTAAAAATCGATTAGGTGGACTGTACAATTGAACTACTGGTGTGCACACTGCACACCAGGGCCTGTGTGCATGTGCTCGTCATCATCACTGGCATAGGCCTCCTCTCTACCCCGGCCACGTTCACTGGCTGTGTACTCCATCAGATTTACTTCTTCTACATCTTCTCCTGTGGGCATCACAAATGCAGGGCGTGGTGGAAGAACACCTTCTATTTGTTTTAGTTGCTCTTCATTGGCAAAGTTATTTTCAGGGAATACAACATCAAACTTAATATAAAGATTTCCTTTCTCGAATGGGTTCTTATACAGTGGCATGCCTTCTCCCTGTATACCCTTGAGATCTCCCGGCTTTATCACTTCACCTGGTGAGTGTCTAACAAGTAAATCTCTGCCATCTAAATGCTTGATAATGAACTCGAAACCACACAATGCTTCAGTAAGAGTGATCTCATGTTTGATCACTAGGTCATCTCCAGTTCTTTGAAACAGTTCATGTGGCTTCTGCTGCAGAACAATGATAACATCTCCAGGCTGGGTGTCAGGCTGCTGGTCACCTTCTCCTCTAAAAAAAATCTTTTGGTTCTCCCGCATACCTTTTTCAACATGCACTTCTAAAATTTTTGTTTCATTCAAGACTTTCTTGCCTTTACATTTTGGGCACTTATCTTTTTCGTTGATAGTTTCACCCTGACCATGACAAGTAGGACAACGTGACTGGAACTGACGAGTCATATGAGGGGCAATCTGCTGATAAGACACTTTAACACCTTGTCCATGGCAGTCCTTACAAGTCACAACAGCCCCAGGTTTTCCACCCAATCCTTTACAGGGGCCACAAATCACGTTTTTGCTCAGCTGTAGTTTGGTTGTTTTACCCATGTACATGTCTTCTAAAGAGACTTTCAGCGGGTGCATTGTATCTTCACCACGCGCCGGTCCTCGGGCTCTGCTGCCGCCGCCCATGCCGAATATGTCGCCAAAGAAATGGCCAAACAAATCATCAGGGGGGAATCCTCCACCTTGGCCACCCTCCTGTAATCCCTTCAGTCCGTATTTGTCATAGATTTGCCTCTTCTTTGAATCGGACAAAACTTCATAAGCGTAACTAATTTCTTTGAATTTGTCACCGGCTGCGGGGTTTTTATCAGGATGGAATTCTTTTGCCAACTTATGATAGCTCTGAAATCATAGAATTTGCATGTAGTACGCCAAAAAGTTACGATGAAATAGACAATGAACAGAAATCATGCAACGAGTGACATTCCATGTGCAATTTTATTACAGCGTGGACTTGTCTAATTGAACTTACCCTTCTTATTTCGGATTCACTGGCACTTCTAGAAACCCCTAAAACTTCGTATAATTTATTATCAGCCATTTTCCCCAAGATATAAAGGAAAGAAGGAATGAGGAGCTACGCTGTGATTAGTGTGCACTAGAAAAGGTTTTTTTTTCTTTATAGCACAAAGGTCGCCGCTGTTCAGCCTAATAATGCAAAATAGTCTATGGTTTGTTTCCTAATCGACTATTTAGAAATTTGATAATCTCTGTGTTACTTATGTAAAAATCACAGGTGAAAAATATATTATTTATAAGGTGCATGGTACAAGTAGCACTCAAGTAATTGGATTTTTGGTTCAAGCCATCTTCATTTTAGCCCTCTTACTTGGGATAATCCACTTGCGCTATTTGACAGGCGCTGCTAGTAGGTAGTTTGTTTGAGGTATGTTACGGATGTTCAACTTCACACTAATTATAAGTGTATTTTGCCAGTGTCCAGTAAGATATATAATCATGTTTGTTTAAATTAATTCGACTCCCCGATGAATTTGATGACAACGATGATAATGTAATTAATGAAGTACCCCACCCTGGATAGTAAAACGGTGGATACTTTACATACCAATTGCAACGGCCGTTTTGAGGGAAGTCGAAAAGGCACGTTTTATCACTTTATCTATTCTATAATCTATCTATCTATATACATACCTCTCTGGCTTCCTCGACTCTCATAGTTCGTCTCATACACGCTCGCCGGTTACGGAGACTCTTGACTTTTCCATCAGATAAGACTCGGTTTATTTGGTCGTGGTAAGATAGTCTAGGTCTTCCCCGGTACCTGCATCCTTCCACTTTCCCATTGTATATCTGTTTTGTCATTCTTTCCTCTGGCATTCTTTCTATATGCCCGAACCAACGGAGCATGCCCTTTCTCATCTTTACACCGATACTATCTTTCATACCTACTCGCTGTCTTACTACGCTGTTGCTAATGCGGTCGGTCAGCTTCACTCCGCACATCTTCCGCAGAGCTCGCATTTCTACCGCATTTATCCTACTTTCATTCTCCTTCTTACATACCGTACCGTACCGTTCTTACGTAGATAGAGCATCTACCATATAACAGCTTTGGGACAAGAACTCCGTCATGTATGGCCAGCTGCGCCTTATGGCTTAAGTGCTGGCTCCCAAGTAGCTTTCCCATCGCTCCATTCACTCTGTTCCCTGCACTCACTCTTCTGTCTATGTCAGCGGTGTATTTCCCATCCTTACTGAAGGCGCATCCAAGATATACAAACTCATTCACTTGCTCCAGCACATCGTTACCAACCACAATCCTTACATTCGTTCTGGTTTCTTCCCTTTTAAAAACCATAATCTTAGTTTTCTTCACATTCAAGTGTAAGCCATTCATCATGCAGTCGTCTTTCATAACTGTGACTAGTGTTTGCAGATCAGTGACTGTTGGCGCTATTAAAACCGCGTCATCTGCATAAAGTAGATGGTTTACCACTAAGTTACCCATTTGTACACCTTCATTCATCGCTTTCAGTCTTTGAAGACTTTTATCCAGATATATTATAAACAGTCTAGCAGACAACACGCAACCCTGCTTGACGCCGATTTTAACATCAAACCAGGGTGACCTGTTACCACCCACCCGTACGCATGCCTTGCAGTCCACATACCATACTCTGGCAAAATGTCCCAAAGTCTCTTTCGCACAACTCTGTCAAATGCCTTCTCCAGATCTACAAAACCTCAGAAAACCTTCCGCCCCACTGCCAGATGCTTCTCTACGATGTTGCGGAGGGAGAAGATTCCGAACATCCTCTTCCAGACCTGAAACCCCCTTGTGCCTCGCACAACATTCCATCGGACTTCTATAATATTCTATATATAATGGTTAATATTAATATTCCACCAACATTACACATAATAATTTGAAATAACACAAGTTTTGGAAATTAAGACAAATTGACAACATCACTCTTCGACTTCCCGCCAAAACTCTCAATAGTTTGTATAATGAAAGCTAAGAGTGGAAAATGGCAGCATTTTTTTTTTATGGCATCACGACGACGCGTATTTTGCCAATGTCAAGTATTATGGATATAACTATTCATTTCTAAATTAATTCAACTCCCGATGTACTTGATGACACAGATGAATATGAAATTGATGAAGTACCTCATCTTGGATAGTAAAGCGATGGATACTTTACATACCAATTGCGACGGCCGTTTTGAGGGAAATCGAAAAGGCACGTTTTATCACTTTATCTATTCTATAATATTTTATATATAATGGTTAATATTAATATTCCACCAATATTACACATAATAATTTGAAATAACACAAGTTTTGGAAATTAAAACAAATTGACGACGTCACTCTTCGATTTCCCGCCAATAAACCGGCAAATTTAATTAAATAAGGTCGTGTAACACCGCATAAACTGGGAATAAACAGATTTGATAATTGAATACTTTTTTGACCAAAGTAGTAGAGCATAAAGTAATAAATTGTGTAAATAAGGTATATGATTTTAAGGACCAGATATACACACAGGAAAATGGCGGAACGAGGGAGGAGAAGGAGTAGGAAGGGAGTTACATAGAAATTATATCATTCTACCATAGTACATTCTTTTGTGTCAATAAGTTGTCTCTTCACGAGTAAAGTCTTTAACGATGAATGACCCGGACACGAAACCTTGCATATTCGTTTGTTCCAGATATCTAAACATGATTTTGATCATGACCATGAACTGTGTATTCTTACAAGAAGACTGACACGAAATGTACTAACAAAGCTTTGTTACATACGTAGCTCTCACACAAGTAAAAAAACTACTCATGGGTGCGCAATACTGACCCACACTGTGGAGGAAAGGAAGGCAAAACGGACCACTTAAGCGAAAACAATCGTAGAAAAAGACTATAAGCGTTATTTAATTTTTATAAGATGTAATCATAAAATAATTTTTTTTATTCTATGAAACCTTACTTCTGCCTTCATAGCGAGGCACAACGGACCACATGTAAAGGCAAAACGGACTAAAATAAAAATCAGTCTGAATATAATTCACATTATTAGCATTATCGTCGTCATCTATATCAGCGCAATGGCAACTACGATAAATGCAAAGCCAAGGAGAACACTTACGGCACTAACAACATTGTATCTACCAGTCGTTTATTTTTGTCTGTTTTTACAGACAAAAATAAACGACTGGTAGATACAGACAGTAGAAGACAGTTTAGAGCAGTGCCTCAACTTAAAGTCTTTAACGATGTACGAAAATGTAATTTTTCTTAGTTCAAGAGTCATTGTTATTTGGCGATTTTGGTTCAACACCATAGTCAAATGTTCTACGAAGTCCAGTCCATTTTGCCTGGGTTCGTTTTGCTTTTTTCGTACAAACAACAACGTTCGGTTTTTTTTTGTTGTAACCAGCAGCCCTAGCATCTTTGCAGTTATGTATTAGATCAACCATAAAACAATTTGCATATATGCGTGGCAGGAACAAATTTTATAAAACTAATGCAAAGGGAAGCTCGATTGCATATCGTTAATTTTATATCAATGAAAACCTAAAAGCAAACTCTCTTTTCTAAAAAAGTGCACACCTATAGAGTAGTGTTGGGGCTTAGAATAACAATAATCTAGAAGCCGCGGGCGTGCATCGAGTTGAAACATCAATAAGTACCTGCAAAGCAAGTAGTCACACGTTAACGCGAGTGGTCACTCGGCGACCGTCGCGCGAAATAACGTGCTCTACGCGTGTCAAATTAAATTATGGCGTCTTGCGGCGTTCCCACCTGTAACAATTCTGTCAAGCTCAAAAAGAAACAGGATGGGATTACATAACATGTGTAAGTAGCGTAATCGGTCATCGCATTATTTGAATATTGAATTAAATGTTCCGTTCATAATTGTCACCGAAAATGATGCGTCCATTTTGTCTGTATTGCCAATACCACAGTGTAATTTTTCCCTACTTTTATTTACCATGGATCTTAGTTGTTATAGTACTAAATATTATTAATTTAGGTACTTATTACATAATAATTTTACTATTAAGTTACGATGACGAACGTACTTTTCCCACTTTTAATTATTTAGAGCTGTATGGAATGGCGCTTTTATATGTATGGCGCAGTATGATAGTTAAAGCCGGGATATAATTTTATTCCTAGTACTATAATGATTTACCGAATGAATCATAGGCCTATATTTTGCCGACGATGTTAGATATTAAAAACATATTTCGCCACGTGGCGGTGGCAGAGGCGTACCGCGTACACCCACATTTCAGGCAATATTAAAAAAAAATGGTTCGACAAAAGGGATATTAAAATGGATATTACACTTTTTTGATCCTAAGAATCGATCCCAGAACCTGAGTAGTCTCCACCAGACCAATGAGGCAGGGAACGACACAAATAAAATAAATAACTTATAAAAAAATAAACAT
This sequence comes from Phalera bucephala, assembly GCA_905147815.2. NCBI lineage: Eukaryota > Metazoa > Arthropoda > Insecta > Lepidoptera > Notodontidae > Phalera > Phalera bucephala. The sequence continues at coordinate 19,092,690 of LR990622.1, forward strand.
TATTAACTTACTGGTAACGGAATCCTGTTCTATTTCTTTCGTTTATATGTATAAAGGTGCATGTTACAGCTAGAAATAAACAATAATGATTTAACCTCTCTTATATGATTGTAATCTCTTACTGAACATTTACCCCATAAAGTCGTAATTCATTTTTAACAAGCAACATTATGCGGGTGGGAAGTGCGGTGAGTGCGGGACGTTTGTTGTGGACTCGGAGGCATACTGAACCCAATGCAAAAAGAATCATCAAAATCGGTTCATAAGCAAACAAGTTATAAAAAACACAGACGAATAATGAACCTCCCCTGTTTTTGAAGTCGGTTAACATTCTGCTTAGTTCTGTAGTAGGAGACAATGTAATATCCACGATATCTCAATTCACACATTCCTATTGTTTGTCGTTAAGGAGTTCCCTGGTGTATCTTCCAGGTCCAAGGTCCAATACCAATTAAATTAAAATGGGACCACCTTAGAGCTAGACTAAACCCAAATCAAAAAGAATTATCAAAATCGGTTCACAATTGACGGAAATATCATTGAACAAAATAAAAAAGAAAAAAAATAAAGAGCATACACATAGACGAACCTATGTTCGTCTGTATGTATGTTCTTTATTTTTTCATTTTTTTTTTCCTTATTTTTTTTTTTAAAAGGAGGAGGTTCTATATCCTTCTCCTTTTTGAAGTCGGTTAATAACATCACAGTCTCATATCTCGGTCATAAGGCGTGTGTGTGTTAGTGGTCTACGATGGAGTGTGGTTGTGTGATTATACAAAATAAATAATTTTAGTTTCAGTTTGAGTTTACTGATATTTTTAACCGATTTCTAAAAAGGAGGAGGTTCTCAATTCGACTATATGTTTTTTGTATGTATGTTTGGACTTGGAAGATACACCAGGAAACTCCTTAACGACAAACAATACGAGTGCGTAGATTGAGATATTATTGGTATTACGTCAACCCTATAGATAGGTTACCTAGAACCATTAGAACTAACCAGAATATTAACGGACTACAAAAAAGGAGGAGGTCGACAATTCGTATGTGTTTTTTTTGATAACGTCTTTATTTATGAACTGATTTTGAATATTCTTTTTGCGTTGGGTTTAGTATAGTTTCGAGGTGGTCCCATTTTAATGAAATCGGTATTGAACTTTTGACTTTGAAGATACATCAGGGGACTCCTTAATGGCGAACAGCACGAATGAATAGATTCCGTTATTATAATAATTATATCCTAGTACCTTGCTGTACAACTCAGCAAAATAATATAATATTGGTATATAAATATTAGTAAATAATTCACTTGGGGTATTTTTTAGATTTTTATTTAAATATTTTAAGTGATATTTAAATAAAAATCTAAAAAAAACCCGCCTTCTGAAAGCAAAAATAAATATTTGAAGTCGATGCCAAATAACCGACTGTACTAGCTATATAGTACTTATTTTTTGCCTTTTGCAGTCGGTTTTATTTTATAAAAAAATATTTTCTTATATTCTTCGCTTAGGTATTTGCTAGGAACAATATAAATACATTTTTTTCTGATCAACGCCTCATGAGTCTGACGACACGACTTTTGTAATTGTATTTGCCTGTTGGTAGAAAGATAATTCTGTAATGCGGCTTCAAATTTAGTAAATCACTTATCAACGATATCGTACCCTTGTAAGTCATGATAGAGCTAAATACTGCTTAAAAGTAAACCTGTGCAAATTGTTAGAATGTTGGTCCGCTTAATAGAAAATTGATGCGCAATGAACACTTACCTACTTGCAAAGATAGAACGCAAGGTCTACAACATTCACAAACTTTGGTACTTGAGTATTTTTATTAATTGAAAGGTAAAGATGTGACTGGGGTCCATCTACCCAAGGTCACTGAAGCCTTTGTTGTTACATTTTAAACCTTGATACTTTTCATTAAAGCTGAACTTCAATCAAAGTAATTCAAATCATCAATCTTCATCATCAATCAAGTGACGGACGGCTTGGTGGTGGTTAAGAGCTTGAGTCAGTCCATCCACTTGATCGAATTGTCGCGGTTCGATTCCTGCACGGGACAAATCTTTGTGTGACCCACAAATATTTGTATCGGTCTGGGTATTTGTGTATGTGAATTTCACGTTTGTTAACGCACCCACGACACAGAACTAATTCCTAGGCCCGTATTACGGAACGTAAATCAGTGGTGAATCTAGTTTTAATACATGATTTTTGTACTAAAATGTTAGTTTTAAAACTAGATTCATAACCGATTATCGTTTTGTATTAAGGGACCTAGTATGGCGCTTTGTTTTTTTTAAAGAATAAAGTCGAATATAATATATACCCAAGCTATGTAGTACATTACAGCTGATTTGTATTCTTGAGGAGTTTATGGAATACGTAATAGACGGAGCACATAATTTAGTTTTGGCTCATATTTTAGCTAATTTTATTACATATGTATTAAATCAGAATGGTATTATTCGAAGTGAAGAATACCACCCCGGCCTTTAGGCAGGTAAGTAGATAATATTGTTGGCAACCTCTCTTGTCCCGGTGTCGGAGCAACCATACACAAATAATAACACAGTTTAGTATTTTTCACATAGGATGGGTACTGGCAGTTCCAATTGCCAAACAAAATTAATATTTATTTCAATGCTGTTAAGGCATAAAACCATAAGTATAGAAACGGGTCATGCCTCTTATTGCCATTGAATAAATTATAACTTCGTTTGGCAATTAGAATTGTCAGTACCCATCCTATGTGAAAAATACTATAAATGCTTATTTTGTTGTTTTTGTATCGCAACTATACATTTGTTCATCTGGAATTAGCGCAAACACGTTCTCATCCTCAAATTCCTTTCTGTTTTTGTCAAATAGACGAAATCAATTGTTAATGCTATCTATATATTTGCTTTTATATGATAAGTACTTATACATAGCATAAGATAGGTACGTATCTTATGCTCGACGTAATAATACATACTGAATATTTATTATAATATCCGAGAAAGCTATACGTCTCATGGGTTGAACTATACAGAGTCGGGGCGAGGAAGTACCGCCGTCTTCCTCATGTAGGTATTTACTTAGAACCTTAGTTCTCAAAGTGGTCCAGGTGGATCTCCAGGAGTCCACGGGAGACTCGATGGGAGTCTACGTTGGCGTGACAAAAAGGTGGGGGTTCACAATTCGTAAGCGCCCCGCTTACGAATTGTGAACCTCCACGAAACGGAATAAATTTATTTGCTTTCGATAGTGAAGAACTAAAATGTTAAATGACTTAACCAATCAATGTAGGCAGATGACATTTTAAGAAGCTCAGCGATTGTTACTTGTAAAAACTTGCATATCCCATATTCAGTAAAACGGTTCGAGACTTGCAAAGCGCCGCCGCCGTCCGCAACGCTTGTAGTTAGATCTAATCTTTACATTTTGTTGTCGAGTTTTGGGAATAGGGTAGAAATGTCGCTGCAGGGGGTCCAACGGAACCAGCTAAATTTTGAAAGTGGTCTATGAGAAAAAAAAGGTGTGGGAACCTCTGACTTAGAACATCGTAATCGACGTTTTTGAACAAGCGCATGTCATACACGCAACTCACACACACCACAAACTTAAGCTATGTTTTCTTATTTACTTACTTCGAAAGTGATATGAAAGTGTTTGTTTATGAGTTAATCAAACAAGTTGTATGCACACTTGCATAACTGTGTTATGTAATTTTGGAAACTAATTCTGAACGATTCATCTATAATTAGAGCATAGTATGAACGCACACCTATTATTGCATGAAAAGAATTTCACGTCCTAAATTAGTAAGTTCTGTATATTATGTCGAGTCCATATCGCATAATAAAAATTCAACTCACGGAACATAATTATCGGCCAATACAGTCAGTGACATAAGTCGCTTAACATTCTCAATTATTTTTTTTCAATTGTTGGTGGATGTTAAAATCAAACATAAGCAACATATAACTTAGGTTAAAAAATAATGGATTTGATAAAAAACACAAGCATGCAACCAATTTGAATAACTGAGAATATTCAGAAACTTATGTCGCTGACCGTAGGTACCTATGCCCCGCTCTTACGTAATAACGTTAGGTCACCGACATAACCTAGAACAGATCGTTGCATTAGGCGTGCAAATATGTAGATTCTTATTTCGTAGTTACATTATAGTTCTTGGGGTTACTAAAAGGCGAGAATAGTGATAATGTAGCATCAATATATCATAAAAAGATACACAGTCCAGTTAAAAAGTTATACTCAAACACGTCCCCAAATCCATGTGAGTAGTTATGATAGGAATATAAATTAAGACATATTGGACCTTACTCGTATTATTTTAAGTTGTATTTGCAAAAAAGCGGAAGCCTCTTAATTTTTTAGTACCGTCCACTTTTGCCTGCCTTTTAGTGGTGCCATTTATCGTGCGGCGAGCGTGTATCTACCTATATTTGATCGATGTAAACTCAAACTCAAATAATTTATTTTGTATAAGCCCTGAGGGGGCGCTTATAAATAGTCAATTTACATATTTTTTTAATCAAATTTAACTACTCATCTACCACCGGATCGGAACGCGGCCTTCACTGAGAAGAGCCGGCGAAGAAACTCAGCGGGCTTGTCTTTTTTATTTACTTTTCTTTCTCTTTTTTCTTTTCTTTTTTTTGAATCATATTGTGAGCATACAATGTTTAGGTTACAATTAAATAGTTTACGATCTAGCTCCAGTGTGATGCCTTACGATCGATATATGAATCTAATGATGTTATCTGTAAAGAGTGTTTAAAGGATTCCAGATTGTGGGGACTACAAATAGCACCCGTTCACGAGTATGACTGCTGGAACAGCCTCGACAATATCGGAGGGAAGGGACAGCCGCCGCAAGCAAAGGCATTATAGTGAGAGTAGCGATCGGCAGTGCGGTTCCTTTCGTGACGGTGATTATCGCTAAATAAGATTAAAATCATAAGATCTAACTAAAATTATTATTTCTATATAAATTTGAATAGTGCGCTGTAAAGTTCGGAGTACCTCTTGCCTATGTATGGTATGATGGATCTTGTATGGCTCTACCATAAGTTATTCTTGTAAAGTAGTCACGTTTTTTACGTTTTGAAATCTGCAGCAATCAGCCAATTAGGCTCACTTCGAGATCTGTACCTACGTATATTTTTCCATACTTACAGTATTATGAACGTGCTCAATATTATGTATGTAATTTATAACTCATTATAGAGAGATTTTTCTCACACATACAAAGAACAAGAATCTAAGTAACAAACATTTTGAAACCAGCTTCGTAAACCCTTAAACTAACGCGAATAATAGGCATTAGAAGTTATGCACGTAATATAATCCTATGTATATATAGCAGTTATATTTTATACAGGATGCGAGAAATTAAAAGGCATAAGTAACCCACCTATTAATGCAATATCATTAGTTTATTTCATAATAAATATTAAATTTAATAATATTGACTTGTTATATATGTGTTTATTTACCTCTATGAATAAAATATCTTTGCAAATTTTGTGGCACTATTTTTTTAAACCTTGAATAACAAGCATAGTTTCCATCAGATTTCCGGGGCTATACAAAACAGATGAAAACCTGTTCTATGCAACGTTTTCTATTTTGATCTATATTAAAACTTATCGCGCGAATAAAACTATTTTTATTTGAGAACGACCCATAAATATGTTAGAAAATCTGTGGCTCATACATATATTGTTACATTCAAACAGTCGGTAGTAAAAGGTGGCTTGCAGCTATTGCAAGGGGCAGGGGCCACTAGTAATCTCACGGCTGGTCATGTGCCGCGCCAAACTGCGGCGACGTTACGCAACTCACGGCGGCGCTCCGCGTTCATCTTCTCCTGGCCTTTCGATAATAACCTCGCAGGTAATTATCTAAACCGAGGATATCGCTCCGCTGGTGATTCTTCGAGAATATTGCAAGACTACATTTGTACATTACGTTTAGCCTCCACCAGTCATTCAGACGAGATAGCTCGCAATTTAGCTTCAAGGCTTATTTTGGCCGCATATGGGTTTACGATCTCCATTGTTGATTGTTGTAGGCCGACCGATGTGACTTATTGTGTTTAATAGTAACTGTAGTGCTGTCCTAGTAAGTTAAGAATAGATAGCATACAAAATAGGGAAATTACTAATGACAAGTCAAAAAAAACCATTTTCGACTAGTTTATAAACAAACTACCTAACTATCTATATTTATCAGTCTTTTATGATAATTTGACCGGTCAATCCGTGGTTTGCATGGGTTATAATTATGTGTATTGTAAAATAAAGTTTACGCAAACTATGACAAGATAACTTCTATTGTAGGTACCTAACTAGTCGTAAGCAATTTACATTTAAATGTTCTTTTATGAGGGGTCTAAAGAATCAATGGAATTATGGGAAAATAACGGTAATAAGTATTTAAAATTTAAATAACAAAATACTTTCACTCAACTTTGTATGTAGTTATACAATTCGTGTTAATAATGTTTGAATACTCAACCATAAGTATGAAAAATTCGTATGTTCGTGGTCTTGAACTTCACGCGCGATGTGCCCTGCAATCACTATGCAGAGTGATACACTCTATCAACGTAATAAGCACAAAGCCTGTTAATAAAAACCGTTAATCTTACTTTAGTTTTATCAGGATTTCTCTGTACCACGTAGTTGCATCAAAATACACGACCTCGCTTCAGAAGTTGCATTTTAATATTGCACAAATGCAATGACTATTGCATATGAATAAATCACGTGTTTATGTTAAAATGGTGTACCAAATTACAAAATATAAAATACTTACATATTAATTGGTACCTACCTATGTACATATACATATGTATACGTGTATACTAATGTACCTGAGTAAAAATCTACAAAGAATAAGTAAAATTACCGTAAAAATGTGTAAAATTACTCGCAGGTACTTGATAAGTAGGTAGATAGGCAGGTACCTATGTTTTTTCTCATGCATGTATCAACTAAAGGTCATCAATCTGACGCAGCAATTAAACAGTAATTTCAAAAAGTCGTTTCTTTTGGATAGACTGACAATGAAGGTTATGTAATAGCGCATTTAATATTATGTACATTTTATAGACAACAGAACAAAATGAGGAAGTGAAATATACATAACACTTTAAATATATACGTAATATTTTTAAATACATCACTCATTAGCATTCTATTATAAATTCGGCTCTCTCATTTTTACCTATTCTTCGTCTGTATGATATACCTTGTATTTTCCCTTGTATTTTTAAATCTCATAAGATTCTTTGGAAATATAATTTTTGCTAAATATATTAGTGTTTTAAGGTTTTGTATCTCAATCCGTGAAAAATTCTTATAGGATCACTTAGTTGCTGTCTGCCTGTGCGATAATTTATTACCCCTTGTCCCATATTCGTTAGCGTTTTCATATTTGAGCGTCTGCGTGCTTCGGAAGGCACGTTGGTCCCGGGTATCACTTAATGTGGCATTCGTTTAGCCAAGTTGGAAGCCTTATAGGCGGCCTTATAGTATGACCTAATCTCTCTCACTTCGATTAGTGAGAGAAGGCCTTTCACTAGAAGTGCGACAGTATTGGCTGATATCATGCCTGATATTGTAATGGCACTTGTACGGAACCCTTACAGCGCGAGTTCTACTTGCACTTATTCGGTTTTTACAAGCTTTTATTCAACTTGCACTGTTCGTATGTCTACCATGTTTACCTGTCTGTCTTTCGGGTTCAAATTTTGTGATATATATTTTTCAAGCACTTGCGGGTAACCGATTGAGTTGAAATTTGGCATACGTATGTAAGTTCGATTACAATGCAATATGGTGCCATGGAACTGGTCTGGTAACGGAGTTAGAATGGAAATTACAATTACTCAACATATCTCCCTTGTGTTTAAGTTTATTCTTTTCTTTTTTGTGTCAAACATTAGTGGGATCAAACGGAAACAAAGATCGAACCCGCAACTACTCGATCAAATGGGTGGAGCGGTGTAAGCTCTTAACTACAGGAGTAAACCGTCTGTCGTATTGAATTGGTATTCACAAGTACCTAGTATACAACCAAATTGTGTTCAGGATCTGATGATAAAGCTGAAATATGGCAAATGGTACCACCCAACTACTCAAAATAACGGCGCCGTACTTGAGCTCATTGGATTTGTCCTGACGAGTACTCTACGTCGACTTGGACGTGTCCATAGTCTGATGATAGAGCGAGACGGAGGTCATAGGATCTTCTCCACTGGAAAAGATATCTCCGTTGTGTTATTTGCTGTAAAAACATGATATTGAAAAGATCTTCTTAAATTGTTTTTTTTATTACGTACTAGTCATCGTCCGTATAAACCTGTGTATGAAAAACCAGATGTCTGTTAATACACAGTCACGTGCTAAATACAATATAAGTCTAGCTGTATTTTCTGTTTTACGCCATCGATAGTGAGCGTTGGTCGAAATCAGTTTAGTGGCTTTAACGTGACTTCCGTGATTCCCGGTGTTTGAAATCCGTTAGGTCAGGGTATTATTGAGTGGTAAGGTCCGACATGATACATCCGGCGGCAGAACTGAATTATTTATGTCCTGAGGGACCTAATGCTACCTACTACGGAAAATGTCTGTCAAGAAACCTGTTCTATGATACATGTCAGTTTTGTTTATTACACATCACAAGCCTAATCTAACGTAACCTCCAATTTTTCGGCAGTTTTCAAACTCGCAGGATTGAATATAAACTAACAGTGCTTACAGTCGTGCTTACACTGAAGTGGCAGTGGGTAGGTCACATATTTCGCAGAACCGAGGGCCGTTGGGGAGACTGCTTCTTGAGTGGAGATCGCGTGTTGGCAAACGTAAGGCGGTCTGTAGCTAGTCGGGGCGACGATATTCGTACGGCAGCGGGCAGGGATTGGAGAAGGCGAGCTGAAGATCGAGCTTAGTGGCATACCATGGGAGAACCTACGTCCAGCAGTAGACTGACACGGGTTGATGATGAATGAATGATGTGCTTACAGTTATTCGGTTAAATATCTAATTGTATTTTGACATTATAGAGAAGACAGAAACAACTATTCCCGGAGAGGCAGGCACGTGATAGAATCGCCAACGATGACCTAGCTAGACATTTAGATAATTGTCCCACTTGAGGTGCAGAAATGTATTGTATTTTAGCACATGAACTGTAATGAATGAAACCGCATTACGTTACAGATAAACCTTGGGAATGCAATTTTGGAAATATATTCTATTTCATAGTCCCTAAACTGTGCAGCACTATGCATTTAAAAATGCAACAAAATTGTACACTAAAAGACTAATAATTGAATAAGCTGTACCTAGTAATAAAAATTTTAGATGCAAAGCGGAGCTTCTTTTTCCTCCTGAAAAGTTATTTGCGCTTATTCGAGGCAATCCTCACCTATTTGCATGAGGTTCCGCCTACATTCAAAATTTGCCTGCCCATAGGCATACAGAGTTACTTTCTATTCTATTCTATATCATCACGCCAGATCCCTTGCGGGGCCTGAGAGTACAGAGTTCCAACAGGTTCTTTCCTTACATATCTCTGTGGCTTCCTCCATTCTCATAGTTACCTCCATGCAAAATAAAAATATATGATAAAGATTTATTAAATAATAAGAATCTTATTGATCACTTCAAATTATACTATGAATTGTAGTAAAAAATACTCAAAAATCTGTATTTAAGAATGTTTGTCATATAAAAAAAATAATAGTTTCCACTTCAATAATTATTTATATTCTAGTGGTATTTTCAGTTTACATTTTGACGATGAGAGAAAAAGTTGACATAGGCTTCTTTTGTTACACCTGTAGATGTAACATCAATAAGGATAATACAGGGGCCTCCGATACTAAAAGAAATAGAAAAATATTTATAGGAACCATTTCGGTTTTAGAAATAAGAAAAACTGTATTCATGGATTTAAAAAACAACCATACACTCTTACACGATACGGAAATCGAACTGAGCATGTTATGTATGTTTGTATGAGCAACTGAGCACATTTACTAAGGAACCTACATAAAATAATTCTAAAGGTACGTTCATTTTCTTTAAGGAATTTGAAGAACTTTGTTTTTTTTTTTAATTTTTATATCTGGGTTTCTCATATTTATGTGTTAGTTAACTACCTATGTGCGTAGGTGCACAATCAGGAATTATCGTAATCGTAGTTGGTTTTTTACGTCTTTATATGCAGGTTTTCTTATAATCCAAAGAAAATGAAAGTGTCGTGAGCTGTAGTAAGTCCCTTGAGTAAATAAACTGAATGTTGTTAAAGTTATGCAGGGCAGTTTTGTAGTAGAAACTGATAATTCTAAAGTAGGTATCAAATTTATAGTTAAACAGTAATTTTGAAGTAAATTTATTATAGGTACATACCCAAGCTATAAAATCCATGATTTAACGAATTCGATTGTCATCACTAATATTCTATCCATGAAAAAACAGTAACTTACTAGTGCTTTAAACTTCATTATTTAAGATCACGCTATAAACTGCCTTAAAAAACTTTTTAGCGGCTAGGCTAGGCACCTACTCAGCAATATATTGTTAAAATCAGGTCACAAGTCTTACTCACAGACCATTAAATTTGCTTCGTAATTGTGTACAAGTGTTTGTTATGTAAACTCACTCTCGTATCCGGCTACGACCTCCAGAAGGTCTTTGGATTCTGTATGGTGAAGAGGTGCGGCGACGCGGGCGGGTCTTCTCTGGTATTGGAAGTGAAAGTGAATGAATGTCGGAGGCTTAATTAGAGAGGAGTCGTGCGGCTGCGTCAGTCCCTCCGACACCGCCGCGCCATACGCCTGTGCCCGCGCACAACACCACGCCACCGACACCGCACCGCTCGCCCGCACGCAAGCGCATCCCCCGCCGCAGATACTAACTACTCTACTCAGAGGTACGCGCAGAATTTCATCAAGCCACACTGTAGATACTGTGATTTCATTCAATTAATTTACCCATGTGTGTGTTTGTCTTGCCGTCATAAACCTGTTAAAATATTTTGTAAATCAAGAAACACCATCTCCAACCAAATCCATATATTCAGTGAAATTGAGTTTTCCCGCGCAACAAAATTGTACCTAAGTATTTATAGGAAATTAATTAAATCCTTTTACAGAGAGCTTTTTTAGAGCTTAATGTGAAATGTGATTTGTAATTAAAAAATCAAACGTGCATAATTGATTATATTATTATAATCAATTATGCACGTTATATTATTGTGCAATTTTATTGGTAAATAAACATAATTATTGAAGGCACTGTTAATATTTGTCTTGCACCTTACACGCAAACGTTACGTCGTCGCATCGCATTACCTCGCTACGTCGTGACATGAAGCGCACGCGCAGCTTTCGGTTACCATAAAATGCGTCCCAAATCAACGATTTCTCGCACTGAGTAGCTTTTCACGCAAACGTTTAAACGCGCAGCAAGGAGGTCAACGAGGCGGGTTTTGCTTTCACAAATACAACAAAATAAATTCATCTCACGTATCGATTGTCCTCGAGCATTCGTGATCTGCATAAATAAAAGAAAGCGAACTTGCAATACGGGCTCACCCGTAACTACTTTCGTCAAAACTACCGTCAGAAGTGTCAGCGGCAAGTGCTACTACGAACTGAGAGGCGCGCGCGCAGGAATGCCCGCGCCGTGGCGCCACTCTACTCACACATCATTTAACGCAGTGATTAAGAGCTTAAGCCGCTCCGCCCAGTGTGTCTAATAGTCGCGGGTTCGATTCCCGAAGGGATAAATATTTGTGTGACCCACAATTATTTGTTTCTGTCTGGGTATTTGTGAATTTTCATGTTTGTAAACGCACCCACGACACAGGAATAAATCCTAGTGTGGGGCTACGTTCTTTATAAAAGAAAAAAAAAATCTTAGACCCTAGTACCTCAAGTCTAACTATATGTAATTATATATCTACATTACTTTTGTTATATTTGATTACTGACTAATGTCTATATTATTATAATATTTTATGTTTCGGAAGCCATATTAAGCCGAAGCTGAGTCAGAAGCCTTATAGGATGTTTAATAAGTTCTAACCGCATGTGGCCAATCCGCATTGTGTCCGTGTGGCGAGGTATGACCTATTTTTAACCGACTTCAAAAAAGGAGGATGTTCTCAATTCGACTGTATGTTTTTTTTTGTATGTATCTTACGCGATAATTCCGCCAATTATGAACCGATTGTGATGTTTATTTTTGCATTGGGTTCTGTACAGCTCCAAGGTGGTCTCATTTTAAATTCATCGGTATTGGACCTTGGACTTGGAAGATACATCAGGGAACTCCTTAACGACAAACAATACGAATGCATAGATTGAGATATTATGGGTATTATGTCAATCCCATAGGTACCCTGCCATAGAACTAATCAGAATATTAACCGTCTTTAAAAAAGTAGGAGGTTGACAATTCGTATGTGTTTTTTATAACGTCTTTATTTATGAACCGAATTGATGATTCTTTTTGCGTTGGGTTTAGTATAGTTTCGAGGTGGTCCCATTTTAATGAAATCGGTATTGAACTTTGGACTTTGAAGATACACCAGGGGACTCCTTAACGGCGAACAGCACGAATGTATAGATTCCGTTATTATGGTTATTATATCCACCCTGTAGGCACCTTGCTGTACAACTCAGCAAAATCATATAATATAGGTATATAAATATTAGTAAATAAATCACTTGTCACTTTATATTGTTATATAAAATATATTTAGTTTTTGCATTTTGAAGTCGGTTTTTTTCTTTTTTTAAAGATTTTTATTTCATCACGACTTAAGATAGTCTTTATCCAATAGTGGCACTGTACTGGCTGAATGGTCAACTAGGTATTATGATAATATGTGATCTTCATATGATTATAATCATTCAATTTTAGGAGTTATAACTAGTGTTTTATACAGCGCTTTATATATTAGCTCTGTTAAGAAACTGTACCACCGTTGGGCTTCCTCTCAAACTGAGGGGGTTTAGGCCATAGTCCACCATGCTGGCCCAGTGCGGGTTGTCGAACTTCACACACCTTCGAGGAACTCTTTACCATGCAGGTATCCCTACGATGTTGTCCTTCGCCGTTAAAGCAAGTGATAATTATTTTTTAATACGCACATGCTTCCGAAAAGATAGATGTGCGTGCGTGCCTGGGTTTGGTTTGACATTGCAGTCCAACGGTCTAACCACTAGGCTATCACTGCTACGTTATACAACCTTATAAAAAATATAACATAGGTTATACAAGTATTAACAAGCTATATATAATTTGGAGCAGCTTTAATCGTCCTAATTTTTCCCGTAGCATTGACCGTGCGATATTTTTTTGGCCAAATTTATTTATTTAATCTGTTACATGTATATCGTCGTTGTCAAATGAATATTTGCTATGTGCACTTTTTCGACACTTCGACATTTTGATTATTATGACTAGTTTACTAAGCAAACTTTCGTTTAAAAAGACTCTAAGCATTATACGGTGAACAGTGGTCGCTAAAAAAAATATTCAAAAATCTGCTTCATATAAAATTTTACAATAAAACGTTATTTAATATCTCAAAGTTATACTTACTGCACATAGCAGATATTGGTTTGACAACGACGATATGTTATTTCAACTAATAATATCCCTTTGACCATTGACATTATTATTTGTGCCATTGACAAATTTCATTTACATCTGAAATAAAACTATTTTTCGGATTTTATCGCGGTTTATTTTTGATTTTTAAGTTCCCGACGTTGCAAAGCACTCGAAACGTCGGGAACTTAAAATACAAAAATTAACCGCGATGAAATCCGAAAAATAGTTTTATTTCATGTGTAATATTCGCGTAAATCTAAGAACTCAGTTCATTTACATCTGTTTAGGTGTTTAGAAATGGTCGAGTCAGAAACATGCAAAAATGTATGCTTTATCAATGATTATATGATTATCAGCAGCATATCTTTATTATTTTCCTCTTTAAAGGATAAAATGAATACTTATATGACGAACATGCATTTTGGGTAAAAAGCTTCCCACGATCTTTTTTGGAACAGTCCGAAAAAAGGTTAAAGGTTTTTTAAGTAATATTATTTACATATAAATCACAAGTGAAAGAATAAGAAAAAATATGTACCTACACACCACAATACCTACCCAGAAACTGCTATACCTACTACTGTAACAGTTGAGCAATAGGCCATAGTAAATAATGAATGAGGTTACTGTATTGTATATTTTAAAATTTCGTGGATGTAGTTAACTAAATTATTGCTTTTTATTACTCACACAGATGAGTCGGCATTTCTGCTTGACAGCAGCCGTGCTGCTGGCCACGCTGTGCTTCACCGAGGCCCAGAGGCGTCTGGCCTTACCCGACCCAAGGAGTTGCGCCAATAGTACGTATATTTTTTATAAATAGGCAAATTGTCATATATAGGTTATGAGCCCCACCTGACCAAACATCATCCCGAATGAAAGGGTTATTAACTGAACTGCAAGAGATGATGAGTTTTGAGGCTTAGTCTGAAGACAGTAATCATTTTAACCCATTTAGAGACCCGATATGCAACTTTGACAAATTAGGCAGTCATAAGTAATGTTAATGTTTTTTTTTATGTTTTTTAAAAAACGTAGCCCCACCCTAGGATTTATTCCTGTGTCGTGGGTGCGTTTACAAACATAAAAATTCACATACACAAATACCCAGACCGTAACAAACAATTGTGGATCACACAAAGATTTGTCCCGTGCGGGACTCGAATCCGCGACTATTAGACGCAGTGGGCAGAGCGGCTTAACCTCCCAACCACTGCGCTAAATCGTCCGTCTTGATAAACAGATTGTTACTAAATCAAGAAGAACTGGTCCCACAGAAATCGTAACCCCCTAGAACCGACTAGATCATGACGCATTCTATTCACAACCTGGCGCGACCTTTTTACTCCATTGGAATAAATGAAGCTTATAATATGATATAAATATAAAAATATTGTAAAAATAAATATAAATTTACTTTTACAATGTATAGCAAGCTATTATAAATGTAGGTATATTGAATATGTACAAACTGTACAATGGCCTTCTGTTAGCATCCTGCTTAGGAACGATGCCGCGTGATTAGCACGAACAGTGTCCACACCATACATAGTCCTACATTATCAGGCCTTAGTAAGTAACAAGTACCCAACTTTCGATTTGCGAATCTATTCTAGGCTCGTCTTGAATAAAGAATGCTGATGGATGTATTCAGGTTGTATTTAATTGGTATATGTAATTGAGACATGGCATCGATAGAATCGCAAAAAACCTCTTAAATTAAAATGTCCAAGCCCGTACTATAAAGCACTTTTAATGGCGTGAAAGAGTGATAGTGAACGTGCTTTAAGGATTAAATCCAGATGGTCACTTAATACATCTAAGAACGTAATAACTAGACGGGCGTAAATTATGCTATTAAGCAATCTAACGCAACTCTGTGCAATATGCGTTCTCACAACCATTTCTAGTATTACCTACTGATCGATATACTGTGGTTAGATACCCCGATGTCACACACATACATACTAGTAACGTCAGCCGTTTACCGTAAGAGTGCGATTGCCGGTTAATATTCAACTCATTTTTTGAATTCTGGCGTCCCTACGTATCGACATAGTCATTTAGCAGTTATGTATGGTACGTTATAAGAAGCCGAAAGAAAACAAGTTCAGTAGGTACTTAATAAGGTAGGTAAGTAATTCGACTTTCGCGTTTAAAATGATTTGGTCAAAATTCGTATCCTTTAAGGTAAGTAGGTAGATGCCTACTAGCTATTTGCGTTCTTGACAAGTGGAATTTCTTAAATATCACTTGCTCAGCGGTAATAAAGAAAAAGTCGTATAACCGGTGAGGTAAAGGAAGTCTACCAAAATTCTGTAATGCTGATGCTACCCCAATGATATCCATTGTTAACGCGTTTGAGTTCGGACTGGCACGAAATCAGATATTTAAAAAATACAAATCCACAAAGTAATATATTTAAGTACCTTTATATAAACTTCAGAACAGCTTAACCTTAAGTTAGTTTCAATTATTACACACGACGACAGATGTTACAACATAACGCACCGAAATGTTAGCAGATAGCTTCAAATAGAATTATCAAATAAAATTGTCAATGTTATAATAATAGAGTATGATAAATAAAATTAAAGCTTGTGTTTATTTAAGTTATAGATTGACCGTGAAGTTAACTCTTGTTAGGTACCTAATGTTGAAAATATATTTATTTTTGTGAATAAGTGAATACCTGTTCAATTTGAAGACGTGTTTGTTTGTTTTTGTAATAGAAATGTTTTTGCAGTAGGATGCTAGTGTGCCCTTGTGATGTAAATGCTTACTCGTAACTGACTTGCCTTAGGTGGCTCGATTAACCTTGTAAATCCAATTAAATTCCTTATGTGAATAAGCTTCATCCTGCAGTATAATGAAGAAACCTAAGAACCTCCCTCTATCTTAAATCATGTCTATTTACCAGTAACATTTTCTTAATTCCCTATATTGCAGTATTGTTTACTTACTTCTATTCTTTCATTTATCTTTTTGCCAAAGTGAACTTAAGTAGTCTTAAGTGTTTATTTGAGTGCGTCCGTAGGATTTTTAGTATTTGTTAGCATTTGAAAGCGTAGACATAAAAGACTATAGAAAACAGTTGAACTTGAGAATTATGTTAGTATTTCGCAATACAGAGCCCGCATTGAAGGCGCGGCGCCTTTCATGCGATGTCATGTGGGAGCGCACTCGCGATTACAATCAGCTGGTGTAGCCTATTCAGCGCAGCTCTCTGGACAAAGCGAACAAAGATTCTTTGTGTTAGTTTTATGTGTAACAACTAAATACAGAAATAACGTACTTATTTAAAATTTTGGTACAGACGACTTTGCTAATATATCATATCATGATTTAGAAATGCATTTAAGTGCAATAAACTAAAGTAAGCTTAAAAACATAAATAATTTGTGGTGATACTTAATTGTATGGTCACACTCAAAACTTAAGTGTTTATACTCAGAACCTGATATTGACATTATTTAGTACAGATGTAGGAATGAAATAAAATGATTTGTTGACTACCACACAGGTATGAATGTACCGTTTTCACCGTGTTACTTACAATTTACATATTGTACTTAAAATACATATGTATGTATTTTTTAAGCATGCAAACTCTTTTCTTATTCTGAATCCTAATGTATTATTAAACTCGATTAAATACAAGGTGTAAAATAATAAACGCAAGACCTGAAAGTAGTTTGTTCTAAATCGGTAAGTGAATTCATTCCAATTATAATGTATCTTATATTTTTTCAAAATTTGCAAATATGCTGTTTCTCCTTATGTGCGCTATAACAAACTAAATTTATTATTGATTAAAAGCAATATGAAGATGTCAAATGCATTTCTAAAACGTATTTCTCAATATGAACACATACACGAGCAAGTTGCATTGTTAATTGGGTGCTTAAAAAGGGGTAAAAAACTTTAAATTTGAACATTTAATTTTCGTATTGAATTTGTGAAGCAATTATCTAATCAGGGTGTCTGAGGTCTTGCGTTCATTACGATACACATTGTATAATCGTTTTAGAAAACAAAAAGTTAAAATCTGATCGCTCGTGAGATTTTTTAAAATAGTATGTGAGTAAGCATCTATTAAAGAAACTTGTGAATAATTTCGCAATAAAACCAGATGAATAGTTGCTTGAAAGATGTAAGGTAGGTACGTATGTTCTGTGACTTTCTCTTCGGAACCGAGATGAGAAACAACGGTGCTTGTTTTACGTAGTAAACACATAGATAAACAATAATTGCCTATGTTTGTTAGGCCAGAAGAATGTCGAGAACAAATCTGCCGTTACATCATCGCACTTCCACGGAAAGTAACGATTATGGAATCATCTCCATAAGCATATCCATCTATAAATTTAATTTATCTATTCACGCTCAGACATTCACTGTTACATAAGCGGCATTCCTAAAATGACGTGCTTTTGCGAAAGATGCGCTAATGGTTCTGGTAATCCACACAACTTCTCTTAGAACTGGTAACTTTGCGTTAAGTGACCTAAAACAAATTTGTTTTAAGTAATCAAGAGAGATGGAGCAGTGAGAGGTTAAAATCGGACGCTTTCTAGTTACGAAAGAATCGCTTCATTTAACGAGCTGACGATTGGCTTGTTATGATTACACGAGTTTCGCAGACGGTAATGTCGCGCATTAAAGCGAGAGTTTAGCAGTCATAACACTGTCTACGCTAATTTATTAGGTCATTGTAGCTTCATGAACTGGCTTATTAAGACGAATAATAACTTTATAGTAATTAGGTACCTGTTTATTAAGCTTCAGTCTGTAACCTAAAGACAGGTTACCCACCAACTCACTTCCACTTCTCTGTCATATGCCTCGGACAAGTCATCGATCTATTCTTCTTAGGCTAATAAAAGGCTAAACAAACCTACATAATATGTTGGTAGAAACCTGCTTAATATAGGTATGTATATCTACATACGTACCTACAGATTCTCGTCGATGGTTGTGTGAATCAGGACAACGTACGCTCTTGTGCAACGACAAACTTGTGAGCGACAAGGCATTTCAGATAAATACCATTTCGAAATGCTAAGTAACCACCGAGACCTGTCGTCATCGACTTTTCAATAGCTGACATGCTTTTGTACTCGGTACATACATAGTGATGGTGTTGCTTACATATGAAATGTTCCGTAACCAACTTCTTCACTGATGTGTACGAGTTATGTTAAACCTAAGCCCCTTAGATAAAGAATATTTTACTACCCGTAATAATAGACATGCGCCGTTGCGTGGTAGCAAGGCATTTAATAACAAAATTATTTAGTAATGGAGCTATCTCTTTATGTTGCAAAGAATATGCCTATGTTTGGTCTACTTATTGCTCATCTGGAAAAGAGTTATATTTTTGTATTTGAAATTAAAGCCCCAGTATCTTGCGATTTAATTCAACCTACATGGTACTGAAACATGTCAATAATGGTGGATTTTGTAAGTAGTTCGCCTACGAAGCAGATGATAGACAGCCTATGGACACTTCGCGGCGTATCCTAATGACCTACTGACATGACCAACTCCTTTTCCTATGCACTCGTACTTCATCTTATTTCTCGGTCTCCAGGACTCCATGAAGTTCGAACCTTGTTACAAAAGTACAGTGGCGGGTATTTATGTGTAATAGGCTTACGTGGCAACCAAGCAGAGTTTCATAGGTACCTGATACTTGCAAGTACGAGGAACGTACCCCAAAAAAAACTGATTAATATTTATATGGTTTTATGAAAACCGACGTTACTTATGATTTTGTTGTTGTCTACAGGAGTTCGCCATTCGACGTACCGTGACGCCCGTGGAGTTCTCCACTCGTACTTCTTCAGCTGGGAACACACTCCCACCCGTTCCCTGGAGGTAGACTGGCTCGATGCTAGGAACATCTGCCGCCGCCACTGCATGGACGCCGTATCGCTGGAAACTCCGCAGGTGACATTTTTAACAACTTAATACTCTTGATGTCTGACGTAAGTAATACACCGTAGTACGTCAAAACCCGGTGAGAATAAAAGCTTAAATGCTCATTTTGCGGAACATATTTACCAGCTGTAATGTAACCACTCATGCCGCTACCTTTAATATGAAGCACACGGAAAAATCGCGACGATCGGTTAGAATTGAGATTATATTAGGGTAAGAAAAAAAGAATGAAAAAGAGTTAATAACAATACATCGTCACGCCTATATTCCCCAAGCGGGGGTGGCAGAGTGTACTGAGAACACCCTCTTTTCGCCGTCGATGTTAGGTCCCATGTAATAGGGGGCGAGCCTATTGCCATATATCAGGCACAATTCCAGACTCCGGAGTCATAATGAGAATTATTCGTTAAAAAACTTCATTTGGCCGACCTAGGATTTAAACCCAGGATCACCAAGCAATGCGCATTGCCACTACATCAACGAGGCAACAATACAAGTAATAATAACTAATACTAAAAAGTACAGATAACTTTTGTCTGCAGCTCTGCTCACGTGTTAGTGTAAACAACATACAATCCTGAAAAGGTAGACAATGATAAATGGGACAGATATATCATGATTAAGCAAACATTTTATTTCAATAAACAAGTTGTGGTTAATTCTCGTGTTAAAAAGTCTTGTAATCAATGTCCTTGTAGGTATATAATGTATTGCCTAATTGTATTCATCAACTGAATCCTTGTACTGTACCTATCGCTTTACTCCTGTCATCTATTTTACCGAACCGAAGGCAAGTGGTGATATACCTAATAAACGTGACTTTTTCTGCCCCCCTCAAGACACTTGTCGTAATTGGTTTATAAACTATCTACCACTTTATTGCTTGGGGTAGAGCCATTTTTTTATTAACTTTAGTTTCAGTATAATGGTTTTCATGGGGAATTCATCTTAAAACCACTTGAACATTAATTTCGGAGCCTAGACCCTTTCAAAAATTAATTAATTTATACCCATCATCAAAACAAAGTCTGCCACTCAGAGAAAGGGGTTATATTTGACAATTGCGCTTGACCCTCGGTGTCATAAACCGCATGTCTACATTTAAAGGTTAAGAGTCAGAGCATGCACATATCCAATTTAAATTCGAGGAGCTTAGTTAGTTTGAATTTAAAGTTAATTATAACATTACAAAACTAAAACGTAACTACGTATTTTGCAATGACTCAAAACTTTTAAAACATATCTAAGTGGATTAATGAAATGCATTGCGTGATAATATAATAATCGCATTATCTATCACCTACTTATTCGTAAACGCAGACAGCGAAGCGCAATACATGGGTCTCTCTTTAGTCTAAGCCGTGTATTAGCAATACTTGTGTAGGTAAGTGGTTAGTGCCTCTTATTTATGCTGTGGATGCTTACAACATCGTCTAGCCCGCATGCCAAAAGGCACACTCGGTCTACGTAAATTGCGTGTTCATTTTGTGGATATAGGTTTAATATTGCCTCTTAATAAATTTTTCAGGGTATATTTGTTTGGTATTTTTAACATGTTTAAAAAATACGTTAATTCCTTTGTCGTGGGTACATTTACAAACATTTAATTTACATACACTAACACTCAGATCGAAACAAACATAAGTATGGTCATGCAAAGATTTGTATCATGCGAAGATCGAACCCACTACCACTCGATCAAGTGAGCGGAGCGACCTACGCTCTAAGCCGCTGGACCAAGCCGTCGTCAAACATCAAATCATAAATTAATGAACGTACGATTAATAATTAATGTTAGGTAGATACGTGGTTTACAGCAACAAGCTCGTTACGATTTATAAATCGCTCTAAAAAGCTAGATAGGTATATAGTTCAAAATAATTTATTATAGCTGAACAAAGGAAAACAGCTCTACCGTTTTCTACACTAATTAACTTTAATTTATTATTAGATTAGTATTACAATACATTGTAATAAAGCGTTTCTATTAACGGAAATTAAACAAGTTTTCTCTTAAATACCTACTTCCCGTCAACCGTAAGATGGCAACGAACGCGCGTGCTATTGTTATGCAGGCAGGTGACATTAAGTTACTTTTACCATTAACGCTTTTGCCAATAGCTGAATTTTCTACTTAGTAGGCGTGTAGAATTCTAGTTGTTTCTGTGACTATTACCGTGGCTATATCAATATTCATTAACGAGGCATGGAACAGATTTGTAGAGCGTTGAAGGCGTCGCGTGAAAGGGGTGCAACGGCCGAGTGCGTCACGATGACTCTGCGAAGGCGATCGGACCGGCAAGTAGCACGTGGCACAAATTCCTGCCGCAGCCGTGTTGCCCACTTCTTGTGCCGGACGCACATACATGACGGACGTGCGCTTCCTAACTATGACACTAACATGCTTATCCATATAAATTCAAGCCTTATTTATTATAGACGAAGACACTTGTGCTATCGAAAATAAGGCGAGAAATAAAAGAGTAGCTTGTTTTTGCACCTGTAGTACATGGGCAGATAATTGTATGAGTCGTTGACCGCGGCCGTGATACTTTACTCCCATATAAAGCATGTTGCATTATAAGAGGTCCGGGTACCACAGTTAATCTTAAAAGAAAACCACATATACCAAAGGGTTTAAATCAGAATGCCTAATGATATTTGAAGAGAATTGTTAACATGTTTATGTACATTTACTAGACATATAACATCGATATATTATACCGATGGCATAAGTGTTCGGCTGACGATTACAAAGTCCTATGTTCGAATTCGAGTCCGGAAAATTCGAGGTCAGGTCGGAGAAAGTAGTTTTTCTATTAAGAAATTGTCAGTATCAGTATGGAGTCTGGAATTTATCTGGAAGTGCCCAGTATAATGACAATAGGTTCGCTCCCTATCGAATTGCAACATAACATCTTCGGCGATATATGGACATAGTACATAATTCACTGCCCACTTCCGCTTGGGGAATATTCCTCAAGCGGAAGTGGGCAGTGAATTACTAAAGAAAGAATATAAACGTCGGGAACTTAAAAATCAAAATAAACCGCGATAAATTCCGAAAAAATAGTTTTATTTCAAATATAAACGCCGTCACGCCTATATAGGCGTTTATATTCTTTCTTTAGATACCTGTAAAATTATTTAATAATTCTATATGTGGCGACTGACAGACTAACTAAATCATTGGTTTTTGTTTCACAGGAAAATGAATTCGTTAAACAAAGAATTGCGCGCGGTAATGTCCGATACATTTGGACATCAGGCCGTAAATGCAACTTCGCCGGCTGCGACCGCCCCGACTTGCAGCCTCCTAACGTGAACGGATGGTTTTGGTCAGGATCTGGTGCCAAGGTCGGACCTACCACTCAACGAAACACTGGTGACTGGTCATACACTGGTGGATACGGACAGCCCCAGCCCGATAACCGTGAAGCGGCCCAAGTAAGTTTTCCAATTTTAAAAGTCGCATTCTTTCAAGAATTTAACTTACAATTTACGTAATTGAACTTACAAATATAGGAACCTATACGATTCGATGAAACAGAAGTAGTATAGAATATACACTTCCGTGATCCTCGTGAAACTGTGTCATGAACATGTTCAATTGATTCCTTTACAATATAACAAGCTTAAGACAATGTCATTGTTCTTCTATGTTTTATAAATAATCTTGTCTATAATTTATTTTAGGGCAACGATGAGTCGTGTTTGGCGATCCTGAACAACTTCTACAATGATGGTATCAAATGGCACGACGTCGCTTGCCATCACGTGAAGCCGTTTGTGTGCGAGGACAGCGACGAATTGCTCAACTTCGTGCGCTCGCGCAACCCCGGTCTACGTCTATGATTCTTCCCCAGCGTCGCATAGCACACTCGCCTTCTAGTATTTTATATGGCTGACATTGTACAAAACCAAGTGTCTATCTAAAATTAAGTTATTTATTAAATTAACAAAGCTTATTCACATATTGGATATTTTACTGAACCCATCAATAACCAGTAATATTTACTGAGACTCTCAATGTAGAGTAATAGGAAATATATATTTTAAAAAAGAAAATATTGTAATATAGCGTTTACGTTGCAAGTCATTACTCTATAGCTGACCAATAAAGTAAGGTTGCTTTCGTCAGTCATCCTTTCAGTAATAGTATTCTTAGTAGTATCTCACTTTAATTAATTTATATTATGTGAAAAGCTCTGTTTTTGCACAAATAGGAGTAACTTATAATTAAGGAGTAATAATAAAATTATTATTATGTTCATGGAATTTTTATTACACTAAAACATACTTATGTCAATTTGGTTAAATAAAAACATAACTTATCATAATTTATATGCACTTCATTCATACAAAAATACACCATACTGCAAGGACAAATAATTATACAATAATCGAAATATTTATAAATAAAATAGAAAAAGTTAGAAAGTTGCCATGATATTTAGACTAAGCACTCAAAACACAGGTATGAGTGTACAACTTCCATTGTCGAGTCAGGGAGTTGTTGCCGACGCAACCATTTGGTTTTTAATATTTGGTGAATGGGTCACATAGACTAATTTATTTGAAGAAGTTAGATACCTACACACACACAACATGGGTTTGAATACTACTCGTAACACCCGTATCTAAAGACAAGTCGTAACTTAGTCTCAACAAAATTACTTACCCGAGTTATGTCATGTGTTAAAAATTCTATCAAAAACGAAAAAAAACTAACTTTTGTCAGTTTCTCAAGTATAGAACAAAAATAATGTAGTAAGTAAAAACTTGAGTAAACGTAATTACTTAGACTTGGTTATAGATACGTGTGTAAGTATTGCAAATTATATGATCTTGATATATTATCAGAAAACTCAAATTGGTAATTTGTAATTCAAGTAGAAACTCAGGTTCTTTATAAAAATATTGCTCTTTAACTTTACCCTACTAACTAACACTTAGGTAGTATTGTTAATGTCAAAAAATTGTGATTGTAAAATCTTTCATAAAAACGTTCCCTATTACCTACAAATTTATTACAAGTCTAACCTAACCAAATCCTAAAAAAATAGGTTAACTTAGACTTGTAATAATCACTAAAATGGCATGGTCAGATCTATCAAAAAAGTATGTATTGTAAACATTTGTTTAACTTTAAAGTCATTTGAAACACTAAAATACTAACACATAGTATATTTTAACAAACAGACACAGCCTCATTACTATTTATATACCTTTTAACAACAGAATCATGATTGGACTTAACCTGATAGTTATTTTTCACAACGAATGATGGCTTATCAATATTAAACAGGTGATATACACCAATATTTGATTTTAAATTTACGCAACTTATATTGGTGACAAGAAAGCTTTTAAGGTTTCACTAAATATACATACCAATTCGTAAATCTCAGCTTCTTGGCCTACGTAGCCTTTTCACCACCAATTTAATTTCTTAAAGTTTAGCTTGGATGCCTTCAACAATTACATATCAGCCCCATCAAAAATATCAGCTTTTAGCTGATCGCACATTTATTAATCATTTTGATCACCATGTCACTGGCAAGACCAAATAACCATTTCCAAATATATAATTATATTATCAAATAAGGCACATCGTACCCCATGAGAGGTGTAAGATGTGCTTTGTTTGATAATAAAATAATTTAGAAGTACGTCTCAATAACGCCTAAGCTACGTAGTAAATAAACTTAAATTTAACATTAATGTCAATCAGTCAAAACGAATACAAATAATAGGCTATTCAAACAATTAATTACGTACTAAAAATAAAATAAAAACAGACCGTTAAAATAGTAAAAACTAATTTCATTACATAAGCCAGTAAAGACTGGCGAAGATTGAGTGTAGCACAGGGCAGTTTTTATTGCTAATAAAAGGTCAAAATTAAGATAAAGTCGAAAATATTTTCTCCGTGATGTCACTATTTTATTGGCGGTGCTTCGGTCTGTGTGTCACCCAAGTTTCACCGGATGTCCATTGACTCTCGGACAAATGTTTCTTTTTTAATCGCACAGATTATACAAGTACGCTGGACTAGCTACTAAAAAGTCAAAGTGAGGGGCATTCTCCTCATTTTGGCGCCAATCGCAGTAGTGAATGTCAGAACTAAAATGTACTCATATAATTTGCATAAAATGTAGTAACATATACGTGTATATGTGTACAAGCATGCACATGTGTTATTGTACATTTAGTCGTTTTATATAGTTTCCGTTTTATTTGATGACGACGTTTCCAATAGGCACAATAAATCGCTAGGCGTTTTTAAGTTACAGGTATTCCAGCGTACCTTTATAAAATAGAAGTCAGTGTATCTGTGCAAGTAAACCTATCACGTTTTGTATTTATATTTCACGAGTACGCCCGGAGAATTATTAAAACAGTCAAAAGGCACTCGTCAGGATACAAATCGTCACTCAGTTATAAAACCAGCATCCTACCAGCATCACTTCGTCGCTTGGAGCGTAGTCGTTGGGTGGCTCTCGCGGTGATGTCATGCGGCCGCCGAGTGAATGCGGTCGACACAGGGCAAGCCAGCGAGCGAGCAGTGACTTGTCACCGAGTGATTCACTCGCCGCCTACAGAAAGCTTGTGAGCAACGCTATCCGGTGAGGTTACGGAGTTGCTTATCAACTCTTGAGTGTATATACATGGAAATCCATATAAGAAAGCTAAACCGCACGAGGCGAAGAAGTGGGTCGGGTGCTGGGCTGATATATAAAGGATTACTTTCAATGGTTACGGCACACATATATTCGTGGCTGAATTCAAAAGAGATTTGACATTCCAGTATTAAGTTATTATGCAATACATACTAGAAAAACTTCTTGAAACCAAAAACTGCAACTTGGCGACTGCGGGGTAAGACCGGGATGAGTAGGGGGTTTTGTGTCTTGATAGATAATAATCTTGTCGCTCGAGTTATTTAAACAGTATCTCAATGCAGATGAACGCATAATTATAAATAAAACAGCACTCGAACCTGTTTCGCTACAGCAAGCGCGTGGCACAAAGTGAGCTAGAGTATATGCACTCTTACTTTTGCTACAAAGAAATTAGTTGAATTGTCTTCCGTAGTAAGTAGTTCGTATCTCGGCGGCGTGTGGAGCTAGGTGGCGGCGGCGAGGCAGGCGGTGTCGGCGAGGATGGCGGAGACGAGCGGCTTGTCCCGCAGCGCGGCCGCCAGCTCGGGCGCGTCCCACTGCAGGCGCACGCGGCGAGCGCGCGCCGCCCCGACCCCGCGCACCCGCAATGCTCCGCGCGCCTCCAGCAGCGTGCATGCATGCGCGCACTCGCACAGCTCCAGCGCCGCCACGTGCCGCGCCGCGCACACCCTGAACGCGCGTACGCTCACATTAATATGGCTTATCTATACTTTTAAGGTTTCGCCATATAGCCGACGCAGCGCGACTTGGGGAGTTGTAATGTACTGAAATGTTCGGGAGACGCCACACAGCGCAGACCCGCTCGGCACGACGGCAAAGGTCACGACTGAACGTAGCGCTTCCGTCGCGCTCCGTCAGCTATTTGACCAAACCTTTATACTAATATTATAAAGACGAAAAAATTCACTCTCCATATCATCACACCAGATCCCTTGCAGGGTAGGCAGAGACTACAGAGATCCACCTGGTTCTTTCTTTAGAGACCTCTCTCGATGAGGAGGGCAGAATTGTTTTTTATCGATAAAGTCTGAAACTATTGACCCTATTTTAATTCTTTCAACATTCACATCACAACGAAATCTACATTATCCCAAAATAACATAGTCTATATTGTATATCAGTAATAATAAGATAAAATATTACAAAATAAACGCGTACGCAGCCGCCTATGACAGCTAGATTTATATTATGTGGTAAAATAATCATACATTCGTCCGACTCTTTCATATAGATAAGAGCGTCGTAGAAACACACTTATTCAGAATCTATACATTTATTCAATGGTGCCGAACTGATATTAAATTTGTCGTTCAGAATGAATAACTTATTTATATTTTATCACGAGGAGAGTTTGAACGAAGATTTTTTCTATATGTTTTATCAGTCTGGTTTATGGTGCATTTAGGAACATAAATTTCATATACACGAACCATTGATATAAAAAATCCAAGATAGTTTTATACAAAAATTACGCTTAAAACCGTCGCCAAACACACGTGTAGTTATAGCTGTGATAAAATCTAAATTAGGTGAAAATCTATCTAAAAAATCAATAAAACTTTACGACCGAAGTTCGCTGGCAGGATATAGAGTGAGTGAAGTCGAATATTTTTATTTTGAATGTTTTTTTTTTGAGAGCCGTTTTTTTGTCGTTGTGTATCTCGGTTTGTTTATATCAATGACACCTACGCCTAGACCAAAAATTTGTGGGTGACAAAGGGTCATATCGTGCGTGTATCAAATCTTCGACTACTCGATCCAGTGAACGGAATACCGTCGTATATTGATCAATTAACGTATATTATACTGTATTATTGGGATTAGTGTCGTAAAAATGAGCGCTGAACGTCGAGCATTTAGCACTGAGTCGACGGCTACGAGCGTTACAGCACGTTGATGACTCGAGCGTTCGAGCGTGCACTAAATGGGATCCAATCTATACTAATATTATAAAGAGGTAGTTTGTGAGTTTGGATGTTCGGGGTCATCTCTGGTATCTTATCCAGAAGTAACATTGGCTATAACATACACCCGTAG
The DNA here is from genome assembly GCA_905147815.2 of Phalera bucephala. Classification (NCBI taxonomy): domain Eukaryota; kingdom Metazoa; phylum Arthropoda; class Insecta; order Lepidoptera; family Notodontidae; genus Phalera; species Phalera bucephala. The sequence continues at coordinate 19,121,010 of LR990622.1, forward strand.
CGGGAAACTGCTAGTGTTGGATAATTCGCTATCTGTGCTAAAAATAATTTATAAGAAAAATAACTTACTTTTTATAAACGTCATGAAGTTTTCCCATTGTGATATCTTTCACTTTCCCTTTCGTCAACATTAGCAACAAACTGCATAGTATCAACTTTTGCTGAAGTGGAAAACCGTCGTCCACGTCCGACTCTATCTTCCTCGAGCCGCCGTACACGTCGTTCAACACTTCGAGCACTTGCTTCAGCTCGACAGTAACCGTTGAATCCTTCATCAGGGCGTCCACAGACTGATTGTCCGAGAATTTGCTGCGTTTCGCGAGTTCTATAACTCGACGTCCTATATCTAATGCTCTCCTCATATCACCAGACACGGCCGAGATTTTAGCTGAAATTAAGATTCATAACATTTATATATAACCTTTTTATTTGTGTAATAGTAAATAATAATTATTAAATCTTTTTTTTAACATCAGCATTGTTAAAAAAATAACCGAAGCTACCACGATTTCCTTCAAAATGTGTGTGAAAAATTGTTTACGATAACTGACATTATTTCTAGTACTCGAACCTCAGTAGCTCCAATAGTTCTTTAATCCTTATAAGAAACAGACAACAATTGGCATTAAAAAAATGTGTAAATTGTCCACTTTCTTGCTGACTGCACATTTTTTTCAAAATCTGTAAATGCAGTACAAAATGTCTCAAACAGTTGAGAGTAATCTCGTAACACTGTTTCTCTGTAGCTACAACGGTTAAGGTAACTGCCTTTACTCTCCTTATCCCGTCTAAAAAATCCACCCTGTATAGAGACATATATACCTGCGAGCATTTGCAGTGCAACAGGCGAGAAGACATTGCTCCTATCCTCATTAGCCAGCACGGCGGTGAATATGTTGATGATTTGTTGTTTGGTGTAGGGCGCGAAGTGCAATGTCTCTGGGCGCAGCGAGCAACGCGCCTGCAGCCGCGGCAGCGCGCGCTCGGTCAAGTCCAGCGCGTTGGCCACGCCCACCAGCACCACCCGCGACTGCGCCATCGCCGGCCACTCGAATATCGTGTACAACACCGACTGCCGCTTGCTGTCTAACTGGTCGATCTCGTCTAACACTAATAAGCTGTAACAAATAATAGTAATGATTATCGTGAAGGAAGCCAGAGAGGTATGTAAGGAAAGAACCTGTTGGAACTCTGTACTCTCTGCCTACCCCGCAAGGGATCTGGCGTGATGATATAGATAGATAGATAGATTATCGTCCTTGGTTCCCCTAGTGAAGCGTTGACTATAATATCACTATCATATAATAATAATATTAGCCCTGTTAAGAAACTGTCCCACCGTTGGGCACGGGCCTCCTCTCAAACTGAGAGGGTTTAGGCCAAAGTCCACCACGCTGGCCCACGGGTTGGTGAAATTCACACACCTTCGAGAAACTAGCAAAGCATGCAGGTTCGCTCACGATGTTATCCTTCACTGTTAAAGCAAGTGATAGTTAATTTTTAATACGCATATGCTTTCGAGAATACAGAGTTGCGTGCCTGGGTTTGAACCCGAGACCTCTGACTTTGCAGTCCAACGGTCCAACCACTAGGCTATCACTGCTTATGTCACTATTATATGATTTTATTATTAGTAGTAGTTAAGGAATACGATGGAGTAAGAAATAAAATCTATTGAACAAGCATCACACGTTACCTACTGTAGGAACGTTGCCGGTGGAAACTGTATCATTGTCATTGTATTTTATTAATTATTTCTGTGGATGCGTTTACAGACACGAAATTCACATACACAAACACCGAGGCCGAAACAAATGTGGGTCACACAAAGATTGGTCCCGTGTGGGAATCGATCGACCACTCGATTCAGTGGGCGGAGCGGCTTAGCCACCGGGTTAAGTCGCCCGTCGAACGTTTTGTACCTAACGAAGTGTACATAGTATTAGAACACATAATAATAATAATATTAGCCCTGTTAAGAAACTGTCCATAGTCCACCACGCTGGCCCAGTGCGGGTTGGCGAACTTCACACACCTCCGAGAAACTCTTAGGCATGCAGGTTTCCTCACGATGTTTTCCTTCACCGTTAAAGCACAGAACATTAGAACACACATTAGAACACCGATTTCATTTATTATTTACTTGATGACTACTAAGGCCCACTTGCAGGAACCAAGGTAAGCGTTACCTAGTGACTAACTCGAAGTTATAACGTCAAATTGCCTTCCACTTAAGGTTCGTCCAAGTGGGCCTAAGAGAATCATCGGTAAACTTTTGGTATCCTCACAGTATGTCCATTGTCTATGTAGTTTTGCGGGTATGGTCAAAATTGTACCACGGGCAACAAATGAAATTACTCACTATTTGATATTGGCATGGCCATGGTATCACACAAGAATACTAAGCTCATAGTAACTTACATCATTTTATGTTTTTTATTTAAATATTTCTCAATGGCACTGCAACAGGCTTTTTCGGTGGCACCAGAACTCTTCAATTGTAACTCTTTACAAATTCTGCTATAAATGCTTGCTGCTGATTTCATCATTGTGCAGTTTATATAAACTTGTTTGTATCCATCTTTGAACTGAAATAAACATATAGTTCTATAGCACAAGCACAGATAGTGTGGAAACCAGAAAGAAACGGCTTTTCACGTGAATTCATGTATGACGCCGAATTTCAAACCTTCCGCGACGGTTATCGACCGGTAGAGTGACAGTGATGCAATAACTTTACAAGAGAATAATAAGGGACGGATATATTGAGCGCGCACTCAGAAATAAACGACGTATGTGCAAAAACAGATTTTATCATTTTCTAAAAAAACTACTCCATCAAATATAAAACTGCTTTACAAGAACTTTGCTACAATTATTTGCTATGTTTTTAAGTAAATTCTATTAATTAGGAATTTTGCGTTGGCATCAGAAAATGTAAAGCAATACAGATACTTTAGTTTTGCACCAAATTCTAAAATATACAGTGAAAAATCATATTTCGAAATATTAAGTCTCTAATCCATATACTTCTTGAAGTGCAAAGTACAAAAACAAGTTTTTCTCGGGGTAGCCCGGTAGTTATAGATTAAATTTAGCACACTGTTAGTTTATTATCTTGATTACCACATAGGATACTTTTTATCCGATGGAGTGTTGTGTGAGGCACAGGGAGGTTTCAGGTCTGGAAGAGGATGTTCGGATCAAGTTTTCTCCCTCCGCAACATCGTAGAAAAGCATCTGGCAGTAGGCCGGAAGGTTTTCTGCGGTTTTGTGGACCTGGAGAAGGCGTTTGATAGAGTCGTGCGAAAGAGACTTTGGGACATTTTGCCAGAGTATGGTATAAACGGCACCCTGTTGCGAGCCGTCCAGTCCACCTACGTGGACAGCAAGGCATGCGTACGGGTGGGTGGTAACATGTCACCTTGGTTTGACATTAAAATCGGCGTCAAGCAGGGTTGCTTGTTGTCCGCTAGACTGTTTATAGTGTATCTGGATAAAAGTCTTCAAAGACTGAATGCGATGACTGAAGGGGTAAAAATGGGTGATCTAGTGATAAACCACCTATTGTATGCAGATGACGCGGTTTTGATAGCGCCAACAGCCACTGATCTGCAAACACTAGTCACAGTTATGAGAGACGACTGCATGAAAAATGGCTTACATTTGAATGTGAAGAAAACCAAAATTATGGTTTTTGAACGGGAAGAAACCAGAACGAATGCAAGGATTGTGGTTGGTAACGATGTGCTGGAGCAAGTGAATGAGTTTGTATATCTTGGATGCGCCTTCAGTAAGGATGGGAAATACACCGCTGATATAGAGAGAATAGTGAATGCAGGTAATAGAGTGAATGGTGCGATGGGAAGGCTACTTGGGAGCCGGCACTTAAGCCAAAAGGCGCAGCTGGCCATGCATAACGGAGTGCTTGTCCCAACGCTGTTATATGGCAGTGAGAGTTGGGTATGTAAGAAGGAGAACGAAAGCAGGATAAATGCGGTCGAAATGCGATCTCTGTGGAAGATGTGCGGAGTCACGCTGACCGACCGTATTCGCAACAGCGTAGTAAGAAAGCGAGTAGGTATGAATGATAGTATCGGTGTAAAGATGAGAAAGGGTACGCTCCGTTGGTTCGGGCATATAGAAAGAATGCCAGAAGAAAGAATGACAAAACAGATATACACTGCGAAAGTGGAAGGATGTAGGTGCCGGGGAAGACCTAGACTATCTTACCATGACCAAATAGACCGTGTCTTAGCTAAAGGGCAAGTCAAGAGTCTCCGTAACCGGCGAGTGTGTATGAGACGAACTATGAGAGTGGAGGAAGCCAGAGAGGTATGTAAGGAAAGAACCTGTTGGAACTCTGTACTCTCTGCCTACCCCGCGAGGGAGCTGGCGTGATGATATAGATAGATAGATAGATAGAGATACTTTTTATCGTGGAAAAATGTTAGGTCCTGTCTCAACGCGAACAAAGTCGCGGGCAGAAGCTAGTTATAGCTAGTAGAATATTCTAGTTTATAATGCACAAACTTCTGTAAGTAATTATATAAATAAACCTCTGTATTATAATAAACTAGCAGTTTCCCGCGACTTCGTACGCGGTCGACAACAGTGCCTACCGGGTCTATGTTTTATAGCCTATGTTACTTGTGGATAATGTAGCTTTCTAATGGTGAAAGAATCATTAAAATCGGTCCAGTAGTTTTTGAGTTTATTCGTTACAAACATACAAAAATACAAAACTTTCCTCTTTATTATATTAGTAGTGTAGATAGTGTAGATTGATTAATTAATCGACGGCCACATACCTTGATTAACTTGCAGAAGTGTAGGTATGGTTTAAATGAGTCATGTATCATGTTACATACCTTGGGTAACTGCAGTATGTGAGACAAACTCGCCGTTTTCCCTGTCCCCGGTTGTCCGGATATGTATAGAGATGCAGATTCTTCTTTCTCAAGATGTTCTGTGAGGAAATTGTCTAACCACTCTATCTCCTTCTCTCTACACGTTAGAGGTTTCAATGTGTCATTTTCTCTGCAACGCAACAAAATAAAAAAATATATTTAATTATCTGGAACCAGTAGGCCGCCTAAGACCTGTTTCATTCTGCTTGCGCCGCACGGCAGACAGCAGATTCAGAATCAAAATATTTTTTATTTATAACCATTAAAGTATTAATGAATCTTCCGAAAAGTAACAGAATCTACCACCGCTTCGAAATGTTATTCCTGTGGAGAAGGGCAAGAAACTCCACAGTTACTGTTTTATCATCTAAATTTCGTTGTGGGGTATGCGAGAACAAAGTATTGTATGAGCAGTGGACATAATGAAGTTCACAAACCCACATTAGTTTTGATATTCTCTGTTCTGATCTGTGTGGAAAATTTCAATTTATTGGCGGCTATGACATGGCTGGCCTTCCGGGGCCGCAGGTGTTTTCTGCCGCCGACTTCAAGTAGGGATGTGGATAGTAAAGTTTTGAACCTGTCTGTGCATCCTACTAATATTATAAATATAATAGCTTGAATGTTTTTTACTCAATCACGCAACCCATACTGAAAACATATATAATCACAATATTCTTCAGTTGGGATGTTCAGTATGGGATGGAAACGTTTAATATAAACCCAAGAAGGCGGAACCCAAGGAACCCTGATTGGGCCGCATATGAAAGTGACCTTAAGGCAGTTAGGAAAGGTCCGAGGCAGACTCAGCTCCGTATTAGATATAGAGTACGAAGCGGATAGCATAGCTCGGGCAGTAAAAACCACCTGGACTAATAACTGTCCGGAGAGCAGAGTCATAGCGAAACGTGACCCATGGTGGACACCAGAGCTAGCGCGGTTAAGAGTAGAAACTCGACGTGCATTCAACACTGCGAAAGCAACCAAGAACTTTGGTGAATATTCTACGATACTCACGAGGTTCAATACAGAAGTGCGGAGAGCAAAAAGAAGGGCTTGGAAAAGACACTGCCAAAGCATAGACAGCCTCCCTTAAGGTATGAGGCTAGCCAAGGCAATATCCATGGCCAAAATAAATCCACTTACTACAGTAAGGAATGAGGTAGGGAAACTTACAAACAATGGGAAAGAAACACTGAAAACAATGTTCAACGTGCATTTCCCGGGTTCGGTAGCAATACAGAGAGAGGACACCATGTGTGATGTCCATATACAAGCTGTAACATGATAAACGCAAGACCTCAGACACCCCGATTAGAGAATTGCTTCATAAATTAAAAACGGAACCAAATTTCCAAATTTAAAGGTTTTTATCCCTTTTTTAAGCACTTTTATACCCAAATTAACAATGAAACTTGTATGTGTATGTGTGCATTTTGAGAAATACGGGTTAGGAATGCATTTGTAATATCCTTGTTGCTATGAATCAAGAATAAATTTAGTTTTTTATAGCGCACTGAAGGAGTAAATTCATATTTGGCAAATATAAAAAAAATGTAAGAGACATTAAAAATAGTTGGAATCAATTCAGTTATCGATTTAGAACAAACTACTTTCAGGTCTTGCGTTTAGTATGTTACACCTTGTAGATGAGCTAAGCTTAAAGACAATTAGAGCTGACTGGAAAACGGCAGGCAAAGTCGTGGAACAGAAACTCAAATGGGCCTTAAAGAGCTTTCAACCATTGAAGGCCTCTGGTCCGGATGGTGTTTATCCCGTCCTCCTACAGGAAGGGGAACCAGTACTCAGCCAACACCTGTGCAGACTATTCAGGGTGTGCGTGGCCTTTGGGCATACCCCTAGAATCTGGCGGCAGGTGACAGTGACGTCCAACTATGAGGATGCCAAATCCAGTCCAGTCTACTTTATTAGGAGAAGGGCTATCCGTAAGAACTACTAAAGGATGCCCGCAAGGAGGGGTCTTATCGCCGACTCTGTGGAGCCTGCTAGTGGACTCTCTCTTGAAGATAATCAACAAAGGTCCGTTCTACGGAGTAGGATATGCGGATGATATAGTGATAGCAATCAATGGGAAGTTTCCAAACACAGTATCGACACTGATGCAGGAAGCTCTAGATAAAGTAACAAACTGGTGCACAACAAATAGCCTCTCGATCAACCAGATGAAGACTGATGTCATCCTGTTCACAAGGAAAAAGGTACTAACGGGTCTAAAGGACTTGCATATTTACGGAAATAAAATTAAATGGGCCACTGTGGTCAAGTATCTGGGGGTGACTCTAGACAAGCAACTAAAGTGGCATACACATGTTGACCAAACCATAGCCAAAGCATCGAGAGTGCTGAATATGTGTAGGTCAGCGTACGGAAAGGCCTGGGGACTACAGCCCAAAATAATGCACTGGATATATATCACTGTTGTAAAACCGATATTAACGTATGGATGCATCGTGTGGTGGCCTAGAAATAAAACACAGACGTGCAGGGACTCCTTAACAAAACTGCAGAGGACAGTCTGCCTGGCCATCACAAGCGCATTCAAAACAACACCGACGGCAACTATGGAGAGGCTACTCAACCTGACTCCATTACATATCGTCATTGAGACTGAGGCAAGGAAGGCACTCTATAGGCTAGAGAAAGCTGGACTATGGAGCATAACGGCGCCAGGCCTCGAACACACTAAGCTAGAACCGGACAAGGAACTAGATGGCATAAGGGACATGAGAAGTGACAAGATCGTACACTCACATCCCAACTAGGGAACAATGCAAAAGTGGTCTAAATAAGCAAGGCAAAGAACAAATGATATGGTACACTGACGGATCCAAAACCAAGTTTGGAACGGGAGCCGGAGTATACACGGAAGGATACAGCCTTAGTCAAAGCATGGGCAGGTTTACATCAATATTCCAGGCAGAGACCTATGCGATAAACATTTGTGCAAAAGAGATATTGGACAAACGAATCACGGGCAAGAAAATCTACATTTGTAGTGATAGTCAGGCTGCACTCAAAGCCGTCAGCTCCTATGAGCTAAACTCAGCACTGGCTGCGGAGTGCGCATACCTTCTTGACAGATGTGGAGCGCGCAACACGGTCAGGTTAGCCTGGGTCCCTGGGCACACGGGAGTTGATGGCAATGAGCGTGCGGTTGACTTAGCCAGGAAGGGAGCAATGGAAAAACCCGTTGGTCCAGAACCGTTCATAGGCATACCAGACGGTGCCTATAGAGGCGCACTCTTCAAATATGCCCAAGAACAACACAGGAAAGAATGGGAAACACACACAGGGCTTCGACACTCAAAGGAATTTCTTTTCGCATGGTGTGAGAGCGACAGCAAGAGACTACTAAAATATAGTAGACTACAACTAAGGCAAATAACTGGAGCATTCACAGGCCACTATGGTACGAAAGAACATCTACACAAGATGAACCTATCCGGCGACGTGGTATGCAGGAGCTGTGGCACAGAAACTGAAACCATGAAGCACGTCCTCTGTCACTGCGACGCTCTGGCTGCGCGGCGAATGGAATGCTGGGATTGGCCTATCCAAACCCAGAAGAACTACGGCTCTGTCCCCCTGCTGGAATTTACAACTTAATACAGGGAGTACTAGACACTTTAGGTACGTAAGAGCATTAGGGCAAGAACAGCACAAAAGATCCCATGGGTCGAAGTACGCCAGAGGTCTCCTCGGTCCGGTAAGTCAACATTAAGATAAGACTCAATCACGCAAAAATGGGCTCAACGGATTTGGATGAAATTTGGAACACAGATAGATTTTACCTGAATTAACACATGAATACTTTTTATCCCGGAAAAAATATAAGGTTCCCGTCTAAAGTCAACGCGGACGAAGTCGCGGGCAGAACCTAATAAAATATATTTCTATAGCAAATAAATCAACATACCCATCCGTTTGTATTTTTTTAGTATCTTCATTGGAAGTACAGTCGATATTTCTAGATATTTTTTCAGGAGAACAATCTGAAAAAGATTTTAATTTAAGATTTAATAAGTCATGAAACAAAACCATCTCTTATCATCATCATTATATTAATACGTGAAGCAAAAACTTTGTACCCCTTTTTACGAAAATTGCGCGGACGGAGTATGAAATTTCCCACACTTATAGTTTATATAGAGAAGGAGTGCAGAATGCTATTTTTTTTTAAATTATGCGTAAAAAATACATTAAATCAATAAAAAAACATTACACACACTACATGTATTTGACACACACACACGCATATATACTCTTGTTTATTGTAAAGGCTGTGGTCAAATTGAGAATAGATTAATATTGTTTGTCTTTAATATTATTTGTATATAGTCTTACTGAATGGTAAACATAACCAGCAAATGATGAAAGAGTAGGTTGAATTTCGACCAATGGGTGACCACTAGTCTATAATAATAAATGTATTTGTCGTAATACACTTTTGGAAGAGGCAAAAGATCGAGCCGGGATTTGAAGCGTTAAATGAGATAATACTATACTATTAATAATAATATCATTAATCAAAACTTGAATCAATTAAAAGGATTACCGTCATCACAGTCTTGCTTGAAGTTGCTTTCTAATGGTCTCTTTAGCTTTTTTGTGTTTTTCAATTTTGTAATACTCTGTATATTTTCATTTTCGTTTGAGCATGCAAATTTATCTTCTAGATACACCTTTTTACGAGACCGGAATGGAATTTTTGCCTGAACGCCCTGAATTGTGGACATCTGCAAAAACCATCACACAGTGATTTCCCTATCAATATAGGTAATTATAATAAAAAAAAAAAACATCTTTTATACCTACCTCAATTCCAAATATGGACGATAAAACATATCGTAAGCATTTATGATAAATAAAATACACTATTTTGGTGACCTTACATTTATTGTACAAATCATAGAATAACTTCAATAATTATTGCAAGGACACTAAAGTATTATTGACAAACCATTAATTTAAGCTAATTATATAAAATTACCGTTCCTTAAATAGGTATATACATGAAATTTACGTTAGTGTGTTGCTATACAGTAGGTAGAGGATTATTTTAAATGTTTAAAATATGTAGCACTCTCTAGGAGGATTTACAAAAAATATGTATTCCAGTATTAAAGGTGCATAACTTAGGTAAAAAGCAAAAATGTACTATGATTTTACTTCAAATACATTATATTATCTTAGTAGTCTAATTGGACCAACATAAAGTTTTGTGGCCTATGTAAATATAGAATAGAGATAAAGATAAAATAAGAATAAAGATAAAGTAACTAAATTAAGTTCACAAAATTATCAGATCATCAATAGCAGTCACACAGAAACATGATTTCCTTGGTTTGCCTAATACTTTCATAATTATAGACATAAAAGATTATTCAAGAATAGTTTTTTGCTTACTGTCATATAGTTCGTTGCGTTATGCCTCTACAATTATAGCAAATATCAGTAGATCAGGGCTAAGACAAAAAAAAATAGTGAACAATTACTAGCAGGAAGCAAAACATGTGCCTTAAATGAGCTTCTCATATTGTTTGTTTTTTTTTTTGTTACAAGAGGTATACAACGAATTAGATGAAAAAAATAAATCATCAAACAGTCCACCGTCATTAAAATTTACAAACAAGAAGTAACATTATTCAAACACTTTTTAATAAAACAACAAACTAAGATGGCGAAAATATAACATAATTATTTCTATCAATACAAGGCAGAGTATGAGGAGACTTAAAAAATTATATAAAACACTTAAACTCTGTCACACATAGCTGTGTTGAATGCAGACACTCATTAATAATATAATTGTAAAAAAAGTCAATTTATTTTTCTTTGTTATTGAACTCATTTTGAGTTTGATGTGCAATATTTGACATATTTTTAATAAAATCAAATTGTCTTGATTTTAACCATGCACTCATCTCCATTTGATGTCTCAACAGTGCATGATGGTGAGGCATAAGTTGTGGTCGTGCCTGAGACATGAGGTAGTCAGCTGGTGAGTTCATTGTAGGATTTGTCTTCATCGTTGGTGTTATAGGCTGACGGATACCTGGTAATTTTCCACCAGATGACAGAGGCTTTAACCCAGGTTTAGAAAGGCTTGGTGATGGTTTTGATAAATTATCATTACTAGAAGGATTTGCATTCTGTGTGCTGTGTGAAATCTGCGTGCTTGTTATTTGATTAGATTGATTGATATTTTGTTCTGGTAAGGAGCTACCTGTATGTTTCTCTTCTGCAATTACCAATTTTGGAGAAGAACTTGGAGAACGGGTTTGAGATCTTGGTGAAGGCTGTGCTGTGCTAGGAGACATATGTGATGCAATTTGATAACCTGGAGGTGATACTGTAGAGCTACCACTGTTTGTTGACTTGGTTGGATTATTTTTATTAGTGGATAGATCCTGTCTGCTGTTATTCATCTGTGATACACTTGCTCCCATCTTATCAAGTTTCAGTTGATTCATATTACTTGTAGATGGAACTCTCAATGGACTTATACCAGTGACTAAAGGTCTGTTTGTGATACCACCAGGGAATACATTGCTTTGAGTCATGGCAGGTGGCATATTAGAAGGTATACCTTTTGTTGGTAAATTCTGTTTCTTAGCTAAATTATCAATAGACTGCATGGTTTCAAATGCCTTATGAAAAATTTGTTGTTGACCTAATTGATTTTGAACATTATGTGGAGTTGACAAGTCTAAAGCAGTGCCTGTTTTGTTTTCTAATGATGGTATATTACTTGTATTGGGCTTATTAATGGGATTGTTAGGTTTATTTGCAGCATTTAATGATTTGGGTGTAGCTGGTACAAGTTTAGGAACCTGAGTTTTGTTTTTCGGAAGTTTCGACTTTTTATCACTTTGCATACTTTGCAATTGTTGTTCAAATGTTTGTTGGAATGTAATGGGTGTAGTGAAATTACCTGCTTGTTTCCCAAGCTTAGTATCTGAAATAGGTTTCAAATTAGGTACCGGGCCTTTAGTTGAATTTTCTGAAGATTTACCTGGAGGTTTTAATGGTCCTGAAACAGACTCTTGTTTATTGGTAGTACTTGTTTTGGAATCAGTATTACCATCAGCTTTTTGTTTTTTAGTATCACTTTCAGGCAACTTCAATATCTCTATATAGTTATGGACAGGTGGACTAGGCACTTTATGAGCAGTATTACTAATGCCAGCCAAGTTTTTATTTACCATAGCTTTCTTAGGATCTGTATTTGTTACTTCGCTGGGGTTCCTTGGATCTAATTTTTGATCTGTTAAAGTAATGGACAATGATGATGGTATGTTTATTTTACATGAATCAAACAATGACTTCAATGGATCACCCGATGGCTGGGTCCCTGAATTAGTAACACTAAGTGAAGTCTTCACTTGTGAAAGTATCTTGCTTCGGTCAATTGTAGGATCACTGTTATTTGCTAAAAGATCCATTCGTACTTTATTAACTGCTTGCCCCTTGTTTTGAGATGCTTGTGATAATGGAATACCTGGTTTCAAATCTGGCATCTTTTTAGCAGATGGTTTGTGTACTTCAGGTTTCAAATTTGATGATGGGGCATCTGGCTTGGGCAGTTGAAGTTTGAGAGGAGAAATGGTTTTTTGACCCCCTGGAGGCATCTGTAACGATGGTGTGCTTTCAGTAGTTTTTCGTTTTGGAGATGAAACGTTTTGTGGCCCTGTAACTGTTCTTTTGAGTCCAAGACTTTCTTGTTGTTTGCTGGTTGTTACTTGCTTTATGTCTTTCATTGGTACTGTAATTGATGTAGCTCCAGGTGTTTGAGAAACTTTAGGAACTCCTGGAATTTCTTTAGCTTTAATTGGGACATCTGGCACTTTATTAATCTGATTTGAAGATATAGGTTGACTAACAGTAGGACTGTTTATAAAATTAGGCACTTTGGATTTTTCCAATTCAATTTTTAATTTTTTCAGTTCAGTTGTATGAGAAGGTGCCTGATGCTTTCTTTTACATGGTTCTAAAACTTTATCTTCTACTTTTTGTGGATTGATCTGACTCTTGGGTGAAACATCACTAGGTTGGGGAACGGAACCAGATTCTTCATTCGATTTGACAGGTGAACTTTTAACTGACATACAATTACTTTTTGCGGTTAATTCAAAGGAATTTAGAAATTGTGATTTTTCAACATCTTCATCATCTTTTTTAGGAGCTATGCTTTCATTGATATTGGTTTTCTCTGCTGATTCTTTATTTTGTGCTGCCATTACATTTTCAGTTTTCTTTAACACATCACTGACTTGCTTTACATTATCATCAGGCATAGGGCTATCTGTGCCAGATGAAGCCTCTGACCCTTGTTCATTCAAGTGCGGAGCTGGACTGCTTGCATTAGTATCTTCAGTTGACGCAGGACTTGATTTTCTGTCTTGAAAATTACATGATGAGGAACCTTTCCTATTAATCTCAAAAAGTCTGTTTCTTATTGCTACATAATCTGTTATTTGATAAAAAAATCTCATAGGTTCATTTCTTTTCCAGTTATATATGTAAGCAATATCCATGAGAGTGTAATAATCTGGTAGAGGAACTCTTTTATATAATATGTCAATAGCAAATTGAGTGCTATCAATATCAAACTTCATGCTTAAGAACTTTTTCAAGTGACTAATGTTTACAACTGCAGGACACTGCAGATACCTTCTTGTCGTCGCCGATGCCGGCTGTGGCTCATTGCTGTCAGAGGACTTGCTTGAAATACTGTCAGCATCAGTCACATCAGCATACTCCAGCGAGAATGATATCACATCTTCAGGACTAAAAATGATTCTTTCTGTATCTTCACCTCTTTGTTCTGGCGTCGCCGACGCTGCCGGACCCGGCCTAGACGCGTAAAATTGCTGTCGCCTTTCCATTTCCTTTTGAAAAAGACCTGGTACTAACTTGTACACGATGTCCTGGAGAGCTTTGTCTAACTTGATGTTGGGTTTTGCAGAATTGATCATCATTTCACAAACAGGACAGTAACTCTTCACTTGTAAATGTTTTATAATACAGCTTCTACAAAACGAGTGTAAACACTCCACTATTGTTGTTGCGTCGATATAATAGCCCCGACAGAGAGGGCATGTTATATGTTCGTTTACTTCACCCAACAAAGTTCTCTGGGGCACCACTGCAGTACTGTTATGTTCAGACATTTTCACTACTTTTTTATCAGGCTGTTTGTTTGAAGTAACCATTTTTACAATAAGTAATTACTACGGTACTAAGTCGACACGGGCAGCTGTTAACGTTATACTTTCGACGACACTGTGCATAATTATGCGTAACTTAGTGCACTTTACATATATGCTACAAATAGTTCAGAATATTTGTCATTAAAATAGCAAAAGATCAACACAAATAACCAATTTACTTCATAGATTACACAAAATAAAAATATTTTCGTGAGACAACATGTACTCGAGTCGTCGATAATAATCGCCATTAAAATTAAGTTGGTAACCCTGTTTTATTTACATTCTATGATTTTATCACATAAAATTCAAAAAGGATACCTGATAAAAGCAAATAATACCATGTTCTACATTATCTTAAATGACTTACCGTGTTACAGTATCCTTTTTGTCAAACAACACCCTCAAAGTAATATAACGAATATCAAATCTAATTTTTGGCGCGAATAGACCGAACAAGAAATGTGGTACTGTCAAAAAATATATTTTCTAAGCGTTGGCAAGAGTGATATGGACTTTTTTTTAAGTTTTTATCAGACCATGGGAATTAGCCTTTTAAAACCTAACCTTTTTTAATTCGCATTTATCCTATATATTATCATCCTCTTTGACTCGCACTGGAATGAAACCTATATCTATGAATGAAACAAATAACAAATGGTAAGTTTTGTTTGAAGAGCGCTTACGGGGGTTCAGCATAAAGCGTCGTTGCGCCCGTGCTGACGAAAGCGGCAATTAAGTCGTGAACACATTTATGGACCCCTACTCCGACCTGGCAGCCATGAGAAGCCATTACAAGGCCGTCTGGTCGGAGTCGGAATTGGGAGAGGTTGAAAGCTAGTCATGCGTCGGATCCAACTTAGGACCAAGAAACTTATAAACTAACTGGAATGATTACGATCCCCTCAAAAACGTTCCGAAGAGTACAGCATTGAGAGTGGATGGCGTCTCTTTCTACTATGGTGTCCAGCTCCGTGCTAACAATTGGGACAATCTCTTTTATGTCACACGTGTGAGATTTAATATTTGTGCAGTGGGAGACGTTGATTTAAAAAAGCAAATAAGCATATTTGGTCTTCGCAAATATGACCATATTTCTGAATTTCGTCTAAGACTCAGGTGGTAGTCAATCCGTAATCGCCGGAATGCTAACATACTATCGCTTTTATACAACATTCTATATAATCTGACAACTCCCTATTACCTCAAAAAACGGTTTGAATTTCTACATGAATCGCATTCGAGATTTCTAAGGTCATCGGAGAATCTGAGATTAAAAACACCAATGCATTCCACAAACTTCTTTCACAAATCCTTTATTAGTCAAGCTGTCCGCTTGTGGAATGCATTGCCTGCTACGGTTCGACGTGCGAAGTCTTTGAATTCCTTCAAAAAAATGGTCGAAGATCACCTTCTCCTGGTTGGATAATATTTGTTTTGTGTGTATAGTTATATTGTGTACGTATGTATATAGTAGTAAAGTATAACAAGTGTATAACATATTTATCTTTACAGTGTACGCCACCAACTGCCTCTATTTTTTATCTGTTGCTTCTTCCAACTGATTGTCTGGAAGAGATTGCTATTAGCAATAAGAACGCCAATCGTACCTTTATATTTAAATAATACATTGTATATCTCTGCTGTATTTTTGCTGGTGTACAATAAAGAGTATTCTATTCTATTCTTACAAGATTGTAATATTAATAAAGACATAGCTTCAGCTTGTCTACAGCAAAAAAGACTTTATATGAATTTATAGATTTATTTAACAGATTAAGTACAGAATATGTAAACGTATGTCATCGGAACTGATAGCTCTAAACTACAGTAATCAAGCCACCATTAACAGAGATTCTCATTACTCGGAAACCTGACAAGGAAACAAAAATACGTACTCGGTAGTAGTTGCCTATAAGGTTTGTCTTCTGTGATCCGAAAATTAAAGCGAGTTCTTTTCTCTTTCTTATGCCAAAAACTCAAAAGCCAGAGCTTAGCCAAGTCCCATGCATTGCGATCTTACGATTTATTTTATCTTTACATTTATAGACAATCTATACAGAAACGACATTCCATAATTACTTATAGAGATACAGCACAAATACAGAAGGCTTACGTTCAAATAACCAGACAAGATTTTCATAGTCACCCTACACGTATCAGTAAACAAATTCAAAATTCTTTCCTAAAATTTGAAATTCCACAACCAGTTTTACACACCTTTGAGACAGCAAGTTTTTAACCATTTTTTAATGAGAGATTTAACTCAACACATCAAAAAATATATAGAATCAAAGCGAAATTCGGCTTTAATACGAGAGTATATGGGCCATATCGTTTCTATTGTGCTTTGAATGTTGCCATGTAAAATTTGCTAGTTACTACTATCGACTAAATACTATTATGAAAAAATGGGATAGAATAAATAGAATTTAAATATTATATGAATCTTGTTATAAAACAAAGACGTCTATTTCATATAAATTTTATGTTAAGTCAACGTAATTGAATAAATTGTGACAGGTAATTGAAGAATAGAAAACTTAGACTCTATTTTTTAAATTTTGTACTGGCAATTGCAAGAAAGGGACGAACTCCCCCTATCGTCGTGTCTCGCTCGGAACGTTTTTCTCCTTTTGATTAATTAAACAAATATGAACTTCATAGTGCTAGGTATAAAGTACAATTTCAGATCCTAATATTTGTGTCGTGAGCATTCCAGATAGTGTTGAAGTTCCTTGCTTAGGACATTTAGTGATACTGTCATCATTATGTTAGATATCGATGTATCCATGTATGATTTAATGTTTTATAAAAAACATCGCTTTCAATTGAAATATCAATGTATTGATAAATCGATGTTTTAGTAGTTTTTATTATGTATACTTTTTTTTATTCGCATGTCAGTTTGTCATTCTAGTTCAACATTTGTGATCCATTTTTCAAACACTTGCGATACAAAAATATAGTTCCTTAGATGTATGTATGGCAACTCTCTGCACCTGTTTAATGAACTGTACTAACCTAAAGCGAAATCGATACATAAATTTTCTACTTATTTCTCTATTTTATCCGGACCGAAAAGATGGAGAGACGTACAAATAAAGTAAGCTAAATAAAAGATTGATGTTTCGATACTTACTTACTTTGTACTTTCATTTTCATATTATTTTTTTACACGTCAACAGTATCATATTATATTGATACATTGATGTTTATCATAATGATGACTGCATCACTAAACGTCCTTAGTTGGAGTCGGGGTCGGGTGAAGTTGGATCCAACTCTGACTTCGACCTAATGGCCTTGTAAAAGCGTCTCAAGGCTGTCAGGTCGGAGTCGTGGTTGGCAAGTGTAATCACACTCTTACAGTAACGAACACATATCCAATACGACTCCAACTTCAAGGACCAGATTTAGCGTCCAACTTACCTTACACTGCGACCAAAAAGAGTAGAAATTTAATTAAATCGGAACTAACTTTTCTCCACCACCTGGCAACACTGAAAACTTCAAACATTTCTCTCCGAGGTCCCGTTTCCTTGAGAATTATTCGTGTAACCTTTATTATAAGCGAATTTGTAAAATATCGTGCTTAAATGAACAATGCAGTATGTGGTGGTGCTCCTCAAGAAGTTTGCAAATTCTTTTGCCATGTTTGGGGGAATTATAAGTAGGCAAAGTTTCCTCTGACCTAGAACTTCTACAAAAGAAATTTACGAAGGAATAGCGGATTTAACAGGTACCTGTTCGGTAGGAATTGCTTACTCAATGTAAGTACTTATTGCATCAGCCTTTGTTATTGTCTAATGAACTTGTATTGAACTGAATTAGGGTATAGGTAGTCATGTACCCCCCGTACATGACTATCTATATACACTTAATCCCAAAAGTCTGTATAAAAGTGAAATCTATAATTTTTATCGGAATAGATAGTAACACTCTATATCCGTTTCCTAAATAACATTGACCTAAATCAAAACATAAATAAGTTTCAATTCGAAACTTCGATGTCTTTCCATTAAAACATCGATATTGTTTAACACACTTAAATGTTTTCATTTACGAGAGTAAGAATAAAACAGCCGAACTTTACTTCACTTGACTTTATTAATACTGTCCAGTTATGCACATTTACATTGGTATAAACATAAATATGATGTTATAAAGTTACCATCTTGATAGATACAATACACGATAGAGTTATTCTAAAATACGGTAAAGTTAGTTACAAAATACTTGACGAATACTCTATTTAATACTAGATCACAGACTTGCACTGTATCTAAAGGCAACTGAAAAATTTAACAACATTCTGTGAAAATTCAAATACAAATATCTGTCATGTGTGCCAGTAATGAAACAACATCAACATATATATTGTTTTTATTTCAAGCCTTGGATTCTTTGAGGTCGCTGCTGTCGTCGCTGCACACCGTACGCCCGTTTTTGAAGATGCGTGCGTCGAAATATGCTAAATTGCATCAAACTTTGCTAACTGCGATTACACTATTTAATTTCCTAAGTTGAACTTACCCGATTGGGCCAACCCAATCTCTAAAGTCAGGTCGGATAATGTAATTGCTCCTTATATATTTGTGGTATTGTCTAGGAGACATAAAAAAAGTGTTGGCAACACTACTCCCAAAAGTGACAGATGCCATTCTTTAAAAATAAGTTCTTTCTTTCGGTCGAGCTGAGTCTTCAGCACGACATCAAGATATTTTATCGTGAATTTCTGAAGTAATCACGAATAATATCTCTCCTTTTGGATAATATAAGTTAAAGTTTTTAACTTAAGAACATGAGAGCTAAGGTATTTTATCATTTGTGTTATTTATTTTCCGACGAATTTATATTGTGTTTTCAAGACATGTTTCTATCATTACCGCGTTTTCATCTGTAGTGTTTATTTGTTTCAGTGGCGCAAGAAGCGTATGCGTAGGCTAAAGCGTAAAAGGAGGAAGATGCGTGCGAGGTCCAAATAAAAAGGGTGAGTTGGAACCTACTCATTATTGAAGTCCATGCCGCCGGCACACGTTTTCTAAATTGAATGCCCGACTGTCATTAATCAACCCTCTTGTTGGTAGAACCTTAATTGAATGAACGTTTGTAGAAGCTCCCTAGATGCTTATAATATTGTTACAGTAAATACTTATATTGCATAATTTATTATTTTAATATATAATATGTATAATTTATTGCTTAAGTAGCTTAATTCTAGAGGAGAAGGCATTTTATGTGGGATTGGTGTAGTTTGTATTGTAAATGATTACAGTGTGAGGCTACACATGGCTAGAAGGTTAGTTACCTAAAGCCCTTCCCAAATGTATATTATTTGAAATATTTTGTATTCATGGTGTAGTTAGTAAAACAAATAAGATTATTAAATTGTTTACAAATTAATAACTATTAGTTTATACATGTGCTGTTTTGGTAACTTGATTTTTTTATTGGAAACATGTCATTTGTTAGTCAGAGGTCAGCTAACTAGAAATGCAGGTTTGAACAGTGGAAGGTGTGGTCAGGGCAATCCACATACAAATTTATGTCATAAGTCAGTTGCTATTTTCATTATGTGGTGTCTAGACCATGCACAACTGCATTGTTGAAGTGTTTTTAGGTTATCTGCCTGAAACTTGCAATGACATAAAACTTGTTGTATATGGCCATAATAGTAAGCATGTGAATTGAATAATTGGTTAATAATTATTTAAGCAATCAATATGTTTAACATGGTTATAGTCAGCATGTTCATCATAATGTGATTGTCAGACAGTGCCGTATATTAGGTTTGCCATTTGAATATTCAGCATGTTGAATATGGTAATAACAATCAGCGTGTTCATTATAATATTATGATTGTCAGGCAGTGCTGTTCATTATGTTAACCATTTGAGCAATCAACATGTTGAACATGATTATAACAGGTAGTCAGCATGTTTATTATAATTTGCTCAAATAGCTAACGTAATGAACAGCACTGCCTGACAATCATCATGATATATCATGATTGTCGGGCAGTGCTGCTCATTATGTTAGCCATTTAAGCAATCAACATGGTAACAACAGCTAGTCAGCATGTTCACTTTATTTATTTCTTTAATAAGATACACCATCAGCATTATCACTAATCCTTCAAATTCTATGAAAAACTTAATGAAACAATATTAAGGTGTATACAACATTCTCAATAAAGTTTGTTGTACAATCATAAATCGTAAAGAGCAAACTAAGTAATAAAATTGAAATTATAAACTAAACATATACTCATGAACTTTTTATCACATTTCTAACGGCTTTAGATGCCAGACACTGTTATTGGCTTAAGTAGTTTTTTGTGATAGGTACCCCCAGCAAATAACAGCATATTGAACTTAACACTATGAATGTAAAGGATGTGTATAGAAAACAAGCTGTCGTTTCTCATAATAATAAATAAATGCAATGTGACAAACACTTTTTATCACATTTCTAACGGCTTTAGATGCCAGACACTGTTATTGGCTTAAGTAGTTTTTTGTGATAGGTACCCCCAGCAAATAACAGCATATTGAACTTAACACTATGAATGTAAAGGATGTGTATAGAAAACAAGCTGTCGTTTCTCATAATAATAAATAAATGCAATGTGACAAACACTTTTCATCACATTTCTAACCGCTTCAGATGCCAGAAACTGTTATTGGCTTAAGTAGTTTTTGTTAAAGGTACCTGCAGCGAATAACAGCATATTGAACTTAACACTATGAATGTAAAGGATGTGTATAGAAAACAAGCTGTTGTTTCTTATAATAATAAAAGGAATGTGACAAAAAGTAATACATACTTAACATAGTAAGCTATACTAAAAAACAATATGATTGTTGGACAGTGCAGTGTTTATTAGGTTTGGGTTTAAAACTGCTGGACTTGATTATAATTATATGGTCATTGTGTAATTGTTAGAGAGTGCAGTGTTTATTGCACCTAGCTTATATTCTGATTATTCTTCTAGTTAGGGTATTCTTTTTAATTTTTGAGAATTATTTGTATTTGGAGAAAAAGTAAGATGAATTTTTATTTCAGTGTCATAGTAGTGGCATAACATCTACCTTATAAACACAATAATTCTTGTATTTTTTTGTAATATAGACCTTTGGACATTTTTAAACAAAATATAAATATAATTTTTCTACATATAGGTACATAAATAAATCTAAGTCTAAAATAGTCTTCAGGGTAACATGGGTCAGATTAACGAGATCATCATTTTTAGACCAAGAATCAATTAAATCTGGTTTTAAGTTGGCTTTTTAGATATTTTAAGTTCAGAAACACTTTTCTCCCTGTCAGTGTTTCAATGATCTAGGTGTTATTATTAAATCAGATCTAATAAAATTAGAAATATCATTCTGCATGCTCCATTATGAATATTCCATGTTACGGATGCAGTTATTACATTCTTACCCTATTATTTTTATTTACTGTTTTATACGTAATATTTAATTTTGTTCACTTTTTTATTTTGCTATGGTCATTAAAAAGAATTTCAACCCCTCCAAGGCAGTTGCTTTCTCATTATGGGAAAAGCATGAAGAATTGTGAGGGCATATAAACAGCTTTCTCCACCCTTGTGATACTTGTCTATCTTAAGGACTATTAAAAAGCATACATTTTTTTTACTAATCTGAAAGATTGGTTGGTTGGTTGAGATCTTTTATCAAAGTTGTTATAGGTAATGTTCAAAATGGTCTTGTTGGCTGATTGCAAGTGTGGTTTTAATGTATAAGTTGTATTAATAAGATGACATTAAAGCACAGTCCATTGGTTCTATTAGTTACCTCCTTAGTCAATTAAACTTACCTCCTGTTTTTCAATAGAACAAATTTTCAATTTTGTTTTTCTTGTTACAGATACATGAGCGGAATTGGGTGTTCTAATACTGATTGTGTGTCCAATAAAAAATAAAAAATCCAATATGTAGTTTATTGAAATCCTTGTTCGTTCCCTGACCATTATTGTGATATATTTTTAGTTGTCTAAAGCATTGAGTCCTTGCTAAGTTCAGCCCATTTCGCGTAGCACTAAGTAAAAGTCTATACGAAACTGCATGGTGCGAGCATGTAAACTGGTTTATTGTGAGACACCATTGAACGAGTAATTTTGTATACTATCCGCACTGCCGCGCAAGTGAGCTACAATGTGAACTATCATTAATAGGTTTCTTTGAATATGCTAGTAAGGCCTAGCGGACACGAGCTTGTCTTGCGGAAGTTTGATCCCGCTCTCGTAGGAATAAGGTGACACTTTACAAAACTTGTATACGGCCCATCATGATGTACGCTTGTGAGGTATTCGGGCACGCCGCCCGCTCTCACATCGATAGACTCCAAACGGTTCAATCCCGTTTCCTCCGCAAAGCCGTCTGAGCCCCGTGGTTCATACGGAATGTCGATCTCCATTCCGATCTGTCTCGAACCGGCTTTACTAAAAAGGCGACAATCCGATATATTGCGAACGCGCCCATTATAGTAATCCGCTAATCGTAGCCGCCGCCGACTACGAACCCAACTCCACTCCTATCAACCGCTACCGCCGTCCGCGGCATGTTCTGATCGACCCTCCCGATGCCCTTACACCCCTTTCGGATACAGATACCGCACACAGGATCAGACACCGACCTCGCCGGCGAGGTCGAAGAATCCCTTGGCCGCCGGCCGGTGCAGAGCATCACGGCGAGACACCTAGTATACGCCCTCTCCCCACAGCGACTGCCCAAGCCGAGGCTATTCCTCCTTGAGGCACCCTTGAGCTAGTTGCCCCCCTTGCTCTTCTGGCTCGAGCTTAGTGGTTGCACGCTCGCCCTCTTGTCCAGTGAAGCTGTAAAGGACCCGCGGCCAACAGCGTAGATCATTCACACACACAAATGTACGCTTGTGAGGTGTTCAGGCACGCTGCCCGCTCACATCGATAGACTCCAAACTGTTCATTCCCGTTTCCTCGGCAAGGCCGTCTGAGCCCCTTGGTTCATACGGAGTGTTGATCTCTATTCAGATCTCTGTCTTGAACCTATTCGCGCCTTCATTAAAAAGGTGAATGTTAAATCATAGGAATCCGCTAATCGTAGCCGCCGCGGACTACTATATCAATGTGAACCATGGTGAACACTGAACACCTATATTACAAGGACAAGTCAGATAATTTAAAACAATTATATTTAGCGCCTGTAATAAAAAAAGAGCAACAGACATTTATATATTTGGAAGTTCGCTTTTTAAATAGGCACTAAATAGATTTTGATTTAAGAATATTTTCATAGAATCTAGTTTATTTTGTAATATACATACACTCGAGGCCCTGACGTCTGGAGCGGCTTCCAACTTCGGTTCGGCTAAAACTTACGTAAACTGTAGCACCAGGAGCGGAACGATAGTTTGCAGCAATGTGTTCCACCGTCCCGCGAATTGAAAACCAACTTTTTCGACTGTAGCCAATCTATTCGACTAAGATTTTTTATTTTAATGGGATAGAGATATACAAACTAGAGAGTTCGGTAAGAAAATAACCTGGAGCTCCGTAGGTACTCTGCCTACCCTGCAAGGCGAGACTTAGATTGATAATATAGATATGTCATACAGCGTCAAACATGTCATACAACTGTTTAACCTGCGACTCCGGCCAGGGTATATGCGAACTTTTCTCAAAATATTTTCGTTCAAACTTCCTCAATTCCGATGCTCCTCGCGATTGCAATCCAGGTGAAATGCAAATGTCCTCTACTGACATCAGTTTAATTGAGGTTGATGCTGCATTGGTACATAAGCATCTTAAGTCACTCGACTTAAGCAAATCGCCTGGTCCCGACAGTCTTCCTGCAATTTTTTGGCGAAGTGTGCTGATAAACTTTCTGAACCTGTTGTTCTACTTTATAGAATACTCTATACAATATCCGTTCTCTTACAGAAGGTATTGTTCCCTTGATTTGGAAGTCGACACTTGTTTCACCCATTCACATGAAGGGTTTTAGGGAACATGTTGAGAACTACCGTCCAATATCGAAGCTTTGTCTCCTGGTCAAGGTACTTGAGCGAATAGTATACGACCAAGTGTAAGCAAGCCTGGTCGATAGTCTAATCCCTCAACAACATGGGCTTTTGAAAGGCAGGTCCACAGTCTAATCTAATCTTGTTCTCTTTACTGACTTCATCTCCGCCAAAATGGATGCTAGACCTCAAGTAGACACTATATACTGACTTCTGCAAGGCGTTTGACCGTATTGACCATAATATATTACTGTGCAAGCTTCTCATTCTGGGTATTAGAGGAGACTTATTCAGATGGTTCTCGTCTTACGTCCGAAATAGAACTCAAGCAGTAGTATTGACTAGACGCTGCTCTTTATCGATAACTATCCCCTCCGGTGTCCCCCAAGGATCCCTGTTGGGACCCTTCCTGTTCGTGGCCTTCATCAATGACATCGGCAAATGCTTTAAACACCAACTTCTTACTTTTTGCGGATGACATGAACTACTCGATCAACAATCAATTCTTGGTTCGTGTTCATATTGTCAGAGATCTTGGTGTTATCATAGATAGTAAGCTGTCTTTCGATCATCATATCGACCACATAGTCAGTAAAGCTTCTTCCTCTCTTGGCTTTATCATTCGCAACAGTGGTTATTTTACTAACATGAAGACCATTAAGTTGCGTGTGTGTGTGTGTGTGTGTGAATGATGTACGCTGTTGGCGGCGAGGCCTTTACAGCTTCACCGGACTTAAAGGCGAGCGTGCAACCACTATGCTCTAGCCAGCCAGAAGGGCAAGAGGCGACATACTCGAGGGCGCCTCGAAGAGGCGCCCTCGGTTGGGACAGTCGCTGTAGGGGGTTGCTTTACTGTGCGTATGTTCGGAATCATCTCGAGTATGCAAGTCAGATATGGAATTCCAACTACGCAATCCACTCCGACAGACTCGAACAAATACAAAAAAAAATCACGAAACATATACATTACAAATTTAAAATTCCGCCTTTGAGATATGAAGATCGCTGCGCTCGCTTCCATTTACTCTCCTTATACATTCGCAGAAAAAATTCCGATGTTCGCTACCTAACAAAAATTGCGCAGTCCAAAGACTGCCCTCAACTTACAGCGAAAATATATTTAAACATTCCCCGCGACATTCCCGCCCTAGACACTTACTCCACACTCCATTCTCACACACCTTGTATCGTCGTAATTCATTCTTCCTGCGCACATGTAATATGTTTAACGACTTGATGAAGTCCAAACACCTTACATTAGATCTATTTACTAGTTGCCCCACCTCTATTAATGCTGTTCTCTATTAATGCTGGCTATTATTATATCTTTCTTTTTGTTACTGTTTCCTTAAGCTTTTTATTTTTTTTTAGTTTGTATCATTTTGTTTGTTATTAGCATTAAGCAAATTATCTATATCTTAAGTCTATATGTGGACGCTTGTAAATGGCTAATTGTAACTATTTTATTTCACTATTAACTCTGTTATGCTAGCTGTAAGCCCCCCAAATAATAAAAAATAAAAATAAATATTCATGCAACCCGACATTAGTGGATCGAAGAGACTGAAATCCATTGATCATTGTATCCACGACTTTGTTCTGTGGTTGTATCTTTGGATCATAATTGTATTTTATTTTTGAATGAACCTGGTTTACACTGTATTATTTAGAATAAAATTTTATCGTAATAATCACCAGATAAATTAGTTAATTTGATTGAATAAAAAATGCTTCATCGAGTTACATTCTGCACAACTATTACCTAAATGGTCGGTGTGGAGGGACAAGTTCGTAACTACATACATATTATTATGAATGTATCTCGCTGAGATTCATGACCTTTCACTTTGTTTTATTTAGAATAAAATTTTATCAAAATAATTACCAGATAAATCAGTTAATTTGATTGAATGAAAATGCTTCATCGAGTTTTATTCTGCACAAATAGTACCTAGATGGTCAGTTCAGTTGGTCAGTGTGGAGGAACGAGTTCGTAACTGCATATTATTATGAATGTATCTCGCTGAGATTCATGGGTTTTACCCGGACATTTCAAAAGGCTTGCATGGGGTAGTCTTACACGTAGAAACCCTTTGCAACAAATTAATGTTATGTAAGCCACCAGCTGAGAACAATTGCTGAAAATGAAGATACAAACAAATTATAGAAAGAGACCAGGGACTATGCGAATGAAGTTTGATGAACAAAAACTGGTCTATCCGCTCTGCTCGCTAGATGGGCCTTCAAAAGGTCGTCATAAGACAACTGAGGGCAACACCGGTGTGAGCGGCTCAGGAGCGTGAAGAGGTGTGCTGCGTGGGGGTCAGTCGCCTCAAGTGTAATCAGGTCCGCCAAGCTAGTCTAAGATAGCGGACAATCAGATGTACTTAATGCCCTCATTACAGTAAACAAACACGAGAGTAGGTGTGCTGCGCTTTCTCCGGAATTACTCACGGTGTTTTGGCCTTTAACGCTTTCACCCCTGCAGTATATCGACGTAGGAAAGCATTACTCTCCTACATTGATAAAGCTCTCACGGATCCTCTCTAGAAGCCAAAGCCAAGAGACCGGCGGGCATCCTTCGATTTCCACTCGACCGACAAAGACACTTCGAGATGGAGACCCCGACCGACTCTCTGGAGCACTTGGGTCTGTCGTGTCGTTACGGGATTGTCCATTAATCACGTGAGGTTCGCCAGGGGGGGTGAAAATCACGAAATATCACAAGGGTAGTAGTGAGATATCACGTGTATTTGTTTTTTCGTTAAACTCGCGATTTCTAAACCGAAAAGCGGTACGTGACCTTGTTCGCCTTGAAAATGTTTAAGATACTTTGTGCCTTAAAAAAATATACGTAAATTTGGATAGGGGGTTAATCTCAAATCTCACCACGTATCACCAGGGTGAGAGGGGTTAGTTTAGTTGCTAAAACGATTACGTGATTAATGAACCACCCCTACTCACCAACGAATGGCGTAAGTGGGCCCAACTGCCCATTCGTCAGATTTTTTCGGTACTAATCCGTCACTGATTGTCGGCAGGTACAACAAAATTTCGAGCTGTAAGAACTTGTTCACAAGATAAGAGCTTTATAGTGCACTAATTACCGGTGTAGTTGCGATGTCAATAGCATACGATATATGTTTGTGTGTAGATTGTACCCATTGATATTTGTTTATTTATTTCTGCGTTTGTACCTATTTATTAAGTTTTGTATGGCAAATTAAACAACGCTCCTAGTGGATGACGTCTCATACACTTTCTCATGATCATCTCATGGAAAGTGTTGGAGAGAGAACGCTTTCTAAATCGGACGTCCGACAAAAAAGATAGGAAATAAAGGTGTAGGTCATGCTTAAGTCTTTGCTCTGAGATTGAAATAGATATATACCTAGTGTAGGTTTATAAAGGCAAAATTTAGAATTTTATCTATTTTATTCCTTGTTTTTTTTCCATTACATCAGAGATATTTATATGATTATATATCTGTGTAATGGTGTATCCATAACATTACAATTAAAATTCTTTTTTCAAATCCAAATCACGGAAAATGACAATATATGTCACTTAGGTACTTTATTTTTGGATTTTATTTATTTACATATTTATAATATATTTTAAATTGTTATGGGACGAATGGGTGTGATAAAGTGGGAGAAGGCAACACAGTGTAGACCCGTTCATAACATCATTTCGTCCGATTTCCCTAAATATAACCCTCAACCATGGAAATTTATGGTAAGATAAGCTTCGAAATACGCCTTTTAGTCACAATAGGTACCACCTATTTTACACAGCATTGTACATATAGGTCGATATACACAGGTATAAGTAGCATAGGTAAATGCAGTAAAGATAATGATCAAAACAAAATATATCAATGTACTAATGTGTCAGTATGGGTTACAGAACTTTTAAATAGCTCTAATAAATCTATGTATAAAACATCGGTACAAAATTACCTTAAGATTGCACGCGATTTAATAATAGAAAAAAATTAAATTTCATGTCATATTTATTGCCTAATATTATAGATATGTGTACCTAGTTAGATCATGTTTCTCCACTGATTCGAATTTTTTGAAGTCCTTACTGTTATTATTTTACCCTTTATTTACATTCCACCTTTACCCACCAGACAGTGAGCAGAGATGTGGGCATGAAATGAATTGATCCCGCGCTGATCATTTTCACGTGCTATTTCGTGTTCAATCCCATTATCTTTGAATTACAGGGGCTGACAGCGCAAGCATGAACAAATGTTTTTACACATTGCTTACTCAGTCAGTGTTGCGAGTTTGAGGACTATTTGGATAAAAATCTCAAAAAATATGTATTTACATAAAAAACAATTGTTTAGTTATTATAATTAATTACCCAAGTGTTGCAGGAAGGAAAATCGCGTGTTGAGTGGTTATTGACTTATGAATACCAAAGAATGTGGTTGGAAGAAAGAGAGGCTTGGAAAAAACGGATGTATCCTGAGAACACTACGGTTAACGTGGATATTGTGAAGCGTTACGTTTTGACTTTTAAAACTAACCATCAACCTCCGAAGCCTGAAAAAAAGAAACCATTTAAAATGAAAAAGTACGTTATATTCATAGTTGTATCTCATCCAGACAAGCTATGTAGTAGTATTTGAACTGTCGTTTTTACGCATTTGTACTATTTAAATCTTGTATGGTTATTACAATATCTACAGAACTTGGTTTTCCAAATATTCTCTTGGGACAGACAGACTGCTTTAAGCCGCTTTTACATAGCGAATCTTTAACCTATTTATTGATATAACACACTATCACATCGAGCGGTCGGCAACACTCAAAATTCAAATTGTTCTCGGCTATTCAAGTCGATTCCTCACCCTTGCCGGCCATTTCCGCTGGTTGATCAAGCAACTGCAGTTGTAACGCGCTGCTCAACTGCTCGAATACGATTTCTTGAGCAGTTATAAAACACTGATTGAACAGTTACCCTACGTTCGCACGAGCGCTTTTACAACGCGCGTTAGTGAAGCGCTTGAATAAAATAAATGGCTACAGTACATATTTTAAAGGCGCTTTACAGTGCTTTAGCACCGCACGTTGAAAAAGCGTCCGTCCGAATGAGGGGTTAGTAGCTACTGCCTACTTATTATGTTTTATGTAGTTTTTTATATAAGAATAATATCGATCTCTATAATATTGCTTTTAGATTTCAGGGGGTAGGAAGCAAAACTGAAAACAAACGCTCCAAAGATGACAAGGCTATGAATTTTGAAAAAGAAAAGAAAAAAGTGGATTCTAAATAAACTTCGATAAAGATACTTCCTAGGGTATCCACACACTTCGTTAAATATTTCCGTTCTTGATTTTTATCGGAGATGAATTTAACTAGAGATTGTATTCTTTTTCTGCGCATTAAATAAATAAATAAAAATAGTAGTTTTACTTTTGATAACTTTTGGATTAGTGATATTTTATTAAAACACTATTATTAAATGTAAGGAAGATAGAAATAAAAATGTAGGGATTGAGGAGTCACAATAAAAATGCGAATATTACCTCTATTAGTAGCAATTTAACTATTTTTTTGTAGGTTCAATCTTGGAAATTCTAGTGAAATTCTTTAGGCGCCTCAGTTCGAAAAGTAGTTCAAACTTGTGCAGTTGTGATAACCCAAAGAACAAAGAGCAAATTCAATTAAATCGGAATGGCGAATTTTAAATTAGTTAATTACAAAATAAAATTTGGGCGATATTTATTTATCAATATAAAAATGCTCGAGCCATTTTCCACCGAAACTTCGCTGACGATTACTCATACTAATAAATAGATCAAAATAAATAAAAACTTAGCATGGGCACAATTTATTTTTCTGTTTTATTGAATTCAGTATTATGATTTAAAATTAATACAATAATAAGTATATTTTGGTTGGCATTTATCATAGTTATAACAACTTGTGTAAGTGCGGACCTTGGAAATATACAAACGATAAACTACACCCTTTCGGGACCAACCCACATAGGCGGACTTAGGCATTTCATTACACTGGTTGCGAGACGGTAAAGATACGCATTGCTGCGCTAGTCAACAGGATGACAACAGAATTAGTTTCTTGCGTTAGAATTGCGTGCGTTACACTCGCACGCATCTCTCATAATTACGTTTACGCCATAACAGTACATTCTAGTATAGCGGAGTGTTCATGTCGACTTGTTGGACAAATATTATAAAATCTACTTGAGCTTGAGCATATCTTGTCAAAACTCTTTACATAATGCCTATCAAACTTAACCGATACCATGGTCTATACCCACAATACGAGAGACGCGAAAGTCTGCGCCGTAGCGGACGTGCGCGAAAAGATGCCGTCTCACTAATATAACTATTTTAGGTCTTATGTTGAACACAATGTTTCAAACACATAGTTAAAAAATCTCCACTGCGTATGATAAAAAGTATTTATTAAATGTTACACATATTTTAGTACTAACATTGTTTTCTTTATGAAATGTAATTTACATCAACTTCCGTATATTACCAGTGTCAGTTGAAACGCATCAACAACGGACAAGACGTTTGCGTGTGCTTAAAAAAAGTATTCTTGATTATGTTACTAAATACAAAATAATAAACTAAAATGTTGGCGTTATATTTTGGCTGGTTGTAATTGCTTTGAGCGAGGTAAACTGTTTTAAGTTACATTTATATGCACTGCATCATTGGCTGTATTAATGCTATAGCATTCTAGCCCATATATTTCAATATTATTTATTTGTTTATGGTAGCCGTTGCTCTTATTTGCCAAAACATCTTTTTATTATATATACCATGCAATGGTTCTAAAAGTATCACCATTGATCATTGTGTGGTAAAGATGGTTTTTATTCCTCACTATTTAATTACATAAAATATGTTCACACAACCCTTCATAGGGCTCACAATCAAAAATTACTTAACCAAATCAGTCATTATTATTTTAATTAGGTACTAAGTTCGGAACGCAACTATATCGAAATTATTAATTAAATACAGATATCATAGCTCCATGTGCTCAGCAACAACACTGTTTGTTAGTTGGTTGCGTTTACTGCAGCATTTAGAAAACAATTTTTTATGATAGAGCACTTTTAATAAATCGAATTTCTTAAAACAAAGGCTTTTATAAAATTAAATGTTTAAGTTCACTTTTTCACAAATAATTTTAAGTGTGGAATGATGTATATCTGTGTGTAACTACAACTATTTTTGTATTTGCTAAATTACAGATGCGAATTATTTTTTTAATAACATTTTGTAATTTGTCAAATTTCTCTGTTAAACGGGATAAAGTAAGAAATTAGCCGAACTGAAAACTGAACGCGGAGCCAGGGAAACTGCCTCCTGAATGGAAGTCAAAGTGCTGGCCACCGCGGTTGAAGAAGGTCTGGAACACTACGTTGGGGTCAATATCTGAAAATAGATAAAATAATTATGATCATAAATATTCGTACACTTATTTTTGTCCTAAAAAATATTTAACTGATTGCACGTTGGTCTAGTGGTGAACAATGCGCTTTGCGATCACGAGTCAGGCCTAGGTCAAAGCCTAGGTCAGACAAATTTAGTTTTTCTATCGAAAAATTCCCATCTGTTTTTTCCCAATTCCCCGGAGTCGACTGTCCCTATAACATTGTGACCTAACATCGTCGGCGAAAAGTAGGTATACAGAGTTCACATCGGTCATCCACGCTTGGGGAATATACGTTGTTCAAGGCATCAAGGCCACGATACGTTCCTACAAAATATGTGCGAAAAGTTTTAGCGATTTCGGACCTCACCCTCAACCTCAGTTGGTCTAATAGAAGTTTTCGATCTTTATAAGAAAGAGGATCGATAGGCATCAAAAATAGTTTTTGTGTAAATGGCTCACTTTCTTGCCACATTTTTTTCAAAATCTGTTAATGCAACTCAAAATGTCGCAAAAATTTAAAGATAGTCTCCTTAGACCATTTTCGGGTAACTCTAAAATCCACCTGTATATCGACATCAAACGAACGGGAAAGTATACTGACCTGCCATGCCGGAGCCGTCGTCGTCGAGGTCCTGTCCGTGGTCGTACCGCGCGCGCTTCTTGGGGTCGCTGAGCACCCCGTAGGCCTCGCCCACCTCCTTGAAGCGGCGCTCCTGCTCGCGCCGCTCCGTGTCGGGCGCGCCCGCGTGTCGGTCCGGGTGGTGCACCAGTGCGCGCTTCCTGCACCACAAACATATATTATTTCTACTAGATTCATGGTTTGCTCAAATAACCTACGGAGCGCTGCGGTAGTGTTCGGCTGGCGCTCGGCCAGTAGTCCACAGCGCCGCGCGCACGTCATACTGGTGGCGCGACGACGGTCACGCCGGCTACGGCCGGGCGGTCGCACAACACTAGTGTCCCACTCGTACGCATATTGTCGTCTCGCTCGCGCCGTGCTTCCTCTGTCAATGACGGCGGCGGGGCATGAAGTTTGCCGTCGCGCCGAGCGTGGCTGCGCTGTGTGGCGTCTCCCGTACATTTCAGTAAGTTACAACTCCCCGAGTCGCGCCACCGTCGCATTCCCGTCGCACTGTGTCGGCTATGTGGGGAAACCCTAAAAGTTTGGCCACAAAGCATAACTACCGCTTCTCCACTATGCCCAAGCCCTCACGACAGCCATGTCCATTGAACATCTATCAAGAAGCTCACGACAGAAACATTCTGTCCCCCTATTTTCACAGATTATTGTTGGTGCTAGCATTGAACTTTTTAACGAAATATTTCAAAGTCTTACCTGTATGCTTTTTTAATTTCATCTTCGGAAGCAGATTTCTCAATACCGAGTATTTTGTAATAGTCTTTGCGTTTGGATTTCTTAAGGGCTAATTTAGCTTCATGTAGAAGCTGTTTGTTCTCCTTGCTTTTGTCGATCTTGTATAACTTTTCGTAGTCTTTAACTGCCTCTTCGTACTCCCTAAGTTCAGTGTAACACTTGGCACGTCGAAGTAATGCTTTTACGTAGTTCTCGTCTAGTTCGAGGGCGGATGTGCAAGCCTCCGCAGCTTCTTTTATTTGATTCAGTTTGGCGCAAACTGTCGCTTTGTTAAAGAAAAGCTTAGCATTGACAATTCTATTGTTCTTGTCAACTGTCAGAGCTTCATTATATAGGGTCAAGGCTTGTTGCCATCTACCCATTTTGAAGGCTTCATTCCCTGTAATGAGAATTATTAAAAATAAATATCAAATAATCGGTCAGTTGAGTCGGGCCCGCGCTAAGAAGGTTTTGTACTAAAACATTTTCATTTTGTATGTCTGTCTCTCAATCTGCTCATTACAGCAGTTATAATCGGCAATGGTAACATTTAAGCAAAAGTGAAGAATGTGGGAAACGCGTATACGTTCCACTAGCCTAAACTGATTGAAATATAAAAAAACGAGGTGTTTAGACATTGGTGAACCTCATTGTAATCAGATCACTTTACGAAAACAATGTTTCACTTGGGTGTGGCCTTGTGAATATAAATTATGTACTTGCATTAATACGTACCAGTAACTTTAAATCTATCATGTGTTCATATTGAGTGGTTTGTATGATGGACCGCAAAAATAAATACACAAAGACTGAACCAATACTGTTGGAAATTGTAGACATAGAAATTCCAAGACACATCATTACTTACCTTCTTCCTTTTTTTGTTTAAGTAATTTAGCTTTTTTGTAAATTTCCATCGCTTTTTTGTGGTCAGGGGCAAGCCGCAGCACTTGTTGGAAGTGTTTAAAAGCTTGTTCATCTTTGTCCTGTAATGCCAAGATAAAGCAAACATCTTTAAGGCGCGTATTACGAAACGTAAATTGATTTCCGTTCTGTAACACGGGCCTAAAACAGTTTCTTCAAAGTTTAGGGCGCGAAAAGCGAAGACAATTGATCTTGTTCCTTTAATATTTTTTAAGTAATTATGATAATTTATTTTATTTTTATAATAATAATTTACGAAGGGGAAGTGAAACCAGTATCTTTTTCATGACACGTTGGCTCTGGGGTCTGGGGTACTGCAGAGCAGTCGTGCCAGCATAGGGGTGGGTATCTTGCTGTCCTGTCGCCTGACCTCCGCCGGCCCCCAAAGTGAGAGACTATGGTCTTAACGATGCGAGACTTCTTTAGGTGTCAGTACAGTATTTTTGGTTACAGCATACGCTCCCGTAAGCTCTTCGATACCCCAGGACCTTGAGAAGTTTTTAGGATAATGTCAGGAAAGTTATGGATCTGGCTGATGCGAACGAAAAGGTGATTTTTTATGGCGACCTGAATGGTGATTTTTTATGGTGGATAGGTAGGAACCAGGCGGCAAACTTGCAACGCTGCTCTGAGTCCTTATGGTTATAAGAGAATGAACGATGCAGTAAGTGTAAGCTCATTGTAGATGTATGTTTGGAAAGAGGTCGCCTTGTGTCTAATACGATTGAGAAGGAATGAACAAAATAGCGTGATAGATTTGATCCTGGTAGATAACTGTCTCCGAAGCAAACTTCAAGATACGCGTGCGTATAGAGGTCGCACTCTTGAATCAGATCACTATCTCGTAGTTGCGTGGTTTGTCTAGGAAGTGGAGGCACTGGAGAGAACGTATCCCCTTCGAAGACTTTGAAAGAATAAAGGTTGAAAAGTTGCAAGCTGAGAGCGTGAGAAAAATGTATAAAGACAAAATCCGGGACAAGCTTTTGACAGCAGGTTATTTGCTGTAATAACTGCTGGAATAGCCTGAAGGCGGGTTCGAGAAGTTCGAGTTCGAAGAATCTCCGAAAGAAGTATGTGCTTGCCCAAAGAAGCATGATACAGCAAAATGTGATGCATGGTGGGATGCGGAGTTACAAAGCTCCGAAGAAAGTAAGAAGTAAACGTGGCAGAACTACGTTACTATGGTGACGTTCTTTACGTGCTAAACCGGTGGAGTGAATATTTTGGACAAATGTATGGGGATGCTCCGGATAGTGGAGCCACAGACGAGCCCAGAGGCGAGTTTTCAGCAACAGAATCAACAGAGGACATCTGTATGGACGAAGATGAATGGGCAATAGGAAGTATGAAAAATGGTAAAGCTGCGGAAATAAACATGGCGACATTGAACATGCGTCCGGGACACCTTTTGAGTCGTTACAAACCTTTGCTTTTGCTTGATGGGAAATACACCGCTGACATAGACAGAAGAGTGAGTGACTACTTGAGAGCCGAAACTTAAGCCAAGGCAGTGAGAGCTGGGTATATAAGAAGGAGAATGAAAGTAGGATAAATGCGGTCGAAATACGAGCTGTGCGAAAGATGTGCGGAGTCAAGCTTCCCTGAGCGTATTCGCAACAGCGTAGTAAGAAAGCGAACAGGTATGAAAGATAATATTGATGTAAAGATGAAAAAGGGTATGCTTCGTTGGTTCGGGCATATAGAAAGAATCTCAGAAGAAAGAATGACAAAACAGATATACAATGCGAAAGTGGAGGGATGTAGGTATCGGGAAGACCCAGACTATCTTATCATGCCCAAATAGACAGTGTCTTATCTGAAGGGCAACTCAAGAGTCTCTGTAACCGGCGAGAGTGTATGAGACGAACTATGAGAGTGGAGAAAGCCAGACGGGTATGTAAGGAAAGAACCTGTTGGTACTCTGATCTCTCTGCCTACCGCGCAAGGGATCTGGCGTGATGATATAGAATAGAATTTCATGAAAACAGTACAAATTCAAAGTTATAAAACTAGGTATGTAGCGGTTAGAACAAACTTAATCTACAGTAGGTTTTAAACCTGTATTGCAAACATCAGCCCTTCCTAATTTTTATTTATAAACAAATTTAAATCTCAAGTAATAAGTAGTATCTAAAAATAATCTAACATATATCGTAAAAAGTGTGACCTCTCTGTGAGTTATGTGTGAGTGTGAGATTGATTATGATTTCTTACCTCAAAATAAAGGCACAGGCCGCGCACGTAAATAGCATCTGTGTCTAGATTGTCAAATCTTAAAGAGTCATTTGCGATTTCTTGAGCCTCCTGGCACCTCCCGAGCATTGCTAGACATTCAGCCTTCGTAAGTTTCACTCTGAAGCAAAAAAAAAGTATTTATTTACGTGATTCTTCTTTGAACTTGAACAGAAAAGCATGATAGATTTGATCCTGGTAGATAACCGTCTCCGAAGTAAACTTCAAGATACCCGTGCATATAGAGGCCCCATTCTTGAATCGGACCACTATCTCGTAATTGCGCGGTTCAGTGGTTTGTTCAGGAAGTGGAGGCACTGGCGAGAGCGTATCCCCTTCGGAGGCCTTGAAAGAATCAAGGTTGAAAGGTTGCAAGATGAGAGCGTGAGGAGAACGTATGAAGACAGAGTCCAGGACAAGCTTTTGACAGCTGGTTCTTCGGACTCAAACATAGATGAATGCTGGAATTGTCTGAAAGAGAGTTTGGTAGAATCAGCGAAAGAAGTATGTGGCTGCTCAAAGAAGCATATCACAGCAAAAGGGGATGCATGGTGGGACACAGAGTTAAAAAGCTCTGTAGAAAGAAAGAAGAAAGCGTGGCAGGACTATGTCTCTTCTTTGAATCTAAATGACAGTATGACGGAGATGAAGAAAGAAATATACCGGCAATGGAAGAATGCCACCAAAACCTTAGTGAAAGAAAAGCGTGAAAGAGCTAGTGTGATTGAGGAGGAGAGGCTGACGAAGAACTTCGAGAATAACACCAAACTCTTTTGGAGCAAGGTGAGAAAGGCTCGAGGTGATTCGTCAGGCTCCAGAATGGAAAAGATAAAATCTAAGGATGGTGACATTCTTGCAGACACACAAGCTGTGCTAAACCGGTGGAGTGAATACTTTGGAGAAATGTATGAGAATGCCCCGGATGCTGGTGCCACAGACGAGCCCAGAGGCGAGTTTGCGGCACCAGAATCCACAGAGGACATCACTATGGAAGAAGTTGAATGGGCGATACGAAGTATGAAAAATGGTAAAGCTGCGGGAATAGACATGATATCTGCCGAGATGATTAAATATGGTGGAACTTGCGTCCGGGACGCTTTTTGGGTCCTCGCAAATCTTTGCTGGAAGACCGGTAGAGTCCCTACAGATTGGCGCCGCGCAGTCATAGTACCCTTGTATAAAGGCAAGGGCTCACAATATGACTGCGCCAATTACAGGGCCATCAGTTTGATCAGCTTGGCAGCTAAGGTGTATGGTAAAATTATTGAACGGAGAATGCGCGAGAAGTCCGATGGAGTGTTGTGTGAGGCACAGGGAGGTTTCAGGTCTGGAAGAGGATGTTCGGATCAAGTTTTCTCCCTCCGCAACATCGTAGAAAAGCATCTGGCAGTAGGCCGGAAGGTTTTCTGCGGTTTTGTGGACCTGGAGAAGGCGTTTGATAGAGTCGTGCGAAAGAGACTTTGGGACATTTTGCCAGAGTATGGTATAAACGGCACCCTGTTGCGAGCCGTCCAGTCCACCTACGTGGACAGCAAGGCATGCGTACGGGTGGGTGGTAACATGTCACCTTGGTTTGACGTTAAAATCGGTGTCAAGCAGGGTTGCGTGTTGTCCGCTAGACTGTTTATAGTATATCTGGATAAAAGTATTCAAAGACTGTGTGCGATGACTGAAGCGGTAAAAATGGGTGATCTAGTGATAAACCACCTATTGTATGCAGATGACGCGGTTTTGATAGCGCCAACAGCCACTGATCTGCAAACACTAGTCACAGTTATGAGAGACGACTGCATGAATAATGGCTTACATTTGAATGTGAAGAAAACCAAAATTATGGTTTTTGAACGGGAAGAAACCAGAACGAATGCAAGGATTGTGGTTGGTAACGATGTGCTGGAGCAAGTGAATGAGTTTGTATATCTTGGATGCGCCTTCAGTAAGGATGGGAAATACACCGCTGATATAGAGAGAAGAGTGAATGCAGGTAATAGAGTGAATGGTGCGATGGGAAGGCTACTTGGGAGCCGGCACTTAAGCCAAAAGGCGCAGCTGGCCATGCATAACGGAGTGCTTGTCCCAACGCTGTTATATGGCAGTGAGAATTGGGTATGTAAGAAGGAGAACGAAAGCAGGATAAATGCGGTCGAAATGCGATCTCTGCGGAAGATGTGCGGAGTCACGCTGACCGACCGTATTCGCAACAGCGTAGTAAGAAAGCGAGTAGGTATGAAAGATAGTATCGGTGTAAAGATGAGAAAGGGTATGCTCCGTTGGTTCGGGCATATAGAAAGGATGCCAGAAGAAAGAATGACAAAACAGATATACAATGCGAAAGTGGAAGGATGTAGGTGCCGGGAAAGACCTAGACTATCTTACCATGACCAAATAGACCGTGTCTTATCTGAAGGGCAAGTCAAGAGTCTCCGTAACCGGCGAGTGTGTATGAGACGAACTATGAGAGTGGAGGAAGCCAGAGAGGTATGTAAGGAAAGAACCTGTTGGAACTCTGTACTCTCTGCCTACCCCGCGAGGGAGCTGGCGTGATGATATAGATAGATAGATAGATTCTTCTTTCTGTTTTAGACTTATCGATCGTCAAAATTACTAAATGAGGCTGAGGATTTCTGATGAAGAAATTCCATTATTTTCACCACAGATTACCACAAGGTCTTGACATTGTGTTTCTATGCAATTCTTAACTCATTCAGTACAGCTTCAAAAATAACTTAAACGGGGAACAGGGTGTTTTAACGCAAATAATGTTAAAAGCCGGCGTCCGCGCTGCGTCGACGTGGAATTAAAAAACGCCGACGCTGAATTACTAATAAGAATGGAAAATTCTACTGACAAATCTTTTTTGTTATAGACAAACAGACAGCTTAGCTCAGAGGTTACAAACAGACACTCCGCCCACAGTATCGAGTAGTCGCGGGTTCTATCCCCCACACGGGACAAATCCATGTGTGAACCACAGATATTAGTTACGGTTTATGTGAATTTCATGTTTGTAAAAACATTCACGATTTTAAAATAAAAAGAAATATTATTTTATGTAAAACACTGACTTGGTGCTGGAAGGGCTGTAATCGAGACAGCGATCCATGCAGAAGACGACGCGTCGGTAGTCGGCTGCTTCCATGGCTCGCTGCGCGTCCTCGTGCAGCTTGCGCAGCGCCTCCAGCGCGCGCCGCTCGCTGGCCGCGCACTCCGCGCCGCCCAGCTCGCTCGCGCGCCTCACCGCCTGCTCGCCGCCTGACAGGTCGCCTGCCGAACACCCACACCACGCCCCCTCTTACTACTGCTAATAACTCTACCGGAGAAACCCGTGACACTTTGATAAAATATTGCTGATTATTTACGTTACCAACATTCACCAATTATTTACATTCACTTTCTGCTTATAATAAATCAGCCTAAACTGACTCACTTGCGGTCAAAGGTCTTCTCTCAAAACATAAATGAGAGAGATTAGGTCATTCCATTACACAGACCCAATTGAGGATTGAGGATTGGTTGAGGCACGTTTTTGGCCACCTGCAGGAACGACGAATGTTAATGGCACCTTAACGACTACCACAATCAATTGTAACCGAGACCGACGGCTTAGCGTGCCTTCTGAAGCGTGGAGACACTGGAATATGAACATACCACAAACGGTCACCCCTCTCAGACCGACTGAGCCGAACCAAACAGTGTTCGCGCTTGACCTTAATGATTGGGCGCCTCTTACTGCTGGTACTGTTAATTAAATTAATGTATGCTCCTAGATTCCATATTCATGAAGACAAAGTTAAAGATAAAGAATTTTTATCACATAGATGGATATCAATCAAGAAACATACAGTCCTCCATGTAGTTTAAGAGTAACGTGATGTGAAATTCCAATATATAGGCGACGAGTTTTACACTGGACTAAGCTTTTAGGGTGCGATTTAAAAAAATGCCAATACTAATAAATGACAATACCAATACATTATCCAACCTTAGATTCAACCCCAGGACCTCGTGGGCGCACTTTTTCTCATGCGGCACTAGACCAACGAAGCAGACAAAATAGGTCAGTGATAATTATATTTTTTCGTTTTTTTTTGTCAATTATTCCAACATTCTTTAGATATGATCATTATTACGTAAGCTTATCGGGGGAATTTTATTTATAGCTAGCCCCGCGACTTTGCCCGCGTGCTTTATCTAAAAAAAGGAGCCTTAGTTACTCCTTATAACATCAGCTATCTACCAATGAAAGTCGGTCGGTCCAGCCGTTTCGGAGATTAGCCGGAACAAACAGATAGACAGACAAAAATTATAAAAATTGTGTTTATGTTATAAGTACCGTATTCACATTCATATGAATTTCGTAAAAAGCTGTTATTTTGACATTACAGACAGACACTTCAATTTAATTTATTTGTATAGACGTATACATTAAATTAAATTACAAGATCATTCTTCATTAGGAGAGCTGTAGATCACCCTCAGTGGCGTGCCATGGCTATGCCCAGCAGTGGACTGGTGATGTATTCATTATAAGATTTGAAAAATCGCCTACATGTATACAGACTATTGGTAAATAAATATGCAGTCAGCAAAGGCACTTCAGCGAATTAGTGCCGAAGATATTAATTTGAAAACAATTGAAATTGAACCAACTCACTCGTGATTCAACTGAACAAACAACTTTAGTTGACACTGTACGAAGACAAAAAAGTTACAGGTAAGATATTCAGAATTCACGTTTTACGCGCGAGTCTGGTATGGCGAGTCAGCAATATGATTAAGTTGTGACTTGTGTAAAACACTGTTATTTTGTGAAAATATTACTTGTAACTACTCTTTTCGCGCTTTCTAAGAGAAACTAAATCTCTCAACTTTAGTTTGGAAAATTTAGTTGATTATCTATTCCATAATGTTTTTCTATTTTGTCAATAAAAGAAATCTGTGTTGTTGTTGTATGTTGTGATATTTGCAAGCAGTCGATATTATGCCGTCTAAACGCACAAGTGCGACAATTCTATTCGCGTGTAAAGAGCGCGCAGTCACCGGATTCTCGAATCGCGTATTGCGCGCTGAGCCTTATGAGCTTTTTTCCTGCGGGAATTCAAGAATTAAAATGTTTTTGATAAAATCATTTTATCTTACGCAAATTTGAAAACAACATCAAAATGACACTCTAACCAATAAAAAGGTCAAAGGTCAAGATCACTCAATCAATGCATGATGATTGACCATCATTTATTTAGTACTTTAATTATAAACTTAATACTATACAAATATTACACTGTTATAAGTTTTTCATAGTAAATAAGGACTCTAGAACCTCTGGTGTTTCTTTTAACTATATGTGGTGGTTGATTTCTAAGCATGAAGGGAAAACATTATGAATTATGTTACAAAGAGGATAACAATTGTTAGTGTTACATATAATGTAGGTACTTGTGTTCTTATTTGTCTAAATAAGTATTACAATGTAGGGTACATGAGATTAACTGGAGTCTGGACAGGATTGTGTATGCTACCTAGCAGTAAACATGTGAATCGTTAAATTGTCTTTTATTAAACATATTAGTTAGTTTTAAGAAGAAAAGACAACAAACATCATAAAATAATGTGCATGAAAAATGGCGACTGGCGCACCAGACCATATTGGGATTGCAATATCATAATGAAGAACAATACCTTGACCACCCCCCTTAAAAGCTATAGGTGTGAGGTGTATGCCTTTTGTATGCTTTGTGCATGTGTTTTATGAAGGATGCATGAATGCTCTAAGACCTTGGGGGTTACATAAAATCTTTAGTTATATAATATACATATATCCATATGTCTCTTACAGCAAAGTGAAAGTATTTATAGCTTTGTTAAAGAGATTGTGAGGCTACCACAATCTATATATTTTTATATTTATCATGATATAGAGCCCAAGCTATA
The DNA here is from genome assembly GCA_905147815.2 of Phalera bucephala. Taxonomy (NCBI): domain Eukaryota; kingdom Metazoa; phylum Arthropoda; class Insecta; order Lepidoptera; family Notodontidae; genus Phalera; species Phalera bucephala. The sequence goes on from LR990622.1 coordinate 19,163,055, forward strand.
AACTTCATATATTCACATCTCTTTCTTACAGCAAAATAAGATTATAACAGCTTTGTTAAAGAGAATGAGGTATGCCCCCTGAAACAGCAAAATCTTGTTTACCTAATATTTAGAAGGTATCATAATATTGTCTTACCTAAGGCAATGCAGCATTTCGCCATACGTATGTAACCTTTAGTGAAGGTGGAGTCCAGCGCAACAGACTTTTGAGCATCTTCTGAAGCCTTTTTGTACATTCCTAACATCATATAACAAGCTGATCTATTTCCGTAGTATGCAGCATTGTCGGGGCACAGTTGAATTGCTTCATCGTACATAGCCAGGGCACCCTTGTAGTTTTTGAATTTGTACAAATGATTTCCACTTTCTTTCTTTTCCTCTGCCAACCTGTATAAATAAAGTTTGTATAGTTATGAAATTTAAGCAAATATTTAAACTGAATAAATAAATTATAATGGCTTGGTTCAGTGGTTTAGAGTGTAGGTTGCATTGCTCACTGGATCAAGGAGGTTCAATCATTGCAGGAAATAAATCTTTGGATGATACTCAAATGTTTGTTTTGTTCTGAGTGTTTGTGTATGTAAATTTAATTCATATTTTTTACAATAAAGAATCGTAGTCCCACACTACAATTTATTCCGGTGTTGTGGGTGCGTTTACAAACATAAAAATTCATATACACAAATACAAAGACTGAAACAAATATTTGTGGGTCACACAAAGATTTGTCCTGGGTGGGAATCCAACCCGTGACTATTAGGCACAGTGGGTAGAGCTGCTTAAGCTCTTAACCACTGCACTAAATCATCCTAAATGCATTAAATGTTTATAAAACATGGAAGTTGTCATCTAGTAGAAAAAAAAAATTTATCAATCACAGGGTGCATGTGTTGTGACGCAATTATAAACCTGGGTTTGGTGCAGTACCACAACACTAATTTTGTATTGCTCTGAATGGTGTAACTGCTAGCCCTAATGCAATGGATCCATTACACTGGTAGTATATAAACAGCTGGAATACATTTTTACTTCTTATTCTAAATCCTTAAAATACTTTTTTCTGTACATTATACAGAGTTTTTGATTTGCAATAAAAGACTTTTAATTATTTTTTATCCTAGTACCAAATCATAATGCTTCTTGGCACAGGCCCACAGTGAGTATTCAGAATCAGTCATGAGTTGTAATATCCAGATATTTGTTTATTATAAATAATAATATGTAGTATTCTTTTATACAAATACACTGACACATTATCACTGCAGCAGGCAGAGCTAAAATTAATCTGATGTAAACATTCTCCATCAATGTTTGGAATACCACCAAGTCACAATATTATTCATCACTGTATAAATGCGTTTTTCTGTTATAGAGGACCGTGAGAATGCAAACCCACAGCACTCCCACTCACACATGATCAGGCTGTTGTACTTTATGTAGGTCATATGTCAAAGTACTATTCAATAAGGTATTCCCAAATAATTGAGACATTTAAAAATAATTCTTTACAACATTTAGGAACAATTTTTCTGACGTCGACGATAAGAAAAGCCATATTTTAAGGCACAATTACTTACTAAAACATAGTATATTTTAACTTACCTTTCAGGACTCTTCGGGACCAAATCATCAATTGTTAAATCTGCGTCAATAATGTCTGAGTCTGCCATTTTTATATTTAGTGAATTTTCGACTAAATTTCAATAGTGAAAGAAATTTTGCCCTCTTTATTTTGACGACGATCCACAAAAGAAAAGAACAGGGTTAATAGCAACATTGCCAATGCAAATATTTAGATTACCCATAAATCTTAAAAACCCTTGTTCTAGGGTGAACAAAACTCCCTTTTTTCCTTACTTAATTAACAAATATCTATTTCGTCCGTTGGCGAGCGCAATAATTGAGAGTATTTGAGAGTTTTGGCGGGAAGTCGAAGAGTGATGTTGTCAATTTGTTTTATTTTCCAAAACTATATTTCGACAATGTTGGTGGAATATTAACCATTATGTGTTCTTATACTCGTACGTGCATAAGTGAAGATAATTGTAACAAAGTGATAAAACGTGCCCTTTCGACTTCCCTCAAAACGGCCATCGCAATTGGTATGTAAAGTATCCACCGCTTTACTATCGAGGGTGGGGTACTTCATTAATTTCATTATCATCAAGTTCATCGGGTGGTCGAATTAATTTAAATAAATACGATTATATAGCTCACAGGACACTGGCAAAATACACTTAAAATTAGTGTGAAGCCATAACTTGAAAAAGAAGAAGAAGAAGAGCGCTATAACGGAGTTCATTGGAGTTTTGGCGGGAAGTCGAAGAGTGATGTTGTCAATTTGTTTTAATTTCTAAATCTTGTGTTATTTCGACTAATAATGTGTAATGTTGGTGGAATATTAACCATTATGTGTTATTATATGTGCATGAGTGAAGGTAATGGTAACAAAGTGATAAAACGTGCCTTATTGACTTCCCTCAAAACGGCCGTCGCAATTGGTATGCAAAGTATCCACCGCTTTACTATCCAGGGTGGGGTACTTCATTAATCTCATTATCATCGTTGTCATCAAGTTCATCGGGGAGTTGAATTAATTTAAACAAACGATTATATATCACACTTGACACTGGCAAAATACACTTAAAATTAGTTTGAAGCCATAACTTAAAGAAGAAGAGCGCAATAATTGTTTTTTTTTGGCGGGAACTCGAAGAGTCCTGTCGTCAATTTGTTTTAACTCCATGGCTTGACTGTGAGGGGAATTTTTCATAACTTCTGTATTTTCGAATAATAATGTGTTATGTTGGTGGAACATTAATCATTATGTATTCTAATGTGTGCATGAGTGAAGGTAATTGTAACAAAGTGACAAAACGTGCCTTTTCGATTTCCCTCAACACGGCCGTTGCAATTTGTATGTAAAGTATCCATTGCTTTACTATCCAGAGTGGGGTACTTTATCAATTTGATTGTCATAGTTTTTATCAAGTTCATCGGGGAGCTGAATTAATTTATATAAACACAATTATGCATTACACTGAATATTGGCAAAATACACCTTAAACTAGTGTGGAGCCCTAATTTAAAGAAGAATAAGGCCTCGGACATGAAGTCAGCGGAAGCGGGCGGTGGCGGCGCCAGCGCAAAGAGCGGTGCGTTTCAATGCATATTTTTATATGGAACTGGCCTCGAAGGCAGCAGCGCGGGGAGCGGGCGGCGGGCGGCGTACGAGCGGTGCGTACCAATCTAGCGGTGCCCGCGCGTCTGCATTGACGTAGTGTTAAGTTGTAGTATTCTTTTTTGCTTTTTAACGACCGAAGTTTCAAAATGCCCGCCGACGTGTTGGAGCAAATTATTACAATGATTTTTGATAGAATTTGATTTGATAGATTTGCTTCTTCGCCCGGTTGTAGGAATTTTCATCTTCTTTTGCCCACAATAAATCAAACTTTAGGAAGGAATTAGTATCAAAAAGATGTTTCCGTCGCTGTTTAGACATTTCGTTCGCGAACAAAGATACTAATTTCTCGTAACACAACACTACGTCGCTCTAGCGCCGTGCAGTCGGCCCGCTGGCTTCGAGACCAGGCACAGCGTTGCCGAGCCGCTCCCCGCGCCGCCGCCGCCGCCACCGCCGCCCCGCTCCCGCTGACTTCGTGTCCGAGACCTACGAAAAAGAAGAAGAGCGCAAGAATTTTTAAACCACTACAGAACCCGTGATGAGTAGCAGCCACAATTGGAGCTCGGTGACTCGTTCGCACTCATTGCGATGCAGTACGGTGACCGTAATGAAGAACTTAGTTAACTTAGAGTCTTATCTGAAGGACAAATCAGAAGTCTCCGTAACCGGCAAGCGTGTATGAGACGAACTATTAGAGTGGAGGAAGTCTGAGAGGTTTGTAAGGAAAGAACCTGTTGGAACTCTGTATTTTCTGCCTACCCCGCAAGGGATCTGGCGGGATGATATAGATAGATAGATCTAAATGCGCACTTAGAGGGCGTCCGCACGGACGAATTTTCTTTGCGCCGTGCTCAAGCGCTGTACAGCCCTTTATAAAAATGTACGCTCTGTCATTTATTTAATTTCAGCGCTTAAAAAACGCGTTGAAAAAGCGTCAGTGCGTTTATATACATAAACACAATTTTATTTAGTAACTAGCTGTCACCCGCGACTGCACACAAATTTACTATGACAATTTGCGCGTGCTAATTTATCATAGGCTTAAGTATAAGTTTCTTTAAAATCAATCCAGTCATGTTAATATGGAAAAATTAAACTATCCCGCTAAAATTTCCGACCTAAAAAGTAACCTTATAAAAATCTGAAAAATCCTCCATTTTTGAGTGATACGAGTAGTTCATCTAAAATTGGTTTTGGCCGTGCATATTACCACGGACAAACAAACATTTTTTATCGTGTAAATAGTCATGTGAGCTTAAAATATCTTTATTTCAACATTACAAATTAACACACCAATTATGTTTATGTTCCCATGCGCCGTGCAGGGATCGTACCTGCAACTACAAAGTAAGTCTACATTCCGCAAGTGTCTATCTCATAAACTGAAAAATTACTAAATTTTCGTTATATATCAATTTTAAGAGCTCCCCAGGCCTCCAGCCCTCTGTGAAGGAAGAAAAAATCGAAGGATTGCAGGGCTTTTATGTAGCCAAAATAAGATTGATATCTTTGGGCCTTAATGCAGGCCGGTAAAAAATCAAATGCATAGATATAGGTGTGATTTTATATATCACTTATATGGATAATATTGGCATGATCTAGTGTGTAAACCAAGTATCTATCTTGTATTATTATTTCATGACGTACTTTCATACGAAGTTTCTTTAAAATTCGTTTAGGCATTTTAGTATAAATAACAGCTATCCTGCAAGAACCATGTAGTGCTAACTTTTATATTCATCAGGTATATTAATAAATGCTGAATAACGTGCGAAGTACTTTATTAGGCGCTGTACGCACAAAACAGTACGTCGAATGCAAGTTCGCAAAGTTCTAAACACACACTAGTACTACTCTCGCTAGTACCCAAATACTGCTTCAAAGTCACTGAGTCACTTTTTGAATCCGTATATCGTTGCTAAGGTCGCCGGTGTATTTAACGTAGATCACTTGTTCTCGATTTGATTGCTGTCGCTTCCGAAGAGACTGTGTGTGTCACCGCGCTGTGTAATGCTTTTATACTCCTATGAAAGTTCTAGAACGGACGTGAGCCCTCCAAGTAAAAAGCGGCGCGGTATTATTATTACATACCTATTTGTACGCAAACAAGTAGGTACAGAGCTATACTCGGAGTTTCTCTTAAGGAACGAATCCGGAACGAAGTTATTCGTCAGAGAATCAAGGTTATGGACATAGATCAGCGAATTAGCAAGCTGAAGTGGCAGTAAGCAGGTCACATATACTGCAGAACCGATGGCCATTGGGGCAGACTGGTTCTTGTGTGGAGACCGCGTGCCGGCAAACGTAGTGTAGGGCGCCCTGTAGCTAGATGAGACGACGATATAATTGTCTTGTGGAAAATCGTTTATTATTAACTTCCGGCAATTATTATAAAATACTTCTAACCGATCTGTACTCATATCGGGAGGTAAATAACAGACACATATATTAAGTCTACAAGTATCGCGAGAATTGGGTATTACTGTTACCCAAATATCCTCCAAATCAGTATCCCAGGATTCCTGCCGAATAACCTAAAAATTCTTTTGTGTGGCTATTAAAACCCCGCCACCCTCACGCTTGTGACAAGTATTGTCTCCACGGTCCCTTCTAAAAACATTAAAACGAGCACCAACTATTTCACTATCAGAGACGCTTCTATTTAGATTTGTTTCCTTCAGACATTCAATATCGTAACTTGAGTTTAATAAGTTTTACTAAAATTCAGATAATTTACTAAGTATTCTGTTAAAGTTTTGATAATACACATTAACCATAATATTAAATATCTAAATGAAATCAAATATAAAAATCAATTTTTATATGGAATATAAAGGGGGGAAAAGTATAACACAGAACTGAGTTCTTAGATTTACGCGAATATTACGCATGAAATAAAACTATTTTACGGATTTTATCGCGGTTTATTTTTGATTTTTGGTTCCCGACGTTTCGAGTGCTTTGCAGCACCCATGGTCACGGGAGGAACTGAGGTGTTAGACGTCCAAAAGGCATAGTTGTTCCGGAGTACCCTCAAACATCTTAATTATTTTTGGATGCTGGATGCTTTTTATCCTTGCGGATGTAAATATTACCATATCGGATCCATATAAATTTGTAACTTTTATCCTTGCAGAATTGTCTTGTAATATTGTGTAATTCCTTGGGGATTATGGGGATGTGTTCAGACAAATACATTCTAGTAGCTGTATTGATTATATCGATATGAATAATACAATGTTTATCGACTGTGCGAACTTTGTTAAAACGCGTCACTGCAGATAGAAGCTCATCACGAAGGCGTTGCGACGATAGAGTGACAAGTACATTTCGACGTCTTTTAGAGTTATTCCATGGATATGTTACAAGGAATTGAGCACTCTGCGAGAAAAACTGATGACAAGGATACTCACTTAGAGCCCTACGTCTCTTTGTTAGTAGGGTGACTAAACATTGGTACGATTATCGGGAACTGTTTATTTCCGTAATTCTTTCTTTCTACGCATATGCCACATCTTAAATGAGTAGTAGTCAAAGTTTTCGATTAAATTGCGCATTTTCTTGCTGACTGAACATTTTTTTCAGAATCTGTAAATTCTGCTCCAAATATCGCAAAAATTAAGGATAGTCTCCTAGGACCGTTTTTCTGTATCTACAGTGGTTGAGATAGCTGCCATCCTGTATATAAAGACGAATTGAGAACCTTGTTCCTTTTGAACTCGGTAATAAATGGATTACAGCGTATTTAAACCATATCATAAATAGGTATAGTGCATATTAGTTCTACTGTATGGTCACCGTACTGCCTCGTAATGGGTGCGAGCGTGACACCGGGCTCCAGGTCATTGCTCACACTCATCATGGTTTCTCGAGTTGTTTAAATCATAGAAAATTCAATGTTGTGTCTATGAGCAAGAGTTTAATTTCTTTAGTAATATTTTGACAGTACTCAATCCGTTTAGGGTTATAAATTCATGGGTTATTCATCTTCGCGGCTCTACAGCATGATTTAATATCACTGTCGGATATTACAACATGGAGACACTCGCAAAGTTTCTTAAAAAGATTTATAAGATTTTCATCTTTATTTTCTAAAACCTCGTGAATTTCCAAGTTTAACCCGCGGGAGACCCTTGCAACTGTAGAAATACGATTCTGCAGTTTTGATATTGTATTCTGGCATCTGGCAAAAGATCTGACTCAAGCAGAGTGAATCCTTCTCCATAACTAATGACCTAATCTCTTTCTGTTCATCAGTGATGAAGTCAGTTGTGGCCGTGAAATCAGCCTTCACTTCCTCGATAGCATGATGCACTTCTGCAGCCACCATTTCCTTGATGTCCTTTTTAAGGACGGCCTGCAAATTTGTCATGAACGTAGATTGCGGAGAAAACTTCAAATCAAATAATATACTGATACTCTCCATGGACACAGATTCATTGGTTGCAGCAGCGCCTGAGAGAATACTTTTAGCTATTTGCGGATGCGAGTGAAATGACATCTGACTAAATGAAACATCCATTGTATCATCAGGCGCATGAAATTTGCGTGCTTGTCGAACGGGAATATCATCATTCCTGCGCCTTGTAATATTTTGGCACGATGGGCAGCTTAGCGATGCTAATAGTTTAAGCACTCAGCTGATAAGTAGACTCAGCGCTAACATTTAAGCATTCATAGCAGTAACTAGATAAGCAATTGTTGCACTTTAAGAAATTATTTTCTTTTAATCTAGTTTCACAACCGGGGCAATGCATTGTTATTTTATAAAAGATATATTATAATATCTTGCAAGGCTTACTATGGCAACTTATTTTTTAAGCAAAAAGCGATATGATGAAAGAAAGTAAGTTCAGAATGCAATGTTCGACTCAACGCGTCACGTTTTCGTAAAACAGTTGCACGGACGGCGACTCCAAGCAGGGGCCACCGACACCGGGTTATCGAGTTCGGGTCCCACCGGCGAGTCTTTAGAAACAGTTTAATATTGCTCTAAACATTACCCGTACCGTCGTAGTAGATGCGAGTCCACACCAAGAGCTCAACAATCGCACCAGAAAGGGAAATCCGACACCTCCAAAGGTGGCTATTGGGTCTTACGGTAATAGTAACGGGTAGAAACAAAAGGACACTGTCCAATATGGCCACTGCGCCTTATGGCAATGGCCCCAATCGAAAACGAGAGGACCCGGTGCTATCCTCTCCAAGAATTACAAAGCATAAAACTTTAAAAGTTAAAATTCAAATCAACTAACTGGACGTGCGCTTGACACGAAAGCTCGAAGCGAAAAAAAGAATAATAAAGATATACAGACTTTAACGATTACAGACTTTAACATGGCCTCACACTTGGATTTTGTTTGGGTCGTGAGTGCGTTTACCCTCGACCTGTCCAATATTTTTAGGTCACACAAAGATTTGTCCCCTGCGGTAATCGAACTCGCCACTTCTCGATCCAATGGGCGGAGCGACTCAAGCTTTTAACCAGTGGACCAAGCCGTCCGACACTTACTTACAAGTTTATTATTTTACCATTATAAATTAATATATAAGTCCCTAATCGTACCAATACATGGTCACCCTACTTAGAAAGAGACGTAGGGCTCTAGGTGAGAAACCTTGTCAAGTTTTTTTTCGCATAGTGCTCAATCTGTTTCGTATGGAAATCCATGCACTAGTTACATAGAAGTAAGATTAACCTCTATGACTATGTAGTTATCTTAAGCTTTTCTTGTTTTGACAGTAGTAAGATCTGTCATATTTCTCCGTTGATTTGTGTTGTGAACACACACGGGAACTAGGGATGGCTATTCTGCCTAAGAAAGATTTGAAGTCGACGAATTGAAAACTGATAAATCGTATCACTAAAATATCGAGTTCTATAAGATCGAGTACTCGAAAATCAATCTTTTTTCGACTTGTTTTGTTTGAGTTCTTATAATAATATAAATTCATATTATGAAGAGTAAAAATGACAGTCTGACCGAACTTTGGTAATTTTTAACTAATTAGAGTGATGATGATATGCTGGTAAAAACTCTCCAGCATATCGTATTAAGTATTAAGATAAAGTGAAGAGATTTTAAGATGAGTAGTACGCTCAAAATCCTGGTGTAGCAAGCGTCCATGGCTATCTAGTAATCATTAAGCAAGATTATTGTGTGCCACCTTTGTGGTATAAAATTTACAATATTATTGACTACTATATCAATTAGTTAATTATATTATTTTTAAAGAGGTGCAGGAAACTGACTACGCACCCCCCTCTCAAGTTTTTGATTAAATATGTAAAAAAATATCATATATTTACACGTTTAACTAATATATAACGACTACTAATATATAATTTTTATCGATCCAAAAAAAAAGTTATTGCTACTTTTCGCGTTGATCGATTTATTTCATAAATGAATTAAAATTCGTTATTTTTGGTCCAAAAAACGGTTTAATCGATCTCAGACCGCCATCACTTCTTTGACCATCCCCTTTGATCCCCTTTTTTATATGCTCTGTGCCTGTATTGTGTCTATTCTTCACTATTCTCTCACAGAGTATATAATCACTAATTCTCTTATCAACTTCACATCAACGTTTTTAAGTGTTTGTTGATATAGCATCTATTAGTTTTAACTAAAGGAAAATGGGTAGTCCAGAGCGTGAATTGTGTCCTCCGCCTTCAGAAGAGGATGAACTGACCCTACCCAGAGCAAGTATTAACAAAATGATAAAGGAGTTAGTACCGTCTGTACGGGTAGCTTTTGAGTCCAGAGAATTAATTCTTAACTGCTGTACAGAATTTATACATCTGCTTAGTTCTGAGGCCAATGAAGTGTGCAACCAGAGTAATAAAAAAACAATAAATGCAGAACATGTACTTACAGGTATAGCCTAAAAGTTTTTAAATTCTATTATAATCTACTATCTACCACCATGGTATTAAATTTTCAGTGATAATAACCACAGTTGTGTGAAATTATATATTTCATTTTCAGCATTGGACAGGTTAGGCTTTAGTGATTATACTTTAGAAGCTGAAGCAGTTTTAAAAGATTGCAAAGCTGTTGCTGCAAAAAGAAGAAGGCAGAGTACAAGACTTGAAAATTTAGGGATTCCAGAAGAAGAATTATTGAGGCAACAACAAGAATTATTTGCTAAGGTACCTACATTATATTTCTTCATTCTAATTAATCTAGTAACATTTTCATTACTAACAGTTAAATATGATGTTCCCATGATAACAGTCCAGATTTTAAACCCTCAACACCTTTCGAAATTTCTGGTCCTGCTCTGTGTGCCAACACATTTGTAAGATGTGAGTTAACACATCTGGTGCAGTGAACTGAGTTGGAGCAATTGCGCGGCACAAGGCAGTGTTACACATGTTTTTTACTTAATGTATTTTGGTCACTATTCGTGAAGGAAGGTATATAAGGCTATTTCCGTGTCGGACAAAACTTAAGAAGTTCTCAAAAATGAGGGATCATTAACCCTATGCATGGAGAAAGGCTCACCAGTAGTGTCTAATCGAAGCTTCGGCTTTGACCACCTTCGGCTAAAAATACCTGCTTTGGCTTCTGCCAAAATGGGTCAAAGTTTTGGCTTAAGCAGAATGGTTTCCAGCAAGCACCACAATTGAAGGAACTATTACGTTTTACGACATAGGAATGTTTTTAACTAAATATATATTTTAAATAATTTTAATCCAGTATTATTATTTTTAACCAGTTGTAGGTAATTCTCATCATCTCCTTAAGTTATTAAAGTCAAAATAACTTTTTCAACATTTAGCCAATCATAAATCAAATTTCTTAAGATTATTAAAGATAAGGGTTTTGGCGATGGCCTAATATTCGGCCAAAAATCGACCTTCTGTCGGACACCATTCACCAGGGTTATATTGAAACCATAAATATCTATCTATCTATATCATCATGCCAGATCCCTTGCGGAGTAGGCAGAGAGTACAGAGTTCCAATAGGTTCTTTCCTTACATACCTCTCTGGCTTCCTCTACTCTCATAGTGTCTCATACATGCTTCCCAGTTACTGAAACTTTTAACTTGACCTTTAAATACGACTCTGTCTATTAAGTCATGGTAAGATAGTCTAGGTCTTTCCCGGTACCTACATCCTTCCACTTTCGCGTTGTATATCTGTTTTGTCATTCTTTCTATATGCCTGAACCAACGGAGCATCCTTACACTGATACTATCTTTCATACTTACTCGTTTTCTTACTACGCTGTTGCGAATAGGGATACCATAAATATATTTTATCATCATTTCAAATATAGGTGATATTTAGGAAATACTACCTAGGAAATTTCGCTAAACTTTTACCTATCACACCCTCTCACACTCACTCACGCACTCCATCACCTTACACAAAGAGAGGTCACACCACTTGTCACTACTTGACACACTAACACCTTACGCTAACTGTTTAGTTTTAGGCTAGTTAAATTTAAATAAAACAATTCTCGAGGGGATTGGCGCTGTACGCCGAAATACAGGTTTTCCTAGTTCGGCGACAGAGGCAACCACTATATTTAAGTACCTGTCAATTAGCCTAAGATTATTTTAAAACACTGTTGTATTGGTTTTTTTTTATGGTTAAATAAATTATTATTATTATTATAATAAAAGCAGGCATCAGAGATTTTTTAATTTATCTTGCAGGCACGTGAAGAACAGGCGAAGCAGGAGCAACAACAATGGTTATTATTACAACAGCAAGGGCTTGAAGGTGCAGCACAACCATATGTACCGCCCCCTACAGGACCTAAGAATGAAGATGAAGAGGATGATGATTATTCATAAAATAAGATATTATGTCTTTTGAATTGTTTCAGAGTGTATATAAATATGATATTTAACTTCTTGGTAAATACAAATTGTCATGTCAGTCTGAGTTGTCATTTTGAAATGTCATCCCACATTTTGTGTGCACACACACGGCTTATCATGTTTGTTTTTATACAGCAGCAGCAGCTCTAAACAGAGTTTAACATCTATGAGCAACTCTCATACTACAGTATGGTATCTACAAAATGACCAGTGATTTCAACAGGAAATACAAAAAGCCAAAGCAGAACACTCCGGCAACTACAAATCCAGGAACATCAGTAATAATATTTTCGTTTTTTTTATGCTTCCTATACATATTATGTTGGTTTACTATTTGTGGGTATGTTAGACTGCCTCGTTGGTCTAGTGCCGAATAATACGCTTTGCGATCACGAGGTCCTGGGTTCAAATCCTCGGTCGGACATATGTAGTATTTCTAACGAAAAATTCCCAGTATGAGTCCAGAGTCCGAAATTGTGCCCGGTATATGGTAATAGGCTCGCCTCCTATTACATTGGACTTAACATCGTCGGCGAAAAGTGTAAATGTGTGCTCCTCGCCTAGACCCAAGGACGTAGTGAGTTTACGGACGTATTTAGGTATTCGGTTATGCGACAGTTTTTTTTTTGGAAATTATTATCTAGATTTAAAAGTAACACGAATATTAACTTTTCTATCAACCTTCATCATCATCATCAATCTGCTTGTATCTACCCAATGCTGATCCTCCTATATCACGGCATTCGTTCCAGTTCGTGCCAGTTTATTCCACAGTTTGCCAGTCACCTTCACAATGCCCTCGCTCCATCTGGCTAATGGCCTGCCAACTAACAAATCTGATGAAACTTAGGTCGATTTATAATTATAATTCTTTATATTCATTTTTTACTACTACTGGCTGATTGCCTCGTTGGTCTAGTGGGGAATAGTGCGCGTAGCGATCACGAGGTCCTTGGTTCAAATCCTAGGACGGACTTTTGTCCATGTGTTGTAATCTTTCAATATAAAAAAATCCAGACTCAGTCCGTAGTGTGTTTCATGGATCTAACATCGTTGGCGAAAAGTAAGTGAGGATCTAACATCGATGGCGAAAAGTAAGTGAAATCAGTACACCTCTGCCAACCCCACTTGGGGAATATAGGCGTGCTGGTGTGTTTTTTTTTCTTTCCGTCTTCAAAACTACTAGAATGGACATCTTCCATCCCTTATTTTGCGTAGCCTCTTTGGGACCAATTCCAAAAAATTACTAAATCATGTTTCCTTTTATACCTGTGACGTAATGACGAACCTAAACACAAACTTTCAAGACTAAAGGTAAAATTTAGCGCAAAGACGGGCGATTTAGGGCAGTGATTAATAGCTTAAGCCGCTCCGCCCACTGTGTCTAATAGTCGCGGGTTCGATTCCCGCACGGGACAAATCTTGTGTGACCCACAATTATTTGTTCCTGTCTAAGTATCTCTGAATGTAAATTTTCATGTTTGCAAACGCACCCATGACCGAGGAATAAATCCTAGTGTGGGGAAACGTTTTTTAAAAAGAATTAAGAAAAAATACTTAAAACTTTTTTTATTCATTATTTTGGTATTTTCAATAATCCATCCTTTATTAGTAGGTAAGTCCCCTATTACTGCCCTGCTACCCATACAGCATGACATAATATGTACGTCGAAGATTTATTACAGATCGCTTGAAACCTCTTGTTTTACATTAAATCTATTTTGTTACATCATCATCATCTCAGCCTATACTTGTCCATTGCTGAAAATAGGCCTCCCCTATCGCTTTCCAGCATAGACGGTCCGATGCCACCCGCATCCAACGACTTCCTGCGATTTCCACAAGATCGTCGGTCCATCTGGCAGGCGGCCGTCCTACGCTGCGCTTGCCAATACGTGGTCTCCACTCTAGAATCTTTCTGCCCCAACGCCCGTCCGATCTTCGCGCTATGTGGCCCGCCTATTGCCACTTCAGCTTGCTAAACCAGAGGGCTATGTCGGTGACTTTGGTTCTTCTACGTATTTCCTCATTCCTGATTCGATCACGTAGAGAAACGCCGAGCATAGCTCTTTCTATAGCTCGCTGAGCAACTCTCTTTTTTATGAGACCTATTGTAAGAGACCACGTGTCTGATCCGTATGTCATCACTGGTAACACACATGGACTAAAAACTTTAGTCTTGAGGCACTGAGGTATTTTGGATGAGAAGATTTTGCGCAGTTTCCCGAAAGCTGCCCAGCCGAGTTAGATTCATCGATTGACCTCTCGCTTAAAGTTGAACCTACCTAACCGGACTGCCTGCCCCAGGTAAATGTAATGGTCAACAGCTTCAAGAGTAGAGTTCCCAACGATGAGTGCGGTGGGTACGACATGGACGTTAAACATTATTTTCGTTTTGTCCATGTTCATTTTAAGACTCACTTGTTGAGAGACTCTGTTGAGGTCACCGAGCATTCGTCCTAGATCTTCCAGCGACTCCGCCATGACTACAATGTCGTCGGCAAATCGAAGGTGAGTGATGTATTCGCCATTGATATTAATGCCAAGTACTCTCCATTCCAAGAGCTTGAAGGCGTCCTCTAAGGAGGCCGTGAACAGTTTTGGAGAAATGATGTCTCCCTGTCTTACTCCTCTTTTTATGGGGATCGCCTTCGTGCACTGTCCCCGTACTCGGACTGACATGGTGGCGTTATTATACAAGCACTTCAACCCTTCGATGTACCGATAGTCAATGCGGCATCGCTGGAGAGATCTAAGAACCGCCCAAGTCTCGATCGAATCGAATCGGCTTCCTCATAGTACACAAACGCCAAGCATAGTGGCCGATTATACCCCCCCGTCTTCTGTGTTATCTGTAGCAGCGTATGTATGTGGTCTATGGTACTAAAACCTTTCCGGAAACCGGCTTGTTCGGGAGGCTGGAAATCATCAAACCTGCATTCGAGACGATTCGTGATGACTCTCGAAAACAACGTATAAGCATGGCTTAGCAGTGTGATGGGCCTATAGTTGTTTAGTAAGGTGTTATCACCTTTCTTAAGAAACAGTAACGCTTTGTTGTTTTTGAGTTGTTTGAGAGCCATCCTAATATCGTACAGGCTGATGTCCGGGATATCTTCAGTGTATAGTGTCGGGTTAGCATCGCTCTTGGGTCTTTTACCAAGTCAACAACAGGTTCAGCTACTGAGGTATATAACTGCCCATAGAACCCGCTCTGACTTATTCGACGTTACGTTTCCGTCCGCCGTCTTCAGCTTCAACTGGCTTTGCCCAATAGACGCGTCTCTTGAGAACACTTTGGAGTCCTTGTTCTGCTCTATGGTCTCCTCAATAGGTACGTCTTGTATTGAAGGACCGTGACGCAAGGACTTCAATATCTGTCTATTGAGCTGCCTAGGAATGAGCATCATCGGAGGTTTGGAGTGTCATGGAACGCCGCTCAGGGCTTCGGGTGAAGTCAGATAGTTTCTGAGCCGTATTTTTACGGTGGGGCTTAAAATACTTGGACCCGACCGTAAGGACAGTCTCTACCAGCCTGTTGTTGATCTCGTCCACTGATGCGCTGCTGTCTAGCAATTCGAAGCGGTTTGACAATTCGAGCTGAAAGTTCTCAGGATTTTGGATATGTGCATAAGAAGGTTGGAGCGTAGACTTCATCAGACGCGATCTTTCCATTTTGACATTAATTTTTAATGGGCCTCTAACCATTCGCTGATCACTGCCGGTTTTTACCCTGTGAATCACGGAGACATCATTAAATATTTGTCGCTTGGTGCTCATAAGTCTATCTCATTTTTTGTGGAACCATCAGGGCTCATCCAGGTCCATTTCCTATGAGCCGGCTTTTGGAAGAAAGAGTTCATCATAAAGAGTCCCTCTTTCTCCAGGAATTCGGCCAGCCTCTGACCCCTGGGGTTGCGTTGCCTGTATCCAAATTGCCCCACTTACACACCCACACAATTTTGTTACAAGCTTTTATTTAACTTGCAATGTATGCTTGTTCGGATGGAATCTTGCAACTCAATTTTGAAGCAGATATCTTCAACCGATTGAGCTGAAATTTTGTATACGTTTAGTTTGGATGACAATGCATGGTTAGCTGTATGACGTTATTCTAAATCCAACATGGCGGAACACCCAAGATGGCGGACTAGTTATGTTTTTAATGCACTACAATATGGGTATCAAATGAAAGGACTTGCTGAGAATGATGCGTTGAATGAGATGACCAGCCTGAGAAACCTGACCAGCGATAACTAAAAAGTAAAAAATAAATTAAAAGTAAAAAAACTTTTTAAATAAATACAAGCTTTTATTTAACTGCGCTAAAAAAGTTTTTTTAACTTTTAATTTTTTTTTCTTGATCTACATAATATATAAATATGTTTGGTTTTCACCTCCGTTTGTAAAATAAATTGTTTTACCAAGCAGGGGTGGCAGAGGTGTACTGAGTACACCCACTTTTCGCCGACGATGTTAGGTCACATGTAGGCTTGCTATTGCCATATACCCGATACAATTCTAGACTCCCGACTTATACTGGCAATTTTTCGTTAGAAAAACTACATTTGTTCGACTTAGGATTTGAACCCAGGGCCTTCGTGATCACAAAGCGATGCGCTTTGCCACTAGACCAACGAAGCAGTTAAAAATAAAGAATATTTAACCACTTATTTGATTTATTTATTTATTCTTTATTGTACACGTACAATTATTATTTATGTCGCTAACTGTGCATAGCTATGACGACGGACGATTCGGCGCAGTGGTTAAGAGCTTAAGCTTACGCTTCACCCGCTGGATTAAATTGTCGTAGATTCGATCTCCACACGAGACAAATCTTTTGTGTGACCCATAAATATTTGTTTCGGTCTGGGTATTTGTGTATGTGAATTTTCATGTTTGTCAACGCACCCACGACACAAGAATAAATCCTAATGAGAATATACGTTTTTTTAAATATAAAAACTACAATGTCTTAAGTATAATTCCAATTTCATGTCCCTAGGACCAGCCGTTTAACCTCCGCGTTGATACTTATAGCCTTATTAGTCAAGAATTTTGCTGTTAAGTGTTTAGAAAATTTAAGTATTTTCTTATAATGATTTTCACTTATTAATAAATTAGTTGTGTTATTTATAAAAAATACTTCCGCAGTTCCATTAATTGCAGGCATCAAGGCCCAGAGGCAATAATGATACTCTAAGTAAACCACCGGAGCCTTTGTGCCCTCTGCTAGCTAAAGATTCAGAATGGGCGGACATTTTGCAGACAACCTCAGACTTGGCGAGATCTACAAGTAATGTTTCAGAGGAAGAGGAAGTATTACAACTAGTAAATTTTGCTTTATTCAAGGCGAAAATAATGATTGAGTTTTATAAATAATCTTGCCCTCAAACTAGAGAAAAATGTGTGAACTATTATAATCTTTGTAAATTAATAGGCGCATCGCCCTTTCTATGATACGACGTGTACTATGTACATTGGTTTATCTATCTATCTCAAACGCATACATTGAAAAAAAACAGACTCCTGAATCAAAATAAACGGGGTCATTTAATTTCAACGAATGCTGATTGATAAATGAATTCCCAGGTTCATATGCAAGCCGTAATGTAGGCGCATGTGTATTGTAAGTTGATACGGTATGACGACGAAATAACAAAACTAACTCCTCAGGTAGATTGCGAGGATGGACCGCAAATAAAGCCGTTAGCTGTTATGTTCCCTGGATTACTTGATAAAGATCCGCAAACACTACAAGAAATGCTGAATAAAGCCATGTCTACAACCGAAGTTACAAGGCATTTAGTGGATCTAGGTCAAAAGGCAAATTTCACGTTTATGAAGAAAGCGGACCGTCTCATACCGCCAGATAAGGTAGTGACCATTTATTAAATTCTACACGATACATGACAAAAGGTGCCAACATCTACATACATAGACAATCACCTATAGGGTTATCCATGAATCAATAGAAAACTGTGTGTGTACCCACCTATATGCTTTGTTATAATAATGATGAATTGTTCCCACACAGCAAATATAAAAAGGAGATGGCATTATTAGATTTCTCTACACAATCAAACGTGTCACTGTGCGGGGGGTGGCGCGAGATGAGGAGGATGTTACACGCCGCCCACTTCTGTATTTGTCATCTAGCTGAGAATGACAGACTGACGTACACCACGCCCACCGCAATGCGGTCAAGGCCTAGTTGGAAGACACAGTGCACAGTTGCTTCGTGATTGTACTCATTTTCTAACTTCTTAGAGCGCTGCTAACCAGCGGGGGTTAACACAACCTCTGTAGCAATACTATTTTAATTTGCTGTGAAAACGATACAGAGCTATAATCTGCGTATATCCACATCTCTTTCTTACTTTAAAGACAGATTATACTAATGGTTTTGTTAGAGATTGTGGTACGAGTGAAAGTAAGTTTTGTGATTCACCGCACCTTTGGTTTTTTCAAAAGGTTTCTGCGATTGTCACTATCTAACAGTGAATAATAAATATCAAATGTGTCTGCCACCACGTTTTTTGGTGCTTATATGAGATTAGCACCGAAGAACATGTGTGTGTGTGTGTGAATGATGTACGCTGTTGGCCGCGAGGCCTTTACAGCTTCACCGGACTTAAAGGCGAGCGTGCAACCACTACGCTCTAGCCAGCCAGAAGGGCAAGAGGCGACATACTCGAGGGCGCCTCGAAGAGGCGCCCTCGGTTGGGACAGTCGCTGTAGGGGGACGGGTGCACTAAGTGCACCGGTAAACCGCCGGCTATGGAAGGGGATCTACTACTACGTCGTCGTCGTCGCCCGTATTCTGAGCGGAAAGAAGGGATGACAAAGCATCGGGGGGGTCGGTGAGAACATGTCGCGGCCGGCGGTGGCGGCAGGGGTCGGGGGGGAGATCGTAGTCGGCGGTGGCTACGATTAACGGATTCGCATGGGTAGATGCGTTCGCGAAGTGACGTGTTGACGCCTTTTTAATAAAGGCGCGAATAGGTTCGAGACCTAGATCGGAGTGGAGGTCGACGTTCCGTACGAACCAGGGGGCTCCTACGGCTTTACGGAGGAAGCGGTTTTGAACCACTTGGAGTTTATCGATGTGAGAGGGGGCCGAATGCCCGAACACAACACACGCATAAGTCATGATGGGTCGAACGCAAGTTTTGTAAAGTGTCACCTTATTTCTAAGGGACATTTTACTCCGCTTGCAGATTAACGAATGGAGACGACCGAGCACAAATGATGCTCGGTGACGGACCCGCTTGATGTGCGGGCCGAAGGACATGGTACTGTTTAGGGTGACCCCTAGATATTTGACCTCTTTGACCCAGGGACTGGGTCGGTCGAACATGGTCACTTGGCCGAGATTACTTCTAGGGCGGCGCAGGGAGTGGCGCGGGGTGGCACCTCTGGAGAAGAACACCGCAGCGCTCTTGTCCGGGTTCACCTCAATACGCCACTTCCTGAACCAATTCCCTAGGGAATTGGCGGATGCCTGAAGGTGTCTGGTAATGAAACCCTTATTCCTATGCGAGACGTAGAGAGCGGTATCATCCGCGAATAGGGCTAGATGCGCCTTACTCGAACGAGGAATGTCGTTCGTGTAAAGGCTAAACAGGAGCGGAGAGAGAACTGAGCCCTGTGGGACTCCAGCACTGATGGAGTGGGAAGTGGAGCGCGTCATTTCGACGCGATAACGGAAGGCGCGATTCGACAAGAAGTCTTGTAAGATGAGCACGAGTCTGTCCGGCACACCCAATTGGTAGAGCTTGTAGATCAAGCCGTTGTGCCAGACTTTGTCGAATGCCTTCGCGACATCTAGGAAGAGGGCGCCCGTGTAGATGGGTTTGGGTCTATTGAGACCGGAAAGGATGTGCTCCGTGATGCGGTGCACTTGGTGGACGCAAGAGTGTTTGGCTCGAAAGCCAAACTGCTCGTCGATAAGAATACCCCTGGACGTTACGAAGTTTTTGAGAATATCTCAATCTACGCACGCGTATTGTTTGTCGTTAAGGAGTTTCCTGGTGTATCTTCCAAGTCCAAGGTACAATACCGATGAAATTAAAATGGGACCACCTTGGAGCTACACTGAACCCAATGCAAAAAGAATCATCAAAATCGATTTATAATTGGCGGAATGATCGTTTAACATACATACAAAAAAACATATAGTCGAATTGAGAAGCTCCTCCTTTTTAGAAATCGGTTAAAAATATCAGTAAACTCAAACTGAAACTAAAATCATTTATTTTGTATAATCACACAACCACACTCCATCGTAGACCACTCACACACACACGCCTTATGACCGAGATATGAGACTGTGATGTTATTACCCGACTTCAAAAAGGAGAAGGATATAGAACCTCCTCCTTTTAAAAAAATAAATAAGGAAAAAAAATAATGAAAAAATAAAGAAGACGCAAGAGTGTTTGGCTCGAAAGCCAAACTGCTCGTCGATAAGGATACCCCTGGACGTTACGAAGTCTTTGAGCCTCGCCAGAAGTAGGCGCTCGTATATCTTGGCCAGGGAGTTGAGGAGACTGATAGGGCGGTAGCTCGCGGGGAGATTGCGAGGTTTGCCGGGCTTGGGAATGCCTATGACGTCCGCCTCCTTCCACTTAGCGGGGAAGGTGCAGTTCGCCATGGCGGCGTTCAATATGGCCACTAAGAGGCGAAGAACATGTATGTTCATCTTCGCCACTTCTTGAGGATATAGTGATTTGAGCGTATAGGTCAATCTGCTCACCGAACACAATATTGTAGTCGCCGACATGTTTACGGAATGTCAACACAATATGTACTGAATTACACTCATACGAGGCATGCCATTTAAGTTTTGTCGTTTGAAGAAAAAAACAACTAGAACCTTATAGTACTTTTTATTGTTTTTCAAAGTATTCACCACGTAGCTTAATACACTTTTCCATTCGCTCAAACCAGTTATTATAACATTTATTCCACTCTAAAGTGGGGGTGTTCAAAATGGCTGACTTAAAAGCGTCGACTGCTTCTTCACCGGACTGGAACCTTTGACCACGAAGACTTTTCTTAATTTTAGGAAATCTAAAGAAATCGGTAGGGCTTAGGTCAGAACTGTATGGAGGATGGTCAAGAATTTCTACTTTTTCCTGCTTCAAATACTCAATCGTTTGACGAGCGCTGTGTGAGCTTGCGTTGTCGTGGTGCAGGATGATGCGTCGCTTTGAGTTAGATTTTCGAAGTTCGGCGATGACTTGTGGTAAACAAACTGTGGTATACCACTCTGCGTTAACGGTTCTACGATCTTCAAGTGCAATAGTCGCAACATGGCCGGTTTTTCCAACGAACGTGACCACCATCTTCTTTGAAGTTCTTCGAGAACGAACAACTTTAGTCGGCTTTGGCTCGTCTTGAAAGACCCAGATTGTAGATTGTTGTGTGAAATCAGGATCGTAGGCATAGATCCAAGATTCGTCACCACTGATGATGTCGTAGATGTGATTTGACTCTCCTCGGTTGAACCTTTTCTTACACCATCTGACGCGGGCCGCCTTGTGATCGTCGAAAAGCAGATGCGGTATCCAACGGCAAACTAGCTTTCTCACACCAAGCACTTCATGCAAGATCTTCTGAATGGTTGTCCCTGAGATGCCTAATAGAGCCTCTATCTCTCGATACGTCACATGACGATCTTCATGTGACGACGGCATGCCTCGTATGTACTGAATTATAACCACAAAATCTAATAATTTTTTTCTAATACATTTTCCAGTGATAGTGTATTTACAATCAGTTCCGCCGATCTGGATGTTAACACAAACAAACATTTTTTTTATAGTGCTGGTAAGCCCATAAAATATCTTCTTTATTTCAAAATCACTAATCCCAAATCAATATTCCCGCGTGCTGTTACAAAGCAGTCTACGTTTTAGCGCTTAAATCAAGTCGTCTTTGTTTTGAAAAGTAGGTATTTATAAAGTGAACTTAAATATAAGTTAGTTTTCGTTGTAGAACAATTTTAGCAGGTCTCCAGACTTCCGGTCATTAGTGAAGAGGAAGAGAGAAATCGAAAGATTGCTAGGCTTTTCTTTACCCAACATATGATTAATGTCTTTTGGGCCTTCATACAGGCCGGTAAAACCCCACCAATTGCATATTGGTGTGATTTTATATAATAATAATAATAATAATAACTTTTATTGGTATCAAAAAAGGATGTACAGTTGCTTCGTAGTACGTAAAAATAAAGTTACACAGTATCTTAATAGAATTTTAAGCAAATTAATGTGATTCTGTGCCTGAACTAGGAGAAATCCTGTATCTCAGACCACAGAGCTCTTTCTACTTTATAAGACGATACAGAGATAAAATGACAAAATAAAATAGCAAACCATTTCGTTAAATTAATATTTAAGATTTAAAACTAAAACTTGTTTGTGTGTGTGTCCCCTCTGTGTGTGATAGTGCCAGTGAGTGAGTGTATGTGAGAGGTTGTGGAAAAAAAATAAATAAATAAAAAATAATATGCATTGAAATCTTGAACTTGACTTTTAATTTTTAATGTAAGATTATTTAAGCCTGGACAATTAAGAGATTTTCCGTTTCTAAATAGGTTAGATTTTTAAGATAGTTACGTATTGTCAAAAGCACATCTTGTTTTTTTGGTTGATAGAAACATAGCTGTTTATTGAGTTTATTGTAAAGGTAAGGACCTAGGAAGGGAAAGAATTTTTTTATGTAAGCATGCTTACTTTTAGGTAACGAACAAACCACATCTTTCCTACGTTTCATTAATAGATTCCGGTCAAATTCGGTATGAGTGTGTTGTCTCAAAATAGTAAAGAGGATAAATAGCTTTCGTACAGTTAGTACATTACACAACTCGTATAGTTTATCAGTGGGAAACAGGATAGGCCTAAACGTAGAAACTTTTAATACCGCTCTTTGAGCTATTTCTAAGCCCTTGAGATGCGATTTAGCTGCGCCACCCCAAACAGTTATGCAATATGTTAAGACTGACTGGCAGAGAGCTAGGTATACTTGATGGATTAATGTGGGTGTAGCGATATGGCGTAAATTTTTAAAAATAAATATTAATTTTCTGACCCTGTCTTGCAGATTATGCAGATGTGGTTGGAAGCTAAGATGTTTGTCGATGACAACACCTAGATATTTAAGACTAGATGTTTTTGCTAAAGGGGGGCAACTGCACGTACTAGTTCCTAAACAAGAGCAACTATGAGCGGTTAATTTTAAGTTAGTAGGAGGTTGAGAGGAATTTTTCATACTAAATGATATGTATTTCGTCTTTACAGTGTTTAATGTTAAAATATTTGTGAGGAGCCACTGGGATACGCGATTAAGGCCATCTTGTGCAATGTGGAATGTTTGCTCCCAGGTATCTGCAGAAAATAGTAAGACTGTATCGTCAGCATAGGATATGATTTTGCCGTGGTAGTGGGCGAGGTCTAGAAGGTCATTAATGTAGATCAAGAAGAGGACTGGGCCCAGTATACTGCCCTGGGGAACGCCGAAGGTTGTCGATAACTCCAAACTGATATAGTTATCGATCCTAGTACATTGTGATCTATTTGTGAGGTAATCTTTAAAAAGGCTTAACTGGACTCCTCTAACGCCCAAACTATCGAGTTTTTTTAATAGGAGGGAAGCAGAGACCGTATCGAATGCCTTAGCTAAATCCAGGAATATACCAATGACTTTTTTTCCCCTATCTAAGTTTAAGGTAACATAATCACTAAGTTCGTGGACAGCATCGTTAGTCGATTTACCAGACCGAAATCCAAATTGATTATTCGCAATAAAGCGATGTTTTTCAAGATATTCTAGTAATCTTCTATTTATTAACCCTTCTAGAATTTTGGAGATAGAGGGAAGAATAGAGATGGGTCTAAAGTTATCGACACGGTCTCTGTCACCCCCTTTGTATACAGGGATAACAATTGATTTTTTTAGGTAGTTGGGGAAGATCCCATATTTAAAGCATAAATTAAATATATATGTAAGGGGGGGGACTAAAACTGTTGCACATTGTTTTAGGAGGCCATTAGGGATCATATCCCATCCTGGAGTGCAAGTATTCTTTAAGTTCATTAAAGCAGAGTATATTTCCTCCGAGTCTGTATCCAAAAGCACGAAAGATGAAGAATTTAAAGAAGTGGGGGAGTATGGTGCAAAGTATTGATTTGAATTTAGAATTGTTTCAGCAAAAGATTTTCCAATATTACAAAAGTAGCTATTGACATTGTTTATCGAAGATTCTTTGTCCGGGCCAAGAAGTTCTAAAGGTCTGTTTTTGTCCTTACTTGTGTGTGTGATCTTTTTAATAACGTTCCAAAGGAGCTTGTTGTTTTTACCAGCAGTTTGAAGTTGTTTTTTATAGTACTCATTTTTTAGACGCTTAAGGATAGCATTACAAAAGTTCCTGTACCTGGTATAAGACTTTTTTAGAACAATATTATGTGGGGATCGTTTTGTTTTCATATGCAGGCGGTCTCTATTACGTAAACATCTCACTAACCCCGGGGTTATCCAGGGTCTGATGACTTTAGAACGTCGGGAAGGTTTGGACGTGACTGAGTTCTGCATCAAACAAAGTTGAATTGAATTTACAAGAAATTCTATTGCCTTGTTCGGATCATCCATGGTATATAATGTGTTAAAATCTATATTAGAAATGTCCTGATGTAGGTTATCTAAATTTATCCTGGTTGTACTTATTTGGCACACTTCAGTAACAGTTTTAGAGTATAGATCTAGAAGGACCGCATGATGGTCGGTAACTGTGGTGTTGAGCACAAAAGTTTGTGATTGTAGTTTCGTTTTAAGCATGACATGATCGAGACATGCGTCGAGCCGGGTGGGAAGGGTGTGAGCTGGAAGTAAGCCATTACTAGCACATATGTTTTGGTATACTTGCGCTGAGATATCTCCAACTTCTCTACAGATATTAATATTTATATCTCCTATTATAACTATGGTATTAAAAGAGGAGAGGAGGGAGAGTATACTATCCAGTGAGGCGTTAAAATTATCAAGATTTCTTTGAGATGGAGAACGATAGATTGCGATGATAACAGTATGAATTCCTAGTTTTATAATAAGACAGTTTGCATCATTCAGAGCTGGTTCTTCCACGATGATGCTAATATTATTCCTACTATAGACTACAACACCATCATTTTGTAGTGGATTTTTTAGAGTGGCACGACAGTTATAGCCAGGGATTTCAGGTAGAATGCTATTGCAGGATAACCAACATTCTGATAAAATAATGATATTGCATTCTAGTTGTAGTTGATCCAATACAATAGAGAAGTCGTCAAAGTTACGCGAGATGCTACGTATATTTTGATGAATGATACGAAGTCGTCCGTGGCTATGATTAGAAATCTTGTTACATTCGATAATGTCACAGAAAAAAGATTCAGATACGGAAAATTCGTCAATTTCCTTATACAATTGATCAACCATGATTAGTAGTAATTGAAGAGGATTCATCTAGATGTAATATAATGGTATAAAATTGATCTATAAAATCAACATGCCTATCTGCACTCCAGAATAAAGACATCGTGAAGTATCTGTTTATAATAGGAACATTATTTTTTACAAAGTATAGTGGGTTGTAATTAAGTTCAAGTATGTAAGTCATATTGTAAACGTGTGAATTGTAAAGTGTAGGTACAGTTAAGAATAGAACAAAATTAAAAAGAAACTTAGGGTCTAGTCAACCTGATTTAGATTGAAGTTTTTTTAGATCATTTTCGTCATTTACTCTTATGTGCGGTTCGCCATCCTTTTTTCGAAGGAATATTCTGCCATATGAGGACCAGCAGTAGGAATAGTTGTGGCTTTTAGCAAAATCCCTGGAAAGAAAGTACAGACGTTTTGTTTTCGGAGTAAGGCACTCCGAGATGAAGATAGGTTTCGGAGAACCTTCTAGTTTTAGATGGGTCGAATTAAGTTTCGAGCTGCTCTTGTTGAACTTCTTTAAACAAATCATGAACTTTTCCTTTAGTATGACAGAACTGAACTCAACATGAATAGGTTTAGGGGCATCCTGCTTAGCGATTCCACGAAAGACATCTTTAATGTCGTTCATCAATATTGATAAGCTTATAGTTTGCCCTATATCCAGGATTAATTTTGCAAGGGATTCTTTGGATTCATTTTTCAATTTGGGCACATTACGGATCTCCATTTTAGCCGCACAGTTAGATCTTTCTAAATTTTCAATTTTAGTTTCAAGTAGTTTTATGTGCGATTCATATTCTCCACGCTCTTTACTTAGTTTATTTAACTCGATTTTTATGTCATCATAATCTTTCGACATTAGTTCCATCGCAGAGTTAATGGATTCATTTTGCGTCTTTAACTCATTTACCGAAGCAATAAGTTGCGAAAATTTACCACTGTGCAGGTCAATAAATTCTTCCAGTTTTTTATTTTGCAACTCTATAAAGGCATCGAGGCTATTCTTCTGAATTTTAGCGAATTCCGAAAAAAGTCCTTTCATTTCATATAATACATCTTGTGTGTCGCTCTCTCGTCTTCTTTTTAAGCGTTCCATATTAATATTACTTTTGTCAGACGGATTCATGGAGGAGAAAGATATGTTCTCCATAGCCAAGTTAGAATCAGAAACCGCCTTTTGGGGTGGAGAACGTTGCATGTTTGGCATGATTTTCTTTAGTAGGCATGATACCACTTAAACGGATAATATCGGCATGATCTAGTGTGTAAACAATATTTCATAATATTATTTCACGACTTAAGATACTTTAATACTATCTAGCAATCTATATCATCACGTCAGATCCCTTACCGGGTAGGCAGAGAGTACAGAGTTACCACAGGTTCTTTCCTTACAGACCTTTCTGGCTCTCCACTCTCATAGTTGGTCTCATACACGCTCGCCGGTTACGGAGACTCTAAACTTGCACTTCGGATAAAACATGGTCTATTTAAGATAGGTTTTACCCAATACCTACGTCGTTCTAAGTACTCTACCAACTGAAAGCGGCGTGGGACCATTTGAACCTGTGTAAATATGTATATATCTTTTTTGTTACCTTATTAAAATTCTTTGTTGTTTTTATATAATTGTAAATATTGTATATAATTCGTGAAACTATAAATAATTGTTGTTCTACATTGTTCCACTTTTGCATTGTACTATACCTGTGTGATTATTTTTGTATTACGTTTCTTTATAACCCGTTCAGTCGTTTTAGTATAAAGAAATAATAGATATTCCGCAGAAGTCGTGCGAGTATTTTTCGAGATAAAAAGTTTTCTGTTTTATTTTACGACAAAGACTGTGTGCGATGACTGAAGGGGTAAAAATGGGTGATCTAGTGATAAACCACCTATTGTATGCAGATGACGCGGTTTTGATAGCGCCAACAGCCACTGATCTGCAAACACTAGTCACAGTTATGAGAGACGACTGCATGAATAATGGCTTACATTTGAATGTGAAGAAAACCAAAATTATGGTTTTTGAACGGGAAGAAACCAGAACGAATGCAAGGATTGTGGTTGGTAACGATGTGCTGGGGCAAGTGAATGAGTTTGTATATCTTGGATGCACCTTCAGTAAGGATGGGAAATACACCGCTGATATAGAGAGAAGAGTGAATGCAGGTAATAAGAGTGAATGGTGCGATGGGAAGGCTACTTGGGAGCCGGCACTTAAGCCAAAAGGCGCAGCTGGCCATGCATAACGGAGTGCTTGTCCCAACGCTGTTATATGGCAGTGAGAGTTGGGTATGTAAGAAGGAGAACGAACGCAGGATAAATGCGGTCGAAATGCGATCTCTGCGGAAGATGTGCGGAGTCACGCTGACCGACCGTATTCGCAACAGCGTAGTAAGAAAGCGAGTAGGTATGAAAGATAGTATCGGTGTAAAGATGAGAAAGGGTATGCTCCGTTGGTTCGGGCATATAGAAAGGATGCCAGAAGAAAGAATGACAAAACAGATATACAATGCGAAAGTGGAAGGATGTAGGTGCCGGGGAAGACCTAGACTATCTTACCATGACCAAATAGACCGTGTCTTATCTGAAGGGCAAGTCAAGAGTCTCCGTAACCGGCGAGTGTGTATGAGACGAACTATGAGAGTGGAGGAAGCCAGAGAGGTATGTAAGGAAAGAACCTGTTGGAACTCTGTACTCTCTGCCTACCCCGCGAGGGAGCTGGCGTGATGATATAGATAGATAGATTTACGACAATTACGATACTTAAAACTTTATATATCTTAATATTTAAAGTTTTAAGGAAATTGGTTTAGCCGTTTTAATATGAATAGATACCAGCTATGTCGCAAGAGCCGTGATTCTTTCGGGAGTAAAAAGTATCTCGAATATTATTTAGAGACCACCTTGAAAGTAGTAAGTTCCATGCTGCCATTTTAGTATGAAGAAATAACAGCTATCCCGGAAGAACCGTGTAGTGAATATATTGTATATTTTGTCAACTTCCATCAGATTTATTACTCTATCAACTATCTCTACCACCGGGTTCAGTCTTAGCCCCACTTAGCCCGCACAGGTGGTTTTTGTAAAATATAAACTAAACTATAGCGCGATCTTATTCTACACGAAACACTAACACTGTCTCAAAAAAAAAATAACAATACCTTCCTTTTCAAGAAGGATTTTACTTTATCTATTAATTTAAAAATTATCGGTAATATATTTCTGATTTAAATCTTCTCTACCTACCCTGTCAAAGATTATAGTCTAGCGTAATAATATCTAAAAACGGTACATTACCAGCTTAGTATGTAGCAAAGTTTTGTCAGTATAATTTGTGTTAGTCTTCTCGTAAGATATTAATCGTCGTTAAAGTTTCGTATCCGGCCCATTCATCGTTAGAGTTCCCTCCATAAAAAACAATCCTGAATGCATCATCGGTTCAATCACGAAACCATGTTTAATGTTTAAAACAAACGTGTATGAACAATTTCAAGTGAGTGCTTTTAACCACTGAAAAGTTTTTCGTGAGGAGACGAACCTGAGTCCAAAATCAAGTCATGGATAAATTTATGTGTAGGCAAAATCACATATTTTACATTGTAACATTGCAGTTCGGGACAAACAGTTACGTATAAAGTTTTATCTAGTAGCTAAGTTGTTTTGAAACAATGATTGATTTATCAAAATCGACTTTCTTTTTCTATCCTGTGAAACTATCAGATCTTTCGAAAATATAAGTACACAGAGTTGTAATGTTCAATACAGGTTACACTTACACAACATTTAATTGATATACATCCAATAGGTTTGGAGTAAAGTGTATTTTTAGAACTCTCATGTTACGCTTATTTTCGTCTTTTCTGGAGAAACCTTTTGATTTTCCGGGATAAATACTATACAACATGTTAGGCAACATTTTAAGGTATCTTCATCCAAAGTTTCATCAAAATCCGCCAGTTTTTGCGTTATTTACTTTGGACGGACAGACAAACAAACACAAAAGCCAAAAATTACAAAATAGGCTTCTTATCAATAGAATGATATCCCTGGGTTATTTCCTAAAAATATTCCATGTACAGACACTACTTCCTTACAATATTATTATACGTAGTATGTATAAACATAGATGCTTTACTTTTTCCTACACACCGTTTGATTTCCTGAAACATAAATATTAACTATATTGTCTGTCATATGAATTATCTCCGTGCTAAGTTTCACTGACATCTAAAGAGTAGTTTTGGAACAATGAATGATTTATCAAAATCGACTTTCTTTTCCTTTCTTCAGAACTGTTAGAATTTTAAAATATAAGTACACAGAGTTGTGATCTTTAGTACAGGCTACAATTACACAAAATTTCATTGAAATCCATCAAACAGGTTTGGAGTAAAGTGTCTTTTTAGAAATCCAATGTTTCGCTTATTTTCGTCTTTTCTAGAGAAACCTTTAGATTTTCCATGATAAATACTATTCAACATGTTCGCCAATACTTTAGAGTATCCGCGTGCAAAGTTTCATCAAAATCCACTTGGTAGTTTTTGCGTGATGCCGGTTCATACCCACCGACAGACAAACAGACACGAAAGCCAAAAATTTTAGAATTGGCTTCTACATCGATAGTATGATACCCCTGGGTTGTTATTTCCTAAAAATATTCCATGTACAGACACGACTTCCTTACAGTTTTATTATATGTATAGATGCCTTAAGAGAATTTATGGGTAATTTAAAATCATATAAGTGTTTTTTCATTGCTGTTGGTTCTGGGGCAATTCATGTATGGGCGCAAAACAATGCCCTTTCTCAGTTTCAATAGCTGTTAGGCAGTTTTCAGGCTACGAGTCAGCGACATCCATGTATGATACAGGATTTGGGGACCACAAATTGTTGCATGACTCTTGATAATCTATTAATTTATCTGTTCCGTGTCAATATTAATGTTTGGCTACTACAAAGGGAACCCGTGGGCGCAAAACTTAGCCTAAGAGCGGGCCGTAGAAAAACGAACGGATAATAAGAGCGAAATCAAACGTGATTATTTTTGCATAAGTAATATTAATTGGAAAAAGTAGAAGGAGGCCTTTGCCCAGTGGGACACAAATGGCTCATAATAATAATAAGATTTTATATATTGTTTACAGCAATGGATGGAGAGTTTGACTGAGAACAGCAATTCATATTGTTCTGTAGATTCTGGACTTTTAAGCAATTGTAAGATATTCTTTTTATGTCTGTCAAACTGTAGTATGGCTTAATAAATTAACTTTGCTTTAAAAAACATATTTACACTTAACTATCTATCTATCTATATCATCACGCCAGCTCCCTCGCGGGGTAGGCAGAGAGTACAGAGTTCCAACAGGTTCTTTCCTTACATACCCCTCTGGCTTCCTCCACTCTCATAATTCGGCTCATACACGCTCGCCCATCGCATAGTTCGCCTAATACACCATCACGCCTATATTCCCCAAGTGGGGGTGGTCATCAATCTGATTACATTTTGCTCAATATAACATTTGTCAATTTATGTGTATTACGTAATCCTTCACTTTTAAAGTATCTAGTTTTTAATGTGTAATTTAACATCTCGGAAGGTATCTCAAGTGATTACGAAGCAGACAATGAAATAGCTGAAGGTGATTTAAGAGGAAATAAGGTGAAAAAGAAAAGAAAGCTTGGAATTTTAAATCTACCAAACACAACTGAATCCAGTTCATACGAAATCTTTGCTGAAAGTGATGAACGGTGTGCATACATTTTAGACATTTCAAGACAATTAACTACCTATATAATTTGTAATTACGTAACATATTTTTTTTTACAGAGGCCTTACAATAATGGAGGAACAGCAGAACGCAGTCACAGATCAAAAATAATGGAATGATTAACCAAATTTAAGCCCGCAATTTACAAGTTACAACGTTCGCGCTCGCCGGTGCAGATAAACAATTGAAAGTTGATTACAGGATAATTAATTCCTCTCAAACAAATGTAATTCATTATTAAGAAGGATCTCCGTGAAAATAAACTTTTAAAATATAATACACTACATTTATTTGGACAAGAATAAATGTACTAATACTTACTAGCGTAATAACGAATTATTACATTTTATTAAATATAATAAGCCATAGATTTTTATGAATGCATTATAACAACGAAGACTTTTAAGCTTTATCCCTGCTTTACGTTCAGCCCATGGGCGCGGCAGTAAACAGAAAACTGGTCAGTGCGAGTTTAATCCGGCAATGACGGTTCTATATTTATTTTCTTTATCATAAAACAAACCACTTATGGTGTTCTTGTTAAAAGGCTTTAGAGACATATTAAGTACTCGCGTGCCCACTTTTGGCTGTTGATTCGCTAGTGGCATGGTGTAAGTGAACCTTAGAATTATCTTTAGTCTAAGGTGTAAACAGAGAAAATAAGTAGGAAGAACGCGCTTGCGGTATTCTGATATAGGTACTTACACAAACTTACGTCGATGAGTATCAATAAATGACAATTGACTGTCTGTAGTGTAGGTAAATGATCACTGTCCAAACGCTTGGTCTCGCACCCGTTTGCCCCTTGTTATACAAAAGCGCCTCACCCCTTTTTATGGCACCTGTTCGCCCCTCAACACGGGGCGAACCTATTTTAACATTTATGAAGTGCCCGTTCGCTCTTTGTTGGAATAAAAGCATTATTTTACAAAATAAATGTATATTGTAATCTGATTTTTATTTCACTATGACTACAATTTATTTTGAGTTGATGGCTTTAAACATTTTTCCAAAACTAATTTGACATATACTAAAGGAGGGGCGAACGGGACCATTTTAACTTTCAAGGGACGAATGGGTTCAGTTAGACTATCACGGGCGAAACATACGGGGCGAACGGGTACGAGACCAAACGCTTGTCACTGGCTATTGTGCTAGTACTTGCCACTTCGCTAAAGACGTGACTAATGTAACTCTGGCATTACGTATGAGTAAAACAAACAATGATTTTTATACTCTACGCCCGGGAATGAGACTGCAGTGGGGCGTAGGCGCTGCTATTTACAGAGTGCTTATATATTCGTGGTTTACCTGTAGAACAAATGTAATTTCAATTACTAACAGAAAATACTTATTAGAAACAAAAAACACTTTTATTTACACTTAATTTATTGATTTTAATAGTACCTATTTTCTACACATCTGGGAGTCTCGCAGATCGTTTGTGTTCAAGGTGAATTACATTATTTACGTATAATATTTACATGTATGGAAAAACTTGGGTTTATACATTTTTGAAAGTAGCACGAAGCTGATGGTGTTGTGGAAATTCTGAACTAACCAACGTTTAATTTATGGGTATAATTTATGAAATATTCACTAAATAATAAATAAATATTAATTTAGTATTTTTCCCTGCTTTCTACCCTACATCAAGTCTACACGGCCTGTCAATAATAATTCAGAAGTCGATCTTTGACATAGCTAGTCTCAACAATCACAATACACTTAAATGGCTTGGTCTAATGGTTAAAGCGTTGTCCGCTCCTTGAAAAGTCGCAGATTCGACTCTCGCAAGCAATCAAGATTTACAATCATAAAAGATTCACGGGGCCTTTGGAAGGCTTACCCGGGGTCATTGGGCTCTGTGGTAATGGGTACAACACGTAGAGGCTAAGGTGTCATTATTATTATATACTTTGGAATGGTATTCGTTAAAGATACAAATATGAAATTGCTCCTCGTACTACATTATTGCTACTAGAATGTTTACTACTGAATGCCTGTAATCGTTACAGTATTTACTTGTGTTTACGACAATAATCGTGTTTACAAATCCACGGACGACTTGACAGGTCCATGTGTCAAAACAAAAAAATGTTACCAGCTTATGACAACTAGTGTAGAACTAACATCTAAATAAATATTAATTGTATTTATTAAATTAGAGTCGAATTTTACTCTAAATTAATTTATGAATTACATTATAAATACCGATTTTACTTAACATTTTGTAAAGTAATACAAATAATAATAATATTAGCCCTGTTAAGAAACTGTCCCACAGTTGGGCACGGGCCTTCTCTCAAACTGAGAGGGTTAAGGCCATAGTCCACCATGCTGGCCAAGTGTGGGTAGGCTAACTTCACACATCTTCGAGAAACTTTTAGGCATGCAGGTTTCTTCACGATGTTTTCCTTCACCGCTAAGGCAAGTGATAGTTATTTTTTAATACGCACATGCTTTCCAAAAGACAGAGGTGCGTGCCTGGGTTTGAATCCGAGACCTCTGACCTTGCAG
Source organism: Phalera bucephala (assembly GCA_905147815.2). Classification (NCBI taxonomy): domain Eukaryota; kingdom Metazoa; phylum Arthropoda; class Insecta; order Lepidoptera; family Notodontidae; genus Phalera; species Phalera bucephala. The sequence continues at coordinate 19,196,866 of LR990622.1, forward strand.
TCCAACGGTCCAACCACTAGGCACTGTGCTATCTCTGCTTTAATATAAATACAAATTGTGAATATCATATTCCGCGTGGTTCCCGGCTTAGAATAGGACCAACCCATCTCATCCCATCGGGTGTCGTACAAGGCGACTAAGGGAAAACTAGGGAATGGGCAGCAGCGTTCCCTTAACACTTTTACAACCAAAAACTGCGCTCGCCAACCCGCCTGCCAAGCGTGGCGAGTATGGCAAACACCCCCAACCAATATGGAAGAAAGCAAGAAAACCAGGCCCCTAGTCCCCGGCGGTCCTGTTCGTCCTGGCCACGGTAGCAGCCATGGTAACGACAGGACAAGGGGTGCTAAGAATCTCCGGCAGAGATTCGGCTACCACCAAAACCGAAAATTGGCCCTGGTGACATACAACGCACGCACATTGAGGACAGATGAGAAGCTAGTTGAGCTGGAAGAAGAGTTAAACAAGTTGCGGTGGAGTATTGTTGGTTTATCGGAGGTCCGAAGAGAGGGCGAGGACACGATAACCTTAAAATCCGGCAACTTGTTTTACTACCGGGAGGGCGAACAGCAGTCCCAAGGTGGTGTCGGATTTATCGTCCGCAAGTCACTCATAAACAACGTTGTGTCCATCACTAGTGTGTCGAGCAGGGTAGCGTACCTGATACTCAGAATATCCAAAAGATATTCGCTGAAGGTCATACAGGTCTACGCACCGACCTCGGCATACTCAGATGATGAGGTCGAAGTTATGTATGAGGACATTAGTAGAGCCATACATACTTCCAAAGCACACTTTACAGTAATTATGGGTGACTTCAATGCGCGACTGGGCAAACGGGGCGATGATGAGTTGAGAGTGGGGCAATTTGGATATGGGCAGCGTAATCCCAGGGGTCAGAGGCTGGCCGAATTTCTGGAGAAGGAGGGACTCTTTATGATGAACTCTTTCTTCCAGAAGCCGTCTCATAGGAAATGGACCTGGATGAGCCCTGATGGTTTCACAAAAAATGAGATAGACTTCATCATGAGCACCAAGCGACAAATATTTAATGATGTCTCCGTGATTCACAGGGTAAAAACCGGCAGTGATCACCGAATGGTCAGAGGCACATTAAATATTAATGTCAAAATGGAAAGATCGCGTCTGATGAAGTCTACGCTCCGACCTTCTAATACACATATCCAAAACCCCGAGAACTTTCAACTCGAATTGTCAAACCGCTTCGAATTGCTAGACAGCAGCGCATCAGTGGACGAAATCAACAATAGGTTGGTAGAGACTGTCCATACGGTCGGGTCTAAGCATTTTAAGCCCCACCGTAAAAATAGGCCTCAAAAGCTATCCGACTACACCCGAAACCTTATGGCTGAGCGACGTACCATGAGACTCCAAACCTCCGATGATGCTAAGTCCTATAGGCAGCTCAATGGACAGATATTGAAGTCCTTGCGACACGATCTACGGTCCTTCAACACAAGACGTATTGAGGAGACCATAAAGCAGAACAAGGGCTCCAAAGTGTTCGCAAGAGCCGCGTCGATTGGGCAAAGCCAGTTGACGAAGCTGAAGACGGAGGACGGAAACGTAACGTCGAATAGGTCAGAGGTGCTCAGGGAGATAGAGAGGTTCTATGGACAGTTGTATACCTCAGTAGCTGAACCTATTGTTGACTTGGTAAAAGACCCAAGAGCCAAGCTAACCCGACACTACACTGAGGATATCCCGGACATCAGCCTGTACGAGATTAGGATGGCTCTCAACCAACTTAAAAACAACAAAGCGCCGGGTGAAGACGGAATTACTGCAGAGCTTCTGAAAGCGGGCGGATCGCCGGTACTTAAAGTCCTTCAGAGGCTGTTTAATTCCGTCTTGCTCGAAGGAAAAGCGCCGGAAGCATGGAACAGGGGTGTGGTGGTACTCTTTTTCAAGAAAGGTGATAACACTTTACTGAAGAATTATAGGCCCATCACACTGCTGAGCCATGTTTATAAGTTGTTTTCGAGAGTCATCACGAATCGTCTCGAACGCAGGCTTGATGACTTCCAGCCTCCCGAACAAGCCGGTTTCCGGAAAGGCTTTAGTACCATAGACCACATACATACGCTGCGGCAGATTATACAGAAGACCGAGGAGTATAATCGGCCACTATGCTTGGCGTTTGTGGACTATGAGAAAGCCTTCGATTCGATCGAGACTTGGGCGGTTCTTAGATCTCTCCAGCGATGCCGCATTGACTATCGGTACATCGAAGTGTTGAAGTGCTTGTATAATAACGCCACCATGTCAGTCCGAGTACAAGGGCAGTGCACGAAGGCGATCTCCATAAAAAGAGGAGTAAGACAGGGAGACGTCATTTCTCCGAAACTGTTTACGGCCACCTTAGAGGACACCTTCAAGCTCTTGGAATGGCGAGGACTTGGCATCAACATCAATGGCGAATACATCACTCACCTTCGATTTGCCGACGACATTGTGGTCATGGCGGAGTCGCTGGAAGATCTAGGACGAATGCTCGGTGACCTCAACAGAGTATCTCAACAAGTGGGTCTTAAAATGAACATGGACAAAACGAAAATAATGTGTAACGTCCATGTCGTACCCACCGCACTCACCGTTGGGAACTCTACTCTTGAAGTTGTCGACGAATACATTTACCTGGGACAGGTAGTCCGGTTAGGTAGGTCCAACTTTGAGAGAGAGGTCAATCGACGAATCCAACTCGGCTGGGCAGCGTTCGGGAAACTGCGCAACATCTTCTCATCCAAAATACCTCAGTGCCTAAAGACTAAAGTTTTTAGTCAATGTGTGTTACCAGTGATGATATATGGATCAGAGACGTGGTCTCTTACAATAGGTCTCATAAAAAAGCTCAGAGTTGCTCAGCGAGCTATGGAGAGAGCTATGCTCGGCGTTTCTCTACGTGATCGAATCAGGAATGAAGAGATTCGTAGAAGAACCAAGGTCACCGACATAGCCGTTAAGATTAGCAAGCTGAAGTGGCAATGGGCGGGCCACATAGCGCGAAGATCGGACGGGCGTTGGGGCAGAAAGATTCTAGAGTGGAGACCACGTATTGGCAAGCGCAGCGTGGGACGACCACCTGCCAGATGGACCGACGATCTTGTGAAAATCGCAGGAAGTCGTTGGATGCAGGTGGCATCGGACCGGTTACGCTGGAAAGCGATTGGGGAGGCCTATGTTCAGCAGTGGACAAGTATAGGCTGAGATGATGATGATGATGAATATCATATTCACAATTTGTCGACGTCGACGTCTTATTTACACCTGTCTTAACATTAAAACGTAAATAACAATAAGTTTCAGTTGTAAAAGATTAGTTTTTATGTTATTAATAATATAGACAAAAACGTAAGTTGTGGTTCATGACGATTTAAAAAGTGTCAAATTTTGACAACACTAAATGTCAATTTGTCCCTGGACATGTAAACACGACTATAATAACTCAAGAGTTCATTTTTATCCGCGATTACATCTAACTAAATACCTAGTATTACAAAAATAGTGGTAAAATTTATTATTTTAAAAGCATGGTATAAATGACTATTAGCGATTACGCGTAACACTATTATTATATTGTAAATAAGTTTAATATCAGCATAGATTTAACAAACCCATTATTCTAAAAAGGTGTTTTAAACCTCCTATGAATATTATAGTACTTTTATAAGATAAATAACATATACATATATACACTCACGCCTATATCCCATTGGGGAACATAACATTAATTGGTACTATTTCGTAATAATCACGTTTGCTAAGTATATAGATTACACATTAACTTTTACAAATTTGTAGCAAAATAAAATGTAGTTTTCCAAGCTCACTGCTAATTATTAATTATAATGAAAATACTTAGGTGCTAGGCACATTCCCACTTAAATACTCTATAAATTGTGGACCATTCACGGAGCATAACGAATTCGATCAAATAAGTCATATTTTGACTCTGAATAAGTAAAACTTGTCGGTGCAAGCTTATAGGTACGACCATTATATTAACATATTTTAAGCAAACTATATTTTTCTGTAAGGAGACAACCTGTGTGAACACTGTACCCTCTGCCTACCGATATAGGTAGATGACTATATTTTTATACCAAATCACACATTTGCACCTTATGTTAAATGTTTTAGATTGTACAAAATTCTTTATGCCCCATGATCGGATTTTTGCTATGAAAATACTAGAAGGCGCTTGTGAATACGTCCTTTGATGTGCCTTATCTGGCAGAATCAGGCCCACGGAAGTGTCAAGCAATATCGAATGTTGGTTTTAACCACGAAGAAAATAAGAGAAGATGGCGTAATAAGATTTTCCTATACAATAAAAGCGTGCCACTGCGGGGAGTGGCCAAGGGACAGAGGGACGTTACGGCCCACCTACATTTGTATTCTTCATCTGACGGATACTGGTAAAACTAAACGGTTCGTTCATGTCAATGTTACTTGTAAGTTCAATTATATTACAGTAGATGGCATATGTAATAGAAGTATTCTCATAAATAACGAAAACAAAACTTACAAGTAAAATGTGCTATAATTTGAGTGGCCAGAAATTTTGGTCGCATTACTTGGATCGTGATTTTTGCTTTGATGGGATATATAACTTCATTTTTAAGAGATTTATATTTTGAATAAAAATAGAGAATATTTAATAGCTATGCGAACTTGAACTGAGCTAAGCCACGCCCAACACGATGACGTCAAGGCTTTTAGGAATTCAACAAGATCGCTAGCTTAGGCCATCTCCTCTTCGTTTGCTTCGTGGTTTTAACAATATTCTGTACGTAACATATGTAAAATATATACAGTACATATATAAAAACCAGCTTTCGTACTGTAACGTAGGTTCAAAACATTTTTGTGCAAATTTGTACCTGCTACCTCACGGCCCCGCTTTCAAATTAGCGAGTAAGTATGCATACGTTCGTAATTACGTATATTCACAAATTTTAGCATTCATAAAATAACCAAATAGGTCTGGCCGCTCTGGAATATGGGAAATGATTTTACCACATTTTCGGAATATTCATTAAAATGTTTCCTTATATTGCTTGACATATTTATTTCTTATTTTCATGTGTAAATTGATGTTCATTTACACAAATCATTAAAAACTTGTATTTAATTTGATGGCATATATTTTGCATAATAATATATAAATGTTATAACCACGAAGCTTACGTGGCTATAACCTGAGTTGTATCATCATTCATTGAAAGTACAGGTCCCGATTCTTTTTCAATTTATTTAGAAAATTTTGAAAATATTTTAATGTCAATAGTAGCCTTGAACGGGGACGTGGCGCATTAAGTAACAATGTCACAACATTTTATTATACAATCCTTATCAATTGGTTAGTGTAACGATTATACATTTAAAAAAAAATCCTTGTGTGGTTTTATGAAACCACGGTAAAAGTGAAACATATTGGCCTTGGCTGCTCTGGCGAGCGCCTTTCACTTTATCCCTACTCCGCGGCCGACCGTCACGCGACATGCAACACACAGATCAAAAAGTTTGAGACGATCTAATAAAAGTTTCACTTTAATACAAATATAATTACGCTACATAACACAACCTCAATAACCGTGACTGTCTTGTAATATTATTATTAATACTCTATAGAAAATGGAACAATGTTCCGATACAATGTATACTTTTTCTCTTATGAGGTTTCACTCCATATTAAGTATTTATATTTAATAAAAAAAAATATATGTTATAAAATTTTATCTGAAAATTAACAAATAAAACCAAGTACAAAGGAACATTCACTACACTTAACTATTAACATTATTATTGCATCATTAGCATTACAACAGAATATCATTAAAATGTAAGTGCAGGGTTCTACATTCATTATGCTATTTCAAAAGATATTAAATGCATAATAAAATATATCCCTGAAGATACAAGCTGCTCTTTTACCTTAGTATAGTAACAGCAAAACTACGAATACAATGAATAGTATTAACAATAGTATTATGACAACAATAGGGAATATGCGTATAAGTCAAATAAGGGTCAAATATTTTTTTTTACAAACTTTATGGCATTAGCATAATGTATATACCAATATTTTATCATAACATTACTAGAATAAGAAAGAAAATAATTATTGAAAGTACAAAAAATGAGTGGGAAATTCAAAGTAGCGGGAACGCCACGCTATTGGTCAGATCGAATATGACGTCAAAGTCTACAATACAAATGTCAACAAGTGCATATTTGTTGGATGTTAGCTATTGAGTTAGTTTTATTGTTATTTTTTGGTGTCGATTTACACAAAGACAACATTTTAGTTTAAATTATTTGAGTCAATTCTTACGTTAAAGTGATTTTCGCAGCAATATAAACAAGTTGATGGAGATACCATGTCTCTTTTTCTGATTTTACACCACTTTCTCCTTATGTCCGCACCTATCGGATGCATTTCTTATCGTGTTTTTACACCTAGGCACAACACAATGTTGTTCCATTATATAATAGTCGCAAAATTAAAAAAAAAAATAGAATAAAATACTTCTACAGCTTTTCACTAATTGATTGTTATTATAGACTTTGACGTCACGCCAAGCGCGCCAAAGTGGCGCGCGTTTAAAATGCTCTTATCTGTTTTCTAACTTCAACATTTTTTTTTGCCCTTTACATTTTGTTTTTGACGCTTAAATTGCTTTTTGCAGTAATATATTGATGTAATCTATCGTATAAAAATATAAAAAAATACACGCATATTCCCTATTCACAATGGCACGCTCACTAATATCATGCGTTTAGCACTCGTGTTTCGTTAGTATTTCATAATGCAGCGGACTTTTGGGATGTCGGAGTGAAATTATGATAATACTAAGAAAATACTAGTGTTATGGTTATTGCACAAAATTTTCGGTTTCCATCTCTTACCATTGGTGAATGACGTTAAACTCAAAGTATGTGCTTAAGTTTGAGATAATATCACTGTAGGAATCACATTAAATGTACCTTTTTTTATTTGAATCCCCTACATACGATCTAAAAAAGTAGACATACATCACAATGTTGAATGATCTCACAGATAATTATAAGTAGCATTACATAATGGGAAGGTAAAAAATAATAATATTACTAACATAATCACGAAAAATATCATGCAATATTAAAGTTAAACCCTGCACTATATATTATGTGAAGTCACCATAGCCATTAAGAGCCAGCAAACACCGATTATGAGCCCGATGAAGAAAGATAGGTCCTTCAAAATTGTTTCGCCACCGTTTTACTAGGACATGACACGCGTGGTGCGCGGCGCAAGTCAGTAGGTCGGTAAAGGTTTGGTCAAGCAGCCGACGGAGGGCGACAGAAACGCTCAACTACGCTCGGCCGGCGGTCGGCAGCGCGGTGCACTCGTAACACTGTGGGAGCGATGTCGCGCCGGTCGCCCAACACTAGCGTCCTGCTCGCACGCGTATTGGCGTCTCGCTCCACCGTGTTTCGTTTGTAATCGCGTCGGGCGCGACGGCGGCGGGTCATGACGTTTGTTGTCGCGCCGAGCGTGGCTGCGCTATGTGGCGTACCTTTCAGTTCCGTACATTTCAGTACATTATAACTATCCAGGACGCGCCACCGTTGCGCTCCCATCGCGCTGCGTCGGCTATGTGGCGAAACCTTAAGTCAGTAGGGGGGTAGGTCGCGCGCGGGGTCGGACTTGCTCAGCAGCACGGCGGCCAGCAGCGCCAGCGCGGCGGCAGCGGCCAGGCGTCATGCGCGCGGGCGAGGCGCGGCCGGCGCGGCGCACCGTCATTGCGCCGGCTTCAGCGCCGCCATCTTGCGCCCGCGCGCGCGCGCCTCTTGCCGCGACGTCGTGTACTCGAACCACAGCACGTTTGGTATCAGTGTGGTGTCCCTTATCATTAACATTTCACAAACTTTCCTGTAACAATATATGCACCTACTTTATGCTTATTATCCTTAAAGGGGCAAGGAAAACTAAATCTAAAGATTACGCCCACATATCTGAGAAGTGGTTTTAGTTCGAATATGACATTCAGATTGCTGGTAATTCATTATTAGTGTGTAGGTCCTAGGGTTCGAACACATAATTTTATGATTTTTAAATTTATGATTTATAATGCAAATTTTTGACCACTAAGCTATTACCTTATATTGCACTGTATAGGTTATCTATTGTGAAAATAAATTGCAATATGTATATAAATTACTAGTAATTTCCCGCGACTTCTTACCCTGTCGACAACAGTGCCACTTACCAAGTCTATGTTACTTATGGAAAAGGTAGCATAGGTAGGTTTTTAATGATGAAAGAATTTTTGAAATCGGTCCAGTAGTTTTTAAGTTCATTGTTCAACGGACGATTGAGCGCAGTGGTTAAGAGCTTAAGCTGCTCTGCCCACTGTGTCCCAGGTTCGAGTCCCGCACGGGACAAATCTTTGTATGATGCACAATTATTTGTTCCGGTCTGGGTATTTGTGTATGTGAATTTCCATGTTTGTAAACGCACCCACGACACAGGAATAAATTCAAGTGTGCGGCTACGTTTTTAAATAAAAAAAATACGAAAATACAAATATTTCCTCTTTATAATGTAATTAGTGTAGATGTGCTGATAACTTATATTCATACATAACTGCCTATTTATAGGTAGATATTAGTTTGCCAAAAACATTGTCTTCCATATACTACATGAATCATCTACAATAGGTCTTCTGATATAGGTATATGATTTATTTATTATTGAGTAATCAGAATTCAACATGCGTCTTATCATACAGATTGGCAAACACTTTATGAATTAAATCAATGGGCCTTGTGTACATGTCATTAACATTATAAAATACTTACAATGAAACTAGCTGCGGAAACAAGGGAGTAAATATTCTGTGCACAATAGCGAACCAGATGGTTGCGAAGACAAATCCAACTAAAGCACCCACAACAACTTGTGAAGTGGTGTGGTAGTGGAGATACACTCTTGCAATGCTGACCAGTAGAGCCAAAAACATGCATCCACCCACAATAATGACCCTCCATAGAGCTGATATTATACTGTTGTTGTTTATATGATGTAATCTGAAAATTTGGCAAATATTATAATGCTTTAATGATCATATTTTATTTCATTTTGAATATTCTATTGCTCATTTAATATTTTAGAATTTTTCTATGTGTATTTACTTCTTGTATGATAAGCAGTGATCAAAGAGAGTACTCTTTGCATCTATACCTTAGCTAGTAAAGTAAGGTATGGATTAAATGTGCCACCTACATAATTACTTTTTTAACATTAACTATAAATAAAAAATAGTTTGAGTTGTAAATTCTTACCTAATTAAAACAAAGTATAGAACATAGATGCTGAAAAACCATACAAATTGAGCATGTGACGATGGCATCCCATATTCATTATATAGATGGCCTCTTGACAATGGCCTGGCTTCACACACAATGTGCTTCAATATAATATTTAATAACTCATTGACTAAAGTGCCTATGAAGAAGGCAATCTGAAAAATAATTGTTTAGATATACAGTAAAAAAATATCTAAAATATTTTTTTAAAGTATTCACATAAGATTAGCTCTGAAAATTACTAATGAAACTTGTACTACATAGCATCTTATAGGATTTAGAGTCTACCATAGCAGATAGTTTGTTGAAAATCAAGGATTTTACAAATAAAAAAGTGAAACTTACCGTGTGGAGATCTCGACGAAATAAAATTAATGCTACAAATCCAGCACCAATACCAAATGGGGATAAGCTAATCAACGCAAAGAATTTTCCAACTAAATCACCTGAAATGTAATAGAGATTTTATTAATTCCACTGTGGAGCAGCACATTTATATCTATGTAGCACCAACTTTATTTACCTTTCGGATATTCAACTAACGTTAGAGACAGTGGTTGCCATTCAATATCACCGTTATTATGCAAAACATCACTCATTGTTAATATGTCTCCCTCCATTTTCGGTTCATCTGTTATTTGGCTGTTATATTATGTATAACAATGAAAATATTACACATAATTTCAATTAAAATCCGAAGCTGCGCTTAACAAAACCCTCAACACGGACATCACAAACAACCAGAGTTGCCAACGCCAATTCTCCGAATTCCCCAAAAATCTAGGACAAATTCCCCAAATTTAGGGAGAACAACATTCCGATTCCCCACTAAATTAGTTTGTTGTTTCAGGGTATTTTTTCAGGTGTCTTTCTTGTACATAGGCGGTAATTTTAGTTATATTTAATTACATTTTTAAATTGATCTTGTTATGTTTACAATTTTATAACCTTATGGTTAATAAATACTAGACTAGTTTATTTAAACAAATGAGTCGTTGTTGCACACATATTTTATCGAAATAAGATAATAAATGAAAAATGTTAGAGTAGAGGAAGCCAGAGAGGTATGTAAGGAAAGAGCCTGTTGGAACTCTGTACTCTCTGCCTACCCCGTAAGGGATCTGGCGTGATGATATAGATAGATAGAGAGGTTAATGTTGTCAAATTCAAGGAAAAAAACATAAACTCAACTCGGGTGGCTCCTTGTCACATGCCACCTAATACTTGCAAGATAAGCTTTAAAAGAGCCATGTTTTAAATACTTTGTAAAGATTCTTGTTTGAGTAAAATAAAAATAAGTAAAATATATTTTCTGAAATCCTTTAGCCATATAGCATAAAACAAGGTTCCCAATTAATTAAATCTCTTTCATTTATTTAAACTAATCCCGCGTGCCACAACCTTATCTTTTGTCCTAGAGATGGCATCCATATCGCACCTAGTAAATTCCCAGGACGTAATATAGTTGAAGAATAGAAACAAGTTCTGTAAATTGAATTATTTTTGATTTTTAGCCTAATTTGTCAAAATCCCCGCATACAAATACCAATCCCCACTAAATCCACCAATCGACTTGGAATCCCCCGTAATTTGAGGAATTCCCCACAAATTGGCAACGCTGAACACAACGAACATCAATACCACAAGTAGGCAAGCATACGCCGATTTAAAATCGATTAAATTTTAGATCGATATGAAATTCTGAATCGTTTCAAAAATGTCTCAAGTCAGTCTGATTCACGTTATAATAATAAACAAGGGATAATGCACAATACAAAGTTGTATACCTGAAGTGCAAACAGAGGCAGTTAAGAAATACATAAATTGTATTTTCCTGTGATTTACTCATATTACTCGAAGCGCTGTGCAACCGCAGTGGTCTTAGCGATTACAAAGCTGCATTCGGTTCGGTCGGTCTTTTATGCCGCTGTTGAATGTTTTGTGTATTAAAGCGTCTTCGAAAGGCACCTAAGAGTCTCGGTTACCGCTAAATGTGGTAGTCGTTAATCCGAGTTAGGGGCCTTATAGGCGACTTGATAAGTTCCAACAGCATGTGGCCACAAGCCAACCCTCATCAATCCGTACTGGGTCGATATGGTGGTAGTATGACCTAATCTCTTTCATATCGATCCGTCTGAGACGGCCACTGCCCAGCCATGAGATAGTATTCATCATCAACAGCCCAAATTAGTCCACTGCTGGACATAGGCCTCTTCCAATGTGCGCCACAGATCCCGATCCTCGGCTTTATGCATCCAGTTCCTGCCGGCTATCCGACGGTGTCGTCGTCATCGCGGGGTGGGGGGGGGTTCCTACGTCTATTGCCAGTTCATGATCTCCACTCCAAAACCCGTCTCCTCCAACGGTTGTCCGTTCTGCGGAAAATGTCACCAGCCCATTGCCACTTAAGCTTGCTGTTTTCCAGAGCTATGTCGGTGACTTTGGTTCTATGCCGGATAGTCTCATTTCTGATTCTATCTAGCATAGAAACTCCACCCATAGCTCTCTCCATAGCTCGCTAAGCGTCTCTTAGCTTACGGACCAGTCCCATTGTGAGACGCATTGGTCAAAGACTTGCGTCTTTAGATTTGATTGAATCCTCCTATCGGTTTCCTTCTCGAAGTTGTTTCTCCCTAGATGCAATGTCTGTCCGAGGTATAAGTACTCCTGTACAACTTCGAGAGTAGCTCCGTCGACAATGACCAGTCTCGGACTCACATGACGATTAAACATGACTTTCGTCTTGTCCGAGTTCATCCTGAGACCAACATGTCGGGAGGGCTCATTTAGGCTGTCCAGAATTTCCTGTAGATCCTGCAAGGTACCAGCCATGACGACAATATCATCGGCAAACCTCAAGTGTGAGATGTACTCACCGTTGCTGTTTATACCTCGTTCTTTCCAGTTGAGACTCTTGAAGTCATCGTCCATTGCAGCAGTGAACAGTTTCGGGGATATAACATCCCCCTGTACCACGCCTCTGTGCAAAGGAATATGCCTTGATTGACTATTCTGTACTTGAACAGTCATGGTAAAGAGGTCAGTCGTTGTAAAGACATTTTAACACCTCGATGTAAAGATGCGCGACTGCGAATAATCCGACTATTCGAATCATCTACCACTACTAATTTTCTGATTCGACTTGAACATTAGTAATATACTAATTTTTATATTCGAATGACGACTACTAATGGTGATTCGATTAGATTATCTGCGACTCTCACCCGTTTATGAATGAATTATTCGAATGATTCGCAGTTTCTTGCGCCATTTTCGCGTCAAAACCAATTACGTGTGCGAGTGAGTAGTAACAATTAAACTAAATAATAACGCTCCTGCGGGTTTGTGTTTAAAAGTGCGTTTTAATAAAGTTTCTGGTTTAGAATTTAAATATAATCCGCGCGCGGTAATCAAGTGCCGAAGTAAACACGGCTAATACAGTACATTTTTTTAAAAGCGCTTACAGTGCTTCAGCACAAAAAGCGCCCGTGCGAACGTGGGGGTAAGCTGCGCTCCGAATGAAGCTAACTTACTTTCCTTTGTACTTTGTGGTGCGATCGGATCATTATTCGTTCGCTGAAATTTTTATCCATTATTCGTTCATTCGGTCCAGCAAGTCGAATTGGAGGCAGTTACTAACAAATTTTCGTGAATCATTCGATTAATTCTAATGATTTATAAAGTCGAATGATTCGAATGAAATCATTCGCAGTCGCGCATCGCTACCTCGATGTATCGCCAGTCTACTTGGCATCGTTGCAGGGATTCTAAAACAGCCAAGGTTTCTATGGAGTCAAAGGCCTTCTCATAGTCACAGGGGCTGATTATACTCTTCAGACTTTTGTATAATTTATAATAGATAGTATTGGTACTACAAGTTATTATGATTTATTCAATCGACTAATTTTAGATTCCAATCGATTCCAATGGCTAATCCAAAGTATTTTTTTATAATCGACCTACCACAGAGTAAAATTAAAAGTGTTTGATAGACAGTTGACAGTCACAAGGTTCTGTTCGAAAGCGCGGGATACGTTTGGAGAGGCTAGGCGGGCTTTGTAATTTTCTTCATTTCAAATTTAAATATTTTGTTGTAAATATCAGTTTAGTAGTCTTTTTGTATATATTTATTTTATTTTAAGTGTAAATATTATTATTGCTTTTTTTCTTTTTTTATGTATGTTCAGCGATATTTCCGTCAATTGTGGACCTACGTTGATGATTTTTTTTTGCAGTGGGTTCAGTATAGCTCCAAGGCAGTCCCATTTAAATTTCATTGGCATTTGGCCTTGGACTTAGAAGATACACTATTTATACACTATAGTGTAAATTGAGATATTATAGGTATCACGCCAATCCTATAGGTACCCTACTATAGAACTAAGCAGTATATTAGCCAACTTCAAAAAAGGAGGTTCATAATTCGTCCTTTTTTTATAACTCCTTTGATTATGAACCGATTTTGACAATTCTTTTTGCATTGGGTTCAGTATAGTTTTGAGGTGGTCCTATTTTAATGTTATTGGTATTGGACCTTGGACTTTGAAGATACAAGAGGGAACTCCTTAACGGCAAACAGCACGAATGTATAGAAGTCATTATATTAATCCTGTAGGTACCATACTTTACAACTCAGCAAAATAATATAATATCGGTATATAAATATTACTAAATAATTCACTCGACACTTAAAATTGTAAAATAAAAATCTTTCAAAAAAATACGTAATCCGACTTGCCGGTTGGTGCAGTCGGTTACTTGGCACCGACTTCAAATATTTATTTTTTGCTTTTTGAAGTCGGTTTACCTTTTTTTTTTTCAAAGATTTTTTATTATAATGGAAGGCGGGGAACCACCAGATGACCCAGGCGGGGGTTTCTTGCCCCCGGTTGGGCTTAATGTTACGTTATGCCCAAATGGACTGCTTGGCGAACCAAACGACTCCAGCACCGTGGATACGGATTGGTCGATCGATAATTTAAGAACGAAACGCAAATTACATGCTTGACGTTGCAGGCACTGTAACAAGCGTCGCAGACGGACAGGCAAAGGTAAAAACGATCATCGCGACTCATGCTTATGTACCGAATCAGTTAGTGAAGATGTACCTAATAGCCAATTTAGGGACAGATCTCCTACACGAAACGGTTCTCTACCAATAAATACCATCCCAATTCCTAAAAATACTGGATTTAATATAACATCGGATTGCTATGATAATAAACTAAACACTAAAAATATCTCTCATGTTTCAATGGGTAAAATCTCTTATGAAAATTCAGGCAGTGAAAATTCGTCATTCCACCCTGTGGAGTTCGGGAAATTTGTTTAAAAATGTCAGTTTAAGAATATTATTAATGGCAGCTTAAAAAGGATAGGGTGAAATAAAATTTTCATGTCTTTTTCAGATTTTATTGACGCAAATAATTTTATTACCGATCCGCGTAAGTAAGACAATTTGAAAGCATTTATCCCCTCATCTAACGTGACGCGTATGGGCTTGTTGCGCGGTGTACCGGCTGACATGTCTGATGAGGGGGTAATGTGTAGCATTTCTTTTCCTATTGGATGTGGGAAAATAATTAAAATTCGGCGATTGAATTATAAGGTGCCAGTTGTAGGCGATAAACCAAAATGCAACCCTTCACAAACTGTTGTGCTAACTTTTGATGGGCAAGTATTACCAAAAAAAGGTATACTCGTTTTTACGGCGCTTCCAGTAGATTTATACATATTCCCTACTATACAATGCTATAGATGTTGTCGTTTTGGCCACACTCAATCCAAATGCCGATCTCGTCCGCGATGTTACAAGTGTGGTCAGGAACACACTGGCTCATCTTGTGACATTGATGACGGTGACGCCTCCTGCTGCTTGTGTTCTGGCGATCACTTAGTATTAATAAAAAGTGTCATGAATATAATCGACAGTTATGTATTAAAATATCAATGGCACACAATTGTATTTCATATGTTGAAGCCACTAAATTACATGCACCAGTTTCAAAACCTTATGCAGATATTGTTAAATCATCTAGCACTAGATTAGAACCATTGACATCTCTCATGCTTCTTCCACTTTGTCACCTTCTAGTAAATCTTATAAAAAACGGTATTTCATTAACCCTGTACCCCTCCCAAATTTTCCAGAGGGTATGATAGGGCTCTCCATAATGACCTTATTAAAGATTACAGTTGTCCATTATCTTCCACTAACGGTCAGGCTATGAAAGCTAAAGAAAATAATGCGTCTCAGTTTTCAGTTGCAGATATTATAATTGCTCTTATCCAATTATTGTCTGGAAATAAAGACAAACTTAGTCTAGACTCACCGTCCAACGCTGCCCTTTTAAAAGATATTTTTAATTTTATTAATCCCTCTATTAATTGATCTAACCTCAAAGATAATCCAGTGGAACTGTAGGAGTATTGTTAATAAAAAATAATGATTTCATTTACATATTGAACAAATTCAAACCATTGGTGATCCGTTTTTCCGAGGCATGGCTGAGGCAGAGTTTCACTCTTAAGATTCCTGGTTTTAGGTGTGTGCGGAGGACAAATCTGATGGTTATGGCGGTGTCGCCATATTAGTTAGTAAGTCTCTTTCCTTTTCCACTATCTCTCACAGTGATACTATCTCAATTGTTGCAGTAAGTGTGCAATTTTCTATTGGGAATGTTAATGTAGTTTCTGTATATATGCCTCATCCTTCTCCCAAAATGTTTGTTGAGCTTGATCATTGTCTTAATTCTTTTAGTGGTCCACTATTATTATTAGGGGATTTTAATTCTCACCATGTGTCTTGGGGTTGTTCTGTGACTAATCACAATGGGGAACTGATGTTGGAATTAATTGACAAACATAAACTATGTAGTCTAAATACTGGATCGCTAACCCGTTATACTTCTCCTAACGAAGGCGAAAGTGCTATAGACCTGTCTCTCTGTTCTCCATGTCTTGCTTCCTCTCTAACATGGAGTGCTTTATCGTCTTCTTTTGGTAGTGATCATTTTCCGCTCATCATTTCCTTTCTTTCCTTCCTTCACATACACCTCGTCTGAAATATAATTTATGTAATGCTGACTGGGATTTATTTAAACAATTACTAGAAAAAAAAGTCCCCAATATTTGTATAGGAAATGAAACTGACTGTTCTGTTGAGCTTGTGCAAGCTATAATACATGTAGCTAATAGCATTTTTCCTATTACAAATGGTTCATCTGGTAAGATTCCTTCTCCTCCTTGGTGGAATCATGAGTGTACCAAAGCGATACAAAATAGGAGACAAGCTGAAAAGCTTTATCGTTCCTGTATGACATCTGAAAACTTTGCACTCTACTTACAGGTAGCACGTAACACAAGTAAATTATTAAAGAAAAAGAAGTTTGATGGTTGAAAACAGTTCTGTGCATCCATTAACATCCATAGTCCCAATGTAAATCCTTCAATAGTTTGGAAGCATATTAAAAGGTTCAGATCTGTTTTTAATGATTCATCAAGTTTTTTGTCCCCTGAATTAGCTGAACAGTTGATGGATAATTTAGCTCCTCCTTATGTGCCTGATTCCAATGTAAGCACAGCATCTTATGTACCTCCTTCCATTCCTTTGTCGGAATTAGATTCTCCATTTTTATTACAAGAAATAAAGGGTGTATTGTCCAATGTCAAAGATTCTGCTCCAGGTAAAGATGGGGTACTCTATTTTTTCTTATCCCACCTAAGTGAATCTATGTTGTCGTACTTCCTTGATCAAGGGGGCAAGGGAACATATGATAGCTTGGGCATTTTTATTACTGACTTACGTATTTCATTTTCTAATAATGAATCTGTACTTTCTGCATTCCTTGATGTAAGTTCTGCTTATGATAATGTATTAATTCCGGTATTAAAACAAAAACTAATAGTTCTAGGAGTCCCCCCTTTGCTTACAAACTTTATTATTAATATGTTATCAGAGGTCTATCTGCTTATCTATTGGTGACTAATTTAACACGCCTTGTTTGGAAAGGCCTACCTCAGGGATCCGTTCTCAGTCCAATATTATACAATATCTATACCAACGATTTAGAAGCATCTTTAGGTGGCTCCGTCAAGATCCTACAATATGCCGATGATTTACTAGTTTATGTACAGAATAAATCATTTGAGCATGCTAGTCATACTTTATCTTCTCTCCAGACCCTTAAATTATGGCTTGATAACAATGGCCTCTAACTCTCAGTACCTAAGTGTTCAATAGTTCTATTCTTCAGAAAGCGCTCTCCTCCTCCTGTCTCTGTTACATATGATAACAAGGTTATTCCAGTAAAATCACAAATTAAATTCTTAGGTATTATTTTTGACTCTGGTCTTACAGGTTTACCTGATTATGAATAAATAGTCTCAAAATGTGAGAGAACTTTGATCATTCTTAGATGTCTTTCAGGAGTTTGGTGGGGCGCACATTCTGTTTCTTTGAAACTATTATATAATTCTTTAATAAGAAGTGTTCTAGATTATGGGACTTTCTTTTTGGAGCCTGGCAGTGTGGCTGGCTTGAAAAAGCTTGATGCCATTCAGGCAAAAGCTTTACGAATTATTACAGGTGCCATGCAATTAAGTCCCGAATCAGCATTACAGGTAGAATGTCAAAAACCTCCTTTATATTTAAGACGACAATTTCTTTCAGACAGATTTATTTTTAGATGTGCTCAACTTTCTTCTCACCCCTTATTACTCAAACTTCAATATTTATCATCTCTTATATCATCATCACCATACTGGAAACATAAAAAAATCCTTGTATAATCAACAGTTTTCATAAGCTACAGGCACTTTCTGCACCTACAAATAGTTCCCATTTGCTTCCTATATTCAGTTCTAATTTCAGATCTTTAACACTTTCTATCCCCGTTCATCTCAATATAGGTATTAAAAAGGATGATTTGCAACCTAATGTTTATTTTAATTATATAGTAGATAGCAAATGGCCAGATAGGCACTATATTTTCACAGATGCTTCAAAGCATTCCCCAACTGAATGTGTTGGTGTAGGTGTATATCATTCTCAATATGATATAGTCCAAAAAGTCAAACTTCCCCCAATCTTCAAGTTTTAATGGAGAATGTTACAGTATTTTAAAGGCTATTAAATTACTGTAACATTATATATATATATATATATATATATATATATATATATAATTGAATATATATCACTTGCAAAACTTAGAAAAAAGTAATTTTCACAGAATCTTTGAGTTCTGTTAAGGCACTTACAAAATTCCCTTTTACTTCTAGATTACACCCTGTCTTTAATGAAATTAGACAATTATTGTTAAACTGTTCAGTTATGGACTATATTATTGTAGAATTTGCTTGGATCCCTAGCCACAGGGGTATTTCTGGGAATGAAAGGGCGAATTCACTGGCTAATGACGCAATACATACGGGTGATCTATTTCCCTACAAGAATTATTCTTGTGATTTGGTGACTTGGTTATTTGAATGAGTCCTGGGCCCAGTTCTGGTCTGAGAGTATCTGTAAATATTACCAAATGATACAGCCTTTTATTTCTGCTTCTAAACCATCGTTTGTAAAGATGGGACTTACCAAGCGTGCCACAACCATTCTGATGAGAATGCGTCTGGGTCACACTTGCACCCCTGCGCAACTTGCTAGGTTCCAGATTATAGATTCATCGGTACGTAGTTGTGGTTCTGATCCCGGGGATCTAAACCACATTTTCTTTGCCTGTCCTCTGAACGACCGATCTTTATTGCTCAATGAATTAATTTCACTCCATGTTCCTTTTCCCCTTTCCATTCCTGGCATTTTATTTGATAAAAATATCAATGTATATAAAGCTTTAGCATCGTTTATTGTATATAATGATATTAAAATTTAACTTAAATATTTTTATCACAGTTTTATAATTAATAGGTATCATTTGCTTCCCGTATCAGTATCTGTCAAAATTTCTTTCTTGTTATACATTTATTTTTTAATTTATGCTTAGTATATAAATTTAATAAATTAATATTAGTGCTGAAGCACAAAATACTTTACTGATATTATTAATCCAAATTCCTTTTTCCATGACCGATTTCCTCTTTACAATCCTCTTCTTCTTCTTCAAGTTATGGCTTCACACTAATTGTAAGTGTATTTTGCCAGTGTCCAGTGAGATATATAATCGGGTTTGTTTAAATTAATTCGACTCCCCGATGAATTTGATGACAACGATGATAATGAAATTAATGAAGTACCCCACCCTGGATAGTAAAGCGGTAGATACTTTACATACCAATTGCAACAGCCGTTTTGAGGGAAGTCGAAAAGGCACGTTTTATCACTTTGTTACAATTGCCTTCACTCATGCACATATAAGAACACATAATGGTTAATATTCCACCAACATTATTAATTGAAATAACACAAGTTTTGGAAGTTAAAACAAATTGACAACATCACTCGTCGACTTCCCGCCAAAAACCCCTTTACAATCCTCGTTTCCCCGTTTTTAAATGTGGCTAAATATGCTTACAGCGTAGTGCCATATCAAAAAAAAAAAGATTGTTCTTTTCTATGACAGTTCACCCATAATTATTCACTCACGCAAGTCAAGAACATGTCAAGAAGTGTATCTTTTTTGTCTTTATAATTTTCACACTTTAACCAAGCGAAAACAAAATTCCTATCTATCTATAAGAGGCAAAAAGTTTACCGTCGTGTATGCATGTACTTTTACATGTAAATACTATAAATTTTGGTTTTGATCATGGTTTTCTATTTCACTAGCAATGTAGTTTCTCCTCCGATCACTCTCTTTATGGGAGCTGATAAACATGAAAGTAAGTAAATTTCTATCAATAGGTTATTTTATTAGTAAAGTTAGTTTCTGTTCTGAATGTATGAAAATCAAACAGTAGTTTCATTTAGGTATTTGTATTAATAAATCTAACCTATACTCAATTTTTAGATGAAGATTTGATCAAATGGGGGTGGCCAGAAGATGTATGGTTTCATGTGGATAAAGTGTCTTCAGCTCATGTTTATCTTCGGTTAGGTCCAGTAAGTAAAACTGTTTCTAAATTTGTTGAATCACTATTAATAAAACATTTATGGTGTTCATATACTGCTGATTTTTAGCCATACCCCTAGTTTAGGTGGATATAGAGATTATTTGTATAATAGAATGGTATACATACAACTATCAAGAATGATGATTGATTGGTAGAGAAGAGACATACCACATAGACATTTGTTTATAAGAAAAATTTATTTACAATAAATACCTAGTGCCAAGTGCCATACCTTGTACTCTTTGCTAACACTGCAGGGGATCTGGTGTGATGTTATAGTGGGTAGATGAATGACAATTTTATACCTAAATGAATTCCAAATTAATGAAAAGGTGTTCAGGGAGTGATATTTTAAGGACTATTCCTAGTGCGGATTCACTCAGCTGATCTCTAACATTCTGAGTGGTAGTAGTGGGTGTTGTTAAGATCATGATATTAGATTGCTTGATCAGAGATAAATGGTTATTTTTCTCTAACCATCTTCTATGGCATTCACAGGAAGTAGTATTCATAATTGACTAGGGCCTTAGATGACGTTGCTATAAGCAATTCATATTGTATTTGTCATCATCAATCAGCCTGTATCTACTCGCTGCTGAGTGTAGGCTTCTCCTCTATCGCACCATTCATTCCGGTACCATGCTAGTCTATTCCACAATTTTCCGTATATCATATTATTAAAAATAATTTCTTAATTAAGATCGTTATAAGAGTTTATCAGTGAAACCCTAAAAATAATATTTCAGGATCAAACCATTGATGATATTCCAAATTTGGTTTTGGATGATGCATGCCAGCTAGTCAAAGCTAATTCTATAATGGGTAACAAAATGAATGACATAGATATTGTATACACTATGTGGTCAAACTTAAAAAAGACTGCTGGAATGGAGGTAAGTATTTTTTATATTGATGATCGATATTAGAAAAACATTGATGTTGCCATCAATGTTACAATTGATTCGAAAATATTGATGTACGATAAATATCGCAAAGAAAACATCGATGTTGTTTGTGTGTCTAAGCCTCCACAGATTACATTTATCAGCGACATCTAGTGTAGATTGAGTGAATTATTTCAAAATTTAGTTAACCAAATCTAGTGTAAACTGAGTTAACTAAGTTCGTATTTAATAGATTTTGTGGCTTAGCATCCTGGAGTATACCAAGATAAGGGAACGTACCCATACTATGTGACCCATTTTTTACAATTTATTACTCCCCCTCCCCCCCCCTTTCTTGTGAACATAAAGTTTAAAAAAAATAATTCGCATTAAGTTGCTTCGAAAAAGCGCGCCATTTCGCTGTTCTGGTACCTGTGACCAAGCGTGGTATTTTGAAGACTTCTCCCGCCCCCCTCTGAACAGGTCACGTAGTATGGGTATGTTCCCTAATATTGAATGAACTAGTTGAGTAAGGAAATATCGATGTACCGATATTATACTCGTACCATCGATGTGTTGATGTTTTATTGACTCTACATTGACCTAAAAACATCGATGGTTATCGTAAGACGATGAATATCGATCATTCCTACCCTGAGTTATGTTTATGTGTTGTCCAAATGTATAATTTTTTTTCATAGGCTGGTCAAGTGGCTTTTCATAAAGACAAAGATGTTAGAAAAGTGAGAGTGGCCAAAAGATGTAATGAAATTGTTAATAGGCTCAACAAAACTAAGAAAGAAGCATTTCCTGATTTAAGGCTTGAAAGAGAGACTAGAGACAGGTTAGAAAGAGAAGATAAGAAAAAACTGTTAAGAGAAAAAAAAGAGAAAGAAAAGGAGGAAGAGAAGAAAAAGAAAGAAGAAGCAGAATTAAGAAGTTACTCCACACTTATGAAGACGGAAAACATGTCTACAAACTATGATGGAAATGATTCTGATGATTTTATGTAATATAAAAAATATACCATGTTAAATCCTTGCAAATAGACTTTGTATTATTATAAAGTTACATTTATCATAGTTTACTGTCCAGTGGTCTGAAAGTTTAGTTCCAATTTTTATGGTTTTTAATAATCAGACTACAGAATAAAGAAGTAAAGATCAGACTATCGACAAAGAGTTTTAATTTTTTTTTAAATGTAGCTCCAAACTAGTAATTTTACCTGGTGCGTTTACAAACATGAAATTCGTATAATGAATATCCAGACATTAAAAATTGTGGGTCACAAACATTTTTCCCATACGGGGGTCGAACCCGGCACCACTCGATCCAGTCGACGGAGCGGCTAAGCTTAACCACTGGACTAAGTTGTTCACGTCGTCGACAATTATAAGCCTTCAATATTTTTGTTGTTTACAAGAGGACGCCTGCGACTTCTTCGGCGTATGTTTCTTTAAATATCATATCCTATGTATTATGTGGTATTATTCTGATATTTATAAGCTATATTATTGTAAAGGTTTATCAAAATCTGTTCAAAAGTTTTTGCGTGAAAGAGTAACAAACATCCACACAAACTTTCGCGTTTATAATATACTAAGAATAAGGTACAAATTAGTAGAAAATGCCGATTTTCTGAACTTGAAATCGCCTGAAATCTGAGAGACTTGTGACAAATAGATACGCCACTGCGAATACAGCAAACTAAGTACTGTGCTTTGTGAGTAATCGACAGATGTCGGTAGATCGTGATTGACAGACATTATAGATTATGATAGTAGATGTTATTTCTTTTTTTATCCCCACTAGGATTGATTCCTGTGTCGTAGGTGCGTTTACAATCATGAAAATTCAAATACACAAATAGGTACCTTGACCGAAACAAATAATTGTGGGTCACACAAAGATTTGTCTCGTGCGGGAATCCAACCCACGACTTTTAGACACAATCGGGGGAGCGGATTAAGCTCTTAACCACTGCGCTAAATCGTCCATCAATTTGGTGTAGAAGTTCTATTTTGCAAAACGATTAATTCTCACGAGTGATTTTTCAACAAATGTACCATATTGGCTGATATACACGTATTTTTAAAAAACGCTCCTGCAGATAAGACCTTTGTGTGAGAGCATTAGTATACTCATTCTGATTAAATGAAATATAGGAGCTCACAGACACGTGAAAATATCAAAGACAAGCCTCTGCAGACACTCGTCGCCTGTTGTTAGCGACCTCCAGCGATTATCGCCAGCACATAAGTCTTAGTCGTTGAAAATAGTCAATAGTTATGTAAAGGAATTTATTAAAGATGTCACTGATGACATGCAGTCACTAAACACCCCAGGGTTTTAATAGCTTCGCATACTGTTGACATAACAATGAAACTAAAAAGTAATTTTCCTTAAGATGTATTCCAACTGATTTCAAAGAGTTTAAGACCCATGAAGGGTAGTCCCCATCAACATATACTTCTTTTACAAAGTTTTTTACAAACTCTGGGAATGTGCCATTTTCAATATTTTCTCTCATAGTTCTCATCAGGCGCATCTGCAACATAAAATTTTAATTCATTATATAGAGTAACTAATAGGAACACAGATTCTTATTTTTTAATGCTTTAATTCTGCAGCATTTATTTAATGTTTACCTGAAAGGCAATATTGTGAACCGAAATAAGATGACAAGCCACTGTTTCAATGGTAACAATACTGTGTAAATAAGCTCTGGTGTAGGTCTTGCAAGTGGAGCACAGACAATCCTTATCAATGGGGTTCAGATCAGTCTCATACTGCTTTTGTCTCAAATTTAGTTGTCCTTTCGATACTAGAGCACAGCCAAATCTCTGCAATACAATAATATTTGAAACATCTTATCCTCTAAAAGATCCTCCTTCCTTCTTACGCTTGACCATGTTCATGTATTTTTTTAATGTTACTTACAGCAGTGCGTGTAGGAAACACACAATCAAACATGTCTACACCCATTGCGACGCAGATAACAAGGTCTATTGCGATTCCTACTCCCATAAGATACCGCGGTCTCTTTTTGTCCAATATTCCTGTGCTTAAACTGACCATTGGCCAGAAATCATCTTTTGCTTCACCACCACTGAAAAATATTTATATAAAGGATACTTTGGATTTATACTGAAGGGTATTTAAACTAATAATAGCAGTAATCACATGTTTGGTTGATCTCTTCCTCCTCCTTGTGTCCCACTCCATAGTGGTGGGGGTTGTGATCTTTATGAAGAACTTTTGCCCTGATAATGTCTCTCCATTGGTGGATAGTTATATTTTAATTAGAAACCAGGTCCTTCAAGGCTAGTAGAAGTCTGGGTTGTCGGCTTCCTGACATCCCGCTGAGTGAGGGCAATGGTAATGTAGGTGGTTTTACACTGTCAAAAACAGTGGGAGGGAGCAGGGGAACCAATTGTTTATTATCTCTGAAGATGTATTCGATCAAGTGAGGCACATGTATTCCATTGAAGATCCTTTGGCCATATATATAGATATCATTAAGAGTTAAATGAAAATAAATAATTACCTAAGCCCTCCAATAGCAAATCCATTAACATCTTTAGTCATATGCTCTCGAGCACTTTGTTCTCTAAATTCCTTATTTAATAAACCTTGTACAATGGGAAATATGCTTTGCTCACTTGGCCGTTGATGTGCATTCAAGCAACGGTCTAACCAACGACTTGTCCTTTCTGTAGCTTCTTTTATCCGGTCATAGTCTTGGAAAGTGGTTTGAACAACATCATCAAGTTGCATAATGATATCAGCACCTTAATTGTATGAATTAAAAGTTATTGAAAATATTTAGCACAAAACTGTACATCTATTAACATAATATATTATGAGAATGTTTACACCATTTGTATAATTATGGTCCCTGACCTAAGCTCACCAGATTAGGATATAAAGTTAATGAGGGGGGGTACACTGGCATATGCAGTTATTTCGATTAAACATTTACCACACTTTCCTTTTGCTTTAAAACTGTTGCATGCCAGCATTTTTTTATATGAACTTGCTATACTTTCATCACACCCGAGTGTTCACTCACCATGAGAGGTAATTCTTTCCTCCACAATATAACTCAAAACAAAGCAGTGTTTTTCATAACATATACAACATAGATATAATTTGATTGACAAGCTAGCTATGACAAAAGTTTAAAATGGTTTTGTAATACCTCATTAAAATACTTGACATGGCAAAAGTTGGCCTTTTTTTGGAAAACTACAAGAGAACTGTGTTCATTCAGCTCTTATTTGATCTTATAAAATAATTCTGGACTTACCTATACAATTTTGTATTTCAATAGACTTTTCAGGTGTCAGCATTATCTCAGAATCATCATATGGGGATCTAAATTTAACACCTTCCTCTGTTATTTCAGCTAGTTTCAAAAGGGATACCATTTGGAAGCCCCCTGAGTCAGTAAGAAGTGCTCTTTTCCATCCCATAAAGTTGTGTAATCCACCAGCCTTTGTAAGTACATCAGTGCCAGGGCGATTACCTAAATGATATGTATTACCTAATATTATTTCACAATCTAAACTTTCTAACTGGTCAGGTAATAAGCCTTTCATTGTTCCCTGCAAAGTAAAATGAAATAATTTATTTTGCATCACACAAATTTTAATGTGACACATACAGTTGGTATGGAAATACTGCAATTATTTATTTAAGTGTTAATGCAATGCTTTGGTATATTACTGCTTTGGCCATCATAAACTAGCCTTGCTTAATTCGTGGTTAAGAGATTAAAATTATTTCAAAGGCAATATATATTTGAAAATTTTTTAGTTCAAATAAATTTACAATCAAAATTGTACAATTCACAACTGACAATAAAATGACTACAGTTCACTGAGGCTGTTATGAAAGATATACTTGGCTAGTACACTGAGCCGAAAGTATGTATGTATGTTCCATTCAGTGATACCTGTCTCAAATTATAGATACAATTATTTGTATCAACATAAAATATTAACCTTTGGGTTAGGGCTGGATTATAAGCATGAATCCAAATGGTAATTAAGGTAACATTAATACACAACATTACCTGAGTCCCAACAGGCATAAAGACGGGTGTTTTAACTTCATAATGCGGTAATTGCATAAGTCCCGAGCGAGCTCTTGAAACGTTGCATTCAGCTTTAACTTGAAAGGATAATGCCATTGACCTTGGAGCCATACTGAGGTGTCTCAATATTGACTGCTTCCGAAAAAGGTTTCGAGGATTTAGGATAACGTGGATTTTATAAGGATACCCCAGATAACCTTAATTGACCAACTCTGGATTTTGCTCCGCGTTGATAGCACTTGGGTTTGATTTGGGCAGAGTTATTATTTATATTATTAGGTATTTATTATTTTAGTATAGGTACTAATTTACCCCTAACTTTCCAGTAATATACTGTAATCTTTGCCCCTAACTTATACAACTCATTTTCACTAAAATATTGTGATTATATAGGTACATACTCTTTGATTTTCACAAAATGACAGCACCAACTGACAAAACAAAAAAAATGTTACCAGCTGAGGATGGTTAGTGTGAAGTAGACTTTAAAAAAAAAAATGTTTATTAAAATCGATTATTTGTGGTTTTAAATCGACTAAGTAAGTCTGTCTAATGAAAACTGAGAGTGATTTTTAAACAATTTCATACGCTAGCAGCACTGAAACTCATGTCACCTATTGTTTTAGTGAACCGTAGACATAGACGAACTGGTGTTACACGCTAGATTTATGTTATCATTCCACAAAATTCTACATGATTTAAATTCAGCACCTTTAAATGTGAGATCTTATTAAATTCTGTGGCATTGCATTGATGGATTGGTTAACTGATATTTTAAGTCTTCAGAAAATTTGTTCTAAAAAATTGGGAGACCTAAAAGAGATTGATGGATTGGTTAAATGATATTTTAAGTCTTCAGAAAATCCGTTCTAAAAAATTGGGAGACCTAAAAGAGATTGGTTTAATATCAGATAAGTATCAGAATTCCATAGCAGGGAACTAAGGACTTAAATACCAAAAGTAATAGTTGAACAATACGACTCCTTTATAGTGGGCAGGATAGTAAAGAGGGTGAACTCTTCACTCATCACATATATAAATTAGAGGACGGTTATATACAAGCTGAACTGATCAGGTAAAAGTATCTGATTTGGACTTATATTTGTATTGTGAAAATAGATTCTATATTTATTTGTAATTG
This sequence comes from Phalera bucephala, assembly GCA_905147815.2. Classification (NCBI taxonomy): domain Eukaryota; kingdom Metazoa; phylum Arthropoda; class Insecta; order Lepidoptera; family Notodontidae; genus Phalera; species Phalera bucephala. Next base: position 19,224,431 of record LR990622.1, read on the forward strand.
TATGTTACTAACACTGAAACCTTAAGCCTACTAACCGATAATAGACCATATTGTTGTCTGATGACAATAAAATAAATTAAAATTGAAATTAACATGAAAGAATGTAATATTATGTTAGGATGGAATAATTTCTATGTGATTCCCTCCCTACTCCTTCTCCTCCCTCATTCCTCCACTCTCCTGTGTGTATAAATGTGTTCCCTGAAAATCATATATTAAGACGATTTTTTGCTTTTGCTCTATTATTTTTTTAGTCATAAAAGTATTCAAGTATCAAATCCATTTGTTCGCAGTTAATCCGGGGTTACATGACTTAATTTATTTAAATTTGGCGCCACATTACACTTAGCTTTCATAAGACAGTATATTTTTATATTTTCTCTTAAAGTACCAATGTTAATTAAAATTACGTAAGTGTGGTATAAAAACACAATGAAAACTTTATGCAAGTTTGCGTTTCATCCCCATTGACCCCCTTTCAAGAACTTGACGTAGGAAATTCAAGGGGAAGTAAAATGAGATGTTGGCAACCCTCACACGCCGACGAGAGCCAATTTATTTTTGCAGATTATTTCACTATGATTACTACTTTTGTAATAAAAAATCAACCTTATGACAGTGACATAGCGCCTATTCTTTTAAAACTATGTATTTAATGAGCAACTTTTAGATAACTTTGCAAAAAATACTTCACCGACAGTGATTTTAACCTAACCAAGTCAAACCATTTCTCTGAGTTTTCTATAAAATTGTATGAGTGAGCGTTCTAATATTTTCGTTATGTTAATATTGGGCTAACCTTGTGTGTATTTTTGTGTCCACAAGTATGTTTTTAATTTCGTTCTAACTGCATTTGGCGAAACGTCAATTACCTTCTTCGTTTTACACTCAGCTTTTGGGATTCGGGAGTGACTGACAGATGCTTTTGTAAGTGCAAAAAGTGTTTTTACAAATCATCTGTTTTTTTTTAGCTTATTTGGTTCAATGTACAATCTACTATATAGTTTCGTGATTGTGCGATGCGGCTATCTTAGCAAAATAGCGACCACGTGTGAATACTGTTACCAACGATCACGGTTCGATTCCGACTGCTTGATCGTAATTTTTACTAACATTGAATTTTTTAATTTTCTTTTTATTAAAATATTTTAATAATTTATGTATTTACATCATATTAATATGATGTCATGATTAGTTATTTTCTCATAAAGTATTAAAAAGATAACAAAACTTAGCATGCCTATTTAATGAAAATAATGTTATTTACTCTTTGATTATAATGATTTAAGGTCTGTCATGAAAACAGTGTTCATGAAGTTAAGCTGCTTACCATATTTGTCATGGACACAAAACATGTGAAACGGAGCAAGCGTCCTAGGAAAATGAAAGCAAGTACTCAGGATGGTGATGCTGAGGTGTTTGTGTTACCACCTGACCTTTTAAAAAAATTAGGCATTTGCCTAGGTCCTGGTAGCAATAGCAATGAGAAACTTGGTACAGATGTTGAAGTATTAGGTAAGATTCTTAAGTATTTTCACTATTATTATTTATAGTTATGTGGTGGTGTTATAGCCTTTTGATAACTGTGAAGGTGAGGCAAGTAAAATAATTTAGTATCCATAGGTATCACAGTGATAAACTGTATTAATTGCGTTGTTTGAAATCATTTTAGTGAAATGTGGACTTTTGGTATATTAAAATGTTGTAAATGATATTGATCAGCCCTTTTGGGCTAATGGATGTTTAATAGGGTATGTGTGTAAAACTTGCCAAAAAGATCTTTTAGTTTTCATAGCCTGGTTTTTGTTAGCCTTTCCATCAGAGCTTAACAAAGTAAAGTATGAAAATGAATATCCTATTGGCATGATAGGCTACTTGATCTATTGCAAGTGTCCTTATATATAGATAATAAGTATATCCTTAAGTAAAAAGTTTGAGGCAAATTTCTATCTGGGACATAACTTGAAAATGACTAAATACATATATTTAAGTGAATCAGTATATATAAAGTATTTTTTATAGATTCTACATATTTTATTAGCTCAATTTTTGTTATAATAAAATATATTTTTTTAAGGTATTGAAATTGAAAATGAGCAAACAAATAATCACTCAAAATCTAAGGCAAAGAAATCAGGTGATGCCTCTATATTAGAAACAGCTAGTTTGATGAAGAAATCTGTTTTCTTGAGTCCCACCTTTGTTTCTACAGCTCCAAATGTAATTCCAGGTGAAATGGAAATAGCACATGTTGTTAGACAACCAGAAGCACCTGTTGCTTCCATAGTAAGAGAGGAAGATATAAGCAATGTATGTTTTCCAGTAAAAAATTTAGAATTTTCTAATATGGTCATTGAAGAGCCTTTAGCACCTTTTGATTCAACTCTTGATCATAACACAACTAATAATCATACCTCTACTATTGATTCAAATAATGGACATGATAGTAGGACACAAATACATAATTCAGTTCATGAAGATATTATTAATTCTTCTATAAATTCAACAGCAACTATTGAAAGTAATCATTTAGGTGAACAAAGTTTAACAAAACAAAGTGAGGACTATTTGCAACATAACCAAAAACCGGTTACTTTATCAGTTCCAAAACCAGAAAATGACTTGCATAAGATTAATATCATATCTCAAGAAATAATTCCACTGTCGAAGTTGAAGGAACTAAAAAGTTTACAGAAATCAAATACAAGTGCTTCTACTCCAGTAACAATAAATACAAAATTTGGCAAAAATGTCAACAATACTGCAAAATACGCACACAATAACAATGGTCTGCATTTAAAAGAAACTAAACTTCCAATAGATGAGGATCTGTGCATGGATGGGGCAGTACAACAAACAGACAGTGTCAAAAGGATGAAAGTTGATACTACCACAGACTACTATACTGATTCACCTGCAGTAAAACCACCATTAAATATCAATTCTGTTAGCAATGGTCACCAAAACACTGGATATTACATTAATAATAATCCCAGTATTATTAGGAATTGTGAAGAAACTGAAACGAAAAATATTAAACATAACATTAATAAGTTGAAAAAATCTGGAGAAGATGTTTTGGATAATTTTGAGCACAAAATATCTTCAGATTCAAATGTAAAAAACCCAGACCAGAATAATATTTTAAACACATTCGATACTGATATAACACCTAAATTAAACATGAAGTTTAATAGTGACAAAGAACTGGAAAGCAGCAAGAACGAAAATAAAGTTATTAATGATCTTAGAAAAGAAAAAGTTGAGCATACGACAAATAACGAGACCCTATTTGGTACCGCAATATCTGAAGTATCAAAGAATATACCTAAAGTACATCCGAGTGTGGACAATCAAATAATAATAACAGATGCTATTGATAATAGTGAAGTATTAAACAACAATAAGCTAAAATTAAGTTCAGTAAAACAGAATGTGGATATTACCTTCATTCAGAGAATAGAATCTATTGGTACACATGATTCTAAAGACGTATGTGGCAAAAATAATGAAATCTATAGCAAAGAAAATCCAAAAGAAATGTGTCACAATAATTTTATGGAGTATTCAGTTAAAGATGCTGATATTAATTTAAGCAATGGGAATGACACTTTCAGTGAAGATGTAAATGGCAGTGTATTATCAGCTCATAATAAAATTCTAGATTCTGGAGTTATTCATGATAATGGACAATCTTATAATGAGATCTTAGGACTTGAGAACTTTGAAAATAATAAAAAAAAAATAAAATATAATCATGAGTTCGAAGAATTCAAAAGTAGTGAAAATCCGGTCGAACAACTTATACTAGACGATAACGCTAGTTTATCAAAACTGATCAAGGATAACAATCAGATACATGAAAACCGTGATCTTAAGATGAAATTGGTTGAATATAATGTAGAAATAATACACAATAAACAATCGATGCATGATTCAAAAGAAGAAAATCGAGAACCGCCTAACAGGAATACTGAAACAAATCCAAAGAAAGTAAAAGATAAGGCAGCTCATAAAACAAAAGTATCTAATGTTTCCATACCTAAAGCAAAGGATTTTAAAAACGTCAACTGTAATAATAACCAGAACAAAACAATAAAGTGTAATTCACATATTAATCAGTCTAAGTTATGTATTCAAGGAGTAGAAAAGCCTGGTGGAGAAAATAGTATACACAATAGTAGTAATAAATTAAATATTGTTAAAACTTATCAGAGACAAAACAAGCTGAAGAAATCTCATAATCCCACTGTGATAGAGCCAAGAATGGCAGAATGCAAGATGACTGATGACTATTGTGATGAAATAAATACTGCTGTTATTGTTGCTAATAGTAAACCACAAGAATTTTGTTTATGCGAAGACTTTGGGCGCTTTGACTATTATGATCATTATAACTTTTATGAGCATATACATTTTTGTCAACACAATAATGCAGTTTGTGATTTAGATACATTACTTAATATTTACTGTGATGAAAACATAAGTAATCCAAAAGAAATAGAAAATGAAGATATCACAGAAGCAGAATCAGAAACATTAGAATTTAATATTTGTTGGAATGATATTCAGTATAGAGATTATTACGAAGGTAATCTAGAAACAGAGCTTGTTGAAGATAAACTAAAACATGGACTTATAGTTGATGGAGAATCCATTCCCCTTAATGTTAATAATACTTTCCTTTTTAGTAATCTGGAGATCGACCATTCAATTGCTACTTCTAGTGTAGATATTTGCAATGTAGATCTAATTAAGTCCAAGATAAATAATGTAGATTCTAGTATCAACAAATTTGGAAACAATAAATTGTTGAACCCCGAGGAAGAGAATGTAGATAGCATGACAATTGATGAGATCCAAGATACAGATTTGAATAATTCTGAGAAAGACGATGCAGTTTCAGTTTCCAATAAGAATATCCTTAATCCAGATATGATCAAGCCTAAAGATCACATGGTTGTTTATTCTTCTAATGATATTGTTATCAGTTCAGATTTGACTGCTAATGAAGACAACTTTACCTCACAGTCTGATCTGAATATTCAAGAGTCTGATCTGATTATTCTTAATAATGAGAATACAAATATGCAAACAGATTTAATCGATGTTGTTGAGAAAGATAATGGAGATGAAACTGTAACCGATAGTGAATCTCGGATAGAAATAATTATAATTGATGAAAAGCCTGATAGTGGTCAAGATGATGTAGATTGTATGAATGTACTTTCTGATGTTGATTGTTCATATGGCAAGAGTAGAGAAGAGAAAAGGCATGGCTCTGAAATTTTGGTCAAACAAGAAAATCTAAAGAACTTCCTTTCACAGCTAAGATACAACAAAAGTGAAGCTGCAGTTGCAGTAAGTATACAAACTATTTAAAGAGAAACATTTTATAAGGATTAATTGAAGTAATGGAAGATGAAGACTATCTTCATGTGTCCAGTTCTTAATCAAAGTAATAAATAATCAATAACATATTTCGGATTTTCCTTTTCGAATGTAAACTAACTATAAATTCAGTACCTAAAAATTAATAGTCTCCACAATCTTGACTACGGCTTGGTCTAGGAGACAAAGGCCGATCTGCTTGCTGAATAAAATTGTCACTACTTCGATCTCTGTACAGGGAAATATGTTTATGAACACAATTCGTTCACAAGTAATGTGTTCTATTTTATTTATAATGAATATTTATAGTGTTACGTAAAATTATTCTTGAAGATTTCAATAAACTTGAGTACTTTTAAATGTAAATATCTATACTAATTAAATTAGGATACTCTATCAGCTTAGTTTCTGTTATTTTAATATTGTTGTGAATGAAATGAAAATTGAAACTATAATTAATTGTTCCACCAACAGTTTTGCACTAATATATTATTATGATAATTTTACACAGCTATAGTAATTAGCGAGGTTCAGTAACAAACTGTGATTATCAAGTATATTTTTTGTAGGTAAATGGTGAACCGTCTGATGGTAATGAAGAGGCTATGGCGTTAAAGGGCAAAAAGAAGAATGAGGTAGCTAGTGAGAAAAAAAGTCCGGATGCGTCTCCAAAACCGGCGAAAGAAATTGACAAGAAGAAACGAGTATGTAAATTTTTTTTTATGTTATTGGCTGTATTAAAATACTAGTTATTGCCCACGGCTTTCCCAGCTTTATGTTTATTTAAATTACATGAATAAATTAGCAACTACATAGTTAATATGAACAGAAAAAATGACAAAAAATAAGTTTATAAGGAATTTTGGTTTTCGGCGACAACAACGGCGGAAACCGAATAAATTTGGACGGACACAATATTTAAATATAATCCAGAAGCCGCGTCCAGTCCTTATTGTACGCCGTGCGGTAAAGCCAACAATTTAATTAACGTCACGTACTCGCTGCAATTCCCACCCGCGTATGTTGGCAGCTCGGAGAGATTACTACTTTTTGGGGTAAATGTTGATGTCATTAGAGTAGATGATAATAAAATAATTGTTGCGGTATCGTGTATTTTAATGCATATTAAACTTAAGAAATAGATATACTTGAATTATTAAGGCTTATAGTAACTTCTATTCGTTTTCATCGTAACTAAATATTAAAACTATGATGTAGTAGTTAACTAAATTAATACCATTTAAGTAATGCTAGAACTAATAAAGTCCTCAGCAAATAAAGATAGGTAAAACGAAATTGTTATACTACCAACACTGACAAAATGGACGCATCTGTTACTATGACAATTACCTACATATCAATCATCAATCAATCAGCCTATCGTAGTCCACTGCTGGACATAGGCCTCTCCTAACACGCGCCATTGCACACGGTCCTCCGCCTTCCGCATCCAGTCTGTCCCAGCGACCTTTTTGAGGTCGTCGGTCCATCTAGCTGGGGCCGTCCTACCTTACGTTTACCAAGTCGCGGTCTCCACTCTAGGACACGCTTGCTCCATCGGCCGTCGGTCCTTCTGCAGATGTGACCAGCCCATTGCCACTTTAGCTTACTGAGTCTGCGAGCTATGTCGGTAACTTTGGTTCTTTGTCGGATTACCTCGTTACGAATTTTATCCTACCTTCTATCCTTTATACCTACATATGGAAGAATTAATTCAATATTTAAATAACATGGCACCTGAAGGCGCTGGTTAGGTATGAAATGTCCCATCATGTTTCTTTAGTTCAACAGCATTTTTACAGGCAGGAACGACACAGGACGGCATAACTCAATTTAATTTGATACGCGCAAAGCACGTTATTTCGCACGACGGTCACAGAGTGACTACCCGCGTGAACGTGTGACTACTTGCATTGCAACTATATTGACAATATGTATAATTTGATATGCGCCCGCGGTATCTGTATTATATTTATTCTAAGTTTAAAGATTATGATTTTTAATTTCAGTTCGATATTTATAATTATCTTATAAAATTATATATCCTATTAGGAAATGGTCTTATACGAGTAAACGAAATGCATTTTGTATTTATTTTTAGAAACGTAAGTCTCGAACGTCTACTCCTTTAGACTCCATTATCGACAATGATGAACCAGATAGAAAGAAAAAAATCAAATGTGGAGTGTGCCACGAGTTGTTATCAGAAGATAGATGGGAAAACCATGTCATGAGCAAACACCAGTTCATAGCTTGGAAAGATGGTGATAATTTTGTAAGTATTTTATGTGTTTTTTAAACTATCTATATCTTAACAAATGAAATTCGCGTTGAAGTTTAGTTAATTGATAAGAAAGCCTTCACATTCAAGAACACCTCACAAGTTTTCGAATGTTGTATTTAAAAGATTTTCTCATACAAAACTACTTATCAGATTGGGATTAAAGTAATTTGTGAGACGTAGATCTACTATTATACATACTTCTGCTAAATTCCCTTAAGTATAAATAAATTTTATTTTTATCTTATCTGATGGAAAAGTCAAGAGTCTCCGTAACCGGCGAGCGTGTATGAGACGAACTATGAGAGTCGAGGAAGCCAGAGAGGTATGTAAGGAAAGAACCTGTTGGAACTCTGTACTCTCTGCCTACCCCGCAAGGGATCTGGCGTGAGGTTATAGATAGATAGATAGATAGATAAATAAATTTTGGCATTAAACTAGCGTACCATATGGGTACCATACAATGGGACTTTTGACAGTTTATAGAAGCAAAAACTTTACGAGCATGCAAATGTCAAAGTGGATAGTACTTTGCAATTTAATTGCTTTGCATACTGATGAAGTTCCGTACATATTTAATTAAGTGTAAAACAGCTTTGCAATGAATACATAGTGGTTTTCAATTATTTCTAGAACATTGACGATGAAGATTTGAAGAAAAAGTTACGTCAACTTTTTAAACTGCATGGTTTCTTGAAATGTACTTTCTGCAACTTGGAAGTCCATCGGTTTTGTAACTTCAAGCCACACATCAGCACGTGTATAAAAATGATAGTGAGTATTTAATCCTTTATTAATATAGTATTGCTAAGTGCAATAATTACGTGTTTTTAACATCTTTAAAAAAATCTGTACTCTTGTGAGTTGGACTTCCGCTCTGAGAGTTCCGCACAAGTCCTACTAGATGTCGTTACTTTAATTTTATATCAAATTTGGTATTGGGCCCTAAAAAGATAGAATTTAACTTAACAATATTCATAATGTCGAGTGAAACAAACTTGATCATATGGATGTCATCTACTTTGGTACTAATCAGTTGATATTAATATAAATCGATTTGTGTAAATAGAGGCCCAAACACAAACAATTTGACGTTATTTATGGTAACGTTTTCGATAAAACGTGCTGTTACGTTTATGTTTAGTAAAATTGCATATTAACTCGATAGCGTTACGAACACCTCAATCTGGTCGTGCTAGAGCCTCATTGCCCTACAGGCGATTTTAACCACTCCCCCCATCCTATACGCGCACTTGAGGACCACATCATTATATTGTTTTTTTTAAATGGACGCGGCTATCACCAAATGCGAAGAACAAGAACGAAATTGACTTTATAGCCACAAATACAAGTAATAACAACCTAAATATGACTGTCCTTAGTAAACTCCTACATCCTAGTGATCATAGAATGGTAAGAAAGTTAACTCTATCTACAAACACCAACAAAAAAATCTCGAATAATATACAGAAAATGTCCTAATGGCTTAAACATCGATTTTGAAAAATTGGAAAACGAACTGTCTAATTAAAAACAGACTAACGAAGAAACGGTACGAACAATCTATGACACAATAGAACAGAACCGCAAAATACTCTGATAAGCCAAATGTAACAGAAAGAATACAAAGAAGCAGGCGTGACGATACGCCTATATTCCCCAAGCAGGGGTGCAGAGGTGTACTGAGTACACCCACGTTTCGCCGACGATGTTAGGCCCCATGTAATAGGGGGCGAGTCTATTGCCATATACCGGGCAGAATTCCAGACTCCGGACTCGTACTGGGAAGTTTTCGTTAGGAAAACTACACTTGTCCGACCTAGGATTTGAACCTAGGATGCGCTTTGCCACTAGACCAACGAGGCAGTCAATACAAAACAGACAATCAATAATAACTAAAATATATAGAATTAAAAAAAAACAAAAGTATGAACTAATACTATAATTTAATACATAAAAATAACAAAACTAAACAAGACAAAAATTTACTTGCTGGACTTAATAGAGATAATTAGAAAAATTCAGAATAATTTAAAGAAACAAGAAAATATTGCATAAATATTTAGAGAGGAGGAGTGGAGTCAAAAAAGCTTACAAGAAAATAGCTAATGTATAAATAAAGAAGCGTAAACAGCTTATAACACAACCATGTAACACATCCGATTCGATAATCATAAACAGGAATGACATATTAAAAAAGGTACGGAGTTATACAAAGATCTGTACAAAAAATCAGAGGAAAACTCAGATTCAGCATTAATATATTACCATAAAGTTAACGATGACCCTGCCCTAACTTTTTTACAAAGTGAAAAAGAGTTCTCTATAAACAAACTTAAAACTGACAGAAGTCGAGGTCCAGACGCAATGACTAACGACATTGGCAGGTAAAGACAAGTTAATTGGACTACTTACTATGCTGTTTAACCTCATATTAAAAGTGAAGACAATTCCGAAACAGTGGGCATATTCAGAAATAAAGCTGTCATATAAAAGGGGAAACCCAAAGCTAATAACTAACTATAGACTTATAAGATTAATACCCTGCTTATATAAAGTTTTTAAATCGACTCTACTGCGAAAAATTACTAAGACTATAGATAAGAACCAACCAGTAGAGCAGGCAGGCTTAAGAAAGAATTACTCTACGGTCGACCACATTCATACGCTGAAACAAATAATCGAAAATATACAGAATACGGAAAAACTCTTTATATTGCATTTATTGACTACTTCAAGGCGTCTGACTCTATAAAACATGATTATATTTAACAACCGCTTATAGAGCAAGGACTAAACAATGAATACATTGAACTCATCAAAACTATCTATCGAAATAGTAACGCTAGTGTAAGACTAGACACAGCGGGTACACCTTTCGCTATAGACCGTGGAGTGAAACAAGGAGACAGAATGTCCCCAAAACTATTTATGGCGGTCTTAGACAGTACTGGGAAGGATTCTCAGATGATTTGGCTGTACTATCTGAGGATCCCAATGAATTAACACATATGCTAGACACTCTCAGTCTACAAAGTAAAGCAGAAGGACCAGAGATAAATAGAGAAAAAACTAAAGTCATGACAAGAACACCAATAGGGAATATGCGTGTTTTTTTTTATATTTTTATACGATAAATTACATCAATATATAACTGCAAAAAAATTTAAGCGTCAAAAACAAAATGTAAAGGGCAAAAAAAAAATGTTGAAGATAGCAAACAGATAAGAGCATTTTAAACGCCCGTCATTTTGGCGCGCTTGGCGTGTCGTCAAAGTCTATAATAACAATCAATTAGTGAACAGCTGTAGAAGTATTTTATTCTGTAATTTGTTTTTATTTTGTATTTTGCGACTATTATACAATGGAACAAAACTATGTTGTGCCTAGGTGTAAAAATACGATAAGAAATGCACCCGATAGGTGCGGACATAAGGAGAAAGTGGTGTAAAATGAGAAAAAGAGACATGGTATCTCCATCAACTTGTTTCTTGTGAGGAGACCAACCTGAGCCCAATATAAGTTTTAAGACTAAAATTACACATGTTAACGTAAAATTGCATCTCGAAATAATAATAATAAGCCCGCAGGGCAGCTTGTGGCGAGCTGTTGGTGAATAACGACACCGCGGACCCAAGTGCTCTAGAGAGTTTCGAGTTAGGGTCTTAAAAATTCATTTTCCTAAGGGACGGTGGCAGAGGTACAGTTTGTATATGCACATTTCAGCAATAATAGGTGTACTTTGAACACACAGATTTAACCGACAATATTAGCTTCTTAAAATATTCAAGTATTTATGATTGTTTATTCCTACAGTGACAGGGATAACTTTATTTAGTTAAATTATGCAAAGAAAACACAATAGAACATAAAAACAACCATAAAACCTTAGAAACATTCTGCACCTACGCACGTGACGTGCTGCACATGTGACGTAACGATTACTCTAACCAATATCGTTGCGTTTCGTTCCCTCACATTGGAACTTTTTATTAATTAAAATTCCTAATTAAAAAGCGATTACGTACAAAAATAATGTTATAGGTATAATTCTATGGCAATAAAGATTACAGAAAAAAATATTTGGCCCTTATTTAAATTGCATGCATATTCCCTATTAAAATTTAAAAAAAAATTAAATTTATAGATTCGGCTCGGTTACAGTTTTATTATATGTATAGATTACAAACACTCAAAATTATTTATTAGCGCATAGCCAAGCGGTGGGAGCATGGGCGCTGAGAGACGTGGGCGTGATACGGGTGCGTTGCGAGTGCATCATTTTCTGACCACCCCCACCCTTACATGATTTTCTTATTTTATCCATTTCCACTGTTTTTTTAAAATCCTATAGTTTTGATAAGGTGCTCATGTACCCAAGTGGCAAATGTTCATCTCCGTTTTTCAGGATCGCACCAGCAAACAAGTAAACGCTGAAAGCACATCCAAAGATTCAATTGTCAGATGCGCTGTGTGCCAAAAAGAAGTAAAGAACTCGAAATGGTTCGAACATATAGGAAGACATCATAACTATTTAGCTTGGATCGATGGCATGGAACCTTTGGTATGACTACAATTACAATTTGTGCATAACTGTGCATTATTATACGTAACTTTATACATCTGCGGCGTCCCAGACAACACCAGTCCCGCCTCTATAAAGTCAGAAGTTAGAAGTGAATTTAAAATTAGTGCTATATTGTTATGCATTTAAGGTTTAACCGTTTATAGTCCGAATTATGTGTATGTGGCTCATGTAATTCACGTTACGCTTGGCTTGGCACACATTAGTGGACATGAATCTTGCCTTCACGAGAATGTGGACTTTACTAGTCAGCAGAGAAGTGGATATGTTTACATAACCGCGCTACTTATTGTCGTATGGATTTCTCTACTTCACTGCCGCGTGTGGGCTGAAAGTTAAGCAGGTTACGTTACGTCGACCACGCATCTCTTAAAATTTATTGTCCAGTAGCTAAACTGAACATTAGCTACGATTCAAAATACTGATCTTCAGAGATAATTGGAACACTTTAGTATTCTAATCATCCAGATTTTATTAATGGCCATTACAGCAGATCCCTTGCGGGGTAGGCAGAGAGTACAGACCTCCAGCAAAATATTACTTTAATACACAATAATTGAGTTCTTAGGTTAACGCGAATATTAGAAGTTTCCCGAAGTTTTTCATGCTTTACAGCACCTATGGTGACGGGAAGGACTGAGATGTTAGACGTTTAAAAGTCATAGTTATTCCGGGGTACCTTAAACTTCTTATTTTTGTTAGACCGATCTACTTAGGATGACAGATAAGCTCACAATGTCTTGAGGTCTTGTAGTGTTATGCTACGGTTTATATTAATTATGATAGACCGATCGAAGGGTTGGGACGCCGGGAACTTGACGTTTCATTTCATGTTTATTTAATAATAATATTTTTTTCATGATAATATATATAAAATAATAATATCAGCCTATATTACAGACTATATTATATTACATACATACACTCACGCCTTTATCCCACTGGGGTAGGCAGAGACTACAGTTTGCCACATACTACGATTCTGACACACCTCTTTCGCTTTATATACGTTTATATATCTCTTCAATTAAGAGTGCTACGCACTTGACCCTTTTTCATGAGACTATTAATTTGGTCGTGATAAGTTTTCCTTGGGCGACCTCTTCCGACGCTTCCACTCACATTTGCTCGATATATCCCTTTCGTTAGCCGCCTGTCTCCACACATCCTCTCCACATGCCCATACCAATTCAACATACCTCTTTCAATCCTAGTCACCACGTCCTCCTTTAACTTACATCGGTTTCTAATCACACTATTCTGCATTCGGCCAGCAAGGGTGACTCCACATATACTATATAAAGAGCGCATTTACTCTACTTTCATGCTTCTTTTGCCATACCCAACATTCACTGGCATACATATTTTTATATTAATATTAAATATAGTGTATTTTTTAGAAACTCGACGACGAGGGTGCGGTTTGGCATCATTTGATGTCCATCATTAAGAAATACGGCGAGCTGTTGTGTTATAAATGCGGAATATCTCGCAAACGTGCCAAATTATATCAGTTACATGTAGAGACTTGTACAGGTGATGAGGTAAGAAATTTCTTTTTTACGCCTTATTTTTTATCTTCGTCGTGCTTAGAAACACATTATTAATGGTTAAACTTAACACCCAGCTATAAAGGCAAATATGTATTTGTAGATTACTCAATCGTGTGGAAATCTATTATCATGGAATGTCGGACAGGTTGTTTTTGAAACAATATAGCAAATAGAGGCGCTCACTTATGTTTGTGAGAGGAGGCCTTTGTTTGACCCAGAATTGGCTGGTACTAAGCAAGTGTTTGTAACTTCGTGTAAAGCCATGCAAGGATAAGACCATTAACCAAATCGATTGGTATCACAAGATGCAGTTTATGACACTGTTCCTTGACTACCTGAATGATATGTCTCTATTATCTTTGGACTCTTTAACTATCTAACATTCATTTGCTAAAACAAAATTCTTAACTTTCTATATGAATGTATAGTCAAGCTAACATTTTTTTTAAACCTACACAGAATAATATACCCTCAACGTCAGGTGATGACGACCAAAAAGTAACTGTGAAATGTGGCGTATGCGCTCAGGAGGTATCCTCCCTGGTTTGGACTGAACACATAGCTAAGGCTCACAACTATTTGGCTTGGCAAGAGGGATCGACACCTTTAGTAAGTATAGCTATGTTTTTATATAATAAATTCCTATACTACTGAATTTGTAACGCGTTATAATAAGTCTATAACGCCGTGAGTCTGCGATAATTGTAGCGATCATCAAAGTTAAGCAGCTTTCGGCTCTATCAGACTGAGATATATGATCATTTGGTGCATTTATTTTGCGAGCGTCTCCGTGCTACACAATGAACTCTAAAGGTTTGGTCAAATAGCCGACGGAGCGCGACGGAGGCGTTCGGCTGACGCTCGGCCAGCGCTCGGCAGCGTGGTACGCACGTCACACTGTAGGCGCGACGTCACGCTGGTCAAGCGACCGCAAATCACTAGCGTCCCGCTCGCACGCGTATTGGCGTTTTGCTCATACCGTGCTCCGTTTGTAAGAGTGACGGGCGCGACGTTGGCAGGTTATGACGTTTCCCTTTACGCCGAGCGTGGCTGCGCTATGTGGCGTGCCCCGTACATTTCAGTACACTACAACTCCCCAGGTCGCGCCACCGTCGCGCTCCCGGCGGTCTGCGTCGGCTAGGTGGCGAAACCTTAAGCCATTGATCACGGTTACTACTACATGTATACCTTTAAATCGAGTTTGTTGGTATGATAGGCAGCTTGATAACATCCAACACCACGAAACCTCCTTCCACCAATCCTCATTGGATCTAAGTGAATGAGTGTGACCCAATCTCGGTTACCTTGGTATAAAATAAAACAAGATTCTCACACCGTCACGCCTATATTCCCCAGAGGTGTACTGGGTACACCCACTTTCGCCGACGATGTTAGATCCCATGTATTAGGGGACGAGCCTATTGCCATATACTAAGCACAATTTATTTAAATTCATCCCACGTGGCAAAACCTCAGCTTTTGTCCAGGAGTTAGCATCCAGATTGCACCTAGTAATCTCCCCGGACATAACAGAGAATATAAATAAGTTATGTGAATTAAATCCCATTTATTATTTATTAGTTAGAAATATTGAAATCCCCACGATTTGGCGAATTCTCCACAAATTGGCAACGCTGGAGAGTATTGTAATATTTCAAAGTGTTTTGAAGTAATTTTTTCTTTTTAGAATTTGGAAGATGAAGATGCTGTGTGGGAGCACTTGCAGTATTTCATAAGAACCAGCGATGGTTTGATTTGTAACAAATGTGGTTTAAAGCGCAGACGTGTTACTACATTCCTAAGCCATATTGAAACTTGTGATGGCAGGGAGGTAAGTCATATGTCTTTTATATGTAATTGTTTCCGAAGCATTTGTAAGACTTGTATTGTGACCGGGACAGTATCTAGAAAGACAAGGGGTACTTCTTTTACTGGTCTTAGTACTTAGGACCTACACTACTTTACCTTGAAGTTGTGCCGTGATTTTTACTTTTTAATTTTTCTATAGAATCATTGGGAAGAGACTAGCATAGTGGAAGAAGAAACGCCGACGAAACCACAGAAACAGATAACATGTGGAGTATGCAAGGAGGTTATCAAGTCGTCAAACTGGATCAGACACATGGGTAGAGTGCATGATTATATAGCTTGGGAAGAAGGATCACCTCCATTGGTAAGTATACCTGTCTATATCATTACTCCAGATCCCTCCCGTTCTTATAAATCGTCGCATAAAATTATAGACTCTTTATTTGCCTTACCTGCTACTAACATCATTTTCATTGAGATATTTTTTGTGAAATGTACATACTGAGTACATAAACCGTACAGATCATTCACCACCTAGTAGGAAATGATATTATATACGTATGAACCATGTTATAATATTTTTCACATAGGAAGGGTAGTGACAGTTCTAAGTGCCAAACGAAATTAATATTTAATTCAATGGTGTTAAGGCATAACACCATAAGTATAGGAACGAGTCATGTCACTTATTGCCGTTGAATAAAGTATAATTTTCTTTGACACTTACAACTGTCACAGTACCCACCTTACATGAAAAATACTATAGTTGGTAATCATACCTATGATTTATAGTAGTGATGTTGTTATAATTTCGTCTGTCAAATACAATGTCATCTCTGGCATGTTTAGCCAAAAATTAATCGTCCAAGTGGATGTTTCTTTCTTCTTCCTTTTTTTCTTTCTTCATGTGTGATTCAATTGATTATTTTTATCGATTAAGTGGAGTTATTATAATGAATTGTTTGGTTAAACGTTTTTTTAATACGTTAACACTACTAGGAAGTAAAGATCTTTTTGTCGAATGCAGTACTCGTGTAGGGTGCGCAGCGCGTGCTGATAATTTCTGGAATCGTTTAATACTCCGACTGTTAAAGACAGTGTTTATTCTGAGATCATTCGTCTTTCAGAACCCAGACGATGAGGAAGCTATACGGACACATTTATTTAATATTGTGAGAAAAAAAGGTGAACTAGTTTGCAATAAATGTGGCATATCGCGGAAATATGTCAAAATGTATATGGACCATGTAAAGGAGTGTGACGGGGTAAGTTTATTAGTTGACTAACATTTGCCGGCGGCTTCGCCCGCGCATGCAAAGAAAGGATCCTATAATTCATCGATGATGCCGAATTGCTTAATATTTTCGGGATATAAAGTATCCTAAATTTTAATTCTTAGTGTAGATTATCGCCATTCTATATTTCATTCAAATTCGTTCGGTAGTTTTTGCGTGATTCGCCCCCAAAGAGGCAGACACACAAACACAATAAAATAAATCGTTTCTATCTCTATATCGATAAAGAATGAAAAATAATCTATTGTCGGTTCGGCTCGGTTACAGTTTTCTTGTTTCTATTTGTAAAAGTTATAAATACCTCGTGATACGTAAACAGTGTGAAATATTTTGGTGAAAAGTTATATTTCGAGTAATTTTACTTAATTATTGGTCATATCGTCGTGAGAATGAATATAACTTGTTTAAGTTAGAATGCTGTCCCACTAGTTAAACATCTTTAACTAAATACATTAACCCAATAAAGTTAAATAAAGAAAGATGCTGCATACAATGAACTATGAAGTTGAGTAGACCTGCGTTTACAACCTATGGATTTTATGATTTTGAAATATTTATCAAATATTCAATGGTATAAAATTTTGCAGTAGTGATAGCCTAGTGGTTAAACCGTTAGACTGCAAAGTCAGGGGTCTCGGGTTCGAACCCAGGCACGCACCTCGGTCTTTTCGAAAGCATGTGCGTTCTTAAAATTAACTATCACTTGCTTTAACCGTGAAGGAACACATCATGAGGAAACCAACATGCCTAAGAGTTACTCGAAGGTGTGTGAAGTTCGCCAACCTGTACTGGGCCAGCGTGGTGGACTATGGCCTTAACCCTCTCAGTTTGAGAGGAGACCCGTGCCCAACAATAGGACAGTTTCTTAACAGGGCTACTATTATTTATTATTATAACATTTTGGGCCCAGCTTAATATTTGAATATTTATCTATTTTACAGCTACCCGTGGATAATAGTCGTCCAGAAACCACAATTGATAAATTCGATTTCACATTTGGGCTCAATGATACAACGACTCAAATAGTTGTTTGTGGTGTGTGTAAAGCTGAAGTGGAAAAGGATGACTGGTTCGAACACATACAGACATCCCATAATTATGTGGCTTGGGTCGAAGGACAAACACCTATTGTGAGTATGTGCGTTGTGTTGATTATACTGCTGTTACCAAAAGCATCAACGGAATTGGCGCTAACTATCTATCTATAACGTGTAACGTAATTAAAGCAATACGTGAAAGTTGTTTTTCCAAATCTGCAACTGAGTGGATTCCCACATATAATAGAAAATATTGAACAAAGACCGCTCGGACACACTAGTTTTTCAGTGGAGACCACGGACTGGCAAACGTAATGCAGGACGCCCTCAGGCTAGGTGGAGCGATAACCTTCGTAGGGCGGCTGGCAGACCCTGGATGCGAGTAGCCGAGGATCATACCCAGTGGCGTGAACTTGGAGAGGCCTATGTCCAGCAGTGGACTGCTATAGGCTGATGATGATGATGAAAAGAAAATATTGCTATAATGTCATTCCTTCCAATCGTTCCTTAGGCAGCTAAATTAAACAATATATACCATAATAATAACCATTATTCAAACCAATACGCCAATTATATTTGCGCTTCTGAAACATATTTATCAATTCGCACACATGACGGACGGCTTGGTTCAGTGGTTAAGAGCTTAAGCCGCTCCGCGCACTGGATCGAGTTGTCGTAGGGTCGAACCCCGCACGGGACAAATCTTTGTGTGGGGGACAAATGTCTGGGTGTCTGAGTATGTGAATTTCATGTTTGTAAACGCAGCCACGATACAGGATTAATTCCTAGTGTGGGGCTACGTTTTTTTCTTCTTTTAATACAAGTCTCGTACTTAATTCGATTATCAAAGTTCCTAGAAAGTGGTACAACTTAACCCTTAAAGGTTTGGTCAAATAGCCGACGGAGCGCGACGGGAGCGCGACGGAAGCGCTCAGCTACGTTCGGTTGTAACGTTGGCCGTCGGGCCGAGCGTGGCTGCGCTGTGTGGCATCTCCCTTACATTTCAGTACATTACAACTCCCCAAGCCGCGCCACCGTCGCGCTCCCGTCGCGCTGCGTCGGCTATGTGGCGAAACCTTTAAACTGGGAGATTTGTTTTCGTATTTAATTTTTAAAGGCAGTAATCTAATTGCGATGTTTGAGGTCTTGCATTATTGATATCATACACTGTAGTTCATTACGCTAATATTCCCGGGTAGGCATAGGTTACAGAGTTCCAAGAGGTTCGTGTCCTATATGCCTCTCCTTAGAATGTCGCAAGGAAATGTATTATTCAATTTTTTTTAATGGTTATTGCTCACAAATAATAGTAATATACAAATTCATTATGTATTGCAATAAGATTAATAATAATATTATCTTTAAAGATGCAGTTCCGTTCTTGACCGTTCGTGGACGTGGTCATAATGACACTAACGTACGTCCGTACGGTATTTAGTTTTTATAGAGCGGAATCTAAATAGAAACTTATGGCATCAATTGGAAATCGAACCCACGTAATCAGCGTTGCAAAGGTGACCGCACTGACCACTAACCTATGGAGGCATATGTATTAATCATGTAAAAAAAATTACAGGATGTTGACGACGAGTTAGAAGTAAACAAATTCCTAAACGAACTTTCTAAAGTAGTGGGGGGATTCAAATGCCACAAATGCAATATCGTGCGCAGGTTTGCCAAGCCGTATTTACACCACGTTAAATTATGCAAAAGCAACGTTCGTGTCGACGTCATACGAGCTGCTATGAAAAATAATGGTATGTACTTAATAAAAATAATAATACAAATTCAGAAGTAAATCTGTCTGTTACCTTTTCACACCCAAACCACTCAACAGATTTGCATCAAATTCGACAAGACAATATATTTTATCCAGGGGAAGGATATAGGCTACCTTTTATCAAAAAAAAACTTAGGGTGTGAAATACACGCCTGAGAATAACGCGAACGAAGTTGCGGGTTGAGCTAGTAATAATATAAAATCAAAAGTGACTATCCGTCTGTTTGTTTGTTGTTACCTTTTCACGCTCAAACCGTTAAACAGATTTTGATTAAATTCTGTAAGGAAATAAATTTTATCCTGGGGAAGGCCATTGGCCATCTTTGTCTCAAAAAAAACTTAAAGGTTTGTTATTTATAAAACTACTAGCTACTACTATTTTTCCGCGGCTTGTGTCCGGTTGCCATCAACGCCATCTTCCGGATCCGTTTCAAGTACATATAGCTAAGAACCATCCAGGCGACTCTATAAGTATAAAGGTTTGGTCAAATAGCCGACGGAGCGCGACGGGAGCGCGACGCAAGCGCTTGGCTACGTTCGGTCGTGACGTTTGCCGCCGCGCCGAGCGGGGCTGCGCTGTGTGGCGTCTCCCGTACATTTCAGTACATTACAACTTCCAAGCTATGCCGCCGCCGCGCTCCCGTCGCGCTGCGTGACTATGTAGCGAAACCTTTAAAAATGATCAATTCCGGTAAAGTTGCTTAGGAGGAGGATAACGAAAACACGTACACCCGAATATTATATGTGAAGATAATAATCCCAAGAACCTGGAAATCCTAGGTCTGTTAAATTGTTGTTGGCGTTTATCTATCGAAAGTTCTTAGTAGCAGTCCGTAATTGTGCCCGGTTTAATATTTTATATTGGAGCTTCCTATTTTATAATACATTCGGATCTAATATCTTCTGCGAATTGAAGGTGTACACCAGACGTCACGGTGTTTTTTTTTATATCGATATTATCTTTCTATCAATTTATTATTACGCCATTATTTGATTGATAAGTATTAATATTATATTCCAGAACTGGTCGAGTGTGCAATATGTCATCAACAAGTGGACCCTCACGACTGGCAAGACCATGCAATGAAAAGTCATTATAACGTTGCATGGATTGTCGGCGAACCTGATATTGTTAGTATATCTCATGGTAGAAAATATTTTCGTTGTATATTATAACCACATTATCATCCCCCTATGATTTCCATAAAAATCGAATGGCTCCCAGTCCCCGGCGATCCCGCTAGTCCTGGAAATGGTAGCAGCCATGGTAACGGCGGGGCAGGGGGTGCTAAGAATCTCCGGAAGAGGCATTGCTACCACCAAAGCCGACCCTGGCAACATTTAACACGCGCACACTGCGAACTGACGAGAAAAGAACCTCCACACAGAGTGGTGGTTCCCTTCTTCAAAAAGGGTGATAAAAACCTCTTGAAGAATTAGACCTATCTCACTTCTGAGCCACATCTATAGACCGTTTTCGAGAGTCATCACGAATCGTTTCGCGCGCATACTCAATGACGTCCAGCCTCCCGAACAAGCCGGTTTCTGAAAAGGCTTCAGTACTATAGACCACATACACACGCTGTTACAGGTCGTAAGACCTTAAGGCTCTTCAGTCTTCTGTATGAAAGACTGAAGAGCACAACCTGCCACTATGCTTAGCGTTTGTGGACTAAGAGACCTGGCCTGTACTACAGTCTTTTCAGCGGTACAAAATAGATTACCGGTATATTGAAGTACTGAAGAGTTTGTGTGAAAATGTTCAGATGTCAGTCCGTCTTCAAGACCAGAGCTCGAAACTTGTCCAACTGCAGCGTGGTGTGCGACAGGGAGACGTTATATCTCCGAAATTGTTTTCCGCTGCGCTGGAAGACGTCAACAAGCTTCTGGACTGGCCCAAAAAAGTTTAATTAATTGTACATATGTATTTTTATTCTTAATTTTTTTTTTGTCTGTTGAAGGATTTGAACAGTCCATACACAGTGGAGAGTTTCATAAAAGAATACCAGAATAAGTACACCAATTTAGTTTGCAAAACTTGTGGGATCACTAGGACATCGCGTGTCGGCTTTTATGCGCATATATTGCTATGCGGTAAAACTGATGAGGTAAGGATGAATTTAATTATCAATATACTCGTATAAATATCTCATTTGTGTACACACACCGTCACGCCTATATTCCCCAAGCGGGTGTGGCAAAGGTGTACTTTGTGCACCCATTGGTGCATTGGTGTAGCTTTATTAAAACGGAAGACTAGCATCCACTGATGATTTGAAAAAATGAGATTTAGAGATCTGAGAATACGAGTTCTGGTACCCTCTAGAAATAGAGACGGCATATTCAATTGTTTGATTTGTGGAACGGGTTACTCTTTTCTCTAATACGCTTGAAAGGAATGATGGCTGCTTCCTGAGTCATATTCGTGGACATACACTTGATAGGGGATTGGTTCACCTTTAATGAGAATTGTAAAACTTTGATTTAAAATAAAGTGACCTTGACATTTCTTTCCCTTTCCACTAAATAGGTGTGTATCAAGTAATTACTTTATTTTTTGACTGATCACATGTACATACTGTTGTTAAATACATTTTTTCATATTATTTTTTGTAGGAAACAAAGATGTTTCAAGCTGTTTGTGAGATTTGCAATAAGAAATACCTGCGAATATACAAGAGCCAACACATGACCGCGCATAAGGAGTGCGAGCTCGCAAAGGAACGGAGAAGGATAGCCAAAGAAGCGAAAAAGGACAATATTGAAGACCAACCGGTTGAGGTCACTGGACGCAGGAGGGCTGCCGAAAAGTAAGTTAGACCTACACCAATAATTTTATTTTTTCTGTGTTTCACACAAAGATTTCACTCTGTCTTGGTTATGTGTACTTACAAATACCAATTTCGCATACATAATAAAAACAGATAAGAAGAAATAATTATAGATTACATAGATATTTGCTTGGTACAGCGCTGGTAACTTGTTAGAGGGTTGCACTAATCAAACCCTCTAATTTATGGCCTACAAAAATGCTCTACTTGCACTTATATTGTTGTCGTAATAATTGTCCTTATAACATAACGATACTATTGCGCTTACTCGCTTTGTTAAGTTAGGAATTATGCTTTAGATTTAATTAAAAACCTGGCTAACGCAGTGCAAGTTGTTAAATTCAGCAGCGTTCTTTGAACACCTGTATATTAGGAAAACCAATTATCAATTTATTAAATTGAAATTACTATTTCACAATTATAAAAAAAATAAATTACCACCGTCACGCCTGTATTTCCATATCCCCAAGCGGGGGTGGCAGAGGTGTACCGAGTACACCCACTTTTCGACGATGTTCGGTCCTGTGTAATAGGGGGCGAGCCCATTGCCATATACCGGGCATAACTCCAGTCTCCGGACACATACAGGTAAATTTTCGTTAGGCAAAAACTACATTTGTCCGACCTAGTATATGAGCCCAAGACCTCGTGATCACAAAGCGATGCGCTTTGCCATTAGCCCAACGAGGCTGTCGTGTTCACAAAATAACACTAGTACTGTGTTAATCAGATATTATTATTGTTATATTGTATTCACAGTTTTCGTTTGTTTCAGAGCGAAGTATGTCATAGAAAAATATAAAAATGGTGGTAGTGAGGTAAGGAAAACAAAATCTATTATAACTATTACGTGAGTGTATTAAATGCTTCTAAAATTTTCTTCAAAGTTTGATGACACATGAGACAAATTATTAAACTATTTCCTTTGTTTTGTTACGTCAGGGGAGTCACCGTTGTTCGACATGCGGTTTTAGCTGCGACACGGCGACAGAGCTATCCGGACATGTATGTGTAGAGATAAATTGTCAGGATGCGACTGACACCGACGAGTCTGTTGACTGGGATAAGTGCTCGGACGAAGAGTCGGTCGACACTGACATCGATTCAAATTTATCTCATGAGGAGCTGGAGTTTCACGAAAAAGAAAATAAGAAGAAGCGACATGGAGATTCCAGTAAGTAATCTCGCTTCGGACGTGACGTGACGTGACAGGAGTTTTTTGACCAGTTTTTATGAAGGAGTATTTTTTTGTACCTAGCTAGTTGCAGTAAGGATATTTTTTTAATTCGTAACTCATTAATGTTTTTTTACGTAGCCCACACTAGGATTTATTTCTGTGTCGTGGGTGCGTTTACACACATGAAAGTTCACATACACAAATATCCAGACCGAAACAAATAATTGTGGATCACACAAAGATTTGTCCCGTGCGGGAATCGAACCCGCGACTATTAGACACAGTGGGCGGAGCGGCTCTTAACGACTGCGCTAAATCGTCCGTCAAATTAATTTAATTATGTTTAACAAATAAGGTACACAAATCACTCGTATGTTTGGCGAGTCTGTGGTTATTCTATGGGTTTTAAAATTGTGGTGCCGATGGTTTTGGGCAATCTGCACATGTACCAGCAAAAAATCTTTTTGCTGGTATTATCTAAGTGATAAAAATTAACACCATATATAGCTTTGCTGTAAGTTGTATATTGAAGCAATTGAATCGATAATATGAGAAACTTTATACATTTTATTTTATTTCAGCGTCAACGTCGGCGGCCAATAAAGTGCAGCGAATACCATTCCCTATTCAAAATCCCCGGAACTATTTGAAGCAAAGCGGTAAAGAATTGTATGTAGTTTTTTTATTTCTTGACGTGTAATATTTCTAAGTTAAGGTGATATTTTACTCTTCCAATACCTTTATACAATGTAAATTTCAGATTAATAGTGTTAAGTATTTAGATGATGTCATAAATTTAACTACAGAGCTTCTTCTGTCGACCAATTTCGAGTTGCTAATTGATTGTATAATATCGTCAAGATTAGTTTCCAAATACTGCAGCAAATGATCGAATTTTTAAGGTTTAACTAAAGGCCTATACCCTGGTAACTGACTGCTTGATCTATGTTTAATAGTTCGATATTCCTTGT
This sequence comes from Phalera bucephala, assembly GCA_905147815.2. Lineage (NCBI taxonomy): Eukaryota > Metazoa > Arthropoda > Insecta > Lepidoptera > Notodontidae > Phalera > Phalera bucephala. The sequence goes on from LR990622.1 coordinate 19,249,141, forward strand.
TTTCTTTGTTGAACAGATGACGCCTTAGTGTAATGTGTTAAAAGTAGGCTGCGCAGTTTACTGAATCAAGTAGTAGTTCCACCCCCGCATGGGATATGTCTCTTGGGTCAAATTAAGATGTGCCTTTACTTGGGTCTAATAAAGATGTAACTTAATAACTCGTAGAGCAGGGCACCGTGTTTTTTAAAAGGCAGGGATATTACAATACCTTTTTACCAAATTCTTAACGTTGGTATAATTTCAGCATTGAAATGCACTGGACCGACGAGAGGTTGTTTCCGGACTGGCACAAGTGTGAATATGAGGTTGTGGATGAATGTGACGAAGCCAAGTATCTCCCACCAATTACAGAGTCTTGTAAAATTAGATCTGGCGATAAAAATGCAGAATGGTCTACTTATAGTAGATTTGAGGCCAGGAGAGAAAATGCATGTAAGTATGATATAGTCACAGCTAAACTCACTCGGACAGGTATTTTTATCCCATAATAGACACAAGAATTTTTACTTCAATAGAAAATTCAGTAAGACAGTGAGGTGTGACAGCTTCATCATCATCAGCCCAAATTAGTCCACTGCTGGACATAGGCCTCTTCCAATGTGCGCCACAGAGCCCGATCCTCGGCTTTATGCATCCAACTGGATGCATACAGAAGATGCCTGGCGGCTATCCGACGTCAGTCGTCACTCCATCCCGCGGGTGGAGGGGGGGCGCGTCCTACACTGCGTTTGCCAGTTCGTGGTCTCCACTCCAAAACCCGTCTGCTCCAACGGTTGTCCGTTCTGCGGCAAATGTGACCAGCCCATTGCCACTTTAGCTTGCTGATTTGCAGCTTAAACAGGTTTAAATTGTGCTATTCAACTCATCAAGGCAAAAAGTAGTGGAGAGGAACTGATCTCACTAAAGCCAACTACGGTTTATTGCTTTGAGCATAGGTCGTTCAGTTCACTGAATCGTGTAGTAACGGGTTTCATCGTGGCTATTTCTATGGCCCATAAATATTTGTTTTAGTCTTGGTGTTTCGTTACTTGAAATTAATTTTAGTAAACACACCTATCAACTAAGAATCATTCTTAATAAGCGGCATCTTCTTTTATTTAAAAGCCATTGAATAAGAATGTGAACTAAATTAACGCTAGCTACAGAATAGGTGTTAACCGTGCCAATTTTGATGTTTGCATCGTCATATAGTTCTGTAAATATTGACTATTGTAAGCTGTGAAAAGTCCCATTATTACTCGTAGTTTTAATAATAATAATTTATTCGTTTAAAATGATTACAAGTTACAATTTTTTGCGCTAATGTAGAGTGAGCGAGTCACGTGTATGTGATGGTCGCGATCGGTCACAAAGGCAATCATGTTATCGCTGACGTAACGTTGCTTATGAGTCCTCTTCTGACTATGCATGCGTGGTATTTAGTCGTAGCACAGCGCTCTGCAATATGGCCGCCTTACTATTATAACTTTTTCAAAGCTGTCTTACCGGTATAGATAAATTCTAATAAGTCATTATTATTTGTAGGTTTAAGCATGTTTGTTGGCGCCTGTATTCAGTGCGTAGCGTGGGCGCCGGTCCACGTGGACCGGGCGGCTGCGGACAGCGAGCACAACTACCTGGCGGTGGCGTGCCACCTGGCCGCTGACGTGCCGCGCAGCGCCTGGGAGCAGGTTATTACCGGCCCGGGGCTCGTGCAGATTTGGGACTATGGAGACATGCGCGTGTGAGTCTACTCAAGCTTTCGTCAGTTTACGGTCAGGGCGTGAGCGTGGTGCGAGGCCGCCGCGACCTGGGCACTTGTAATCAAGTAAAATGTATGGGAGACGCCGCGGCAAACGTCGCGACCCGCCACCGTCGCGCCCGACAAGATTACATGCGAAGTACGGCGGGAGCGAGACGCCAATACGCGTGCGAGCGGGACACTAGTGTTGTTGTTTGGCGCACACAGCTGCGCTGCCGTCCGCTGGCACAGCCCTACTGTTAAGGCTGCATTGTACTCCGGCGACAAAGAGGCGTAACTTTCACTACATAGCCGAGGGATCGGAATGGCAGCGCTCGTCCATAGGACAGCAGCGTGGCGCGTACGTCACACTGCGGGGGCGACAATACCGTCGACATTGCGCCGGTTACTATACAACTCAATGCTAGCGTCCCGATCGCACCCATATTGGCGTCTCGTTCTCGCTGTGTGTTTATAATCGTATCGGGCGAACGGTGGCGGGTCGCAAAGTTTTCCGTCGCGCCTAGTGTGGCGGAGCTGTGTGACGTCTCCCGTACATTTCAGTATATTACAACTCGCCAGGCAATGTGACCAGGCCGCTAACGTAATATACCTCTAGATCACGCTTCTACAGTCAGCAATGTAAGTCGCTTAACATTTTCAGTTTTTCAAATGGGTAATGATCTTTACTTTATAAACGTTGATGAATATTATCAAATTATTCGCAACATATCCAAATATATATCAGATTAACAAAAATAATCTATTTGAAGCAAAAGTGTGCAAGCAATTCAAAATCTGTGAATGGTAAACTACTAATGTTTCTGACATGTGTTATGTTTATTTATACATCTTATTTGTCAATTTTGTCATAGCGAGTCACTAGATGCTTATTGAGATATTTTTTTCATGATTCCTTCCCTTGATTATGGCCCTGAAAAGGTGATTAAGGGCCTACCGCGATCGAACATTTATCAACCGGGAGAGAGACAGTGATGCAATTACTTTACAAATGAATAATAAGGGACGGATATATTGCGAGCGCGCTCAGAAATAAACGACGTGCCTATGTGCATAAACAACTTTGTTGATTTTCTGAAAAAACTACACTAGGAAATAGAAAACTGCTTTACAAGAACTCTTTGTTTTTAATTTTTAAACGTTTTGAGTTGATGTAAGAAAAAGTAAAGTAATAGAGAAGCCTTTTCATTTTTTTTCTATTTTGAATAAATATTTGTTTAATCGTGTCTTCTGTTCACCAGATCCGAAAATATAGAGTCAAAATTCATATTTCTAAATATTAAGTATAATCCATATACTTCTTGATGGTCATGGAGTACACAACCTCGTGTTTTTCGCGGTAGTCTCTTTAATGGCACGTGATGTTTTTTTTACCAAAGAATTGTTCCAGCAATTACAATTGTTTTATACCGGTTTTCAGAGCACCACAGCTTGTGCTAGGTATAGCGCACGACTATGGGACCGTGTGGGGTATTGATTGGTGTCCATCTGGCGCCAGGGATGTGCTAAACAAAACGGATGATGACGAAATACCTAGGCTGGGCTTGTTGGCCATCGCCTGTTCCAGTGGCTCCGTCTACATATTCTGCGTTCCGTTTCCTTCGACTATCACAGAGAAGTGAGTTTGTGTTTATTTATTTAGAAATGTAGCAATATTGTATGAGTTAGGTACCACCTAATAATACAGGTTCTTATATGTATAGTGTGTGTGTGAGTGATGTACGCTGTTGGCCGCGAGGCCTTTACAGCTTCACCGGACTTAAGGGTGAGCGTGCAATCACTACGCTCGAGCCAGAAGGGCAAGGGGCGACATACTCTCGGTTGGGACAGTCGCTGTGGGGGGACGGGGTGCACTACTAAGTGCACCGGTCAACCGCCGGCTATGGGAGGGGATCTACGACTACGTCGTCGTCGCCCGTATTCTGAGCGGAAAGAATGGATGACAAAGCATCGGGGGGATCGGAGAGAATATGTCGCGGCCGGCGGTGGCGGCAGGGGTCGGGGGGGGGGGGTCTTATATGTATACTAGTAACAGGCGTGCACAGAAATTACAAATCAATAGAATCAAGTTGGTAAAATCTATCTATATATTTATATGTAAACATCACGATGGGCGGGGTATATCGCTCGTAGAACTGACGGCCGTCGTCTTAGGTTAGGTTAGACCGAACCATTGCGGATGAAATCTCCGTACCCGCAGCCTTACCTAAAAGCGGAACGCGTGGAGGTTTTAGTCGGTATGCTGTTGCGGTTCGTCTTTAAAAGATGGGCTCGTCTTTAAAAGATATTCTCCAGCGAAAAAAACAGGTCAGACCGATCAACGAACCGAAAGACGAAGAGTGGGCAGGCCCCCTACAAGATGGACTGTGGGTCCCGGTTATAAGGTGAATGTGTACAGAACAAAGCCCATTGTTGTGGCGGTCTTTGAGGGAGTCCTTGGTTCTGCAGTGGACGTCTTTTGGCTAAAGAAAAAAGAAAGAACATCACGATTCACTTAGAGGGCTTACTCATATATTAACTGCCTGATTGGTCTAGTTGCCAAGCGCATCGTTTTGTGATGACGAGGTCCTGGGTTCAAATCCTAGGTCGAGCAAATGTCGTTTTTCTAACAAAAAAAATCTATTATGAGTCCGGAGTCTGGAATTGTGCCCATACCGGGCATGGCAATAGGCTCGCCCCCTATGGGACCTAACATCGTCGTCGAAAAGTGGGTGTACTCAGTACACCTCTGCCACCCCCGCTTGGGAAATTAAGGCGCTACGGTGTTTATTTTAGTTTTTATTTATATTATATTTATTGGTGATGATTTCAGGGATAAACTTTTTTATAAATTGAAGCCGGTAGCTGAGTTGAGATTGGCGATGGGTTCAGACAGAAAGGTTTACCAAGCTACTGCACTGAGGTGGTCTCCTGTGAGTAATAATATTTTTAATAATGCAAAGAAGGTGGGGGATATACGTCTGCCAAATATTTATTATACACTTCAGATGTACAACACGTCAGTTATGTAAACGCACTGGTAAAGCGACAGACGAATATTCTTCTGCGATACACCGTATTATTTAGTAGTAGAGACGCTCATAGCGCTCTGTGCGACTGCTGTGTTCTTAGCGATCACCAATGTTAAGCAACGTTCGGCTCTGTCGATCTGAGGTGGGTGACCGTTTGTGGCATTTTCATATTCGAGCGTCTCCATACTTCAGAAGGTGTATTAAGCGTTTTGTCTCGGTTACAGTCGTTAAGCTGAGTTGGAACTTAAGGTGTGTCAGTGTGTGTGGGTGTGTGAATGAGATCACCGGACAAGAGGGTCAGCGTGCAACCACTACGCTTGAGTCAGAAGGGCGCCTCAAGGAGGAACGGCCTCGTCTTGGGCAGTCGCTATGGGGGGGGGGGCGTGGTCGGTGTCTGATCCTGTTTATGGTATCTGTATCCGAAAAAAGGCGCGAATAGGTTCGAGACCGAGATCGGAATGGAGGAACTTAAGGGTTCCAACTCAGCTTAACGGCGGCTTGATAAGGTCCAACAGCACCTGCTGTTGGGCACCTGTGGCCACCTGGCCACACATATGCCTCGGCCCAATGTGACTCTGTGGAGTATGGTTTATTCTCTCTCATCCTCGATTTGTGAGCGAAAAGGCCTACCCAGCATGCGGGATTATATAGGCTGATTTATTGGAAGTGCAGTTTAGTGTTAATAAAATGTAATGTTATTTACAGCAAAAAGGACATGAGAATATGGTCGTTGCGTATTCAGACGGCGCTATGGCGTACTTTGATTTGAACAGTGAATCGCCTATACTAAGGACTAAAGAAGAAAATGTTACAATAATTTATCCTTACCACGATGAACGCCCACTAAATAGCTCTATCGAAGGTGAGCCTATAAATTTGTTTTTCTTCTACCTTGTACGTATATACACACACTCACACCTTTATCCCACTAGGGTAGGCAGAGACTACAGTTTGCCTTGTTTCATCGTTTATACATCTCTTTATGCATTACTGTTGATTAATAGGGCTACTGTTTTCGAAGAGAGTTGAGAATCTTAGTGCTATAGTATTTTTCATTTAAGATAGGTGCGTATTAAAAATTAATTATCACTTGCTTTAACGGTGAAGGAAAATATCGTGAGGAAACCTGCATGCCTAAGAGTTTCTCGAAGGTGTGTGAAGTTCGCCAACCCGCACTGGGCCAGCGTGGTGGACTATGGCCTAAACCCTCTCAGTTTGAGAGGAAGCCCGTGCCCAACGGTGGGACAGTTTCTTAACAGGGCTGCTATTATTATTATTATAAGATAGGTACTGTGACCGTGGTAAGTCTCAAAGAAAATTATACTTTATTCAATGGCAATAAGAGGCATGACCCGTTTCTACACTTATAGTTTTATGCTTTAATACCATTGAATTAAATATTAATTTCGTTTGGCACTTAGAACTGTCACTACCCATCTTATGTGCAAAATAGTATAGCGGTCTGAATAAGAATCAGAATTAGAGGCGCGCTCTACGACCTGCCGAGGCGCCGTATAGACCGTAAGTTTGTATGCTTAATTCTTAACCTGAATCAAGCATACAGGGTCAAGCCAAGTCTGAATAATCATCTTAGTACTTACGAGTCAGTATAATATTAAGATGCTATATTGTTTACACATATTTACTTATGCCTCTTAGAGGTCGTCCATTAATCATGTGATGTTTTTAGCAATTTTTGGACCCCCCCTTGGTGATATGTGGTGAGGTTTTAGACTAATCCCCTACCCAAACTCATGTGTGCTTTTTAGTACCAATTTGTATATGTGGTACTTAAAAAATTCAAAGCGACTTAAGGTCAGGCGCCGGTTTTTGTTTAGAAATCGCGAGTTAAACGAAAAAATCCTTGTGTGGTGTCACGGTAAAAGTGAAACATATTGGCCTTGGCTGCTCTGGCGAGCGCGTTGCATGTCGCGTGACGGTCGGTGGCCGACCGTCACGCGACATGCAACACAGACCAAAAAGTTTGTAACGATCTAATAAAAGTTTCACTTTAAAAATAAATACATGTGATGTCTTACTTTCCCTTCCCCTCCTGTGATATTTCGTGATTTTTCCCGAACCCCCTTCCTTCTTTCGAACCTCTCGTGAAATACGGACGATCCGGTTCGGTAAAATAGCCGATATAGCGCGAAGGAAGCGCTCGGCTATGCTCGGTCATGACGTTTGCCGTCGCGCCGAGCGAGGCTGCTCTGTGTGTCGTCTCCCGTACCATCCCGTCACGTTGCGTCGGCAATGTGGCGAAACCTTTACAATGTGTTTACCTATTTGTAAAGTACCTAGCCCCGCACTAGGCTTTCTTCCCGTGTCGTAGGTGCGTTTACTAATATGAAAATTCACATACACAAATATTCAGACCGGAACAAGTAATTGTCCCGTGCGGGAATCGAAGCAGCGTTATTATACTCTATTATAGACACAGTTGGCGGAGCGGCTTAAGCTATTACCCTTGTCCGGTGAAGCTGTAAAGGCCCCGCGGCCAACGGCGTAGATCATTCACACACACGCTCTTAACGTAAATCGTCCGTGGATCGTGCAGGCGTGGATATCTACCCGCGCGGGGTGGTCGGTGGCGGCGGCGCGTGGTGCGGCGCGGTGTGCGGCGGCGGCGCGGCGGGCTGCGTGTCGCGCGTGCGCGGCGGCGCGGCGCCGGCCGCGCATGCGCACGTGCCGGTCGCGCGCGCCGCCTTCCTCCCGCACTGGCCCTCCGCCATGCTGGCCGGCGACGACGCCATACGTACGTACTTACATCAATTACTCATCTACAAGGTGCTTACATCGATTGCTTATCTACAAGATGTATCGCAAATAACGCAACACCTCAGACACCCCGATTAGATAATTGCGTCACACATTTTACAAACATGAAAATTCACATACACAAATACCCAGACCGGAACAAATAATTGTGGATCACACAAAGATTTGTCCCGTGCGGGAATCGAACCCGCGACTATTAGACGCAGTGGGCGGAGCGGCTTAAGCTCTTAACCACTGCGCTAAATTGTCCGTCAACTGTACTTACAATACTTTAAATTTTTTGTTTTGGATTGCAAATTGTCCGTCAGATACGGATATTTGCCACTACTCGAATGAAACCGACGAATGATTATGTCCTATGTCCTTTACTTACCCTATAGGGTAGATAAGTTGTAGTACGCATATGCACGCGCAAGTACACGCACGCGCACGCACTCATTAACACCTTTCGAAAAATCGAGCCATGCTCAGTCTAGACAGGTCTTAGTCTAAGTCACGTTAGGTTTTATTAAATGACATTTCTCCTCCTACTGTTGCTGTTCACATATTATACGGTAACGCCTATATTCCTAAAGCGGGAATGGCAGAGGTACGTACACTCACTTTTCACTGTTCATTCCATAATGATTTAGCAGTTGACCAACAATTATTTAATTACAATAACATATTAATATAATAACAATTATTACAATTTAGCGGTTACCTATCACCGTCACGCCTATATTCCCCAGCGGGGGTGGCAGAGGTGTACTGAGTATACCCACGATTCGCCGACAATGTTAGGTCCCATGAAATAGGGGGCGAGCCTATTGCCATATACCGGGTACAATTCCAGGCTCTCAGGACTCATACTGGGAATTTTTCGTTAGAAAAACTACATTTGTCCGACCTAGGATTTGAACCCAGGACCTCGTGATCACAAAGCGATGCGCTTTGCCACCAGACCAACGAGGTTACACGAGGTTACCTATCTTTTAGCCATAATATCTCAGTTATATTAGCTGAATCATTCGATCGAAACACAATTTTGAACTATAATATTGTATATGTGTAATATCATGAAAGAAGTAAAGATATTTAGATAGAAAAAAAAGAGTTTCTCGCCGGATCTTCTCCACTGAGGCCACGCTCAGACTTAGTAGATAAAATAAAAAATGTTAACTTGATTTTTTTTATTTTTCAGTAGTTATTTTGTTGTAAGCGACCGCGTGTTTATGTTACTATTATGACAAAAATGTACAATTATATTTCAACGAACAATAGGGAATATGCGTGTCATTCAAATAAGGGTCAAATATTTTTTTTTACAATCTTTATCGCATTAGAATAATGTCTATACCAATATTTTTTTAATAACATTACTTTTTTATTAATAAAATAATTATTGAAAGTACAAAAAAGGTCGTCAAAGTCTACAATACAAATGTCAACAAGTGCATATTTGTTGGATGTTTGCTATTGAGTTAGTTTTATTGTTATTTTTTGTTGTCGATTTACACAAAGACATAATATCTTCGTGTATTTATTATTAAGCAGACAAGCAGGGTAATTGCATTATTGCAAAAGTAACTATTAGATTTTGAGGTTATAATTTAGTAGCCGACAATACATCTGTAAAATGTTTATGTAAAAATATATAAGCAATAATTAAATCGATTATGGTAAGTGTAATCTATTAACTATAACCGATTGCTAGGATTGTTACTTCCAACTATAATTCGATAACAACGCTGACATTCGGAAAAGATGTACTTACAATACTTTAAAATTTTTGTTTTGGATTGCAAATTGTCCGTCAGATACGGATATTTGCCACTCCTTGAATAAAACTGATGAATGATTATGTCCTATGTCCTTTACTTACCCTATAGGGTAGATAAGTTGTAGTACGCATATGCACGCGCACGTACTCATTAATAGCTTTCGAAAAATCGAGCCATGCTCAGTCTAGAAAGGTCTTAGTCTAAGTTACGTTAGGTTTTATTAAATGACATTTCGCCTCCTACTGTTGCTGTTCACATATTATACGGTAACGCCTATATTCCCAAAACGGGAATGGTAGAGGTACGTGCACTCATTTTTCGCTGTTCATTTCATTATGATTTAGCAGTTGACCATTAACAATTATTACAATTTAGCGGTTACATTTTAGTCATAATCTCAGTCGTAAGATATTAGCTGAATCATGCGATCGAAACACAATTTTGAACATAATATTGTATATGTGTAACATCATGAAAGAACAAAAGATTTAGATAAAAAAGAAAAGAGTTTCACGCCGGATCTTCTCCGCTGAGGCCACGCTCAGATTTGGTAGATAATATTAAAAAAAATTGTGCGTCTCGGGACGCCCGACAGAAGTGATAACTTAAACTAGCGCTGTGGGTAAGAGTGAGAGAGGTAGAGCATGCCTACCGCTGCCGTATGCGTGAGAGAAAGGGAAGCCAGACAGACCGGCGCCGTTACGCGTTACGTTACGAAGCGGTTTACCCTCCCATAAGAAGTTTTCACTTCAAAAATGTTAACTTGATTTTTTTTTTCAGTAGTTATTTTGTTCGTGGATGTGCGACGGCGTGTTTATGTTACTATTATGAAAAAAATGTACAATTATATTTAAACGAACAATTGGTGGTCTAATTTTACACACCGTCATGCCTTTATTACCCAAACGGGGGTGGCATAGGTGTACTGAGTACACCCACTTTTCGCCGACGATGTTTGATCCCATGTAATAGGGGGTGAGCCTATTGCACGGGTGGGCACGATCTAATTATATATATTTTGGCTGGCAACACTGGCCGAGTGATATGCCAAAATCATATGTTAAAGTTTGAATTTGTAAAATAATTAATTAACTACGTAAACTTATTATTAAAAGTAGTGTAAACGTTTCTACTTAATGTAAATATCCATTACAAGTGTTTGTGAGAGATTCGTCCAAACAAATAACAAATATTGAAGGAACTGGTGTCTGTCAACGGTCGAGCTGTTTGGATTTCTCAATTTTACCGGGGAGTATCGTATTCTTTTATAATTAATCCTAATTTACACCTAAGCCATTGTAACTGACCATATCAGACCTATTTTACAACCTCCTTACTTGTTATTTACTGTAAAATTGATATAAGAAAATTAGCATTCTTAATATTTTTTATTTTTTTTCTTTTCCTTTACTAGTAAAGTATGATTACACAAATGATCACTGCTTATTAAGGAAATCAAGTACATTACATAGACTAGTAGGTACAGAAAATAACAGATTGAATCAAATTTTTACTCATATCAATTTTGGATAATTTTATTTTATTTTAATCTACCCCATGAATCAATTTTTTTGATAAAAAGATAAAAATTCTTATGCCAGAAGTTACCTATTATTAGTTTACATAATACAAAGCATTATTAATTCTCTTGTGTGCCTTTTTTTACTGCTACAGTTGTATTTATCCACTTTATATCACTTTTCCAGAGAACTTTCACCGACAACATGCTGACCCGCAGAGCTGTTGCCAAAGATGTTGAAAGTAAACTGAGGATGGCACTGGAGGAATTGAAGTCGTCAAAGGACTTCTGCGATCAACTGTTAAGGGAACGCGACGAGAGTGAAATTGAAATTCAAAAAATCGTTACCAAAAACTCACAATTAAAAAGCGAGCTATCTGAACTTCATATTCAGTACATGGATGTGCTTGACCAACGGGATCAACTACAAACTGTTGTTTCTAGTTTTAATGAATGTACCTACACCCATGTAAGGGCTCTCAATCGCATTTCTGAGCTGGAAAGTAGCCTCTGTGAGGCTCAGAAATCAATAAATAACTTAGAACAACTAAAAGAGTCTCACGAGGCCCTTTCCACTCAGAGTCTTTTCAATGAATTATTAGGCTGTAAAACTCAGCCCAATAGTGAGAGTTGTACTGTTATTGACTTGACATCTGAAAATGATTATAAAATAAACCATATAAAACTGAGCAGTCGTAGAAAAATAAAAAAATACTTAAAATTAAGCAATATAATAAAGAAAACTAAAAGGCTTTTAAAGGTACAAAATTCTTGCCAAAAACTCAATGTTTTTAGAAAAGATAGAGTGAATATCCTAGGTAACCTTAAGGCATTAGACTCTGAGCTTGCTCATAGTCACTGTGTGTATGACACTGAGGTAAATGAATTGCAGACTGAAATCTTTCATCTGCAGTCTGAACTTAGGAAAATGACCTCAAGGTATGAAGATGCTCAAAAGCAGATCAAAGAGCATATCAGAGCTACTGATGAGATCCTAAAAATGGGGACATACAACCTTGAGCGGTTTGAATCTCTTACAGCAAGCTGTGCTATCCCGCCCACCCCAATCGATACCCCCTCATTGGACACATTATTATCTGATTGCTCTATTAATGTAATGCAAGTAAATAATAGTGCTAGCCCTTACCTAAATAACCCTGTTAGCCAACCCGCCACAAAAACATGCAAAAAACCTACATATCCACAAAAGTCTGTAATTGTTTATTCAGATAAAATAGGCCAAGACTTAGGTTCCTTATTATCTAGGCATTTAGATCAGAAAGTAACTAATTTCTGTTCACCTGGGGCCAATTTAAATCACTTGATTGATAATATTAGTCAAGCTAATTTAGACAAGGACACAACCACTGTTATATTTTATGGTGATAGTTTATCAGTTAAGAGGAAGGACCTGACTAGGGGTATTGAAAAATTATTGTGCCTTGCCATATGCCAGTAACTTAACCATTCAGCAAAACAGGCACATTTATGACATGAATTTATATATTTACAACATAACACACCGTCATAGTGACGTCATTTTTTATTTTAATATAAATAAATTCATTAGCAAGTTTAGGCTGACAGAAGATACTATGTATCTGCCCTTTACAACTAAACGACAGTTGGCTACATTGTTAGCATTTAATATACAAAGAAATGACGCGGTTATATGCAATATAAACCAAAATAAAATGATTGATACTGGCAGCAACATTAGGTTGTGTGACCATAGTTTAAACTAGTAAATGCGACAACAGCTAAGTCAATAGAATTAAATATTTTTCATCAGAATATGCAAGGTTTAGCTGGCAAAGATCTCGAGATAGAATTATTTCTTAGGAAATACAACGTCCATTTATTCTGTGTTACTGAACATTGGCTGAAATCTCATGAAATAATCAAATATCAAAGTCAGTACACAGTGTTGAGTGCGTTCACAAGAAAAACAGCCATACGCGGAGGGTCTCTAATATTAGTCGCCAACGACATCAAGTGTAAAGAGCGCAAGGACATTATGGGTCTTTCTATTGAACGCATTGTTGAGATATCTTGTGTCGAACTGGATAGTTATGTTGTAGCATGCGTTTACCGACCGCCCTCAGGTGATTTTAATACATTTGAAAACGTTATGGAAGAGGTGTTAAAAAAAATTTCTGGTATTAAAAAGCAAAGCATTATATGTGGTGACTTCAATGTCAATCTAATCGAAAAGTCATCCATTAGCTGTAGACTAATTAATCTTTTTAAATCTTTAATTCTAGTATGCTTGTTTAATGAACCGACTAGAATCACTGCTACGTCTGCTACCTGTTTAGATAATGTGTTTTGCGACTGTGAAGTGTTTGATAAATTAATTATAAACGCTTTGCCCTCAGATCATAGTGGTTTGTTGGTGTCAGTACCCAGCCACCTTATACCTAAGCTATGTAAAGTTACTTGTAGGCCGATATCAGATCGACGTATAAACTGATTTAGGGATAAAGTTTACAATCGCATATCTAATATGGATTGGTTACATAATGATCCCAATTATCTATATCAAAACCTTTTTGATACCATGAAATCAGAATTCGATAATATATTTAAAATAAAATCATTTTCAACGGCCAAGAAAGCAAAGTTTAGTGATTGGGCTACTGTAGGAATTCATAAAAGTAGAGCTAAGATGTATGAACTGTATGATACGAAAACATATAATCAAAACCTAGCTTTCTTGGAATATGTTAAAAACTACTCGAAGACTTTTAGGAAGGTGTGTACTGCAGCAAAGTCTTTATATTATAGCAATATGATCAAAAGGTCATCAAATAAGATCAAAACCACATGGGGTATAATTAACAGTGTATCTGGGAGAACTCAACCACGCGATGATCTTATTGAACTTGTAATTAATGATAACATCTTAACAGATGATTTCGATATTGCGCAGTCTTTTAATAAATTTTTTAGTGAAATTCCAGTTCATACTACTGGCTCTTTGAACTCCTCTTCCCGAAAAGCTGAACTAATATTAAAAATCAGTGTAAAAGAATGCAATGTCTTGTTTGAATTTAAATATGTGACCCCGACATACATAATCTTAACCTTTAAGTCGTTAAACATTAAAAACACTGTCGACTTCTGGGGTATATCATTAAAAATACTAGATAGCATAGTAATGGCTATAGCACCTGCGCTGGCGACGATATTTAATAAATGTGTAGAGAAGGGTAGGTTCCCCGACTTAATGAAACTTAGTAAAGTTGTACCGATTTTTAAATCAGGGATAAAAAGCGAGCCTTCCAATTTTAGACCGATTTCCATCTTGCCGGCCTTGTGTAAAATTTATGAAAAGATCCTACTCAATCAATTGCTTAACCACTTTAATGAGAAAAAGCTGTTACACGGTGATCAATATGGTTTTACTAAGGGACGTTCAACCACAGACGCGGGAGTAGGTCTGCTTCAGCAAATTTACGGTGCCTGGGAGGCATCGCAGAATGCAATTGGTGTATTCTGTGATCTCTCTAAGGCATTCGACTGTGTTGAGCATGCAACCCTTATTAAAAAGCTAAGGCATTACGGTATTAAAAACACTGCCCTTAATTTATTAGCTTCATACTTAGGTGAAAGGTCTCAATGTGTTGAGATTAACGGGGTCAAGTCTCAGGAAGTTAATATTTCAATTGGTGTTCCACAGGACTCCATCTTAGGACCCTTTCTTTTTTTAGTATATATTAATGACCTGCCGAACTTTGTCCGTGATGTCTGTGACATTGTACTATTCGCAGATGATACCTCCTTGATCTTCAAAGTTGACAGAGCTAAGCTTAATTTTGACGATGTGAATGGTGCTCTTTCACGGATATCAAATTGGTTCGAAATAAACAATCTATTGCTTAATTCACTCAAGACAAAGTGTATTAAATTTACTATGCCCAATGTAAAAGTTAATGCTACGAATATTCTTATTAATGGCACAAAGCTGGACCTCGTGAACTCCACTGTCTTTCTAGGCATTACCCTAGACTCCAAACTCCAATGGGGGGCCCATATCTCATCACTTACGGGTAAACTTAGCTCCGCTGCTTATGCAGTGTGGAAAGTACGGCAACTTACGGATGTGGATACAGCACGTCTAGTTTATTTTAGTTACTTCCATAGCATTATGTCTTTTGGTATCCTACTGTGGGGTAACGCTGCTGACGTGGAAAATGTATTCATACTGCAAAAAAGAGCTATCCGTGCCATTTATAATCTTGGACCTAGGGCTTCCCTCAGAGAACTTTTTAAAGAGATCAACATTCTCACGGTCGCTTCACGGTATATATACGACAACATAGTGTACATACGTAGGAATATCCATTTATTTAATAAAGTGAGTGACGTTCATAAATTAAATACTAGAAATAAACATAAACTGGTATTACCAATTGTTAGGCTTAAAAAAGTATTTACTTCCTTCGTAGGAGTCGGTATTCGCTGCTTCAATAAGATACCAAAGCCCATGTTAGAGTTGCCACTTGACAGATTTAAAAAGTATATTAAATCTTCACTAATGAGTAAAGGATATTATACACTAAATGATTTTTTAAATGATATAAATGCCTTTACACAAATTAACTGAAATCTAGAAGAATATAATGTTAAGTGCAGCGTGTCCTGCCTAGCGAGCGTTCATTGATTTTATATATTATTCTCGAACGATGTCGACAGGGTCGTGGATTGGTCATGCTCACTAAAATGTCTTTGCTAGTGGCGGCTCTGTGGAGCGGGTCATTCTTTTCCCTCTAAAATGGTTGTGGAGAGTGATGGCTGCTTCTCAGGTCATACTCGTGAACGGGTGCTGCTGGTGGGGACTGGTCCGTCCCCTGCCCTTTGTCTGACTGAACGTGTACCATAATGCTGTTGAATTTTGTCTCGTTCGGCATCACACTGGAGCTATGACCAGTTGTTTTGTACGCGCTCTTTACATATTTTATAGTAACACTTTCTCTTACTATTATTATTATGCTTTTTATAATATACCTCTACAACATCTCTATTTTGTAAATGAGAGGACTATGTAGACACTGACCAATATCATGAATCTAAGTACACTTATGATTAATCTATACTTAAGCACATCTATTTAGCTCGTTCTGCATTGTTCTCCCATACTCCATAAATGCAATGTATACAAAAAGAATTGTAAACCTCATTTTTAAAAAAGAGTAACCGTGGAGTTTCTTGCCCTTCTTCTCCACAGGAATGACTTTCCGAACGGGTGGTAGAGTCTTAAGTAATTAACAATTTTCTCTTTTTGACTATTCATAAGTGCCTTTTGGTCTACATGAATAAAAAACTTTTGAATTTGATTTTGATTTTGAATTTTAAATTTCCAAATAAACATTTTTCTTAATACCTTATGACATTATTTTTATATAATATGTTTAGGACGTCATTTTTGTGATTTAATATTATATGACACGACATATAAGCGCTTCGGTTTCAACTGTGAGCTTGGTTTTTTTTTCTTTTTTAAAAACGAATTCTCACACTAGGATCTATTCCTGTGGGTGCGTTTACAAACATGAAAATTCACATACACAAATACCCAGACCGGAACAAATAATTGTGGATCACACAAAGATTTGTCCCGTGCGGCAGTGTTGGGCACTAATTGTTTAATTGTTCAATTGTAGGACCAAACAATTGAAATTTCAATCGCAGGAAAAATCAATTGCAATTGACGATTGAAAAATTAATTGTTAATTGTAGGGTTCACAATTAACAATTGATCAATGGTAATTGTAAAACGTTGCAATTACCATTGATCAATTGTTAATCGTTTTTTGCATGTTTACGATTAAACAATTAACAATTAAACACACGACAATATATTTTAAACACATCCAAGATGGCGGACGTGACTTTTGAAGTAAAATTGGTGTCATTTTTGGGGTTTCAGGGAATACTGATTGCAAATATGGCATGAATTTTTGGATCTAAGTAAAAAACGACGATAAGACTTTTGAAGTAAAATCAATATAGGAGTCACATTTGGGATATTAGGGGATGCTGATTACGAATATGACGTTAATTTCTGGATCTAAGATGGTGGACGTGACTTTTGTAACAAAATCAAAATAAGTTTTGAAAGAAGTTGATAACGAATATTATGTTAATTTTAAATTCCAAGATGGCAGATGCGACTTTTTATGAAAATCGATATGGGTATTGATTTCGGGGTTTTATGAGATGCTGATTACGAATATAGCATTAGTTTCTGGATCCAAAATGGCGGACGCGACTTTTTATGAAAATCGATATGGGTATCGATTTCAAGGTTTAGGGAATGTTGATAACAAATATAACGTTAATTTTAAAACCCGAGATGGCGGACGCGACTTTTTATGGAAAGCGATATGGGTAACAATTTCAGGGTATTAGGGGATGCTGATTACGAATATGGCGTTAGTTTCTAGGTCCAAGATGGCGGACATGACTTTTGAAGTAATATCAATATAGGTGTCACTTTTAGGGTTTTAAGGGATGCAGAGTAAAAAGATCCAAGATGGCGGACGCGACTATTGAAGTAAAATCGATGTGGGTTTTATTTTTGGGGTTTTAGGGATGCTGATAACAAATATAACGTTAATTTTGAAATCAAGATGGTGGGCGCAACTTTTTATTAAAATCAATATGGGTATAGATTTCGGGATTTCAGGCGATGCTTATTACGAATATGGCGTTAGTTTCTGGAAACAAGATGGCGGACGCGACTTTTGATGTAAAATCAATATGGGTGCCACTTTTAGGGTTTTAAGGAATGCTTAGTACAAATATAACGTTAATTTAAAAATCCAAGATAGCGGACGCGACATTTGATGTAAAATCAATATGGGTGTCACTTTCTGGGTTTTAGGGGATGCTGATAACGAATATGGCGTTAACTTTTGGAACCAAGATGGCGGACGAGACTTTTGGAGTTAAATCGATATGGGTTTCATTTTTGGGGTTTTAAGGGGTGCTGATAACAAATATAACGTAATTTTGAAATCCAAGATGGCGGGCGCGACTTTTGATGAAAATCGATATGGGTATCGATTTCAGGGTTTTAGGGGATGCTGATTACGAATATGGCGTTAGTTTCTGGATGCAAGATGGCGGACATGACTTTTGAAGTAATATCAATATAGGTGTCACTTTTAGGGTTTTAAGGGATGCAGAGTAAAAAGATCCAAGATGGCGGACGCGACTATTGAAGTAAAATCGATGTGGGTTTTATTTTTGGGGTTTTAGGGGATGCTGATAACAAATATAACGTTAATTTTGAAATCCAAGATGGCGGGCGCGTTTAGTTATGAAAATCGATATGGGTATCGATATCGGGGTTTTAGGGCATGTTGATTACGAATATGGCGTTAGTTTCTGGATCCAAGATGGCGGTCGTGACCTTTTTTGTAAAATTCGATATGAGTTTCATTTTTAGGGTTTTAGGAGATTCTGATAACGAATATAACCTTAATATTGGAATCCAAGATGGCCAATGCGACTTTTGAAGTAAAACTAGTATGGGTGTTATTTTTGAGGTTTGGGGGAAGCTGATAAAGAATATAGCGTTAATTTTGAAATCCAAGATGGCGGATGTGACTTTTGAAGTAACATCAATGTGGGTATCATTTCGGGGGTTATGTCCAAGAGCGTGCTCGTTGCGATCCCTGCCAGCCATCTAGGCTGGGTCGTTTCCTCGAGGCGACGCGTGTATTCTAGGGTACCACTGAGCGGTCGTGCCAGCAAGGGGGTGGGTATCTGGCTGTCCCATCGCCTGGCTTCTGGAGTGAGACTATGGCCTGTACGATGCAAGATTCTCTAAGTCCGTTTAAATCCTAAGTGTCACTAGAGTATTTTTGGATGCAGCATACGCTTCCGTGAGCTTGTCAACACACCAGGAGCTTGAAAAGTTTTAGGATAATGTCAGGGAACTTTTGAATCTGACTGATGCAAATGAAAAGGTGATTTTGTGCGACGACCTGAATAAATGGGTGGGAACCAGGTGGCAATCTTACGACGTTGCTCTAGGTCCTTATGGTGATAAGAGAGTAAATGATGCGGGTAAGCTCATTGTAGATGCATGTTTGGAAAGAGGCCTTCTTGTGTCAAATACGATATTCCAACATAAAGCGATTTATATTACGTGGAGAAGGAATGAACAGAAAAGCATGATAGATTTGATCCTAGTAGATAACCGTCTCCAGAGCAAACTTTAAGATATCTGTGCATATAGAGGTCCCACTCTTGAATTGGAACACGATCTTATAGTTACGTGGTTTGTTTAGAAGAAGAGGCACTGGCGAGAGCATATACCCTTCGGAGGCCATAAAAGAATTATAATTGAAAAGTTGCAAGAGTGAGAAGAATGTATGAAGATCTGTTCATAAAGACTCTGGTCCGGGAGAAGCTTTTAACAGCAGGTACTTCGGACTCGAATATAAATGAATGCTGAAATAGCCTGAAAGAGAGTTTGTTAGAATCCGCAAAAGAAGTATGTCGTTGCTCAAAAAAGCAAAGCACAGCGGAAGGTGGGACGGAGAGTTACAAAGCTTCGTAGAAAGTAAGAAGAAGGCGTGACAGGACTGTGTTTCTTCTTTGAATGTAAATGACAGTATGACAGAGCTGAAGAAATAAATATACGGCAATGCAAGAGTGCCACCAAAACTTTAGTGAAAGAAATGTTTGAAAGAACTAGTGCGATTGGAGAAGAAAGGCTCGAGGTGATTCGTCAGGCTTAAGCCAAAAGGCGTAGCAAGCCATGCATTAAGGAGTGCTTGTCCTAACGCTGTTATATGGCAGTGAGGGGTGGTTATGTAAGAAGAAGAATGAAAGCAGGATAAATGCGGTCGAAATGCGAGCACTGCGGAAGATGTGCCGTGATTGACCGTATTCGCAATAGCATAGTAAGAAAGCTTGTAGGTATGAATGTTAGTATTGGTGTAAAGATGCGAAAGGGTATGCTTCGTTGGTTCGGGCATAAAGAATGTCGGAAGAAAGAATGACAAAACAGATATCAAATGCGAAAATGGAAGGATGTAGGTACCGGGAAATATTTAGACCATCTTACCCCGTTTGATTGGTTATGACGATCCTAAGAGTTCCGTTGGCCACCTTCCTGATCCATCATCAGGACGTGGCCGCCATCTGAGTTTAAAGTACTGGTCAAGACAAATATAACGATCTAAAACACGACGGAGTTTCTAAATCTCGAACTGACCAAGACATGTTGGTCTAGTTTGTTCGACCCGCAAAGTAAATTTGTTTTCTTATCACAAATTCAATTTGTCATAAGAATTCAAGATAAACAATAGCAAACAAGGAGCAACAATAGTGTTAAATAAATATACAACGAGAAATATTAAAAATAAATTTTTATTTAAATCAATGTTCCGATTTAATGACACATAATTAAAATGTTTTCTGTATATTCTTTGAATAGGTTAAGTTGCACTTCAACACGACTCTCTTTTCAAACATTTGATCTGATAATCTATGACTTTTTGGTGAATTGGTCATAGTAGCAAAAGAAAACAATCTTTTAACTGCTGCGGAAGCTGGTAATGGCGTATTAAATTTTATAAAGACTCTTTTTATTTCTGGGTATTTGTTCAGCAGACTTAGTTCTTCACTTTCTTCAGCAAAAAAGTGTAGCATTAATAGCTCAGCCTTTGTTATAGGCATGTTACTACCGGCAGCCGCTGTAGGTGACACATGAATATTACTATCTGATGCAGAATCAGATTCAAAAAAATTTCAATACGACTTTTAGTTGCTATAATTTGTTGAGGCTCTTGATTGAGTTCTTTTGAAATAAGGGTTTTAAAAAGATTCTGTACCTTAGTTTGGTCTTGATTATCTAAGCGAGAAAGCCACTTATTTTTAAAACGGGGATAAGATACAGCAGCTATTGCTGCATGTTCTGCCTCAGCAGTGTTAAAGTTAAAAAACTGTTTAAATCTCGTTTCAACGCTTATTCTGTACGCCTTGATTAAAGGTGCACAGTACATCAAATTGCCTCTCCTTTCAATTTTTTGTATTTTTCTTATCAATGCGAACAGACATGGCAATAAAATGCCATAATAGGCATTGGTTTCACTTTGCATAATATCTAGTGCTTCTGCTACTGGTGCAGCACATGTCAAATATTCTTTCAAGTAATCAAATTCAACATCTTTTATGGGATTACTAATATTTAAAGCTCTATGAACCTGAATTTTTTTTTCTTGAATTGATAATAATTGTTGATCATATAGGCTATTCCATCTGGTTTCACCCGGTCGACTTAATGTGTGTTGTAATATATCTTGTATAATTTCAGCCGTTTTTGGACGACCAGCTGAATTTCATAAAGAGTTGCATTTTTTTAATGTGGTGGTATGTATATGAGATAATGGAGTACCTATGTCATTTAAAACTTTATTGGCATCAACGGTAGCACATAAGCTTAATGTATGCGCACA
This sequence comes from Phalera bucephala, assembly GCA_905147815.2. NCBI lineage: Eukaryota > Metazoa > Arthropoda > Insecta > Lepidoptera > Notodontidae > Phalera > Phalera bucephala. The sequence continues at coordinate 19,270,431 of LR990622.1, forward strand.
GCATCTTTGATGGGCAGGCAAAAAACAAACTTCGGATTCTTCTTCGTCCAGACTTGAGTCAGATTCCACATCTATTTCTTCAAACAAAAAATCTTCCGGCTGACTGGTTTTGTCACAACTGATGTTTGTAAGTTCCACGCCAAAAGCGCGAAATGCTTTTACGAAATTACTGCCGTTGTCAGTAATGGTTGCGACTACCTTATTACCGTTTAAGCCAAATTCTGTATAAATTTCTTTAATTAAATTAGTAATACGATCGTTACTATGAATGCCTTTGAACCGCTGACATGCTAATGCTACTGAAACACGTTTCAAATCTTTTGTGATCCAATGTGCAGTTATACCTAAGAAGCTTCTCTTCTTTCCCGACCAGATATCAGTTGTAGTGCACACGAAATCAACAGCCTTTAGTTCAGATTTTATGGCAGACATTTTTTCTTCATAATATGTATTTTAGACATTTATATGGCGACTCAAACTTCGACGGCTTACAACTTTCAAATTCTTATCGGATATCTTCAAATTGCTAAATATGGGTTTTCAATAGCCCTCAATGGGATCATAGAATCAATAAAGAAGTTTATCATATTTTGTGCAAATTTTTCTTGTGTATATGGCTGGACCTCTTCAACTTTTCTTAAGCCCCTAGTCGGTATTTTTTTTGGAATGTTTGCACCTTTTTTATCATTTTCCTTTGTTTTTATGTATCTCTTATATTCATTTACACAATCTTGTCCATGTTTCCGTTTGAGGTGACTCAGAAAATTGGATGTACAGTTGTCGAATCCTCTGATTTTAGTAGTGACAGGCGAGCATTTAGTACACACAGCTGTAATTATATGTGCCGTTGATTCTTCTGGTAAATATTTGAAAAATGTACCGTCAAGTAGTGCAAGACGCGGGGGTGAAGATATCGACGTGATTGAGCTCGGCCCTGAAGACTGCCCATCTCGATCTAACTGTTCATTGATGTCCGTGTCCAACGTGTTAACTGACATATAACTATATTCCTCTTCATCCATAATGACTATAATGTCCAAAAAGTGTGGAACTATTCGTTGTAATATGCGAATATACTTAATAGAAATGAATTTAAGTTCCTACAATATTCCTGTGTGCGCACGATTCAGACTCACACTCTCTATGTTTGTGGAAATTAGTTTAAACAACTGCTACTAAAAGTACACACACAAAAGTACTCTGAAGTGAGATCATGTCGAAATATACGCGATACTTTGAGCGCCGCAAAAAAATTATGACAATATTTTCGTCCTAAATCCTCAGGCCGAATGAACAGAGACACGCGGGATCTCAGTGCGCGGGGTATGTGGTGTGCCCTACCACAGTGTAATATAATACAGTAAAACATCTTAGTACTTATGGTCCGAATTAAACTCACGCACACAGACGCGCGCTCTACACGTCTTCTCGATACTTTTATTGATATTTAGTAACTCATGTGGTTTTTAACAAATATACTTATATACAATTTCCGAGTAATCTATCATACACACTCTCAATAACAATGAGATTCGAGAATACTTATATATAATGAGAATACTTATTCGTAAAATGAATTTTTGAAAAACGGACGATTAAGCGCAGTGGGTAAGAACTTAAGCCGCTCCGCCCACTGTGTCTAATAGTTGCGGGTTCGATTCCCGCACGGGACAAATCTTTGTGTGATCCACAATTATTTGTTCCGGTCTGGGTATTTGTGTGTGTGAATTTTCATGTTTGTAAACGCACCCACGACACAGGAATAAATACTAGTGTGGGGCAACGTTTTTAAAAAAAATTGCAATCTATCTATCTATCTATAACCTCACGCCAGATCCCTTGCGGGGTAGGCAGAGAGTACAGAGTTCCAACAGGTTCTTTCCTTACATACCTCTTTGGCTCTTTAAAAATTGCAATAAAGGTAAATAATATTTAAGCATAAACATTAAAATCATTGTATATCTGTTTTGTCATTCTTTCCTCTGGCATTCTTTCTATATGCCCGAACCAACGGAGCATGCCCTTTCTCATCTTTACACCGATACTATCTTTCATACCTACTCGCTGTCTTACTATGCTGTTGCTAATGCAGTCGGTCAGCTTCACTCCGCACATCTTCCACAGAGCTCGCATTTCTACCGCATTTATCCTACTTTCATTCTCCTTCTTACATACCCAGCTCTCGCTACCATATAACAGCGTTGGGACAAGAACTCCGTTATGTATGGCCAGCTGCGCCTTATGGCTTAAGTGCCGGCTCCCGAGTAGCTTTCCCATCGCACCATTCACTCTGTTCCCTGCACTCACTCTTCTCTCTATGTCAGCGGTGTATTTCCCATCCTTACTGAAGGCGCATCCAAGATATACAAATTCATTCACTTGCTCCAGCACATCGTTACCAACCACAATCCTTACATTCGTTCTGGTTTCTTCCCTTTCAAAAACCATAATCTTGGTTTTCTTCACATTCAAGTGTAAGCCATTGATCATGCAGTCGTCTTTCATAACTGTGACTAGTGTTTGCAGATCAGTGGCTGTTGGCGCTATTAAAACCGCGTCATCTGCATAAAGTAGATGGTTTACCACTAAGTCACCCATTTGTACACCTTCATTCATCGCTTTCAGTCTTTGAAGACTTTTGTCCAGATATATTATAAACAGTCTAGCGGACAACACGCAACCCTGCTTGACGCCGATTTTAACGTCAAACCAGGGTGACCTGTTACCACCCACCCGTACGCATGCCTTGCAGTCCACATAGGTGGACTGGACGGCTCGCAACAGAGTGCCATCTATACCATACTCTGGCAAAATGTCCCAAAGTCTCTTTCGCACAACTCTGTCAAATGCCTTCTCCAGATCTACAAAACCGCAGAAAACCTTCCGGCCCACTGCCAGATGCTTCTCTACGATGTTGCGGAGTGAGAAGACTTGATCCGAACATCCTCTTCCAGACCTGAAACCCCCTTGTGCCTCGCACAACATTCCATCGGACTTCACGCGCATTCTCCGTTCAATAATTTTACCGTACACCTTGGCTGCCAAGCTGATCAAACTGATGGCTCTGTAATTGGCGCAGTCATATTGTGAACCCTTGCCTTTATACAAGGGTACTATGACTGCGCGGCGCCAATCTGTAGGGACTCTACCGGTCCTCCAGCAAAGGTTTGCAAGGGCCCGGAAAGCGTCCCGGACGCAAGTTCCACCATATTTGATCATCTCGGCAGATATCATGTCTACTCCCGCAGCTTTACCGTTTTTCATACTTCCTATCGCCCATTCAACTTCTTCCATAGTGATGTCCTCCGTTGATTCTGGTGCCGCAATCTCGCCTTTGGGCACGTCTGCGGCATCAGCATCCGGGTCATCTCCATACATTTCTCCAAAATATTCACTCCACCGGTTTAGCACAGCTTGTGTGTCTGCAAGAATGTCACCATCTTTAGATTTTATCCTTTCCATTCTGGAGCCTGACGAATCACCTCGAGCCTTTCTCACCTTGCTCCAAAAGAGTTTGGTGTTGTTCTCGAAGTTCTTCGCCAGCCTCTCCTCCTCAATCATACTGGCTCTTTCACGCTTTTCTTTCACTAAAGTTTTAGTGGCATTCTTGCATTGCCGGTATATTTCTTTCCTCATCTCTGTCATACTGGCATTCAGGTTCAAAGAAGATACATAGCCCTGCCACGCTTTCTTCTTACTTTCTACGGAGCTTTGCAACTCCGCATCCCACCATGCATCACCTTTTGCTGTAATATGCTTCTTTGAGCAACCACATACTTCTTTCGCGGATTCCACCAAACTCTCTTTCAGGCTATTCCAGCATTCATCTACATTTGAGTCCGAAGAGCCTGCTGTCAAAAGCTTGTCCCGGACTCTGTCTTCATACATTCTCCTCACGCTCTCATCTTGCAACTTTTCAACCTTTAATCTTTCAAGGTCTCCGAAGGGGATACGCTCTCGCCAGTGCCTCCACTTCCTGAACAGACCACTAAACCGCGCAACTACGAGATAGTGGTCTGATTCCAGAGTGGGGCCTCTATACGCACGCGTATCTTGTAGTTTGCTTCGGAGACGGTTATCAACTAGGATCAGATCTATCATGCTTTTTTGTTCATTCCTTCTCCACGTATACATATGTATGTCCTTATGCTGGAATATCGTATTAGACACAAGGAGACCCCTTTCCAAACAAACATCTACAATGAGCTTACCTGCATCGTTCACTCTCTTATCACCATAAGGACCCAGAGCAGCGTCGCAAGTTTGCCGCCTGGTTCCTACCCATCCGTTCAGATCGCCACACAGAATCACCTTTTCGTTAGCCTCAGCCAAATCCAGAACTTCCCTGACATTATCCCAAAACTTCTCAAGGTCCTGGGGTGTCGACGAGCTTACGGGAGCATACGCTGCGACCAAAAATACTCTAGTGACACTCAGTTTTAAACGGACCCAGAGAAGTCTCGCATCGCACAGGCCATAATCTCTCACTCCAGAGGCCAGGCGACGGGACAGCAAGATACCCACCCCCATGCTGGCACGACTGCTCTGCGGTACACCAGACCACAGAGCCATCGTTCCATCAGGCAGATCACAGGTTTCACTGCCCCTCCGCTTAGTCTCTGTTACACACAGAGCATCCAGGCGTCTCTCTTTCATTACATCAATCACCTCATGCATCTTATCTTCCATACCACCTCTTACATTCCAAGTGCCTATTCGGCACTCTGCACCCCACGACTCGCCAGTTCGGGCCCGGCGTGATGGGTGGCGGCCCCCATCGCCGCTTCCACCTATATTCGTACCGACGGGGGCGGGCCGGTACGCGTCGCCTCGGGGGGACGCCCTAGCCCGCACTGCGGTACGTCTTCGGTCCAAGATTGCAGCCATAATGACTGGCGGGGGTCGCGACGAGCACGCTCTTGGACAGACCCCTTGTGAAAGTGGAAGGATGCAGGTACCGGGGAAGACCTAGACTATCTTACCACGACCAAATAAACCGAGTCTTATCTGATGGAAAAGTCAAGAGTCTCCGTAACCGGCGAGCGTGTATGAGACGAACTATGAGAGTCGAGGAAGCCAGAGAGGTATGTAAGGAAAGAACCTGTTGGAACTCTGTACTCTCTGCCTACCCCGCAAGGGATCTGGCGTGAGGTTATAGATAGATAGATAGACATTAAAAATCATAAACGTTTTCATTATGCTGTTATGACACAGTCCCTATGGTAAATTGTATTACGCTGCACTCATACGAAAAAATACAGGCTTATAACCACTGCAGTAGATAAGTTTTAATAAATGAAAAAAAAAGTGCTAACCTTAACAACGTTCTGACGGGGAGTGTTGGTTTATTATACCACTAAAACGGCTTAGATGAGTTACTGGAGAGATAGATACTGTGGCATTACCGACCGACTCTAGCTACCTACGCACGTGCCCTTTGTCGGCTCGTGCCGGTGCCGAAAGGCAACGAGTCACTAGGGTTGCTACCTGTAGTTTATTATAAAGTACGTATCGTACGTTATTTAAGGTAAGTATACCTTGTACTTTATGAGAACTGTAAAGTTTGCGAAAATACTTTATTTCGAATAGTCAACCTTTTAAGATTTATTTTAAATAAATCATTAAAAAGAAAAAAAATGATCGCAATCAAAAGCAAAGTAGATGATGTCTGGTGTTAAAATCTGAATCTATGGTACTAGATTTAAGAAAAAAACATTATTACATCTAACTTCTCTAACTTAAAGAAAATAGTAAAAACTATCAGCACTTCTTAATTCTTACTAATCTATTCAAGTTAATTATAGACTGTCAACATGCTGTGAAGGTGTTTAGCAATGATAACAGTGACTGAAAAGTTCTAAAAGTAATAATAAATATGTTTTTAAACAAAATAATAAAGTGAAATAAATAATACTTTATTTTGATACAATGTACATTTTTTGCCTACCTTTAAAAACCAATGTACTTAATTTGCTCAAATAAAAGGTGGCAACGCTACTAGTGACGCACGCGCACTTGTCGGCTCGTGACACTGCCGAAAGGCGACAAGTGCGCGCGCGCTTCTTTAAAGTTTAGGTACCTTTTTATAAACAAACATTTGGTTACCACGGGGGGTTGGCAGAGAGGTGCAGTGTATTGGCCGAATTTCGAATGATTTATGGAACTGGAACTTGTAAAATATTCCATTTTTATATGGACAAAATAGAATACTTAATTTTTACAAGCTTTTATTTGCTCCCTGCCTTACTACTGCTTACTGCCTCGTTGGTCTGGTGGCAAAGCGCATCGCTATGTGATCACGAGGTCCTGGGTTCAAATCCGTGGTCGGACAAATGTAGTTTTTCTAACGAAAAATTCCCAGTAGCAGTCCGGAGTCTGGAGTTGTGCCCGGTATATGGCAATAGGCTCGCCCCCTATTACATGGGACCTAACATCGTCGGCGAAACGTGGGTGTACTCAGTACACCTCTGCCACCCCCTCTGGGGAATATAGGCGTGACGGTGTTACGGTGTTACTTTTATTTAACTTGCAATGTTCGTATGTCTGTCTGTCTTTACTTCATTCATAAGAAGTCGCGACGCCATCTTTGATCCAAAAATAAACGCCATTTTAGTTATCAGCATCTCCTAAAATCTCATAGATAATAATGTCTTTTTTTGTCTTGAGTCTTTTTAGAAGGCAAACATTCACTCAAGCTTCGTACTCCCGATTCAAGCCTTACAACACCAGACAGAAGTTTACATTGTACACTCCCACATTGGGCCAACATTAGATGTGCTTTTTTTGATGATTAATTGTTAATTGTTTAATCGTAAATGTGCATAAAACGATTAACAATTGATCAATTGTAATTACGTTGTTTTGCAATTACAATTGATCAATTGTTAATTGCAAAACATTGCAATTACAATTGATCAATTGTTAATTGCATAACACTGCAATTACAGTTGATCAATTGTTAATTGTCAATTGTTTAATCAATTGATTTTTGCCCAACACTGCCGTGCGGGAATCGAACCCGCAACAATTAGACACAGTGGCCGGAGCGGCTTAAGCTCTTAAGCACAGCGCTAAATCGTCCGTCAATTGATTAATAAATAATTGTTTGCGTCAGTGAGCACGTCGGTGAACGAGGTGGAGTGGTGGGGCGGCGGGCGGCGGTTCGGTGGCGCGCGCGCGTGCGGCGGCTGCTTGCGCTGCGGCCGCGTGGCCCTGGCCGCCGCCGAGCTGCTGCGCCTGCTGCGCGCGCACCCCGCCTACCCAGACCTCAATAAGACGGTGCGCATACTCCACACACTCGGTTCCCCATTCCGATCTCGTTCTCAAACCTATTCGCGCCTGTATTAAAAAGGCGACGACCCGCTATTTCGCGAACGCGTCCAAGCATTCGAACCCCCTACAGATGGTTTTTGGCGGGGAGTCGAAGAGTGATGTCAATTTGTTTTAATTTCCAAAACTTGTGTTATTTCGACTTATGCGTTCTTATATGTGCATGAGTGAAGGTAATTGTAACAAAGTGATAAAACGTGCCTTTATGACTTTCCTCAAAACTGCCGTCGCAATTGGTATGTAAAGTATCCACCGCTGTACTATCCAGGGTGGGGTACTTAATTAATTTCATTATCATCGTTGTCATCTAGTTCATCGGGGAGTTGAATTAATTTAAACAAACACGATTATATATCTCACTGGACACTGGCAAAATACACTTAAAATGTGAAGCCATAACTTAAAGAAGAAGGACCCCCTAAAGGTTTTGCCACATAGTGCCGCAGCGCGACGGGAGCGCGACGGTGGCGCGGCTTGGGGAGTTGTAATTTACTAAAATGTACGGCAAACGTGACGACAGAACATAGACGAGCACTTCTGTCAAACTCCCTTCGCGCTCTGTTGACAGTTTGACCAAATCTTAACCGTAGTTGCCGCCGACTTCGCATCTGACTCCTCTCCTATCACCCGCCATCACTGTCCGCAGCATATTCTTACAGACCAGAAAAATCCTATGCTCGCCGGCCGGTGCAGAGCACCACGACGAGACACTTAGTTTACGCCCTCCCCCATAGCGACAGCCTAAACCGAGGCCATTCTTCCTTGAGGCGCTCGCCAAGGCCACCTTGCCCTTCTGACTGAGGCGTAGTGGTTGCACGCTCGCCCTCTTGTCCGGTGAAGCTGTACGTAGCTTCACCGGCACAAGGGACAAGGCCTCGCGACCAACAGCGCCGGTCATTCAAACACACAAAAAATAACCGGTTTACATACTGCCACTGCCGCCGCTTCCCCCATAGATCAATGTGCAGTACCGCGGCAGCGTCGACTGTTCACATACTCCCTTCACACCTCACGCATGGCTCTGTGTTTCATTTATGTTTGTGAAAACTCCTATCTATCTATCTATAACCTCACGCCAGATCCCTTGCGGGGTAGGCAGAGAGTACAGAGTTCCAACAGGTTCTTTCCTTACATACCTCTCTGGCTTCCTCGACTCTCATAGTTCGTCTCATACACGCTCGCCGGTTACGGAGACTCTTGACTTTCCCATCAGATAAGACTCGGTTTATTTGGTCGTGGTAAGATAGTCTAGGTCTTCCCCGGTACCTGCATCCTTCTACTTTCACATTGTATATCTGTTTTGGCATTCTTTCCTCTGGCATTCTTTCTATATGCCCGAACCAACGGAGCATGCCCTTTCTCATCTTTACACCGATACTATCTTTCATACCTACTCGCTGTCTTACTATGCTGTTGCTAATGCGGTCGGTGAGCTTCACAGTGAAAACTCCTCAGATCAGATTTTCTTTTCTACAAAATGATATTGTTAAACTTAAATAAATGGTAATGTGTCAAATTTTGTCCTTAAAATATTACAAAAAATCTGACGCCAAAATAATGTATCTTAACACTTACACAGATCATAGGAGCTATTGAAATGACGCCTCTCGGAGATAAGAGAAAACGAAAACAAAATGACGATTTCGCGGTGGTGGTGGAGCCAACAACCTATGAAGACACCATAAAGAAATATGGCTTGGAATATCAGATCATTACCGGAAAAGATAAGGTGAGTACCGTATGTTAAGCAATCTATTCGATAAGTCGCCAAACATTCTCAATTTTTCAAATAATTAAGGGTCATAGCAAACACTACACATTTAGGACTGACGATCGGCAATTTTGCGACTGCATGGATAATGCATCGTGTTTTGACGACTAAGCCAGCGTTCATACGGGCGCTTTTTCAACACCTTGAGCTGTATTTCAAAAGTATATAATGTTAGGCCTTTGTTTTATTTCAGTCGTTTATTAACGTATGTTGAAAAAGCGCTCGTGCGAACATGGGGTAACTGCGTTCGATCGCAGAATCAAAATGGCGCGTTACTCTGACTGCATTGATGTCGCATTGGCGCGTGGAAGACGTGAAACAAGGCGGAGGGGGATGATTGGCGGTCCATAGTGGGCGGAGTGTAGCATCCAGTCGCTTTGTTTAAGTGGGGGTATCTTAGTACCTGGGTCCGCCTCCTTTACTGTAGTTCTTTTCACCAGTCATGGGTACGCTGACGTTTAGAATTTGATGTTTCTAGAAAGAGTGTTAAATAAAATAGATTGAATATCGTATCGTGAAGATTTATAACGAAGAATGAATCGATATTCATAAAAATAATTTAGGAACAAAAGATAAACTAATAAAATAATCTCAATATTTATTTACGAATCAATCCATTGGTCAGAAAAATCGTCTGACGAATCGCTTGATTCGTCGTTTACGTGTATTATTATTAAAGAACCTGTTGGAACTCTGTAGATAGATAGATAGAGTACTCTTTATTGTACACCAATGAAATTACAATTAATAAACAACTAATTACAGACTAATATGTACAATTGGCGGTCTTATAGCTAAAAGCTATTTCTTCCAGACAACCAATACAATGGAAGAATCAACATAAGTAATACAGGGCAGTTGGTGGCGTACATTAAAAACTTAGATAATACATTACAATCGAATTACTTACATATTACTTATATATTCTATACACATACACATTTCACATACAACTAACATATAGTAACAGTGCTCGGAAAGTTCATAAGTGTAGAAAGTGATTGTGAACCAGTTTTTTAAAGGACGCTAACGATTGCGCGCGTCGGACTGTCACAGGCAATGCATTCCACAAACGAACGGCTTGATTAGTAAAGGATTTATCGAAAAAGTTTGTAGAATGCATTGGTGTTTCCAGCTTCAGGTTCTCCGATGACCTCAGCAACCTTGAATGTGTTTCATGAAGGAATTTAAATCTTCCTTTGAGGTAAGAGGGAGTTAACGGATTAAACAGAATACTGTAAAGAAGAGATAATATATGAGCATGCCGGCGAAGGCGGATTGGTAACCACTTGAGTTTTACACGAAATTCAGAAACGTGATCATATTTGCGTAACCCAAATATGAATCTAATACAAAAATTTTGAAGTCGCTCAAGTTTATTATATTGGTTCTCTGTAAGATCGGGATAGCTAACGTCTGCATAGTCGATTATAGGAAGGAGAAGGGATTGTGCGAGTGCAATTTTAGTGGCAGTAGGGAGAAAATTACGCAACCTTCTCAAGGACGCCGCAGAAGCAAAAAGTTTGCGACTCAGTTCTTGAAGTTGTGGGCCCCAAGTAAGGTTTGTATCAATATAAATTCCCAAATTTTTAACGGCTTTACTTATTGGTATTGTACTATCATCAAACTTAATTTGGGGAATTTCCGACCAATCAATCCGAGAAGTCATCCGGGAACTACCAATAATAATGACTTGCGTCTTAGTCGGATTGACTTTGAGGCCAAATGTTTTACTCCAGGTACTTATTTTGGTCAGATCACTATTAATTGTTTTAACAGCTTCCGACAACCTGGCTAACGGGGCCTGCGTGTAGATTTGAAGATCATCTGCATAAAGGTGATAAGAAGATTGTAATTGGTTGGGAATAGAGTTAATAAAAACAGCGAAAAGTAAAGGAGAGAGAACGCCACCCTGTGGAACACCGGCACTAGTGTTGCACCAAGAAGAGTAGGTTTCTTCAATGCGAACGCGTTGCCGGCGCCCAAACAGGTAGTTACGAAACCAATCAATAGCCGTTGGAGATATGTTAATAGAGCGAAGAATACCGAGTAGAATGTCAAAGTCCACAGTATTAAAAGCATTACTGAAGTCGAGCAATGCAAGTATAGTGAGATTACTGTTTTCCATTGCTGACCTTATATCATCCGTAATATTCACAAGAGCGGTAACGGTACTATGACCAGGACGGAAGCCGGACTGAAAAGGGTTAAGAAGGGAGTTCTTATTTAGGAATCGACTCAGTTGATCGTGGACAAGGCGCTCAAGAACTTTTGAAAGGAAAGGTAATATGGATATGGGACGATAATCAGAGAAGGATGTGGGATTGGATTTTTTGGGGAGAGGGGTTATTTGGGCTTCTTTCCAAGAAGACGGGAAGTGCCCGCTGGTTATGGAATGATTACAGATATGGCAAATTATAGGAAGGATTTCATCAAGGATAGGAAGGATAATATTACGGCTGATACAGTTACTGCCGACTGCATTGGACGTGATTGTTTCTATGCTCTTTTTAACATCACAAGCGGAGAATTGACTGAAGACAAAAGGAGAAAAATCGGGTGCTGGAATGGATGAAAGATGATTTAGAGTAGTTGATTTTAAGGTCTTATCTAAGTGAGACGAAGCAGAGAAATGTTTATTGAGGAGATTTATATCTAAGTTCTTAGACATGTTGTCTTGACGCGACTTGCCGACACCCATTGATTTAAGAAATTTCCAGACTTTAGCTGGATTTCCGTTTTGTACAGAACTATGGATATGTTGGCGTTGAGCATCCCTACACACCTTATTGCAGTGATTTCTAATGGCAACATAGTTATTCCAATTAAAATCTGTGGATCTAGCTTTGAATTTGGATTTAGTTGCCACTTTTTTGCTCATCAACAATTTGATATCATCAGTCAGCCAAGGAGCAGGAAGATGTTTAACTTTAACTGGGCGAATAGGTGCATGCTGATCGAACAACCGAATTAGCGTAGATGTGAAAAAAAAATTACTTTATCATCCAGTGACTCAGACGCTACCAAATATTCCCAGTTAATTTTCGCAGCATCTTCTCGAAGCATCGTCAGGTTAATGCCACTAAAATTGCGCTGCAATAGAATTTTTGCTTTGGCCTTAGGTGGCCGGACTTTATAGGATAGAAATAGTAAGTCGTGATACGAAAAGGCGTCAGCTGAGCACTGGCCATGCTTAGCGACATGTTCGGTTGAAGAAACAAAAATAAGGTCAAGAAGTGACGGAGTTGAGTTAGGAAAATGATGGGTAGCTTGAAGTGGAAGAACGGATAGGTCACAGGAGTCAAGAATAGAATAGAGATTACGGGAGCGATAATCGTTTTTGAGCAGACAAGTGTTGAAATCACCCATGATAATGCTATGACTGTAAGAAGGGAGTAATTTTTCCAACAAAATTTCAAAAGAAGAAAAAAAGTCTATACGTGAGGAAGGACAGTAATATACACCAAGAAGCAGTTTAGTGTGATGAAGCTCAATCTCAATAAAAAGATGCTCACCAGCATTAGGCGGAGGGGGTTGTGGCGACAATTCAATTAAAGAAAAGGGTATATTTGATCGCAGATATATCGCCACACCTCCACCGCCACCAATTGAACGATCGTTCCTGATGAGATTAAAACCCGGCAACAAAAAGAGGGTCGACGGGAGACACGGCTTCAGCCAGGATTCGGAGACGAGGATAGCATGGATATTTTTACAGTCAAAGCTCGCTAGCATATCGGAATAGTGAGCCGGAATACTCTGAGCATTGATGTGAACGGCATTAAAGTTTCTAAGGACATCAGAGAACGTCGTCGTCAGAGTGTCAGTGAGGGATGGGACACTAACAAAACTTACATCACTACTCTCCGGAGAAAAGAACGATTCTGAATCACTGTTTCTACCTTGATCAGACATTTTACTCTATATAATGTTTATAAAATGTATATGTACACAAAACAATTAATGCAACTATGTAATGCAACTAATACAACTAATAATTAATTTATAATACAGCTAGCTATACGCAACTATATAATAGCATCCGCCTGCCGAAGTGTTTAATAAAATAAAGAAATGAAAAGGAAAAAATAATAATAAAATTATCAAAAACCACACATATAAAAAAAAAAAATTATAAAAAAAAAAAAAAAAATATCCCTGATAAAAACAACAAAATCATGCCACAAGTCAATGCCGCACGATAACGGAACGCAACACTATTTACTTGCAGGAAATAGGGCATAAGTAGGTACCTGGAACGCCACTGACATTGACAATTGATACTTTTGGCATTTTGACAGTTAAAGAATTGTAAACAAGACAGTGACATATAAAAACAAAAATAAAAATTAACAAAAAAGTGGGTGTATATATGTGGCCTTATAGATAAGAAACAACGAATTAGAAGTGAATATCATTACATATAAATATAAAAAGCACAGTTGCCAACACACACACAAATCACTTTTTGGCGTTAGCCCGTTTGGACTTTGATACTGCGCCAGTCTTCACCGCAGTCGCTTTACTGGGATCCTGCGTAATGGTGTTTAAGTCCGCAAGAGACTGTACACGGACCCGTGTCCCATCCGAGCCGAGGACATACACCTCGCCATCTCTAGACCAACTCTTACTTACGCCAAATTTCGCCCTCGCAGCAAGAAACAAATGATGCCGTGTCTTGGTGAGAAACTCGGAAATTGTCACCCCCGAGCCTTTCAGCTTTGTTTTGGCGAACCACACTTTACTGCGAACATCGACATCGGCAAGCTTTACTAGAATAGGCCTTGGCTTTTGAGTGGGTCGCCCCATTCTATGGCATCGGCGTATGTTGTTGGTGTTAAACTCACCCAGACCCAAACGTCCCTGGATAATATTCACCACAGCCTGTGACGTGTCCTCCTTGCTGACCTCGGCGACTCCGTGAAGTAACAGAATTTTTCTACGGCTTCGTGTCTCCACTGCATCTATACTTTGAGCCATTATAGCTACCTGCTGCTGGAGAGTGCTGAGAGCTTCAATAACAAACGCTCTGAATAAGGCAAATTCTACAGCCAGGCCTGTTGATGAAGTAGATGAAGAGTCCTGCAGTGCGCTTTCAAAGTCTGCCATTTTTTTATTAAACAAGTCAGACATTTGTGACATGCTTGCTTGTAGTGAGTCCATTGTGACTGAATGTGATTTTAAATAGATTGTGGATATTTGCTGGAGAAAACACTTACTCGGCAGGTAGATAAGGTTAGTTGAGCATTGATATCATTAGGTAATGAAGCAATATTACTATTTAATTAACTAATTAAATACGGAGCTATAATTTTAATGTCTTATTATTTCAACTACCCGCAAAATACCCTGTACTCTCTGCTTACCCCGCGAGGGAGCTGTCGTGATGATATAGATAGATAGATAGATAGATTATTAAAAAAAATCTATTAAACTCTGTTTTAATATGTCAAGATAGCGTCTCCACGTGTATTTATTAATTTATTGATCATGAGAATATTAAATATTTCAGTTAGATACATAGGATAATATATTCGTAAAAAAACGGTAATCGATTTTGTACATTTTAAAAAACAACATCGACTGTAACGATATTATTGTGTCAGTCCCTAAAACGTTAACCGTTACAATTTACGTAATTGAGTAATACGAGTTTTATTAGGGTTTAAGTTATTAAAATAATTTTTAAATGCCTGTTTATTTTGGATTCTATATTTTCTATATTCTTAAATACAATATGCGTGAAATGGAATATGATCAAATGTCACCGTACCCATGTCTCGTGAAAAATACTATAGATGGTGAAGAAGTACAGTACCCCAGCACCGTCTTACTCGCTTTAACCTCTTTCAAAGTAGTGATTACACCTGGTCCACCGAACCATTAGCTCAAATAAACTTAAGCATAAACGTTTTGCAGGGTTTGCAACACAAAACAATAGCGGTGCAAAGGCAGCCGTACCCTGAGCGTTTCCCGCTGTCGGACGTGACGTCACTAGCATTCTGTCCCGCCGAGCAGCACCACGACCAGCTGGCTGTGGCCGTGCACGCCGGCTTCGTACATGTCATACACCTATGATACATGCTCACTTGCATATTCACTATTTAGCAGTATCACAACTATTTATTAGAGTGTCATAATGCGCTGATGTTGCTATTATGACGGTTCGCCATTTTTAATCGACTTCAAAAAAGAAGTCCTTAATTCGTGTATTTTTTAAAGATCAACGAAACTTAATGTATTGTCTTTAAAACAGATATTATGGAAATAAAATGAAACACATTAATGAGATATGGAATCGGTTAACGATCAATGAATGGCATATGCTGATATTGTTGGCTTAACGAATGCCAGTTAACTAGCTAACTAGTCTTCGGTGCATCGATTGCAAGTTTTAGTAAAGAGATTACGTTTCCGACCTTCTTTTTTTTCTGGGTATACATTATTTCTCTACGATAGCGAAAACACAATTAGAAGCTTACTGTGTGAATAAAAACCATAGTGTATTTGGCACCACAGTATTTGATTATTCCGTGGTTGGCAGTAACAGTTATATCTGTTACAAGTTGCCTTGCCGAGTTTTTAATTAATATTGGAACAATTTTTTTCAAGTTTTCCTTTAAATGTTTTATATTTGGTCATGGGCTCAGTATCATAACGCCATCTCATGTTAAATGCCTTCCCTATGAAAATACTTTTTTGACATAATAAATATAATAGTTTTTCTTTAAATTCCATTTAAACTATGTGTATATTTAATCACGTAAAACTGCCTAGTGAGCTATATTTCGCATGGAATAATTATAGCAGTAAATTTAATGACGTAGCATTGTTTCCGTGATTTTGGCTATGTCATTCGCGTACCATACCAAAGACATAGATAAGAAGATAAGTGTACTACAAAAAGAACAATTTAATTATCTTTTGTATAAGAAAATAGGACGCAGTTATGAGATTACTTGTTTATGAACAATCCAACAAATTATTGCGCGTCACAGCTTGATTCCAACTGAGCTAATTATGCCAATTCACAAATAAGCTCGAACTCGCATAAAACTGCGATATGAAAAAACCGTTAATATTAAGTCCAGGGTAGGTAAGCTCGAAGCTATTAGAATTGTTGTTGCTGCAAAAATAGCAATAAATAGAGCCTTATTTATTCTTAAAGTTCCCGCCTTTCATGGCCGGTCATGATTGCTTTGCAATTATAAGTTAAAGTCATATATTTTGGCCCGCGGCTAAAATCAGAACTGAAGCTATCATCAAGAGAAATGTCGCTTAATGATAATCGCAGATTTGCAGTTTGCAATAAAATTTACCCGTTCTTTTTTTTAATAATTAACCCCAGGTGGGTTTGAAATATTTCCCTATAAGTAGGATAATTTTACTAAATGATCACCCTAATTTCACACCAACCCCCTGTCAATGTCATCTACGGGCTAAAATATACTCCTAGCACTATATTTTTAATTCGGCCAGTTCATATATTTACATTATGGAAGGTAGAATTAATGAAAAAGGCTAGGAAGCTATGCTATTTTTCACGTTAGGTGGGTATTGTGGCAGTTGTAAGTGTTAAAGAAAATTATACTTTATTCAATGGCAATAAGAGGCATGACCGGTTTCTATAAGTATAGTATATATAATGGTGTTAAGGCATAAAACCATAAGTATGGTTTTATGCCTTAACACCATTGAATTAAATATTAATTTCGTTTGGCACTTAGAACTGTCAGTACCCATCCTATGTGAAAAATATTATAGATGCTATTTTGATGTTTTATCTTATTAGGGTATCAACTGAATGGTCGACGGACGATTTGGTGCAATGGTTAAGAGCTTAAGCTGCTCCGCCCATTGGATCGAATAGTCGCAGGTTCGATTCCCGCACGGGACAAATATTTGTGTCACCCACAAATATTTGTTTCGGTCCGGGTATTTGTGTATGTGAATTTTCATGTTTGTAAACGCACCAACGACATAGGAAAAATCCTAGGACTACGTTTATTTCATTAAAGAAAAAAGTCATGTTTTATTTGGTGTTTTTGAAGGGCATTGATTATTGGTAGTTCTGATCAATTCACTATGAATAAAACGTAACATTACGTTGATTTTCTTGATCACTGGACCATAGGGCGAGGCTATATGTAGATTTTTCTACATGATATTGTATATATATAAATAAGTATATGTTCTTTTAAGATTTTCAAACACAGATAATTTGGTTTTGTACCGACACATTTAAGTTTACTTAAAGAATTACTGTGAGGTGATTCATAAAGTCGCAAATTAAAACTTGTATCGTGTGACTGTTATTATAAATATTGGTTAAGTATTGTTTTAAGGATTTCGTTGTGTAATATATTGCATAAAGATTTATTTTTGTTACTTTGTGGAAGACGCGACTGTTTTACATTTTTATTTCAGATCTCTGAAATTGGTTTCGCAACGTAACTGAAAAGTGGCATTTAAGAATGATTGTCGTGTTTTATGTGATCTTCGTATATGTAAATAAATTCTCTAAAGGTGAATAAATTTTCAACTGTACCGCTTTTTCAACGCGCGTTAATAAAGCGCTATAATTAAACAAACGGCTAACATACTGAGTTCTTAGATTTACGCGAATATTACACATGAAATAAAACTATTTTTCGGATTTTATCGCGATTTATTTTGATTATTAAGTTTCTGACGTTTCGAGTGCTTCCCGCGACCATGGGTGCTGGAAAGCACTCTAAACGTCGGGAATTTAAAAATCAAAATAAATCGCTGCAAAATCCGAAAAATAGTTTTATTTCAAACGGCTAACAGTACGGTTTTTTGAAAAGCGCATACATCGCTTTAGTAAGTATGAGTCCATATTAGCGAATGCGAAGGGTACGCCTCCATACTGCAATAATGGTTTATTACGTACCTTGCGCAGCTCAAGCAAACTTTGCAAGGCGCTCGCGATCGGTGTGCGTGCAGTTTACATTCTGTTTGCCAACAAAGTCAAAGTCAAAAATCATTTATTTGTATAGGCCAATACATAAGCACTTACAAACGTCAAAATTATTACATTTTTTACATCTACCACCGGATCGGAACGCGGCCTCCACTGAGAAGATCCGGCGAGAAACTCAGCGGGCTAGTCTTTTAATTTAATTTGTTTGGCCTTTCCGATAACCATTTTTTTAGTTTTTAAAAAATTGTATTATACATCATTTATAAATGTTGCTGATTGAGGAGCTGCTCAAACCCAATCTGTTTTATCGGCAAGATAATCCGAAATTACGTATACTAGACATCACTAGTACCACAATTCACGCGCCAATTATTTAGGCCTTAGTGCGAACAGATTGTGGTTAGCGTGACGTTTTCGAGAAAACATTATATCACGTTCATCTATATTTAGTAGATTTGTAGTGTGAAAAGGATGGCATATCAACTCGATAGGGTTACGTTATCTTCAGTCTGTTCGTATTAGGCCCTTACTTAGAAAAAGTACGCGGTTGACGGGTGGCATAAGAACTGATCGTACTATGTAAAGAGCTCGTTATTACATACTTATGTATTCGCTTATCTGAACTCTCCCTAAGGTTCGCTTTTTGTATCAATTATAGATATATTATTTGTACTAGATTAAAGGTGATGTTCCGAAAAACGGCCCGAAAAATAAGAGCACAAATTTTGGTGTGGTCTTATTTGAATTAATTCGATGTAACCATAACCAAAGTGAGGACGCGTACAGTTGCTAAAACAAACGTAATAAAAAATCCGAGGTCAATCAGAATTTGAATATATTTTCTACAGTTGCTATCAAGTCATGGCTATCATTTTGTTTGTGATCCGTACTCTAGTATGAATAATACATCGACGGTATCATAATTTTAGCATTGCTCACGAATCCGTATAAGAAGATAATAAACATGAGTCTGGTGTGCCATATGATTATGGCCGCTTTTTGTGTAAATTAATATGAAGTAAAAATGTATTGTTCATATAAAGTTAGTGGCGACGTTACGGGATTGTCAACATTGTGGAGTATATTTAAATATAGTATCCCAAGAAAACGGTAGTCAATTTGTATCAAGGAAAGTTTGAGAGCTCTGTTCATTTTACCGGATAACTTACTATTCATATCTTGATGCGACCATAACATAGATGCCGTGTTCTGAAGATAACATATTAAATAGTAATTATATATGTATCATTTGTCTAAATAGCATCACATTTTAAATACCTAGGTAAATTTTATAATATTCTTCTTGCCATATTTTTGTTGTATTGAGTATATTTATATTTGTTTCTACATAATTATGAAGAAGGAACTACATTCTGAAATAATTTGTGTAAATATAGTCTGCTTGTGTTACTTGGATGTACCTACAGAAAAATTTAAAACCTTGTCATAAAAAATAACGACTGACATGTTAAAATCTGGTAAAATTAATACGTATCTGTCCATTCGAAAATATATTTTCAACTAAAACCAGTAGAAAGTATTTGTTTGAGATACGTTAAATTAACACACACTTCATGTTCTGACACAGTTTTTAGTATCGTTTTAGTTATCGATTTTCAATATCGTACCTTCATAATTATATTAGTGCTGCCCACGTAACGTCGTGATTGTATATTATACTATAATTAGGTAATGATCGGAAACGCGTATATCGGAATTTACAGTGATATTATTATTTAACTTTCTTGTATATCCATAGAAATTATAATCGTACCTACGTACATTATATCTCTTGTTTCATTATGATAATGCTTGTTGCAAATAAACATTTTAAATTATTACTGATTTGTTTTTTTAATGAACGAAAAGACGAAAACACTATTTGAAGAAAAATCGGACTGTTGGCGGATATTGTGTAGTTGTGTACAGCATGGTTAAATATTCCAATAAATAACTCTTAGACTACATTTTTCCTTAAGGTTAATGAATAGATGGGTATTGAACCTGTGACCTCGCCATCGTAGTAAATTCCTTGAGGATCGCCTCGCCGGATACAACATTGCTACAGCATACAAACAAAGGACAGAAATATATATGAAGTTATTTATATCACCTAGACAAAAGAATACATTTACACAAATACTAATCTTATTAACCTTCACGACTTCTTGCTGGTGAATTTCAGTTGAGTAACTTGAAGTTCCATTGTAAATAACGGTAATGTCTACTTTGTCGGCAACATTTCAGTATGAAGAGTTCGTTAGCGTTTATTTTATCGTGCGTTCGTCTCGCGGCGCGTCTTGACCGCTCCGCGCTCGCACGCAGCGAGCGGGAGCGGGTCGCGAGTCGCGAGTTTCTCCGCGAGGCCAGTCAGAAACGAACCACTGCAGGAACGGTACGCCGCGCCGCCTGCATCTATCGCTCGCGTTTCTTCACGATAACATAAATAGAAAAAATACACAACTGCTATGTACGAATAAATATTTATGACAAAATATTAAAAAAATAACACTTTCCAATATTTAATCTGACAGTTGTTAAGATAATTCGTTTTTAAACATCGCCATATCTATGTTCAAGTGAAAAACAAAAATATGAATTGAGGCACTCTTAAAGAACTATTAACTCTTATTTATTTATATAGTGACAAAATTCGATTTAAAATGATGATGGCCAGTGCGAAAATGGTGAGGGACTGCAGCTCAGATTTGAGTTCCGACGTGCGGTCCCTGTCTGTGGCCTCTTCCACGGAGGAGCAGGACTCCACCACCACGGAGTCGGAGTACACCGAAGAAGAGAAAGAATACGAACTGGATGACCTTCAGATTCTGAAAACTATCGGTGAGTATTCATTAAACAACAAATACAATATTCTGTCTCTACATAGTCTCTACATTTACAGAGAAGTTGTTATGGATTGCCCGGTTTAGTGTTTTACTAACGCATGCAAGATTTGTTATATTTAGTTTTAAGTTTTGGTTTAATCGAGTAAGTAATTGAAATGCAAATGTTCGTATGATTTCTGGAGTCTACCGCTACAAAGAATCGGGATTTTAAACGGTTAGGGAATTGTTATCGAATCACTTTGGTGTTTTGTGAACCACAGTTATTTGGGGGCTACGCCTTTGGGTAAGCCGGTAGACACCACATGCGTTTTTACGCATGTGGTGTCTACCGGCTCTATCCCTCTGCATTTTCTTTCCTCTAATAGTTGTACAAACTCGCCGACTTCGGAGATTTTAATTTTTGGACGGGTAGAATAACTTTCAAGGATGAAAGGAAGCTAGTTAAAAGTAAATAAAATGGGTCATTATGTAATCCGGAACCTATTATAGAAATGTAGGTACCTCTTTTATTTCTCTTAAGGATATATAAATCTTATACTATAAATCTACTAATATACTATAAATCTAAGATACTATAAATCTTATTGCTAATATTTTCTAAATAACGAAGATTTTCTCATAATGTACGTATGCCGTACACCATGAAGTGCTGCACGTGGATTCCTTTTGTTAATTTATTTTAGACATGGTGAAAAATAATGGACATAAAAAGATTTGAAATCATGCAAAAGATGTTTATTACAGTTTGCTCATTGTACAAGACAGTCATCGTCGTTCATATCATACAGATATAGTAAATGTGATAGCCATGAATCATTGACTGTCTGCGTAGGGCAGATTAATATGATAATGTTGCAGCACTGGAAAATATATTTTTTCATACTGTAAGTTGTGTCTACTGGTTGTTATTTATGCATTCAGATTGTTATTGGCTATTTGTAATTGTCCTCGGTTTCGCATTTGGCGCGCTGGTTTCCCGACGTCTATCATTAGTCGTCTGTCGTTGCTTGTCTATCATTCGCTATCATAATATTCGTTAGTTCTCTATCAATAACGTGAAGTGTTGGAAATGTTTCGATATCACGTTGTAGGTCTATTGATACTATTTGGCAGGACCTATCATAGATACTGCGAATCGACTCGCGCCGAATATTTCTTACTTATTTCCGAAGAACGTTTGAAGTAGGTAGGCTTTAATATTTTAAAAATCGTATCAAAAAGCTTGCGTCATAGGGAGTGAGTTAACTGTCTAATATAATGTTTGATCAAAGCAAATTCGTTTATATACGTAATCTGCTGGGATTGAATCAGAATCTTTAAATGCCAAAAAGTTAAAATTAGTTTTTAGTATTTTCTTTTTATATTTATTTAAATCTATCTTTGTTGCCAATAGAAAAGTCTAGTGTCATCTTTGTTATACTGTGCTAATTGTCATAAGGATGCTGCCGAGTTCACAAATGTGCTAAGTTTTCAGAGAAAAACAAATGGAAATTAATATAAAAAGATATTGTCGCGTAAGAAACTAGTGGGCGTATAGTTTCAGTACAAATGAATCTAGGTACGTGAAATTACATAATAAGTCTAATATTATGCGAAATGTAAACAACACATTATGTTCTGTACTGATGTTTCTATTTGATTGGAGAGTTTTAAATTTTTTTGTTATGTCTGTAGTCTGTACAATAGATTTACGTCTGCTAAAATCTCACTATTTGCATCAAAATCACTTGTGCGTTACGTGATTAATCAAACCGGTTGGAAACGGTCTTGTAATTGTCTATCCGTGTAGTTGTTTTTTAAAAGATGTTCCCTGATGTCCACTACAAAAGTGTTCCCTGTAATTTATTGTTGGCAGTATGCTAGAAAACAGATTTAGAAGTCTTTCTTTTATCAGTTAAAAGAGTTTATCAAAAGCTCACGCGTCTGTCAGTCGGTGATGGAGCGCTTGGAAGATTAAACTCGTCTTATACCTATCTATAGATTTAATAAATAACATAAAACATTACACAATAAACACCCTGAAATAGTGTTATGTAATATAAAAATAATGTTAGGTGTTTATTTAAAATTGATTTATCATATATAATGACTTGGTATGGGAAACATTTAAAAATGTTATTAAATTAACAAACGAAATTTAAAGACATAAGTAATGAAACCGAAAAAGGTCCTGCTTATTATATGTCCTTGATCATTATTTTTTAAATAAAGGCATGCATTCACGGTTTTTTGGAACAACATTTTGTCATCTCTTACATTCTTAAAACTAGCTCCAAATTATCTTTTATTACGGAGAAAAGTTACTGTAACACAATCTGGGCGTCGATGTCGTGACGATTATTGGGTAGGCCTAAGTCGTGGGCTTTTTCGGCTAATGATATTGTTGTTTACAAATGACTTTTTACGCTACAGAATATAATCTAGCATGTCTAATCTTGATTTCATCGTTGTCCAAGGACTAAGCGCGGTCGCTACATAATTATTGATACCTTTATCGTCTATGTACATAAATCGAGTGCAGGTGATTATACCTCGACCCAATTCTAGGTTCGAGCGATATGGGCCAAGGTCTATGAAGCCACACTTGACCCAGTAGAAAGCTATCTAGGTGGAAAATTACACATCCTGTTTTTCCTATGTCTTTTTCCTTTAGTTCAATAAAGTAGGTGACTATTAGAATATGCATGGATGGGCAGTTGAATAAATATTCAAAGAATAAAAAAATACCTAGAAGCTAAATCCAAACGGCATTTTTTATAATCATCATAATGTAACATTACAATTGCTCATCATGGTCTATTTTTTATTATATTACTAGTTGTTACCGCTGCGCACGCGTTTATACTATTAGTAGGTTTTTTATGGGCTTCTCTCCAATAATATCTGAACAACTTTTGGTGTATAGCGACAAAATACAAAGTATTTACATCTAGTTTTCTGTAAGGCACGAGTTAGTTTAACCTAATAACAAACATAATATATATAAGAATTAAGTAAATTACGTTCCCAAGTCAACATATAACCGGAAATTACGATACCATCGTAAATGAAACCGCCCGGTTATTTAGTAGCGGGAATATGAGTTATAATGCAAAAAGTTCCACGGGTGTAGATACCTGTTGGCCCACTTACATATCAAATTTAAAGTAGGGTGACAGCCCCAACTGCCGGCACTGTATTAGCAATGTTAATTCATGGTAAAATGGTATGGATGCTAATAACTTAAAGTTAAATGCTGATATAATAGGACGCTCTATGTTTACAAACTCGCAATCTAAACTAATACTTAATGGATTTGTTTAAAAATCGCATATCCAAAGAAACTATAGATTTATGTGAAGATTGAGAAATGGCTGCCTATTTGGTCTGGTGGTAAAGCGCATCGCTTTGTGATCACGAGGTCCTGGGTTCAAATCCTAGGTCGGACAATTGTAGTTTTTCTAACGAAAAATTCCCAGTATGAGTCCGGAGTCTGGAATTGTGCCCGGTATATGGCAATAGGCTCGCCCCCTATTACATGGGACCTAACATCGTCGGCGAAACGTGGGTGTACTCAGTACACCTCTGCCACCCCCTCTGGGGAATATAGGCGTGACGGTGTATTGAGAAGTGGCAGGGAGTCAAAGAACGCAACTTACAACTCAATCGGTATTTCGAAGGCTTTCCTTCGACCTAGAGGTGAAGATCTGAGTATCTATCCAGTCTGGTGAGCCTAGATGAACACTCGTCTCGTCTAACCTGGTGAGATTTGATTTCGGTAGTAATAATTATATTTCCTTTATATTGAACAGTAACTTAGGTGACGATAAAATATCCTACAATTATAGTGTTCGTTATGAAATTTTCAGAAAGACTTCACGCAAGTTTTTTGCTTTAAAAGGTTTAATGGCCGGTAAATGTTGCTATGAGAGTGGAGGAAGCCAGATGGTCTGTAAAGGAAGAACCTGTTGGAACTCTGTATTCTCTGCGCAAGGGATCTGGCGTGGGGATATAGATAGATAGGGGTAAATTTCAATCCAAAGAATTTGAAAAAAAGACATTCCGTAGCTTACGACCTACCGCATATCTACAACTGCGGTAAGTATTAGGTAAATTATTTTGATACGTTATGAGTGCTGGGTAAAATACATTGTATAGCCAGTAGCTAATTGTGTCGGTGAAACAGAGCACAAAAGTCTCTCAGGTAGGCGCAGATCTAGTTTGTGCATTATCCTCGCGAGTCGCCGGCGCTCCAGTTACCGCGCTAACGACTGCATCACGCGCGACGCTCCTCGCCATCGCTGCCAACCTAGTTTCAAATCTACATATATCCCATATTCAAGTACGAAAAGTGGTACACCAAATGGGAAGCATTTGACCCGATTAGATTAGCAGTTCGATTTTTGAATAAATTGCCGATCAAACCATGTCGTCTCAAATTGGTACCAATACCTAGAGGAATATGTATAATACGATGTACTTACCTATAACGAAAGGGATAAAGTTGTATTTTTAAGATTAATTATGGGTAGGTTAGGTTAGGTTAGCATTAAAACAACTTTTGTCACACCGTCACGCCTATATTCCCCAAGCGGGGGTGACAGAGGTGTACTGAGTACACCCACGTTTCGCCGACGATGTTAGGTCCCATGTAATAGGGGGCGAGCCTATTGCCGGACTCGTACTGGGAAGTTTTTCGTTAGAAAAACTACACTGGTCCGACCTAGGATTTGAACCCAGGACCTTGTGATCACAAAGCGATGCGCTTTGCCATCAGGCCTACAACTATTGTCTTAACGTGTTTTATACTGATAAACGTATATTTGGTAAAAAAAAAATATTTCAATTGAAATGTGTGTCAAATCTATATCTATATCTCGTTAGTACGAAACCTAGTGGTTTAGCATAATCGCGGTGTATTAATAATACGGTTATTGTGTCACCTAAACTGGTTACCTAAATAATCAATTAATATTTACCATGCCATTTATGTACAAAGAATTCAATAAAATAGACTTCTAATAAAAACAGGATGCATTATGCACCTTCGCGAGACAGTCGATTATTTGATATGAATAGCCGAGACAAAAGCGTCCATTTCTGTTTATGTGTAAGCACGCGGACGATTGTGTTTGTCACGCGTGATTAACTACAGATATTAGATATGTGGGTAAGTATGTCGCGTGCGGAACTGTTTAAATGTTAACCAGATAATAAATAAAAACAATTAGCGTTTTTATAGCTGAATTTATAGTAGCCTATTGTTAGACATTATGTTCAAAGAAAACAAAATTTCGAATGGAACAAAAACTAAAAGGATATTTTCATTAATAATTAATGACTTTCAACATCTTTATATTATATATCAGAAAATCAAGAATGTTTGTGTAAATGTCAAATTTAATGGTCAATTAAGCAGGCACTTCTGGCTGTGAAATCTGCGAAATGAAACGTTCCCATAGTTCACGCGCGCACAATTGGAAGTACCTACTTGCTTGCCTGTGCGCAGACAGAAAATTAAGAAAAGAAAGTTGAGAAACAGTGAGTACTTGGAGAGACGCGATTCTGAGCGTTGACGTCCAGACGGAAACGGAACCGGTCATGCCGCACGCGGCGGCATGCACCAACACATACTCCTTATTAGCAACAATGTTACGATCGTTGCGTGCAGTACTCTTATTCGTTATGACCATACGCACGTAACGATAACTCCGTGAACTGACCGTGTAATAGTATTCTGTATGTCACTAATTGATTGATAGATTCTATATCAAAATTCCAATTGACGTCACTAAACTTAGTGAAAATAAGTTCAAAGCTTGTGTAAAATGAACACTTAATAAGCAAGCTTATATAGAAGATAAAAATGCTTGGATAGATGCTATTCCAGCTCCACTTGAGCCATGACAACCGATTCAACTGTTATTAGTTAACATTCCTTCTCTTCCTTCTATTAATTTAACATAATGACATTTTTTTTGTGTAATTTTTTTTTGTAAATGAGTGAACCATGTATTCTTATGAATAGTATAGTTCTTTTTTTTTTTAACTTAGACACTTGATGACCAACCTACATTGTTCTCCCATACCCCACAACAGAATGTAGATGAAAAAGACTGTAAAACTTTTATTTTAAAAGAGTAACCGTGGAATTTCTTGCACTTCTACTCCACAGGAATGACATTCCAAAATGGCGGTAAAGTCCTTGTTACTTTTCTGACGATTTCTGGATGATGTAATAAGGTTAACATGCAGCGACAAGCCAGATCTTGACAAACTTTTAAAGAAAAGTTCACAATTTCAAAAATCTCATTAAAGGTAAAGTTTTGCATTGTAAAAGCAAAATATTGATAAGAACCCGTGTGGTTGTATGATAAGCTTATATTAAAGATTATATCCACAGTTAATCTGGCTGAATGATCTTATACATTAAGCCAGATTAATTGTAGAAACTTTTTCTTTTTTACGGTTAAAATAAATAAACCATTAAATTTGAATTACGTTTTTTTAATACCTACATAAATTTATAATATGGCCCGCGGCACCACAACTAGAACATCTTTGTCTGTTCATTTCAGGAAGTTATCTTAACGCGTCGCGTTAAGTGTTAATTAGTCATCGCGAATAAAGTATTACATTCGTAAATTAAATAAATTACAATATTTACCAGCCATATATGTTATTTAAGGCGTTCTGTAATCAATAATTCCAACTCTACTTTCATTTCTAATGTAATTTACTACTGCAATAAAACTTTAATGTGGCAGAACAGTATATTATTAAATGTTTAGTTCTGACAGTCTTTGTTTATCACGTTTATGACTACAAATCTCTAGAAATACAGCTTTCTAAGACATTAGGCGTTGTGGAAAGGTATATGTGGATTAAAATTAGCATAAAATATTATGCCATATCTTAGTGAATGTCGCAGCCTCGAATATAACCCTCATGGTGGGAAGATGATGTTATGGTGAATGCGTGTCGTCACCCTTGGCCGTTTTTTTAATTGTTCACATTAAGAGTATTATTTATCATCTACATAGATGCGGGCAAGGTGATACGTACTATAACATTGTTTAAGTTTTCCGCAGAAAAGCAATATTTAGTAAGTAAAAAAAGTTTGCAACTCGACTGCCTCGTCGGTCTAGTGGCAAAGCGCATCGCTTTGTGATCACGAGGGCCTGGGTTCAAATCCTAGGTCGGCAATAGGTTCGGCCTATATAACATGGGACCTAACATCGTCGGCGAAAAGTGGGTGTACTGAGTACACCTCTCCCACGGTGTGTAAAAAAAGTTTGTCATAAATTTAGTAATTTGGTATTCATTGAAAAATACTGATAATTACCCCATCAATCTTTGTCGCTCTACACTATGAACTGGATAAATTCAACATCATCCTTTTGTTTTTTAATTACAGAAATGTCAAGCATTAAACACCGTCACGCCTATATTCCCCAAGACTTTTTGCTGACGATGTTAAGTCTCATGTAATAGGGGGCGAGCCTATTGCCATATACCGGGCACAATTCCAGACTCTGGACTTATACTGGGAATTTTCCAATAGAAATCGACTTTTGTCCGACCTAGGATTTGGACCTAGGACCTCGTGATCGTAAAGCACATTATTTGCCACCAGACCAACGAGGCAGTCATAATAATAAATATTTTTATTTTTTAATGTATCTCTACGATAAGTCCGAAGATTAACATCCTGAAATAATATGAATCCACTACGTTTTCTTGTGTCGATTTCTTGCAAATATAGTTGCCATTACGTAATCCATCGGAATTAGCAACTGGCTGTGGTTAGATTGTGCTCCGTGATGTATGGGTTTCGTTCATACTTTCTCTATCACGAATCGGCTTATTGCAACCGTGACATTGCGTGCTTATCGGTTATACAGTAAAAACTCGCCACCGCTACAATAATACTATATGAAAACTGAATAATAAACAAAAGAGTTAGTAGCACTTATAATCGCCAACTTTTTGTATGATACGACAATACAGATAGTATTGTTTTTATTTAATAGATCGTTGTATATTTCACCATAATTAGGTTTCTTTATGTCAGGTCTATGTCGAGGTACCACTTATTTTAATCATACCTGACTTTAAAGGACAAATATGTAAAAATCTTTTTAAAAAAAACCGACTTCATAAAGCAAGAAATAAGTATACTGAAATGAAACTATTTTTTCGGATTTTATCGCGGTTTATTTTAGATTTTTTGTCACGCCACGGGAGGGACCGTCCCTCCCGTGACCATGGGTGCTGCAAGGCACTCGAAACGTCGGGAACTTAAAAAACAAAAACAAACCGCGATAAAATAGTTTCATTTCAAGAAATAACTATTTGAAGTCGGTACCGGTTAGCGCAGTCGGTTACTTGGCACCGACTTCAAATATTTATTTCTTGCTTTTTGAAGTCGGTTTTTTTTTTAAGTTTTTATATTTTACAGTTTTAAGTGACAAGTAAATTATATACTAATATTTATATACCTATATTACATTATTTTGTTGAGTTGTACTGCAAGGTACCTACAGGATTGATATAATAACCATAATAACGGAATCTATACATTCGTGCTGTTCGCCGTTAAGTAGTCCCCTGGTGTATCTTCAAAGTCCAAAGTTCAATACCGATTTCATTAAAATGGAACCACCTCGAAACTATACTAAACCCAATGCAAAAAGAATCATTAAAATCAGTTCATAAATAAAGATGTTATAAAAAAAAACACAGATGAATTGTCGACCTCCTCCTTTTTCGAAGTCGGTTAATATTCTGATTAGTTTTATGGCAGGGTACCTATGGGATTGACGTAATACCCATAATATCTCAAACTACGCATTCGTATTGTTTGTCGTTCAGGAGTTCCCTGGAGTATCTTCCAAGTCCAAGGTCCAATACTGATAGAATTGGCTTATAGCCACCTTGGAGCTATACTGAACCAAATGCAAAAAGAATTTTCAAAATCGATTCATAATTCGCGGAATGATCGCGTATCAAACATACAAAAAAAAACACCGTCGAATTGAGACCCTCCTCCTTTTTAGAAGTCGGCTAAAAATACAATTTTAGAAGAGTAACCGTTGAGTTTCTTGCCTTTCTTCTGCACTAGGTATAAGCGGTGGTAGA
The DNA here is from genome assembly GCA_905147815.2 of Phalera bucephala. Lineage (NCBI taxonomy): Eukaryota > Metazoa > Arthropoda > Insecta > Lepidoptera > Notodontidae > Phalera > Phalera bucephala. The sequence continues at coordinate 19,300,441 of LR990622.1, forward strand.
GTCTTTGTTATTTTTCTGATGATTCATAAATAATGTAATGGTTTACATGAATAAAAAATATTCTGATTCGGACTCACCTTATTTTTATTTCCGTAGACCAATATATACTTTTATAATTTATGGATGAACGTAGTTTGCAATAGAATTAGTTATTATTGCATGCATATTATAATGTTTGTACCTTACCTGTTTGATGTCCTCAATCAATAAATAGTCTATTTAGATCACAAGCGCAATTTTATATGGAAAAATGTAGATACTATAAATATGTAATGAGTATAGACTTGTATGTTGTGGGAAACCCTGCTCTAAGCGCGTTAGCAAAGTTCCACCACCCTACTATAAGTAGGTAGTACTCATTATCGAGTGTAAGTATCGTGTACCAATCCACACAATGCTCGATCAAATCGATAATGGACAGGTTTATTTATGTAATAGTGCGTAATCGGACACGATTCGGGTACGCTAGTGCCCGATGAGAGATACGAAAAAAGTGAAATGTTGTAGAGTCAACAAACTCGAAAGCGGAGAAGCGCAGCGATTTAAGGCGAAGTGTGCATTTGTTAGCGGAAACTTGATTGCCGACAGATTTCACAACCGCCTATTCCTGTATCTCACAATGTGACTGGCATGCTCCGCTGGTTTTGACTTGTTATTCGACCCTCGTAACAATAAACGTTGGATATTTAGCTTACTGTTTTATTGCGACTGTAATGTACCTAACAAAAACAAAACCGTTCTATTTTTGGCCTAACAAAACGATTTAGTTTATTTTTTCGCTTTGGTGGATTAGGTCGAGATTTTGGTGTATGACGTGTTATAAAAAATAACCCAATAATCCATGTTAAACAAATAACCGATTCATACGGGCTCGCACGTACGCTCAGTGAGTTAGAGATAGTTCCTTTTTCCGGTGAAGGCGACCTACTTTGCGGTCCCACGTCGGTGTACTCCCACGCTTCTGGGAAATGCTCATTTGCTCTTCTGACAATTTAATAAAACGTCAATTATGACGTGAGAATTGACGAGTTCATAAAAATACGCGTCTTCGCCATTTTACGCTTATTACAATATTCCGCTCCCTGTTTTACGGGTTTAGGTGTACGCTGAGACATGTCCGTAGTATCCGGTAATTAATAATGCGATTACAAGTGGTTTGTTTGTACAAACATATTTTTCAAATTGTTCATTTTTTACTTTTATTATTCAGTGAGAAGAATATATATTTTTTTTAAATAATTATAGTCTCATATATAATAAAAGTCATTGATAGCCTAGTGGTTAGACCGTTGGACTGCAAAGTCAAAGGTCTCGGGTTCAAACCCAGGCACGCACCTCTGTCTTTTCGAAAGCATGTGCGTATTAAAAATTAATTATCACTTGCTTTAACGGTGAAGGAAAACATCGTGAGGAAACCTGCATGCCTCAGAGTTTCTCGAAGGTGTGTGAAGTTCACCAACCCGCACTAGGCCAGCGTGGTGGACTATGGCCTAAACCCTCTCAGTTTGAGAGCAGGCCCGTGCCCAACAGTGGGACAGTTTCTTAACAGGGCTAATATTATTTTATTATATTATATATAATAAAACAAATATATTTCTTCTCACGCTTATACAGTGTGTATACGATAAGTGGTTATGGTCTACAATTTTGTTCATTTAAAATATATTATTAGACTAAACTGGAATTAACGTTGTATGTTCGACTTTGTACCTATGGCTCTCATATTTTTAATAAGCAATCGTTAGTAGGTAATAATACTTTATCCTATTTTCTTTTTATAAGCTACCAGATTTAAAAGTCCGATGTGGTAGTTGTTAAATCGTACTGTAAATAGAGTAAATTGTATCGAAGTCATATAAGCACTTACAATTTTTTTAACACTATATAGGAATTATTTTTTTTGAGCTTTTGTAATATATTTTATTTTAATACAATAATTGGCTGAAGAAATTTGTCGCTTCCATTCTGTATAGGGTCACAGGGGAACCGAAAAGGTTCATTTGTGTTTTTTCCACCTTTATATATAAAAAAAAATATTAGCCCTGTTAAGAAACTTTACCACCGTAGTGCACGGGTCTCCTCTCAAACTAAGAAGGCTTAGGGCATAGTTCACCACGCTGGCCAAGTGCGGGTTGGCTCTGTTATTATTAAGGCTATGTGGTTTAGTCACGCATTACAATTACCGTTTATATTGTCGTTAATTAGGCTAAATATGTATTTATTTATACTTATGCACAGTTGGTACATGGGCGGACTTAATGCCTTAGGCATTTTCTGCCAGTCTACCTTTGGGTAATGCAGCAACTAGAGAAGCAGGTGCAAATCCGATTTGGGTGAAAAAGAAAGATAGAAATAGCGAAAAATAAATATTAAATCATACTATCTAATAATACAACCATATCCATGATTATATTAATATATAAACATAAAATATATACGAATAGCCATATATTAGACAAATAAAAATACAATACTTATACTATATCAACGTTAAGATGATTCTACCAATGTTTTGTGCAGATAATCCTGCACTCTTGTTTTGAAATAAAAACGATCGTTTGCCATCCTGACATCCAGTGGTAGCGCATTTTATAGCAAGATAGACTGAACAAAGAAAGAAGAGTGAACAAAGTCGGAACGGTGAGAAGAACATTGAAGAAGACGATTATTTAGGGATCGAAGATTTTTATTATGAATGGAACATAAGTATTGAAAATGAGATGAAAGATAATCAGGTGAAGTGGGAGAGTTAAGAATGGAAAACAACATTTTCAATGCCCTCTGAATTCGGCGATGGCGAATAGGCAACCAATTTAAGAGAGCTCGATACACAGACACATGGTCAAATTTACGCAAGTAATAGATAAATCGAATGCAGTTATTAAGAAGACGGTCAAGTTTGTTGAGGTGATCTGCATGTATCGAGTTAAAAAAGTCATGCCTTATGAAATTAGGTGTTTGAACCGTGGATTATTATAAGCTATTTTTGTATTATAATTTCATAAAATTTGTGCCGGAACCTAGTCAGAATGTTTACAATAAAACATTGTTTACTTTGATTATTTACCCTTAACGTAATTATCCTGTAGTTTTACTGTCAATAATCTCTTTGATCTGTGTTGAACGCTATGAAACAATGCTATAAAATATTCATATTTACCTATAAACATAATCGGTTTTATCAAATTCATCAAGAAATGGCGCGGACTGTTTTTCTTGGAACGTTTTAGTATGAGTGGATATGAGTTATGGTATCTCATATCGGTCACAATATACGTCAGTAGAATCCAATAATAGATGTACGATGGGAAAAATGCTTGGTTAATACCGCATAAAATGACCTTAACCACCAATACTCGAATGAAAATGCAAAACAAGATATTTTTAAGGTCGGGAGTGAAAATGGATTTATAAGGGTTTATTTTTGGAACAAACAAACAAACATTTGAGTACCTAATGACATATAAAGAGCATGTCTTATATAAACAATAAAATATTTCGGTATTTATTACAATCTGTTTTGTTAAGTGTTTTAAAAATTTATTTCTTAGGCTACATTAAGGCACGATTTGCGATGTGATTGTCAGAGAAATTTATATAGGTACGTATTTAGTACCTAGTACTATTAATTAGTCATTCAAGTGAAAAATTTCCTATAAATTCGGTTATCTGAAGGTCAAGTCAAGAGTCTCCGTTACTGGCTAGCGCGTATGAGATCTACTATGAGAGTGGAGGTAGCCAGAGAGGTATGTAAGGAAAGAACCTGCGCATGTAGCCAAGTGGACAATCTACAGTCGTTCACGCGAATAGAAAGCGAAAAAATGTAAGGGAATACATTTTGCAACGAAGAGTCACGTGGTCAAAAGAATGCGCTGTCGATTGCGACAAGAGAAAAGAAACAAAACTCTGTACTCTCTGCCCACCCCGCAAGAGATCTGGCGTGATGATATAGAAATACGCTTCATTTCCGCTAATTGGTTGATGTAGTCGGTGCCGTGGTTACACTTATATTGTTCCTAACGCATTAACAAATCAAATAGCTACCTACTTCTATTGCTGTTTGGCGTGCAGTGTGCGGTACACGTGAATATTATTTTGTATTCCATTATTGATTGCATGCAGCCTCGTGAATGTAATGTAGATTTAGTTTTAGGGTAAACATTGTCATAAGTGATTCAAAATGTAATTATTTCGTCAAATTTGAGTAGGTATAGGTTATCTCTCTCTGTGTCGATAGTACTAGTTTATTAGTAATGTATCGGCCTATTCTGTTTTTTTTTTGTTCCAGAAAAAGTGTTCTTTCTATTTATACGGTAAACGGATTTAGCAAATGTATAAAGCAGTGTCAGCCTAGTAGTTAGACCGTTGAACTGCAAAGTCAAAGGTCTCGGGTTCAAACCCAGGTACGCACCTCTGTCTTTTCGAAAGCATGTGCGTATTACAAATTAATTATCACTTGCTTTGACGCTGAAGGAAAACATCGTGAGGAAACCTGCATGCCTAAGAGTTTTTCAAAGATGTGTGAAGTTCGCCAACCCGCACTGGGCCAGCGTGGTGGACTATGGCCTAAACCCTCTCAGTATGAGAGGAGGCCCGTGAATTATTTCTTTAAAATAATATAAAAAAATATTTAAAATAATATAAAAATACTATCCCACTGCTGGGCAAAAGTTTCTCTCACAAATTGAGGTGAGTGAGATTAAGTCACCACCACCCAGCGGAGCCAGCTTCCGAAGCACGGAGACGCTCGAATAAAAAAATGCCACAAATGGTCACCCGCCTCAGACCGACCATGAAGAACGCTGCTTAACCTTAGCGCTCGGTAGAAACACCGCGGTCGCACAACGCTACGAGCGCCTAACAAATGTAGTGGAACCCTTAACAAATGTAGTCGAGTGAAGAGTCAAGAGTCTCCGTAACCAGCGAGCGTGTATGAGACGTACTATGAGAGTGCAGGAAACCAGAGAGGTATGTAGGAAAGAACCTGTTGGAGCTATGTACTCTCTGCCTACCCTGCAAGGGATCTGGCGTGATGATGTAGACAGATAGATAGATAGTCGAGTGAATTGAATTTAAATATAGACAAGTAGAACTGCCTCGTTGGCCTGGTCGCAAAGCACATCGCTTTGTGATCACGAGGTCCTGGGTTCAAATCCTAGGTCGGACAAATGTAGTTTTTCCAACGAAAAATTCCTAGTATGAGTCCGGAGTCTGGAATTGGGCCCAGTATATGGCAATAGACTCGCCCCCTATTACATGGGACCTAACATCGTCGGCGAAATGTGGGTATACTCAGTACACCTCTGCCACCCCCGCTTGGGAAATATAGGCGTGACGGTGACAAGTAGGTATCCGTTGCCCTAAGTAATAGACACTTGGGTATAATATGGTCCTAATTTAAACGCGCATTCTCTCCTTAATAATCAGCTTACTAATGAACCTTATTAGGCACTTAACCACTTTTGCTTATTCCGTAGTGCTCTTAACTGTTTCGTACGTGGATGATTTCTTTACTGAGAGTAGACTTTTTCTAGAATATTTCTATGTAGTGGAAGGACAAATCTGATAAGAAGGTGTTATATACTACATAATAATTTATTTATTTATTTCTTATGGACACTTTTGTTACATAATATGTGAACAAATGTCACTGTGCAATTAGAACTGCAACACTATTCTTTCTATTAAACTTTTTATGGCGTTTCGTCGAGGGTGGCTGGGTACGATTTGTACCTACTTGTACCTACGGTGTAATCAAAATGTATTTAAAGTACCAAAATGAAAATTATTATTGTGTTTAAAAAATGTGCGACAGTTTAGTCAAACAAAGGCAATGGGCATAATACATAAGAATTATACATTTATATTTATGTAGTTATTACATATAATAATGATACCTTACCGTGATATTGATTTATCACAAGTCGAAATGAGTTCAAGTTCACAGACATGTTGATTGTGTGTCATTGAGTGCGCCTACTACAAAAGTCGTCACGCCTACATTACGCTAGCAGGGGTGACCGACAGAGGTGTACCGGCTCACCACTAGGCTATCACTGCTTAATGTCCGTCATTGGGCATGTTGACGCCATTGTACCGTACATAATTCGAAGAGTACTGTTCAGAATTTATAGATAGAAAAACCCCAATAACACTGTCCTAGGATTCGAATCCAGGAGCTGATGATCGTCGGGCCTAAAATTAATCTATATTCAAATTATTTATTGCTTACATGTATGCATTTTGTCTCTCGCCCTGTCAGGGCGCAGCAAAAGGTACTTAAAACTAACGTAGAGAATAATTTCAAATAGATTTGATATCTTGAGAATAAGTTTAAATAGATTTGAGGTTGATATAAAATAAATTAATTCCGTCTTGTAGTGTTGCATCACAAAGCTCTTTTATCAAAAAACTTGCAGACTGTATGATTTCTCCAATAGATATTTTGATAGTATATTTTTAAAGGTATTCCTTGGAACTATATTAGTTATTGTTTGTAGAATTTTGTTATATATTTTGATATACAACATATGGGTCTGAATGAAATATTTTTAGTTTAGATGTAGGTAGTGCCAATTCGTTCTTGTTCCTTAGGTTTCGTGGCTGGGAAAAGTTAGTTATATTGTAAAAACCCAGCCCCACCCAAGGATTTGTTTCTGTTGTGGGTGCATTTACAAATACGAAAATCACATATACAAACATCCAGACCGATGCAAATATTTGTAGATCACGCAAAGATTTGTCCCGTGTGGGGATCGAACTCACGACTACCTAAACCAGTGGGAGGAGCGGCTTAAGCTCCTAACTACAGGACCAAGCCGTCCGTCGAACGATTAACGAGGCTATCGCAAGTACCTATTCTCATTTTAGTCCTACCTAGTGTAAAGTACCTTGTCTTCCACACCCCACAATTGACACTGTATATAGAACAGCTTTTGTTTTAAAGGAGCGGCTGTGGAGTTTCTTGCCCTTCTCCGCTCGAGTGTCTATTTATTTTATTGACGATTATTGGTCATAAAGCACGTCTTTAATGTAAACAAAAATTTCCAAGCGAAGCGTGTCGTGCCAAACGAGCTCGAAGTACTGCTCCTTTGATAGACTTTTTCTCACTGCACTCTGGGGTCTGGCACTAATATGGTGCAGGGAGGTGATGGCTGCTCAAGATGTCGTACTCGTGGACGGGTACTGCTTGTGGAGACTGGTCCACCTAGAATCCTCTAGCTTTTCATTATAATATATATTTAGAACTAGTCTTATATCTCAGTCGTAAGGCATCGCATTAATGATTTTGTATAATATAAAAATGTAGTTTATCATTTATATTATGTATGATAGTGACCTATTAAGTCGAAGCTGTACCTACCACTACGCTCAGGCGGAAAATTCTTATATGACTACCTGCCTATACAGACTTCCGTATGACGTCGACTTGAAAGTCTTAGTGATGAGAGAATTATGATCTTGCGTCACTGGATCATATGCCGCCTTCAACCAGATAACTTTTACGATCTTTAGATTATTGCTGCAATGAGCGAAACGGTAGAATTAACATTGTTATGAGAGATTATTGTATTGGTTGCTGCCAAAACGTGCCGCCCGCTCGGAAGTGTTGGGAAAACATATCTACAATATTTGGAGGATTTTCCAACCTTAGTTTAAGACGTAAGGATTATAATATGATATGTATAGGTTCGAATATAAATAGTTCCTACGCGGAATTATGTACTTGTAAAAATGTTTTGTATTGCCCAAGCAGTGGTGGCAGATTTGTACCTGGCTTAAGATTGCAATGTAATATTTGGGAGCTAAGCCTAGTGCCGTTATATCAGGCATAATTCCGAACTCCTAGTGTGACACAGATCATTTCCGGCAGAAAAACCCCAGTAATACTTTGATACCCTAACCCAGGACCTAACCTCGTTACAGCCAGCTGTATCACGCGCCATTCGATTAATATTGTACTCGTATTTGTTGAGAGTCCAGATTATTAACATCTGAAAATACTTTCTGGCTTTATCTACTTAATGTAAAAAAACCGCTTGTGTAAAACTGCTGAAGTGATTAATGTAACACATGAACACCTCCTGTTGTTTAGTGAACATTTCTTATTAATCGCACTAAACGTAACTGGTAATGGAAAAGTAATTTTTTGCACAATACATAACACTTTTTACCTTTGATAATTTTATATCAGTGAAAAGGGGAGTAGGAAAGTGTATCGTGAAAAACTAGGGTAATTTGATAATCTATAGCACGGTAATGAACTAAATTCTGAAGTAAATAAATGTAGGTAATCAACCTCCATATTAAAACACATTTAAATAGGCATACCTAATCAGATTTCTTACCTGTTATCAGCTTATAACCTCCATTTCATTTATAGTTTTTGTGTCTTGGTTTAACTCGATAAGAATTGGGTCGGTGTTATTTTCCATCGAGAGGAATACGTTACTAATTATTCACAGTCAACCTAAAAACGCCAGATGTCGAGTCAGTCCGATAGATTTTGGGCGAACGAGTGAAGCTTTCTTTAATAGAGTTTTAACTCTATAATGCTCTGTACTCTGCTCACCCTGCAAGGGATGTGGTGTGATGATATAGATAGGTAGACTATAGACTACTTCGAATGTGATGAATATCTAAATATTATTATGTCTAAGCGTCATGTTCGACAGAAAAAGCTTCCTCCACTGCCTGTCAGCTTTCCCACTATAATTTATTTGTAAAGGGATAAAACATATATCTATAGTAGGTAGATATAAAATTATTACCTTCTTTCTGGGGCAGCCGCGTAAAATGATGGAGATCAAACGATTAGAGTGAGCGGACCGAAATCATCGACATCCGATTGCGGCGCGTCTTTGAGGTAACGACACACGGCAAATACCATCCAACCATACAAATTGTACTAGAAGTCGTATAGCCACGTGAACTTGTCGCCACATATGCGAGAAATTCATTACATAATGCTTTAGGTCTACGTGGAGCAATGTAGTACATACCAGTCCTGAAGTCCTGATTTATGCAGTGTTTAAGTTGATATGAAAGTTTTCCAAATCTTGTAACTGTACATATAAGGTAATACAATTAATCGGAAAATATTTTTTACAGCAATAATGTAATGTGAGTGTATGTATGCGATATATGTAATAGCCTATATCTATTTTTTATATTGTACTGTATGTATGGCAAAGCGACGACAGTGGTTTTAAAAAAAATAGTGTGCTATTTCACTTCCAGTGTTTTATTATTACGATTTCTGTGGCAAATACCTATCAAAATGACTTGCGACAGACGACTGCGTACGACATGGCTAGCGTCATTAGCCATTTCGTGCGATGCGATCAAAGACCATTGAACCATCTGAACTTGTTCTCCATGAATATAAAATAGCCTTTATGTCGATTCGCGTTAAATATTCATTGTTTACCTGCAATATATTAGCATATCGATTTGTGCTCCGATGAAAACGGCGATTTTCTTAATATTTCCTTTTGGATTTCCAGTAATTTACTTATTTTATGAAATATAATTTAAAAAAACAATTTAGAGAAATAACTCAATTAAAAAGCTCGTAGACTTAAGCATCGGATCTATTTAGTGGAGGTCACGTTTCGATCGGTGTTAAATTTGAGATAACATGAAAATAAACGTAAAATAGGGTTAGGAATATTGATTTAGGACCTGGGTCCTAAATATATTTTTACAAAATAAATGATTTACTTTTGCTAATATAGAGACAAAGTTTTAATAGAACAAAAGGTTATTTTGACTCGTTATTGCGTGCAAGCTTTCATTTAAAGGGAATTTGGGTATACCTAGTAGTCTTCTTTGTTCTGTGGTATATACCTATACTATGTTGACCTATGGATTCACAGATTACATATTTTCCGAAACTGTCAGGGCTGTACATATCACAACTATAATTAATATAATTATCATTAAGTAGGGGGTTATGCTCTGTTTATGATAGTAGGTAAACAGGTAAATGACGCCAACTGTACGGGCACTCTGCCCGAAACTGTCACGCGCGCCCTCGATGCGTTAAGTGCATCGGGGACCACGCGACGTCCCAGTGCGCCCGCTCGAAGGAGACGGCGGCCGAGCCCCCCAGCTGCGTCCTCTGCGGCACCAAGGGGCACACCGCGAACTATCGCGGTTGCCCCAAGGCCCCGAAGGGGAAGCGCGGCCGGGCGAGGCGCGGCGGCCGCCGACGCCCCCGCGCGGTTGCCCCCCCCTCTGCGCCCTCAACGCAACACCCCCCCGCGCCCTCAGCGCACCCTCGTCCGGTGCCTTCTGCGCCAGCGACCACGGCTCCCCGCGCTCCCGCGACACGGAAGCTGGCCCCCCCTCCCCCGCCGCTCAGGCCGTCCCTCGGCGCCAACGCGTGGGTGAAGCCGCTGCCCTACACCGCGGCCTCCCACCCTGCGTCAGTGGGCCCCGCCCGCCCCCCGAAGCGCGCACCGGCGATCCCGCCGGTGGCGGCTTGTCCCCCTCCGCCCACTAACGTCAGTCAGGACGTCGACCTGATAATGAGCGTCTCGGCGGTTATAAGCCCCGCACTGTTCCCCAGAGTCCGCGAACTCGCCCTTCGTCTCCGCGCCGCCACCAACTTGGCGGACCAGGTTCTCCTGGCCGCGGAATACAGGGACGTCTATGACGTCCTGGCGTCCCTCAAAACCCAACCCCCCCGCACCCAATAATGGATCTACGATCTCCCCGCCTAAAGCCCCACAACCTATCCCTGGCGTTCTTTAACGCCGATGGCCTTCGCTCCCAGCGAGATCAGGTTGCTGATTTCCTCCGAGATCACCAACTTGATATCCTCCTCGTGCAGGAAACCTTCCTGAAGCCCGCACAACGCGATCCTAGGATCGCAAACTACAACCTCGTGCGCAATGACAGAATCGGCTCCCGCGGAGGCGGTACTCTCATTTACTACAGGAGGTCTCTGCACTGCATCCCTCTCGATCCCCCCGCGCTCACCAACATCGAAGCCTCGGTCTGTCGCGTCTCTCTCACGGGGCACCAGCCCATCGTGATCGCCTCCGTTTACCTTTCCCCCACTAAATCCGTTCTCAGGAGTGACTTTGAAGCACTCCTCAATCTGGGAAGCGCCGTCATTCTGGCGGGCGACTTCAACAGCAAACACGTGGCCTGGAACGGTCTCACCACTTCCCCTAACGGTAGGAGCCTTGACGCCCTGGTCGACGTTCTCGACTTTGACGTCATCGCACCCATGCACCCTACCCACTATCCTAACAATCCAAATCACCGACCCGACGTCCTGGACATGGCGCTTCTGAAGGGTGTCACCCTACGGCTGCACTCCTTGGAAGTAGTCCAGGAACTCGACTCTGACCATCGACCTGTAGTCATGAGACTCGGTTCCCCCCCTTCCGCCTCTCAGCGACCCAAAAAGACGGTGGTGGATTGGCATGCGCTAAGCACGGCCTTGGCGGATGCCGACCTTCCCCCCCTGCCTCTCAGCTCGGACTCCATCCCGTCCCCTCAGGACACCGATCAGGCCGTAGATGCCTTCACCGAGCACATCCGATCGGCTGTCAGTCGATCGTCCAAGCAAGTCGAGGCGGAAGATCTCTACCTCAACCGCTTTCGACTGCCGGACGATGTTAGGGATCTCATTCGTTCCAAGAATGCTTCCATCCGAGCGTACGACTCCTACCCCACCGAAGCCAATCGGGCCCGGATGCGCGCTTTACAACGAGAGGTAAAGCGTCGTGTCGCGGAGGTCCGGGAGGAACGGTGGGGTGTCCTCCTAGAGGGCATCGCGCCGTCGCATCTGGCCTACTGGCAGCTGGCGCGTAGCCTCAAATCCGACTCCACGACTGACATGCCCCCGCTGTCCCGCCCTTCAGGCGCAGCGCCCCCAGCCTTCGACGACGACGAAAAGGCCGAGCTTCTCGCCGACTCCCTCGAGAGCCAGTGCGCCCCCAGCTCTCAGTCCGTCGACCAGTCCCACGTCGACGCGGTAGACAGGGAAGTCGAGCGCAGGGCATCCCTCCCCCCCGTCGATTCCTTGCCTCCTATCACGCAAACGGAGGTCGAAGATGTGATTATGGGTCTTAAATCTAAAAAAGCCCCCGGCCCTGACGGTATTTCGAATCGCGTTCTGAAATGCCTGCCCGCCCAACTCATCTGCCTCTTGGTGGCCATCTTGAACGCCGCCATGACGAACTGCACCTTCCCCGCTAAGTGGAAGGAGGCGGACGTCATTGGCATTCCCAAGCCCGGCAAACCTCGCAATCTCCCCGCGAGCTACCGCCCTATCAGTCTCCTCAACTCCCTGGCCAAGATATACGAACGCCTCCTTCTGGCGAGGCTCAAGGACTTCGTAACGTCCAGGGGTATCCTTATCGACGAGCAGTTTGGCTTTCGAGCCAAACACTCTTGCGTCCACCAAGTGCACCGCATCACGGAGCACATCCTCTCCGGTCTCAATAGACCCAAACCAATCTACACGGGCGCCCTCTTCCTAGATGTCGCGAAGGCATTCGACAAAGTCTGGCACAACGGCTTGATCTACAAGCTCTACCAATTGGGTGTGCCGGACAGACTCGTGCTCATCTTACGAGACTTCTTGTCGAATCGCGCCTTCCGTTATCGCGTCGAAATGACGCGCTCCACTTCCCACTCCATCAGTGCTGGAGTCCCACAGGGCTCAGTTCTCTCTCCGCTCCTGTTTAGCCTTTACACGAACGACATTCCTCGTTCGAGTAAGGCGCATCTAGCCCTATTCGCGGATGATACCGCTCTCTACGTCTCGCATAGGAATAAGGGTTTCATTACCAGACACCTTCAGGCATCCGCCAATTCCCTAGGGAATTGGTTCAGGAAGTGGCGTATTGAGGTGAACCCGGACAAGAGCGCTGCGGTGTTCTTCTCCAGGGGTGCCACCCCGCGCCACTCCCTGCGCCGCCCTAGAAGTAATCTCGGCCAAGTGACCATGTTCGACCGACCCATTCCCTGGGTCAAAGAGGTCAAATATCTAGGGGTCACCCTAAACAGTACCATGTCCTTCGGCCCGCACATCAAGCGGGTCCGTCACCGAGCATCATTTGTGCTCGGTCGTCTCCATTCGTTAATCTGCAAGCGGAGTAAAATGTCCCTTAGAAATAAGGTGACACTTTACAAAACTTGCGTTCGACCCATCATGACTTATGCGTGTGTTGTGTTCGGGCATTCGGCCCCCTCTCACATCGATAAACTCCAAGTGGTTCAAAACCGCTTCCTCCGTAAAGCCGTAGGAGCCCCCTGGTTCGTACGGAACGTCGACCTCCACTCCGATCTAGGTCTCGAACCTATTCGCGCCTTTATTAAAAAGGCGTCAACACGTCACTTCGCGAACGCATCTACCCATGCCAATCCGTTAATCGTAGCCACCGCCGACTACGATCTCCCCCCCGACCCCTGCCGCCACCGCCGGCCGCGACATGTTCTCACCGACCCCCCCGATGCTTTGTCATCCCTTCTTTCCGCTCAGAATACGGGCGACGACGACGACGTAGTAGTAGATCCCCTCCCATAGCCGGCGGTTGACCGGTGCACTTAGCAGTGCACCCGTCCCCCTACAGCGACTGTCCCAACCGAGGGCGCCTCTTCGAGGCGCCCTCGAGTATGTCGCCTCTTGCCCTTCTGGCTGGCTAGAGCGTAGTGGTTGCACGCTCGCCTTTTAGTCCGGTGAAGCTGTAAAGGCCTCGCGGCCAACAGCGTACATCATTCACACACACACACAGGTAAATGACGACAATGTCTAGTGTTATAATTAAACAAGTATTAGTTTCGCTGAATATTATACTTAGATTTGTCATAAAATGTTTGACAAATCCGAGTACAATACTGGGAGTCACTAATGCACGTTTATTCAAACTAATGGAAATTGGAGTCGTGTAATTATGACTAACGGGTATATTACGTAGCATTATTCATAATAGCATCGTTATAAATATTTATATATTTATTTGGACACTAGTATTTAAAGGTACATTTATTATATTGTAGGTGACTAGGTAAATACTGATATGTTAATGTTTGTCGTGATCCTGTCGCTGCACGCGATGGAGGGAACACGCCTGAAATTCATGTTTAAACCTTTACCTTGGTCACGAACCGGCTTTGTTTCCGCGTAAAAAAGGAAAAATAAATTGTAAAATAGATTTATTTTAACGTCCAGTATACTGACTACACAAAAAACTGTTGCCGGTTTAAAAAAAGGAAAGTTGCTCATTCGCGTTTTAGCAAAGGACTAAGTTTGACACCGAGGTAAGAGAACAAATGTTATCTTCCTTTGTTCTGTTCGTCTCTCGATGTCGCTGCTCTTGTCATCTCCAAAGGGGAGAGGTGTAGGCTTACATTAAGATCACGTTCTACATTTTTTTGTTATCGACTTTTTCGCCACGGCTAATTATGTTAAGGGTGGCAAGAGCCACTATTAACGTGCCTTCGGTACTGGAACCGGCGGGAATTTTAAGTGTTAATCGTAAGAGACCTAATGGGATGACGCCGATTCTCTGGAAGTGGGGCGAGCGTTTGTATCAGGCGCCACGTGTGTTGGAACATTTACTCTGTCCCACATCAAGGATTCGGTGTTTAGAGTGGAAGCTGCGACCGAAAAAGATCAGATCTGGGCAAGCGGAGGGCATATACTGGAAGCATTTGCACACCCGCACTCACCGCACTTCCCACCCGCGTTATGTTGCTAGTTAAAAATGATTTACCACTTTTGGGGTCAATGTTCAGTAAGAAATTATAAAAACATTATTGTATATTTCTAGCAGTAACATGTATCTTAATATATATTAACGAAGAAAATAGACGTAATTAAGTAGGTTTTTTGCAAAAAAACACGATCCCATTACCAGTAAGTTAATATTGTTTATTTTTTTTAAGTTATTTTTTTTTATTTGTGTCAGTGCGTTACAATTATGAAGTTCTGGAATCGATTCTTAGGCCGGAAAAAATATATATTATATTTAATATCCCTCTATATTGTCTGAAA
Organism: Phalera bucephala; assembly: GCA_905147815.2. Lineage (NCBI taxonomy): Eukaryota > Metazoa > Arthropoda > Insecta > Lepidoptera > Notodontidae > Phalera > Phalera bucephala. Next base: position 19,315,460 of record LR990622.1, read on the forward strand.
TGTGGGTGTACGCGGTACACCTCGTGTCGAAATATGTTTTTAGTATCTAACATCGTCGGCAAAATGAATGCCTATGATTCATACGGCTTTATCATTATACTACTAGGAATAAAATTATATCCCGACTTTAACTATCTACTACTGCGTCATACATATACGACTGCCTCGTTGGTCTGGTGGCAAAACACATCGCTTTGTGATCACGAGGTCCTGGGTTCAAATCCTAGGTCGGACAAATGTAGTTTTTCTAACGAAAAATTCCCAGTAAAAGTCCGGAGTCTGGAATTGTAGCCGGTATAGGGCTCGCCCCCTATTATATGGGACCTAACATCGTCGGCGAAACGTGGGAGTACTGAGTACACCTCTGCCACCTCCGCTTGGGGAATATAGGCGTGACGGTGCGTCATACATATAAAAGCGTCATTCCATACAGCTTTTAGTAATTAAAAGTGGTAAAAGTACTTTCGTCATCGTAACTAAGTAGTTAAATCATTATGTAATAAGTAACTAAATTAATAAAAGTTAGTACTATAACAACTAAGATCCATAGTAAATAAAAGTCGGGGAAAAATAGACTGCGGTATTGCCAATACCCAGACAATACACAGACAAAATGGACGCATCATTTTCGGTAACAATTATGAACGGAACATTTAATTCAATATTTAAATAATACGATGTTCGATTGCGCTTCTTACAAATGAAAAGTAATCCTATCCTGTTTTCTTTTTGAGCGTGACGGAATTGTTGCAGGTAGGAACGCAATAAGACGCCATAATTTAATTTGACACGGGTAGAGGACCTTGTTCCGCGCGACGGTCGCTGAGTGACTAATCGCGTAAACGTGTGACTACTTGCTTTGCAGGTACTAATTGTTGCTTCAACACGATGCGCGCCCGCGGCTTCTAGATTATTATTATTCTAAGGTATAGACTTCACGGACGGCTTAATCCAGTGGTTAATAGCTTAAGCCGCTTCGTCCCAGTGGCTTAAGTCCGGTGCGGTTTGATACCCTAACAATTCGATCCAGAGATCGAGTAGTTGAAGGTTCAATCCCCGCATAGGACAAATCTCAGTATCATCCACAAACATTTATTCCGGTCTGCGTGTTTGTGTATGTAAATTTCATGTTTGTAAGTTTTTCTAAAACAAAGAACAGAGAAGGAGCTGCTGTAAAATATTGATTTTTCTATAAAATATTCGCTTATGTTTAGTTCGAGTAACTTTATCTAAGCATTCGTGACGCTCTTGTATTTCGCCCTAACTAGTTTCTGTTACAATCACAGCGGTTGGGTAACACATAACTATGACTTTGTTGTTATGTTCAAGGACTCTTAACTGTTAACAAAGCAGGAAATAACAATTCTTTTAAAATAAGATACTTTTTTACCAGATTAGCTTAAAAATAAAACGTTTTACAGTGGTTCCCGCACCAAGCACAGCTTGTATCGAGGGATTCTTTAATTTAAAAAAATCGTTGAAATTTTTGAATGGGAATTCCTGAGTAATTGTTATGAAGTAAAGGTTTGATTCTATATCAAGATACTATAGTTAATAATTAATTATCAATATGTTTATATGTATATATATAATTTAAAGATTTCCAATAAAAGATGTTATGAATATATTGCTATAGTTTGGATTTAATAAATTGTAGCGTTTGCAAAAGTCATAAAAGTCTGTTACAAACTTTCTTTCATCATTGAAACTGTTTGGTGAGTGGCCCGAGTGAAACGGCTGAAGAAAACTTATGTTTTTATAAGCTTGCTACTTACGTATTTCATCGGTAGTGGAAGCAGACACATCCGTGCAACATGCAGACCTTGGCATTTAGCCAATAGAACTAACTTAGATCGGCATGTTAAACCGCGTGGACCGTTATATTTTATGCTCATTACAATCCCGTTGAAGCGGCTTCTCGAGGAAATCAAAAGTAAACGAATAAAGAAAGCAAATCCAGTTATCTCACTTTCAAAAATATATTTTCAAAGGAAGTTTTAATGTATCAAAATGTTTATTACGTACTGTAATTACGAGTGCCGTTAAACTGGTCTGCAACTTGATAAATTATGATGTAGTTACTATGAGCTGCCCGAGGCTGTAACTCGCTAAATAATTCTTGCTTATGTCATCGAACGTAATAATTATCGTGTTAATCTTTTGTATATACGCGGTCACAGTAAGAGCTGGTATAAGGTGGTCTACTCATTATATTTGTTATCTAGTATACAGAATCTGTTATATAATAACTACACACCATCACACCTATATTCCCAAAGCAGGGGCGGCAGAGGTGTCCTGAGTACACCCACTTTCCGCCGACGATGTTAGGTCCCATGTAATAGGGGGCGAGCCTATTGCCATATACCGGGCACAATTCCGGACTCCGGACTCATACTGGGAATTTTTAGTTAAAAAACAACATTTGAACCTGGGACCTCATGATTACAAAGCGATGCGCTTTGCCACTAGTGAGACAGTAGGCAGACCAACAAAGCAGTATAATAACTATTTACTAAAATAAATGTGTAAATGTCAATCAAAACCAAACTGTTTTTTTATTAAGATATATATTAAACTATTTTTCCTTCATCAAGACCAAGGGTCTTTGAATAAATGTACTTCTTGACCTCAATATAAAGTACCTACAACCTTATTTAGTCTTGATACTTGTGTTTCAATAAATCATCCATGCATTCAAGTCTAGATAATCGCGGTTATCTGAACATAGTGATAGCAATAACCGTTCTCAATTTAACCTTCGGATGTGAATAGTGATCTATTCTTTGTTTTCAAATTAATCATTCCAGTTATTGTTGTTAAATTTAATGTTATAGACTTATTTGAATTCCGATTAGTTTCTTTTAAATTTTTAATTATTTGGGCGTGTATAACTGCGTGTTCGACTTTTAAATAGTAATTGAAGTAGTAGCTTTATGTCATATTGTTTGGTAATGTTTCCGTTCATTTGTTTTTTACGGGCGCTATGACATTAATTTACTGTCGTATTATCATTTACGTCTGTCGGCCTAATGCCGTCCTGCGTAAATACAAGTGCGTGGCATAAAGAAAATCTCAGGACGTCGACGGCTAAAGTATAGTGCGTTCATTCATAAATTAAAGTAATGGAACCGGTGACACTTTGGATTTGGTCCAAAAATCACAACTTTGACTTTCATCCTTGACACGAGGTAGACGGTTACATATAGTCTCCGTTATAGTTTGGTAACACGAGTGGACTTTAATTTAGCTGTCGCACTCTAATAAAAGTGCACTTATAACGACCAGGGTATGACTAATGAGACCAGCGGTTCTCGGAACTCGTAACATGGGCGTCACCGTCGATCATATACTGAGAAGAATAAATTACTTTTAAGAGCGTGCTCGATTTTTTACTCACTTTCCAGAAATGCGACTTTACTGAAATATATGTCACCTTTCTTCTTGTAAATTTCCAGTTTTAGAGCGTATGTGCCATATTACTGCGAATGTAAAACAGCATTTATCTTATAACTCCATTGCCCTAAAAATAAGTATTTATCATATTTTATCGGGACGATATTGAGATCAATTGTTTCTTTGGCCGTAGAATAACAAGATGTTTTGTTCAGAGAAACAAAATGCGGTCGTTGGCAGTCCGTTTGAATCCGCTGCCTACATGCTGCCATATATGTATCTAACGTTAAGAGTTAATAATTAGTTATTATTTGTGACATTTATGTATTATCAAACTAAACAATAATTAACATGTAATATTATTTACTGTAACAACGTTACGGTATTTTACATATCCACAGATCAAAAAGCAATTAAAATGTTTTTTTTTTTGTAAACCCACAATCGATAAGAATGACTAATCGATTAAATGAAAGCTTTCCGTTGCCATTTAAAGATGAACTTGGTTTTTTATTTTGCTTGTTGGATTCACCTTCGCGCGAAGGTTTTCGTGGGTTGGTGTGACGTGACGTCCCCCACTAGTGCTGTGTGGATATGAATATTAATGCTGATGAAAATGTTTTTTGTATTATAAAGGCTTACGTTAAACATTTTGCCGCGACGGGACAGCTGTGCGGTGACGCCACTCTGTGTGAAAACACCTCAACTATTTTTGTTTTTTATTTAAAGGTTTTTATAATGTGTTTGGTACACTACTACTTGAAAGTCTAGCGGACTTTTCTCACAAATAGTTTGAGAGTGGAAAAAACAATACAGTTTCTAAGAAAAATATTGTTTTTCCTAAACAGTAGCTTCTGCCACGGCGTTGCCTTTAGAATGATTTCCCTTTTGTGTTTGGTAAAATATGTCTTATTTAAAATTGGTGTTTAGAATTTGATCTAAAATTGGATTAAGAATAAATTAGGACAGAGATCGGGGCAAAAAACTAATAACGTATCCAATAACCGCGTTAATGAAGTGTTGAAGTGATATTTGGACTTCAAACGCTTTTTTAAAGTACCTAGTTAGAAAGCCACAGAGTGGTTGGCAGCCGACATAAGTTTTAACTCAATTTGTTGAGACGCTTGCGTCAGCGGTGACGAACCACCTCGGCCACCACTACGCGCTGAAACTAGGCACAGAAATACGATAAATAAAAAAAAACAGACACCTTTTATGTCTGGGATCTGTTTAATAAAAGTGACAATGACAAATTTGTCAACTTGATACGCGACAGGTGTCAAGTTGACAAATTTGTCAATTCATACAAAACTACTTTATTGACTATTTTATTATCCTCTTGTTCCTCATTAATGCGTTAATTTACGCGTTAACTAAGACATAACACAGATGTAGCTAATATTTAATGTGTTATTTGAGACATGTTAATGTTATTTTTAACGCATTATTTTAAGCGTTAACATTAAAATTATCGCAGGTGACACAAAAGCATCAAACAGCGCCTATCGTGGCAATGTGACAATTATTGCATTTTTAAAAACATCATTTTGACAAGTATGTCGGTTTTATTAAATAAGGCCCTTTGAAATTGGTAAGTAGAAGTGTGCCTGTTGCACGTTTTATTGAGATAGGTGTATCTGGTCCCAAATTGAATGGCGCTTTAAGACTTTCAATTAACAAGCCTTTTGAAATCTTGCGAAGTTTCTCACGTTGTTTTCGTTTAACGGTAGTCAATCGCACATGTGAAACTGGGATTTGAATCGTGGGCTATGAAAACAAAGCGAACTTTCTTTTAAATACATTGTTAGTATTTTTTTTTAGTAATAATTGCTACTGACAATTTACAATCATATTAGGTTTTTTATTCAAATTATTAGGTTTTTTATTCAATATAAAAACTTCATAATATTAAAAGCCCAGCGTATTGGCACGTACTTAATAAAGTAGGTACAGTAAACTCTTGGTTCGGTCTAAATATTTCCGCGGTATTGTGTGCAAAAGCTTTGTTATAAATAAATTATTTGTGCCAATGTTACTTATAGCTATATAGGTTCATCGACTGACCCAAGTAGAAAGTGAAATATGGTAGAATAATCACAACAATGCTTACTATTTTTACAGGAACGTAACTTAAAAAAATAACGTCTGTTTTATTTCTATAACTATTGGAATATAAATGAAATAAAACTATTTTTCGGATTGTATTGCGATTAATTTTAGGTTGAGGTAATACGCGGTTGAGGATACCCCGGAGAAACTAAGCCTTCTGAAGGTGTAACACGTCAGTCCCTATGAACTATGCACAGAAAATGGTCGCGACCACGAGTGCTGCAAAGCACTCGAAACGTCTTCGAACTTAAAAATCAAAATAAACCGCGATGAATTCTAATAATTTTTTTTACATAAATCTAAGAACGCAATACAGAACAACAACTGCAACATTTGCATGATGAAATTAAACGGTTCGCTATGTGAGGTTCCATTAGCCGTTTATTCTGGAGATTTAGTAACCATTACGTATGCCGATAGCCGAATGTCGACCCTGTATGACGTCACTTGTTACGTATAATGTTAAGAAGGGAAAAGTAGACCACAAAATGATGAATGTAGGTAACTCATGCACTTAAAGCCGAAATTGGAGCAAGGCTTGTTCCCGAATAAACTTTATTATTATGTCGGTAAAATAAACCAAAATATTTTCAGTAATACGGTCAATATTTATAAGCAATATTTTAATATTCAGGTTTACTACGCGGTGAGATGATTCTTCATTGCATGTTTAATGAGCTGTAAATTTTTATTGACGTTAAAATATATATTGATTGCTTATATAACACGATTGGCCGAAAGTTTGTTAACCTGTTAAGCAATCGACCAAACGTAGCCGCGCTTGTAAGCATCCACTGCAAATAGTTTAACTAGTACGAATCCTGTTGTATGTGTGTATCTTTACTTGGGTTTAGGGTAAACAAAGATTTAAAAATGGCTTTTACGTACGCAACGATGTGTAACTGATGCGTCGGATATTTGGAGTTTGAGCATAATAAAAATAACGGAATTACTTTTTCTTCGGTAATTAATTAGCAATCATTACAAGCAGCTCCTATGAAATATCATTCAAATATATTTTTAATATATAAATGTTTACATACATATAATATTAGCCCTGTTAAGAAACTGTCCCACTGTTGGGCACGGGCCTCCTCTCAAACTAAGAGGGTTAAGGCCATAGTCCACCACGCTGGCCTAATGTGGGTTGGCGAACTTCACACACCTTCCAGCAACGCTTAGGCATGCAGGTTTCCTCACGATGTTTTCCTTCACAGTTAAAGCAAGAGATAGTTAATTTGTTTTTAATACGCACATGCTTTCGAAAAGACAGAGGTGCGTGCCTGGGTTTGAACCCGAGACCCCTGACTTTGCAGTCCAACGGTCTAACCACTAGGCTATCACTGCTACACTGCTGTTTACATACATATAATAAAAAATTAGTGCCTCGTTATGACTGCCTCGTTGGTCTAGTGGCAAAAGCGCATCGCTTGGTGATAAGTCCTTGGTCGATCAAATGAAATTTTTCGTTAGAAAAACTTCTCAAGATGAGTCCGGAGTCTGGAATTGTGCCCGGTATATGGCAATAGGCGCGCTCCCTATTACATGGGACCTAACATCGTCGGCGAAAAGTGGGTGTACTCAGTACACCTCTGCCACCTCCGCTTGGGGAATATAGGCGTGACGGTGTGTTGTTGTTGTAGTATAATATCCATTCAATGTTTCTCAATGCATCATTTCAATCGGTCTAGCGCTGGGTGCGTTTTCTCATCATGCCGTGACCTTTGAATTGGATTCAATTTACGCATTGTTATCCTAAATTACGATTCGAACTACGTGATATAATTATAGCTCGTTATATTAATGTCGTTCACAATACATATCTACGTGAGGAGGTCGCAAATTGGCTGTTTACACTTCAATAGAGCTTGGAAGGTCACCGAATTAATAACATCCGACTTCCTTTTTCCCGTATTTTGGATCCCGATGTGGTTGTTTCCTCCTTCGCCTTAAGCAAAGGATGATACTGTTAGTGGCATTTCCCAATAGTAGTTATTAAACTGGCATGTGATGGTGTAATGAAGGTATCTTGGTGCTTGCACTTCCAACGCGATGAGTCAGTGCGGTCGTGGGATGCAGTTACCGCCTCGCTGCTCATGAGCTCAAGGTTGGAAACAATTTTTAACTTAAAGTTAAATTATAGATACCAGTATTTGGATCAATCACAATATTATTAGAAATGTTTAATGAGAAAAGTTTGGTGTATTTTGATTCATCTTTTTACTCCACTAGAATTTTAATATTTTTATTAATTTTAGTAAACATTTAAGTAGACAAGTATGATTAAGTATGTGTAATAGCGAGAGAGTGCGCATGAAATGACGGAGCATCTGCCGACATACGTAAGTCAGATTGCGGAAATGCTTTAGTACCTGTCATTTGTGGATGCCAGAGAAAGATCTATAAGTAGGTAATAATTATAATTATGATGTATGTATGTACTATATTATAGATCCATTAATATTTTTAATTCAGTTAGTAAGATTTAATATTTATTTTTTTCGTTATTTCTATCTTTCTTTCTCACCCAACTCGGTTTTGCACCTGCTTTCACTAGTTTCTGCATCACCCAAAGGTAGACTGGCAGAAAATGCCTAAGGCATTAAGTCCGCCCATGTACCAACTGTGCATAAAGGATAAATAAATAAATGAATAAATAAATAAATAAATAGTATGTATATAAAGCGTTAAATGATATTATAATAATATTATCCCTGTTAAGAAACTGTCCCACTGTTGGGCACGGGCCTCCTCTCAAACTGAGAGGGTTTAGGCCATAGTTCACCACGCTGTCCCAGTTCGGGTTGGCGAACTTCACACACCTTCGAGAAACTCTTAGGCATGCAGGTTTCCTCACGATGTGATCCTTCACCGTAAAAGCAAGTGATAGTTAACTTTTAATACGCAATTGCTTTCGAAAAGATAGAGGAGCCAGCCTGGATTTGGACCCGAGACCCCTGACTATGCAGTCCAACGATCTATTCACTAGGCTATTACTGCAAAATGATATTATCAGTAGAAAATAAAGTAGGTTATTGATTAGATGGTTTATAAAATTAATTTAAATGATGTCCAATTCAAACGAAAAAGTTGCCGTTAATCAGATAAGCACGAATTGGCTTACAAGGGTGAGGAGGATTTTGACAGTAATGTAGAATGATTTTAAAACAAACAGCCTCTAGTAATACACCTCGCGCACTCTATTTATGTATCTGCTACCCGCATTTTTTCTTCCAATAGGCAGTTGTCATCCCGCAGTATAATATGTTACAATTATTTATACCTATACCGTGTCGTGTGGCGACTTGGACGTAACATCTTACATTGCACCTGAGGTGTATCAATCATTCGGTTACGCAATGTATGTATACCTTCACAGAACTCCATTTAGACGCACAAGTCTTTTATCAAGATATCTACCTAACGCTGCCATACACAACATATCAATTTGTCGTAAACGTTCACATTGTAACTTTAATAATTTCATGTATGTAATCATGTCTATTTCAAGCGAAGCCAGTATTGAAGCCAAGTTCCGTTTTTTATCAACCATGTGCCAGTCAGTTACATGAAATCAACTCTGATTAATCTATGGGGCATGGAAAAGCGAGTCGTGCAGTGGGCGTGGAAAGTTTTATTAGCTAAGAAAGAGTAGAGTAAAATAAATCATCTATTTAGCATATAATTAGGACCGTGAATAACGAATGTGACGTAAAGTCGGCGTGCGTTATGCGCAGAGAAAGTGGTCGGACGGGACTCGAACGAATAAATTAGTGAACGCCCTTCACTGATACACCGATTTTTAGATCATTACGTATGTCTTTTATGACATTAAATACGTAACGGATTTATTTAAAAGTCTATTATGTAAGACAAAGGTCGCTTGTCTGTTTGAGTCCCAATGTTTTTTGTTTCTGTCTCATGACTACTTTTTTCGGTTCCAACGAGGTTATATAAATTACGATTTCTTATATTCTTCGCTCTTGATTGAGCAACTGTTAGCGTGCTTCCTTTAAATTCGCATCGTTTCCTACTGATTTTATATCTAATTCTAGACAATTTTCCAGATACTGCTTTCCAGATTTTTGATGGAATTTTTCCATTTATGTTAAGTCCCATGTAATAGGGGGCGAGCCTATTGCCGTATATCGGGCACAATTCCAGAGTCCGACCTAGGATTAAATTTGTCCGACCTAGGATTTGAACCCAGGACCTCGTGATCACAAAGCGATGTGCTTTGCCACCAGATCAACGAGGCAGTCGCCTTAGTTCTATTTTGTTTGTATTCTTAAAGCCAGTCACGTTTAATGAGACACAGATAAGGGGTTTTCTATTATAACCTTTATGAAATAAGATCGCGGGACGCTTTATAAAGGGCACCGAGTTAGAGGTCAAACATAGATATTACCTTTATTTTTCGTATTTCTCTTGTAAATGTATTTTTTCTCAGTACCATGAAATGAGTTCTGGCATCAGATTGTTAGCATAGTCATTGTATGCAAATTATGTTTTACTTGGAAGCCTATGATATAAAGAGATACATATATGCTTTACCATAATTTTGTGCTTTGTAAACATAGATCGTTTGTATCAAAGAATAAATTTTGGTCCCTTCTATAACAAGTTATATGCGTCGTCTGCTCAAAGCAGTAAATGCGTTGAATCATCATCATTACGAACAGATGTCAGAATTTATGGCCGATATTAATCAAAAAAGTAAACAGTCTCCAAGAGAAAGTGCGGTTAAGTAGCTAAGCGGCTTTACAAATTATATGATATGTTGTTATTGTAATTAAATTTGTCGAATCGTTAAAGAAGTGATATATGTATTTCATGCATAGTCACACAAGATTATAGCGATAAGTTTTTAATAGTAGTTTGTATTTCTCAAGCAAGAGTAGGTAACAGTCTCACATAGAAGAGCTTATGTTGATTGCTTATTCTAAGAATAGTGCAACCTTTTTTGTGAATTCATAGTATTTTACTTCATTTAACTCCCTCATAATTGTGATAAATCACATGGCCAGTATGAAGTTACTTGTGGTTACCCTATAATTTGATCAAATTACCCATTGCATCAGTGAAACCATAGAACATATAAGAGTGAAACCAAGTAGACGTATGTTAAAGTAGACGTATGTTATAAAGCTGATGTAATCATTCATTTTCAGACTAGTCATATGAGGCACAATAGTACATAAACAATTGGTAAATTGATGTAACTCATAACTTTATGTATAAAGTATATTTATTTAGAGTTATGTGAACAGAAATTGTGTTCATTAGAACGTAGTAGCTCCAAATATATGAAATCTGATGCAGAAAAAACCCGCGTTATAAGCTTCTCGTTCTGCAAACAATATAAACTTAAATCTCAAAGTTATTCAGGTTTGGTAGAGCTATCATCAGCGGTGGCCATGGACAATTGTTTTAAATGGGTTCGTATTCTAATAGGACGGTTTCATTTGAATAACTGAATTCCTAATCTACTTCTAACAATTTGATAAAAGGGTTAAAATGCCTATATTATTCTAGGTATGCATATATTAAACTCTACATTGCGGCATCTGCTAAAGGTTTTTCTTACAAACTTTAAACCGTTTAGCGATGGTAAGAGAAAGTTGAAAAGAGTCGTGCTAGTTATTGCAATGTTTGCTCTTAAAATTTTACTCGTAAGTGTAAGTGAAATAATAAATATTTTCCTTTTGTAAATTTTATTTAAAATTGATTTGGTATCTATATTTTATTGATTACATAAAGTTGTTGTTCCGATAAAGTTACATTACATTATTGTCATGTTTCTGTAGATAAATGTCATTATCTGAAAGTTATCTTTAGTTTCTAAGATAATTAATATGATTTTGGTTGTGAGGATATGTAGTTTTATCGATAGAAAGGTCTTTGAGTGATTTTCGAGTACACAATATTATAATAATTTTCATATAAATAGCTCGCTCGAAGTACTGGATATGTTGGCGTTAGTGCTTTTGAATAATGGTTAAGATTTATTTGACAAACTTGTTTTCTCCGAACATGTCCCTTTACAGTGTTATTCATATTGATTTCCTTCGACAAGCTTCGGCTGTCACATCTCAACGAGACCATTAATTGTGTGTTATTATTAACGTTTTTAACACGTTGGCGAAGTGTGAGACGTGTTTCTTTGGAGTCGACGATGATTTTATAGCTCCTACGCCTATTTTTCGAAGGGCTGCTCTGAAACTTGCGCAAGAGACAGCAGAAAATAAAGTGTGTGGAAACTCAAAGATGCGAGCGTCAGGCCACGCATTGAACGGTGTTACGAAAATTATACACAGTATTAAAGATATCGTCTCGGACGGCCTTCTAACCTAAATAGTAAACTCTCGTACCTATATTGTGGCTCGTATACTAGGGCGACCTATTTCTATCTTGACTAATGTGTAACGGTGCGTGCTAATCAAACGCGTCCAACTGTCCTTCTTCGAGTTTAGACTGAAATAGTGCAGGGTTAGGGTCTAAATTTACTCGAAAAAAATAGATCGGTAGAGAAAAAATATAACAAATAAACACTATCGTGCTTACATTTACAAGCAAGAAAGTTATACTGCATTCATCCCAATTCCGCCAACATTGTTAGATTTTAATTTAATACATAGCGCCTATTATCATTAGAAGGCGCTCGTAGCCCTGTGAGACCGCGATGTTCTTAGTGATCACCAAGGTTAAGCAGCGTTCGGCCAGGTTGGTCTGAGATGGGTGACCGATTGTGGCATTTTCATATTCCAGCATCTCCCTGTTTTGGAAGGCACGTCACGCTGTTGGTCCCCGTAACCACTAAATGTGGTAATCGTTAGGACAAGTTATGGGCGGCTTGATAAGTTCCAATAGCATTATACAGGATACAATTCCAGATGCCAGACTGGTATAGAAATTTTTTCTGAAGAAAATTATCAATATTTACTTAACTAGTAATTTCATGGTTGTTTGAGAAAGTAAAATGCCATAGGTCAAAAAATGTAAGGTTTCTATATACGACGATTTAGCGCAGTGGTTAAGAGCTTAAGCCGCTCCGCCCACTGTGTCAAATAATCGCGGGTTCGATTCCCGCACGGGACAAATCTTTTTGTGATCCACAATTATTTGTTCCGGTCTGGGTATTTGTGTATGTGAATTTTCATGTTTGTGAACTCACCCACGATACAGGAATAAATCCTAGTGTGGGGTTACGTTTTTAAAAAAACAAAGAAAAAACAAAGATATAAAGTCAACCCGGACGGAGTCGCGAGTAGAAACCAGTATTGTATAATGGTATCAACATACTGCATTAAATTACTGTGTATTATGCTTTAATACGATACTGATCGCAGTGGCGGTTTCTCTGCTATGAATTTGATTAATCTTGGGGCTTAACATTTAAACGATGAAAGTTAAAGTGTAGGACGCTTAAACGCAAACTCATCGTGACTATTTAATATAATTACTGCAGAGCTTTTTATAATCCATATTCATTATTCTGCCCTTGTAATAAATAATCGACATTTTTAAGATATTCTGTTTTATCGGGAACGCCAATGAGACAAAATACTTATAATAATATTACTTATAATTATTGGAATTTATCAAGCCGCCCATAACTTGTCCTAACGATTACCACAGTTAGTGGTTACGGGGACCAACGGCGTGACGTGCCGTTCAAAACACGGAGATGCTCGAATATGAAAATGCCACAAACGGCCACCCATCTCAGACCAACCTGGCCGAACGCTGCTTAACCTTGGCGATCACTAAGAACATCGCGGTCTCACAGGGCTACGAGCGCTTTCTAATGGTAATAGGCGGTATGTATTAAATTAAAATCTAAAAATGTCGTCGGAGTTAGGATAAATGCAGTATAACTTCCTTGCTTGTAAATGTAAGCACGATAGTGTTTATTTGTTATATTTTTTCTCTACCGATCTATTTTTGTCGAGTAAATTTAGACCCTAACCCTGCACTATTTCAGTCTAAACTCGAAGAAGGACAGTTGGACGCGTTTGATTAGCACGCACCGTTACACATTAGTCAAGATAGAAATAGGTCGCCCTAGTATACGAGCCACAATATAGGTACGAGAGTTTACTATTTAGGTTAGAAGGCCGTCCGAGACGATATCTTTAATACTGTGTATAATTTTCGTAACACCGTTCAATGCGTGACCTGACGCTCACATCTTTGAGTTTCCACACACTTTATTTTCTGCTGTCTCTTGCGCAAGTTCCAGAGCAGCCCCTCGAAAAATAGGCATAGGAGCTATAAAGTCATCGTCGACTCTAAGGAAACACGTCTCAACTTCGCCAACGTGTAAAAACGTTAATAATAACACACAATTAATGGTCTCGTTGAGATGTGACAGCAGAAGCTTGTCGAAGGAAATCAATATGAATACCACTGTAAAGGGACATGTTCGGAGAAAACAAGTTTGTCAAATAAATCTTAACCATTATTCAAAAGCACTAACGCCAACATATCCAGTACTTCGAGCGAGCTATTTATATGAAAATTATTATAATATTGTGTACTCGAAAATCACTCAAAGACCTTTCTATCGATAAAACTACATATCCTCAAAACCAAAATCATATTAATTATCTTAGAAACTAAAGATAACTTTCAGATAATGACATTTATCTACAGAAACATGACAATAATGTAATGTAACTTTATCGGAACAACAACTTTATGTAATCAATAAAATATAGATAACAACTTAATTTTAAATAAAATTTACAATTACAATTTTAAGAGTAAGCATTGCAATAACTAGCACGACTCTTTATCTTTCTGTAACTATCGCTAAACGGTTTAAAGTTTGTAAGAAAAACCTTTATCAGATGCCGCAATGTAGAGTTTCATATATGAATACCTAGAATAATATAGGCATTTTAGACCTTTTTATCAAATTGTTAAAAGTAGATTAGGAATTCATTTATTCAAATGAAACCGTCCTATTATAATACGGATCCATTTAAAACGATTGTCCATGGCCACCGCTGATAATAGCTCTACCAAACCTAAATAACTTTGAGATTTAAGTTTATATTGTTTGCAGACCGAGAAGCTTGTAACGTGGGTTTTTTTCTGCATCAGATTTCATATATTTGGAGCTACTACGATCTAATAAAATAATTTCTGTTCACCTAACTCTAAATAAATATGCTTTATACACAAAAAGTTATGAGTTATATCAATTTACCAATTGTTTATGTACTATTGTGCCTCATATGACTAGTCTGAAAATGAATGATTACATCAGCTTTGTAACATACGTCTAATTGGTTTCACTCTTATATGTTCTATGGTTTCACTGATGCAATGGGTAATTTGATCAAATTATAGGGTAACCACAAGTAACGTCATACTGGCCATGTGATTTATCACAATTATGAGGGAGTTAGATGAAGTTAAATACTAGGAACTCCCAAAAAAGGTGCACTATTCTTGGAATAAGCAATCGACATAAGCTTTTCTATGTGAGACTGTTACCTACTCTTGCTTGAGAAGTACAAACTACTATTAAAAACTTATCGCTATAATCTTGTGTGAATATGCATGAAATACATATATCACTTCTTTAACGATTCGACAAAATTAATTACAATAACAACATTTCGTATAATTTGTAAAGCCGCTTAGCTACTTAACTGTTAACCACACCTTCGAGAAATTCTTGTGCATGTTGGTTTCTTCACGATGTGTCCCTTCACCTTTAAAGCAAGTAATAGTTAATTTTTAAAACGCACGTTCTTTGGAGAATATGACCACTGGGCTATCTCTGCTCTATCTATTTATCTATATCATCACGCCAGCTCCCTCGCGGGGTAGGCAGAGAGTACAGAGTTCCAACAGGTTCTTTCCTTACATACCTCTCTGGCTTCCTCCACTCTCATAGTTCGTCTCATACACACTCGCCGGTTACGGAGACTCTTGACTTGCCCTTCAGCTAAGACACGGTCTATTTGGTCATGGTAAGATAGTCTAGGTCTTCCCCGGCACCTATATCCTTCCACTTTCGCACATTGTATATCTGTTTATATATATATATATATATATATATATATATATATATATATATATATATATATATATATATCTCTCAAAATAAAACTCGTGAAAATAATTTAAAATAAATTCAAATTGCTAATCCGAGGGCAGTTAATGATTCATAAATAATTGTCTCTTAGGAAAATTCCATTTTTTTGTGCTCGTGTCTACTATTAAGTCAAGGAAAGGATAAATTTTTCAACAGTTAACATCGAAAGATTATTTAAGAACACACAAATCGTACATGATACCGCCGTCTTAAATAGACGATGTGTCATATTATTGAGTTGAGTCAAGGCGATGGAAAAATAAGTTGAGTTACCAGTTATATGACGATAGTTTGGTGTAATGGTTAGGGCGTAGGCGGCTCCACTCACCGTATCGAGTAGCCGCTGGTTCAATCTCCGTATGAAACAAATCTTTGTGTGAAATCTTTCAATGCTTGTTTCTGTCTAGGTGTTTGTGTATGTGAATTTCAGCTTTGTAAACGTACTTATGATAATGGAATTTAATTCCTAGTAGGGGTTTATTAAAGAAAGATAATTAGCAGTAATAGCTTAGTTGGTAGAAATCCCGTCTGGTATTTCTGGGTTATTGCAACTTACGAGTATGTTTGATTGTCACTTGCTAACAGAGATAAATGATAATAGTCAAACTTTAATGTCCAATTTAACAAAAAAATAGTTGAAAGACATGTGATCTGATGTACCCGAAGATTAGCTGCCTCTTCAGAAAAATAGGTGTAAATGGAGAAGAACATTATATAAACAAGAGACGATGTGTACTCGATTTAAGCATACAATACACACGTGTTTTGTGTTTTCACTAGCGAACATAGATTATTATCATCATCATCATCATCTCAGCCTATACTTGTCGACTGCTGAACATAGGCCTCCCCAATCGCTTTCCAGCGTAACCGGTCCAATGCCACCTGCATCCAACGATTTTCACAAGATCGTCGGTCCATCTGGCAGGCGGTCGTCCTACGCTGCGCTTGCCAATACGTAATATAACATAAATTATAATGCTTCATAAATCTAGAGCTTAAAGTTGTAGCTATTATTTCGCTTTATAAAAAGTTCAATAGCCGCATGTTCTGAACTTTGTTGTAGGTCGCCATAAATGACATTGACGCGACGCTACTGCAGTTATTTGATTCGTCTACTAGAAATACGAGGTATAGGATTCTATAGGTAATATTGATTCATAATGTATGTATAAATAATTCTTTTCATTAGTATTTTTTTACAAAAAACACTTTTTAGAAGTATTATTCTTATTTGTCTGTACTCGTATTAATCACGCATAAACAATGGCTTTACTAATGGAACAAAATTATCTAAAAGTACTTTACATAAAAAGTGAAACATGAAAATTTATTTTTTTTACTGATAAAATATGAGTAATCATAAGTTACGCCCAGAGATAAAATCTATTTATATCCTCACATCAGATCTTTGCGGAGTAGAGCAGAGAGTAGAGAATTCCGACAGGGTTTTTTCTTACAGACTCCTCTCGCACTCCCTCTCGAAATTTACAACAATATTTTAATGCTCAGCATTCAAATGCAATACAAACTATGTAAAATTAGAATCAGAATGTGTTTTTATTCATGCAAATCATTACAGTATTTATGAATCGTCAAGATAATAACAATGACTCTACCACCACCTCGGAATGTTATTCCTATGGAAAAGAAGGGCAAGAAACTCCAGAGCTAAACGTTGATACAAAAAACCTTTTAAAATGTTTGTTATAATTTTTCCATCTACATTTTACTGACGGGTATGGCAGAACATTGTAGGCCGATGTTAAGAAGGATTAAAGTTAAATCAACCAAATTATACTATTCATGAGGGCGGTTACGTGGTTCCCGCAATAATGGTAACACTACATAATTTTAAAAGGTAGAGATGACAATCAGTTGCATCACCAAATGGAGCTCACATGCAACTGCTTAGCCTAGACAATTACAGAGGGGTCAATTAGTTCAGCTGTTCCGGGGACGCACCGGAATGATATCATTAGCCAATGGTAGTGATTTTTATTTGAAGGTCCAATGAAATAGGTTTTTTTTCAGCCTATTTATTTCTGTACCTAATGCTTACTACCTAACTGTTTATGTTACACGGACGGCTTGGTCTAGTGGTTAAGAGCTTGAGTCGCTCCGCACAATGGATCGAGTCGATCCGGGTTCGATTCCCGCACGGGACAAATATTTGGGTGATCCACAAATATTTGTTTCGGTCTGGGTGTTTGTTCATGTGAATTTTATGTTTATAACGGCACACACGATACAGGAATAATTCCTAGTGTGGGGCTACGCTTAAAAAACAGATACATTTTGAAGTTGTAATATTTTTCTACAATTTTTATTTATGATATCTTCCCTTGTAACTACAGAAATACAAAATTAAAAGGTTTGTAGATACATGGTCATGTAACGTGTGTACTAGTGTTATAATGAGATTTTAATTTTAGTTTTGTGTAGGCTTCCCTCAAAATTACTGTAGTGAAAAACAGAATTACCCAAACATATTACTTGTTTACTGATACACCGCTAACATATTCAGTTTTACAAATTGAATCAGTCATTCCACCACTTGAGTCATCAATTTATCATTCTGTACTGGGAATTGTTTTGATCAAAATTGTATTACTCTAAAAGTAATAGCTGTGGTTTTCCGATGTTCAATACCAATACGCAATTATATCCCACGAAGAAATTGATGAAGGAGCTTTTTTTGCTAAAAACATTAATTGAACTTTGTGCACTTTATCATCACTGCCAGCCCGTGTCAGTCCACTGTCAGACGTAGGCCTCTCCCATGGCACGCCACTGAGCTCGATCTTCAGCTCTCCTCCTTCAATCCCTGCCCACTGCCTAACGAATATCGTCGCCCCACTTAGCTACAGGGCGCCCTACACTACGTTCGCCGACAGGAGATCGCGTTTATGCACTTGATTAAAATTAATGTCTACACAAAATCTTATGTGCGATTGTCAATTGTAGGATATTCAACTGATCAAACACGAACTCAAACTTACGTCCGGAGAGATTTTATTGCATGCATACATCATGTATACTATCATGTATATTTTATTTAGTGGTGTTTTTATGATCGGGATTACTTATTCAGATATTTTTATATCTTAATCATCTAGAATGGAAATTTCCGGAATACTAGCGCAGTCGTAAAAATTTAATTTTTAAAACAGGCATTTTATTGCGAAGTTTCGTTGATGATCCTGTGGGAGGGTGTCGGGTTAGACTTGATCACAACCACCGCGACTTATCTTTCAAATAAGTGTTATGCCAGATATTGAAGCATGGTAATTTGAATGTGGTTCTATAGCTCTCCTGTTATCAATCACTGTGCTTAGTTGCTTGAGGAGCTGGTCAACCAAAGGATGAACGGCAAGTTTCCTTTTATTGTCAACTTCATGCAATCTTTTCCTATTGTTTCAGGTACAGGCACTTTCGGTCGCGTATGCCTATGCCGTGACAAGGCAGCCGACGAGTACCTTGCTATGAAGATACTCTCCATGGCCGACGTGATCCGCCTCAAGCAAGTCGACCACGTTATGAATGAGAAGAACATACTCGCCGAAATTAATCATCCCTTCATAGTCAACTTGTAAGTACATCCACATCACTTACAAAGAGAAATTTCCATGTCTCAGTCAGTCATTGCTGCAATTAATTTTCTTGGTGATCATCCAAAACGCCGAGACAGCGGTGTGATGTGCAAAGGGTATCATTATTTTCTCGGGATCATAACAACGATGTTTACTATTGAAACAGACATTTAATTAACCGTGCATGGGTGCATGTGACGCACGTTAATTATAGTGGCTCCAAACGCTGCCGGCATCGAGCCAAAGTTATTACTTACTTCTGTTTTCGCGTGAAGTGTTCCGCCTTCCAGTACAGGGTCAAGGGCATCATCAAAAATCGTCAATTGCGTTATTTATTTTGCTGTCGTAACTGTCGGATTACACATATATTTGCTGCAATAATCAGCGATTATATTTCTCGTTTATGCCTTTACATACTCTGTTCGGATCAAATGATATTGAATTAAATACGTATTTCAAGCTTTATAAAAATAGAGTTATAATATTAAAATAGAAAGCTATCTCTGGCATACTATAAAATGATAATCCCATCATCGCGGAATAATTAGATAATATGATTTTCTGCATACTTATCACATATGTATTCATCATCATATGAAAACAATGTCTGAGCACACTAGGTGGGATTGCATAATTGTATTACTGTAATATTACTGTGTGACGTATGTAACCCAAGTTAATTTGTTGACTGAATTGTGACCGCCAAGTCACGCCAAGTGCGAGTTTCGCGGGCCGACACATTTCACGGCACACTCTACCGGCCGTCTGGCAACCATCACCGTGTCACGTCTTATCAATCGAATAATATGATCAATTGATCTATGTTCAGTTTGTTTGTGAAATACACATAAATCCATCCTCGGTTATCACTTAAGTCATTTTTATCTTACGAATATCTTTTTTATTCGTGAGTGTTTTCCGGCCGCTGTCTTTATATCGTCTCAGTGATAATGCTCTATCTGTAACTCGGTTTGCATGTTAACGGCGAAGTTTTGCATAATGATGAGGAAGAAAATGACTCTATGTATATCTTGTACACTGCAGTTTAAGTAGTAGGACCGCTTAATAAAAATAACAACGGTGAAAAATATGATAAAATCGAACATCTTTGTGTTGGGTTTCGAATTATTAGTTAAAAGTTGATATTTGTACTCTACTACAATAGAGTCTACTCTATGATCACTTAAAGCGAACGAGTATCCATTATCTTTTGTTGCTTACTTGTGAGCTTATTATTCCAGTTGTATCTGGAATGTAAGAATGTCATGATGGGTGTGCGTATGTGAGTGTGTATGAACGATCTAGGCTGTTGGCCGCGGGGCCTTTATGGCTTCACCGGACAAGAGGGCGAGCGGCAACCACTACGCTCAAGCCAGAAGGGCAAGGAGGAAACTTGCACAAGGGTGCCTAAAGGAACGGTCTCGGCTTGGGCAGTCTTAATGGGGGTGGGCATATACTAGGTGTCTCGACGTGGTGTTTCGCATCGGCCGGCCGGCAAGTGATTTTTTGACTTTGCCAGCGAGTTCGATGTCTACTCCTGGGTGTGGTATCTGTATTCGACAGAAGGAAACACATCGTCATGGGTAGAATGTAAGTAAGTATAGAATGTTAGAATGTAATGATGTGTGGAATGTAGAGTGTTACGTTGTGTTGCAGACGGTGGTGGACGCATGACGACTCGTGTATCTACATGCTGTTCGACTATGTATGCGGCGGCGAGCTGTTCTCCTACTTGAGGAATGCAGGACGATTCAGCAATACTATTGGTAAGTTTAATGTAAAGAGATCCACTCCACTGATTTCGGTATTGACTAGATTCTCTCCACTGATGTCAGTATTGACTAAAGTTTTTGAGACTCTAAACACACGTGCGCGCTTATTTAAGGGAAATGGGTTTCTATGGTGTAGTTGTCGGGTAACAACACTGTATCTCAATATACACACAAACACACATAGCTTAACTTTCACTTTATCTGTATAATATTATAATGAGGATAATGTTAACTTTAACCTGCCAGTCCTAGGTATATCAATAGTATAACTATATCAACTAAAATCAACCCAAGCATTAAATAATCATTGCCCCTAACTATTCTTGTAAGTTAATCTCATACAAAACCTGATCTACAAAAATACAATATGCATGAACCATACGACATCGAGGTTGACCGAGTACAAAGTAGAAATAGAAAACATGTCAGAGTCTCAGCGTAGCGCAACTTCTCCTTTGATGATTAGATTTAAAACAAAAATCGGTAACAGTTTTGCTTATTAATCGATGTAAATAAATAAACTGGAGCGGAATAAATAAATAAGTGTTGGACGCATGCCAGTGCGCAGGCAGCCGCGCCGCCCGTACGACTCGTGCGCACGATGCTCTGCAATCACCCACGATGTCCACTTTTTTACTGTTTTATATCACACCACTGTGTTACGCACCTCTATTATTATTCTTATTCCATAAACAAGAAGACTCAAATCGTGTGCGGGTTACTTGGCTACTTTCGGACAATGCTATGACAACTAACGTTTTACATAAACTGTTTTGCTAAATGGAATCGCGACAATTTTATTTGTACATGAAAATAGCTATACAAAGAAGTATACGTCAACGAAACTAACTTTAAAACATAAAATAAAAATGGTCAAGGCAAGATACGAAATAAGCAGAATTAAGATTTCAAACTGATTTATAGACTAAGAAATCAATTTTCATAAAATGGTTATTAATACGAGTATTTGTAACACATTTTCTAATGGATTAACAAAAGCGCATCATAATTTTAGTAGAAATCAACGTTATGTTTAAAACGTATAGACATTATGACTAAAATATATTGTGACACACCATCTTAAACCACGTTACGTCCACTGTGACATGAGGCGCCGCCTAATGCAATTTTACAGCGTTTAAAAATTATAAAAAAAAATTGAGATCGCCCATATTTTTATCTTTGCGTGACATGTTTCAATGTCGTGTCTCCTGTCGTCTACACTCATTTCCGTTGTGACGTAGACGGGCCTTAATTTTAAACTAAATTAATTAACATGTGGCCAATCCATTGTTTATTTTAGGAAACTTCTTACACCTACTTATTGTGGATGATTTGAGTAATTTTTTATGTAAATGAAGCGTATTATTTTCCATAAGATTTTGTATTACGTACTTATTACGTATTTTTGACGCATGTTTATGACGATGTCCACATTGTGCCAATTTTAGTGAGATTTATCACGCCGTGACCGCGTTTGTAATAAACAATAGACACGTTTAGAATTTTTCCGGGTATATCAGAGACTAAAAATTACACCAAATTTTTATGTAACGAAGAACTGGCTCGTGATTATTATTTAATCTTAAGACAACGAACATTTTTGTCTATAGAAGTGTTCATCTAATATAGTCGAATGAACAAATAAAAAAAAATTAAGATTTTTTATATATATCTTTGATGCGCCTTCAGTCAGGATGGGAAATACACCGCTGACATAGAGAGAAGAGTAAGTGCAGGGAACAGAGTAAATGGTGCGATAGGAAAGCTACTTGGGAGCCGGCATTTAAGCCAAAAGGCGCAGCTGGCCATACATAACGGAGTTCTTGTACCAACGCTGTTATATGGTAGCGAGAGCTGGGTATTTAAGAAGGAAAATGAAAGTAGGATAAATGCGGTGGGAATGCGAGCTCTGCGGAAGATGTGCGGAGTAAAGCTGACCGACCGTATTCGCAATAGCGTAGTAAGAAAGCGAGTAGGTATGAATATGAAAGAAAGTATCGGTGTAAAGATGAGGAAGTTTACGCTCCGTTGGTTCGGGCATATAGAAAGAATGTCAGAAGATAAAATGACAAAACAGATATATAATGCGAAAGTAGAAGGATGTAGGTATCGGGGAAGACCTAGACTATCTTACCATGACCAAATAAACCGAGTCTTGCCTGAAGGACAAGTCAAGAGTCTCCGTAACCGGCGAGCGTGTATGAGACAAACTATGATAGTGGAGGAAGCCAGAGAGGTATGCAAGGTAAAAACCTATTGGAACTCTGTACTCTCTGCCTACCCCGCAAGGTATCTAGCGTGATAATATAAATAGATAGATAGGTTATATATATTTTCAAGCTAACAAAGACACACATCAGACATTAAATTATAGTTGTTTTTTTAAGGTTTTCATTAAATAAAATTTAATATCACCATCAATTTATTATCAAGCATCAGAATTAATAAAAAAAAAAACAAGAATAAAAAAGAAAGTTCTTAAGAGCTTAAGGCGCTCCGCCATCTGGAACAAGTAGTCGCGGTTTAATAAATCAAAATTAAACGTTTTTTATTCATGTAGACCAAAAGGCACTTATGAATAGTCAAAAAGAGAGAAAATTATTGATTACTTAAGACTCTACCACCCGTTCGGAAAGTCATTCCTGTGGAGAAGAAGAGCAAGAAACTCCACGGTTACTCTTATTAAAAATTAGAGTTTTACAATTCTCTTTGTATACATGCATTTATGGGGTATGAGAGAACAATGCAGAACGAGCTTAGTAGATGTGTTTAAGTATAATATTTGTGTTATCCACAAATATTGTGCAGCTCATGTTTGTAAACGCACCCACGATACAGAGATACTTCCTAGAGTGGGGCTCAGGTTCTAAAAAAAAGAAATAAATAAAACCGAGATGTCACAAGATTGGAGCTTACCTATACCACACCGTGGGCCGTACACACGCGTGGCATTGCATAGGGTAAAATAATTACCACCACTTAATTTAGTAACATTTATGTGGGATTTTCTTTCAAAAATGAAGATTTATTTTTGGGATATCAGAAACATGAAATTAACTGTTTAAATGTGTTTTCCATATTTTGAAATCCGATTTGCATATTGCTTTCTAACTGTAGATGATTTGTAGCTTTTACTAGCTTCTGCCCGCGACTTCGTCCGCGTTGATTTTAGACAGGAAGCTAACATTTTCCCGGCATAAAAAGTATCCTATGTGATAATTCAGGAAATAAACAATCTGTGTGCGAAATTTTTCGTTTGTTTTTAGTTCAGCCATTTTTGCGTTATTGAGTAACATACATCCAAACTTTCACATTTCTAATATTAGTGGATAGTAGGATTATTTCAGCCGACTGTCTTTTCATGGACTGCTTCATTGATGAAGTGCCGCATAGTCCGGTTGGCGATCATGGGGTCCTAGGTTCGACTCTTAGTCGGAGAGTATGGTTTTCTATCGAATCAAATGTCCCTTAGTAGTTCTAAGTCCGTAGCCCAGCTTTGTGCCCTGTAAAATGGCTATAGGATCGGCGCTTATTAAATTGTGACCTAAAATTGTCATATTCATATGATCTGAAGTGTACGCATATTTGCATAATAAACAATTTAAATACGAACAGTACTCTGGCACTCTCACTTAGGGGAATATAGTCGTAACGGTGTTTAATATGTTTTGATATTTCAAATCAAAAAATATCTTTTCGATAGAAAGAAGCCACTAAATTTCTATATTTATCACAAAAAGTATCGATTTTTTCTTATTTCAAACTTCCTTTCTATACAACACTGAGCAAACTACTGAAAGAAATGATTATATATTTAAAATACCAATACCACGGTTTGAAGTAAAAACAACGGTTGCTCTTAATTACCATGTTTCTTGAAATTGACGTAGAGTCGTGAGCGCTAGTAGAATAGATACATACGAAGACGTGCAAAACACTAAAAAAATACAGAGCAAGCGACCGATTCGTATTTCTGGAGAAAAGACAAGACAAAAATAGGGGATTATGTGGGTTCAGTGACGCGGGGAGTGGACGAGTAACTATCGGGCTTCGGTGGTAGATTAAATAATGGTACGTGTCGGGCGCCGACGGGCTCGAAGTTGTTCTTATTTGTTTTTCATGGGTGTCAGTTCGTAGCGATGACACCGGTTTACTCGCTCCGGCGATAAAAACGTCGGAGGCATAGAAATCATAATAATAAAACACTAGAAGTCGCATAGCCGCGTGAATTTGTCGCCAAACGAGAGAAAATTATCACAAATGCGTCAGGACTGCGAAGACCAATGCATGTGATACAGTGGCTAAAGTTGGTATAAATCTTCCAAAACTTGTAACTGGTAATACAATTCGTCGGAAAATATTTTTTATGACTACCTCGTAGGTCAAAGTGATGCGCTTTACCACTAGATAAAGCGCATCACCTTGTGATCACGAGGTCTTGGGTTCAAATCCTAGGTCGGACAAATGTAGTTTTTCTAACGAAAACTTCCCAGTATAAGTCCGGAGTCTAGAATTGTGCCCGGTATATACTCGTAGCAATAGGCTCGACCGCTATTACATGGGATCTAACATCGTCGGCGAAAAGTGGGTGAACTCAGTACACCTCTGCCACCCCCGCTTGGGGAATATAGGTGTGAGGGCGTGTTTTTTTATAATTTTTATGGCAATAATGTGAGTCTGTGTCTATTTTTTCTAAACTGTGAATGCGTAGGTAAAGCGGCGACAGTGGTTTCGAACGAAATTGTGCCCCATTTCACTTCTAGTTTTTTATTATTGCGATTTCTGTGGTCGGAGCGATTTGGCGGCTGGCGAGCGCTGCTGGGCCAGACACGATGACGCCCGCGCCGCTCCGCGCGCCGCGCGCCTCTTGCGCCGCGCGCCTCTTGCACCGCGCACCGATAAATTATGATGTGCATTAATAAACACGTTCCAGATTTGTTTATTAGATATCGGCCAATATTTACAATGATGAAGCTGAACACGCTCGTGAGTTATGATCTTTCACAATTCAACAGCTAGGTATCATCTTGTCTAAGCCAGATAGGGAAATATCTTAAAGTTTTCGGGAATGAATTATGTGATAATCTATTGAAGAAATTCAACCGACAAGATAAGATTACATCTTCTTTGAAATGCCGATGAAGGGAGCATTATACTGCTCTTAAAAGATAGATAAACATATGGATAGCAATGTTTACTGTGCAATCCTGAAATTTAAAAAAACGTGTTACGGTGCACAATTAGAACTATGCCAATGAATTCTGTGGACTAAATTACATTTTAGTAGAATAAGAACGGTAATTCCTATTTTTTTAATGTAGTCTCAAGTGTTGCTCGACCCAATAAAATAATAATTCCTCTGTCGAGGGTGCGTTTACAAATACAAATTTCACATACAAGTTGCATCGTAAATAACTCAAGACCTCAGACACCCCAATTAGAGAATTGCTTCAGAAATTCAATACCAAAACCAATTTTCCAAATTTAATTTCTTTTCTCCATTTTTAAGCACTCTTATACCAATTAACAATGAAATTTATATGAGAAAACGTTTTAGAAATGCATTTGAATCTACGTATTGATTTGAATCAATAATAAACAAATTTATTATAGTGGACTATTGGAACAACAGCATTTTTTAATTAAAAAAAATGGAAAATACATTAAAAATTGCTGGAATCAATTCAGGCATTGCGTTTATTATGTTACACCTGTTATAAATGGTTCTTGAGTGCACAAAGATATGTGGTCCCATTAGGGAATCGAATCCGCGACATCTCAATCCAGTACGCGGATCGCCTAAACCGTGTTAATTTATTGAGTGCTTAGAATTTTTTTACGCGAATATTACACATGAAATAAAACTATTTTTCGGATTTTATCGCGGTTTATTTTTTTATTTTTAGTTCCCGACGTTTCGAGTGCTTTGCAGCACCCATGGTCACGGGAGGGACTGAGGTGTTAGATGTCCAATAGGCATAGTTGTTCACGGGGTACCCTCAAACTTCTTAATTATTTTTGTTGTTGTTGGTCCGATCTACGCAGAATGAGCTCACGGTGTCTTGAGGTCTTGCAGTGTTATGCTTGGTTTTGGATTTGATTATATTAATTACCGGATCCCAAGACGATGGAAGCACCCATCCATCTTCTCTATTGAAATTAGGATGTTTTTTAATTTCAATAGCCTCGCGAACCATCCTTGGTAGGAATCGGTGTTCTTTCACGAGGATTTGTGGTCTATCAAATCTGATGTTATGGCGGGTGCGGTCAAGGA
Source organism: Phalera bucephala (assembly GCA_905147815.2). NCBI lineage: Eukaryota > Metazoa > Arthropoda > Insecta > Lepidoptera > Notodontidae > Phalera > Phalera bucephala. Next base: position 19,342,718 of record LR990622.1, read on the forward strand.
CATGTTCCCAGACTGCAGACTTCTTTGAGCGACGGTGTTTTAGGTCAGCTATGTGTTCTTTAACCCGAGTTTTTACCGGTCTTTACGATTGGACGTCTAACACCTCAGTCCCTCCCGTGACCATGGGTGCTGCAAAGCTTTCGAAACGTCGGGAACTAAAAATAAAAAAATAAACCGTGATAAAATCCGTAAAATAGTTTTATTTTACGTGTTAATTTAAGCAATAACAGCTAATTGGTAGTTTAGACGGCGCCAAGTGGGAAGATGACGTTTTTTATGAATTCAATATAGATTGCTTAGTAAAAAACTAGTTTGTTATGATTAAAATTTGGTTTGATGTCTACGTTAGATTGCATTGTTTGGAAATCTTTAGTCATGGGGTGATGTCATGCGACGGCGATGGCGGCGCCGTATTAGACATGGTTCCGCGTGGCACCGTGTCGCCCACTGCTCCTTCAATATCATGATCAGGTTAAACTTCTGTTAAAAAAAAGGAAACGATTTATTCGTCATCCACTGTATACAGCATAGGTACAATGGAATCTAAGGCCCGTACTACAGAACGTAAATCATTTGTGAATCCAGTTTTACAAACTGTTATTTTTGTACTAAAACGTTCGTTTTAAAACTTGATTCACGACTGACCTTTGTTCTGTAAAAGGGGCTAAGACCCGTCTACCTGAGAAACGTTTTTTAAGAGCACAATATACCTGATTCTACTTTTTCTATCATTTTAGAGTTATAGGTTCTAAAATCTTATTTACGACCATTTTAATGGAACGTGAGGTGATTAAATACTGTAGTAAATTTAATGATTGCTAGTGTCAGTGGATTTATCCAGCGCGCGCGCACCGCCACGCCGCGCCTGCGCCAACGCCAACGGCGCGAAGTGACGCCGCCCCGTCCAGCTGGCATTCACTTTACGAATTATAAAAATAAACGTGATTTGTCTAATCCTGAACTAAATCTAGCAATTTTCGACCGTTGCGCAACCGTACTTACTTACAAAACGTTGGTAGTAGGTAGATACAGTTATTATTTTAGCAGTTATAATTTTGTTAGTAGACAAAGTAATTCATGAAAATAGTTTTTATAGAGGAAAATTTTATGAAAACAACGGGATTAAAATGTGGATACGACTGAATAAAAGACATAAGTATGTCTTTTATTATTGTGGACAGTTTTACTCACCACAAAAAGGTCGTAAACATGTATGAAAACTAGATCTGTCATAGCGGGCGTGTGGCTACATTAAAGCTTTATGTTTGATACAGTTTCAAGCCAAAATTGTTTGTTTTCACCGGTAATTATTTTCTTTTGGCGTTGTGATTAGAGCAATATAATACTTAGAAAATACTTAAAGCTGTACTTAGTGACATCGTCACGCGTAAATTCCCCAAGCGGGGGTGGTAGGTGTTCTGAGTACACCCACGTTTCGCCGACGATGTTAGGTCCCATGTAATAGGGGGCGAGCCTATTGCCATATACCGGGCACAATTCCAGACTCCGGACTCATACTGGGAATTTTTAGAAAAACTACATTTGTCCGACTTAGGATTTGAACCCCGGACCTCGTGATCACAAAGCGATGTGCTTTGCCACTAGAACAACGAGGCAGTCACTGTACTTAGTTATTTCTCAAAACCTAATTGCAGGTCCGAATGCATGAATATTTTTCTGTTCTACATATAATTTTGTAACAACTAAAAGAAACAATCGTTTTGAATTAACGATAACATGTTTTAGATACCGAATCTATATTATACGAGGTGCATGTCTTTTAAGTTCTGTCGTTTCCATACTCCCCGGCAATTTTGAATTTGGAACTGTTCTATATTCGAATGTGTTTAAATTTTGAATCTCAAAACAGTTGAAAGTATTAGGATTAATGCTATTGTTTAGTCACAGCGTCGATTGGAATCTGTCAGGTTACGTACGAAAATGAATCTATCTAAGGAAAATGTTTGTGCAATAATTTTCTACAACTTTAGAAGAGGCCTGACACGGCTTCAGTGTTTGAAGAGCTAACATCTGTGTTCAGTGATGAAGCCCCATGTCTGCGGACTGTCGAACGCTGGTATTTAGAATTCCAGCGTGGACATACTAGTGTTAGTGACAAATCTCGCGAAGGACGCCCAAAATCCGCCTTCACTGAAGATAACATCATTGCTGTGAGACAATTAATTCTCGAAGATCGTCATGTGACGTATCGAGAGATAGATGCTCTATTAGGCATCTCAGGGACAACCATTCAGAAGATCTTACATGAAGCGCTTGGTGTGAGAAAGCTAGTTTGCCGTTGGATACCGCATCTGCTTTCCGACGATCACAAGGCGGCCCGCGTCTGATGGTGTAAGAAAACTCTGCAAAGGTTCAACCGAGGAGAGTGAAATCACGTCTACGACATCATCAGTGGTGATGAATCTTGGATTTATGCCTACGATCCAGATTCCAAACAACAATCTACAATCTGGGTCTTTCAAGACGAGGCAAAGGCGACTAAAGTTGTTCGCTCTCGAAGCACTTCAAAGAAGATGGTGGCCACGTTCGTTGGAAAAACCGGCCATGTTGCGACTATTGCACTTGAAGATCGTAGAACGGTTAACGCAGAGTGGTACACCACAGTTTGTTTACCACAAGTCATCGCCGAACTTCAAAAATCTAACTCAAAGCGACGCATCATCCTGCATCACGACAACGCAAACTCACACAGCGCTCGTCAAACGATTGAGTATTTGAAGCAGGAAAAAGTAGAAATTCTTGACCATCCTCCATACAGTCCTGACCTAAGCCCTAACGATTTCTTTACATTTCCTAAAATTAAGAAAAGTCTTTGTGGTCAAAGGTTCCAGTCCGGTGAAGAAGCAGTCGACGCTTTGAAGTCAGCCATTTTGAACACCCCCACTTTAGAGTGGTATAAATGTTATAATAACTGGTTTGAGCGAATGGAAAAGTGTATTAAGCTACGTGATGAATACTTTGATAAACAATAAAAAGTACTATAAGGTTCTAGTTGTGGTTTTTTCTTCAAACGACAAAACTTAAAAGGCATGCCTCGTACAACAAAAACAATACTTGGGCTTATAATTTATGCATATAAAGTTTAAAAGAAGAACCTCATCCATACAAATTGCCGAAAGTATTGTAATTTGATGTCACGTCTCTGTAGGAACTGCTCGGCGATACTGCCTAATAAGAGATCTCATTTAATATATAAACATATTTTGATTTAAGAAAGATATAAAAAAAATATTTAGGATTTTGGCTGCCTTGTTGGCCTAGTGGCAAAGCGCATCGCTTGGTGATCACGAGGCCCTGGGTTAGTTTTCTAACGAAAACTTCTCAGTATGAATCCGGAGTCGGGAATTCTGCCCGGTATATAGCAATAGGGCCGGCGTTACATGGGACCAAACATCGTCGCCGAAAAGTGGGTGTACTCAGTACACCTCTACCACCCCCGCTTGGGAAATATAGGCGTGACGGTGTGTAATTAGGTTTTTGACTAGCGACGGACGAAGGGTGACGGACGGACGAAGGACTCGAATGCTGCAGAGAGTGGGTCAGGCGCCCCTCGGCTAGAATTAGGCTAGGTTATGTAGATCGAGTAGAACTCGAAAGGGCCTTGCAAGTCTCTCGGTTTTGGCTTTCCCTGATTGGCTGTCGAGAAGTCCGTCATAGCTACATTAAAACCCCCTAGTTCTTAATAATTATATGGACCAGGTCTCAGAAATAATAAGTTCTAAAATCCTTTCCTATTGGAGAATAAAATCTTTTATGAAAAAAACATAAAGCATTTCCTCATTTCTATTTAAAATAGGGTTAACTGTTATTGGTAACTTTCAAGGTAAATAATTTAAAATCAAAGCATTTTAACAATTCTATACCCGCAGGAAACTTCTACGCCTCGGAAATTGTATCAGCGCTCGAGTACCTTCACGCCCGGAACATAGTGTACCGGGACTTGAAGCCGGAAAATTTATTACTCGCCAAAGATGGACATTTGAAAATCACTGACTTCGGCTTTGCGAAAAAGTTAACTGATCGAACTTGGACGTTGTGTGGGACGCCCGAGTACCTCGCGCCGGAGATCATACAAAGCAAAGGACACAACAAAGCCGTGGATTGGTGGGCACTCGGTAAGTAAACACAATATACACTTTTTTTAGTCTGAACAACGGGTGAGGTATGTTAGGTCCCTCTATTCCGTAATCCGTGGTCTTCTTCTTTTCATGTCAATGGTTCATATTTGTCCCGCAAAGTGAGTGGCTAGTTTTATCGCGCCGTCTGTGGCCGTGCTCAGCTCTTTCCTGGTACAGTTGGTGGGGCAGAAAAGGCAGAGTATCAGACGCGACATAGTCTGTTATGTCGCACCACAGTCGCATGCTGTTAAAAGAAATTGTCGAAAATTGAACCCAGAACCAACAAACATTAGACCCATGCCATCATTATTTATCTATTTTATTAAAATTATGGCAAATAGCCGCATCTAACGGACAATTTGCAATCTAAACCGAATATTTCAAAGTATTGTAAGTACTTATATCGTAGTCACCGACACCTTTGCTAAATGTCAACACATTAATGGCTACTGAACTATAACCTCAAAATCTAATACTTTTTGCGCAATATTGCAATTCCCCCGCTTGTCCGTTTAATAATAAATGCCTTAAAATAATTTATGGGTGATTTGAAATCATACAAGTATTTTTTCATTGCTGTTGGTTCTGGGGCAAATCATGTATGGGCGCAGAACAATGTCCTTTGGATCTCTGATTCCCCATGTACACAAATTTTGCGTGCATCTACCTACCTAATCCTTATCCTTGGTAAGGTCTTATTTCATGTAACGAACTTGACATCGCATGCAGTAGGTAATCGTAAAAGCGCGGAACTAATATCTAATTTCTATTTGAAAGTTCAAATTTGCATAATATAATATTATGCAAATTTGCATAAAAAATGCTATTAGTTATTCATAAAATATATTGCCATAAAATCCCATTTTATTGAGAAACGTTCTGTGGAAAGTAAACAAGTTATACTAAAACTAATAAAAGCGTGTTAATGACGCGTGCGTGAAGCGTGATAGTTTTTCACATATGAAAAATAATTATGAGGATTTAACTAAGGCCAGGGGTATAATTAGTGGAATTTGATCGCCGCGCCACTAAAAATTAAAGAATAGATTTACAGATATACAGTCATACAAGGATCTTTAGATCCATTGTCCGGTGAAGCTGTAAAGGCCAACAGCGTAGATCATTCACACACATACAAAGATCTTTTGATCCGCGGCCAAAATCGAAATTAACGCTGTCATCAAGTGAAATGTCACTTCATGACAGTCGCAGTTGCCGTTTGCAATGGAATTTACCCAAGTTCTTTTTTATTAGTAATCGCGTGGACCCACCTGTTGAAATATTTCTCTCTGGAAGTAAAAAATTTACTAAATGATAACCTTAATTTCACACCAACTTTGTCACACACCCTGTCAATGTCATCCGCGGGCCAAACTATCCTTGTCGCACCACAGATACTTTATCTATGATAAGATGATAGTTGATAGGTGGAACAAATGCAGGTTATCTACACAAGCCATAATCAAAGGTAAAAAATTTAGAAAACTATATGAAAACGTGTAAACAAAAACTTGAGCAAATTGTATGGTTATGGAATTGCGATGGTCACTCTTGTTCTTATCGTACAACCAAACAAACGTAATTATTAAATGGATAGAAGTATAATTCCGAATAGCACTGTACGCGTCTGTCGCTTATAAAGACAGGTGGTAGTCGATCTGGCTGGATCCCATCGACAGATTGGCTGGAGTCTATGTTCGCGTAAACCACGACCACTCAAATCATATAGAAACTATTGAATCCCATACAATTAAAGACGACTGCCGCCTGCGGATACACTCTACTGCTGTAGTATCCTTCCGAATCATACAAATATGCATTTTTTACTACTCTTAATTTCATAGATAAAATAGTAAGTATAGTTCTTTTCCAATGCACGCGCGATATTTATAGCTGTTGGTGTTGATTCTATTCTTATCGTTTGTTTTGCATACTGATGTCACGAAATGTTAGTATTTTTGTTTATGTACAGAAAAGCCTCTGCACCATGTATATGGTGTCGTTTCATTGAACTGTTTACATACAATTATTTAGTATTCCTTTGATTTATCGGTGCCTCTTTCACCAGGTGTCGGTCATCGTGAGCTAATTTATGTATTTAGATAATTTAAAGCGCTGTAGGTTGGTTTTGTCTTTGTTCGTCCCCGTGCTTGGCATCATCCACTATTACGTTACAATAATAATAATGATTATTTACAATGGTCCTTGCAACTTCTGTAGTCAGGTGGCTTTTTATGTCGCTTCATTTTCACCAATTGATTTCACCAGGTGACTTACATGACATTAACTTCTCGCAAAGGGCCTCTGCGTGTTGGACCCATGTCCCAGGCAAGCCTTTCAAAGGTATCTCAGCGAGATGCGTAATAATAATAATGCTAAATATACTTACTAACCGGATCTGTCACGGTATTCCCATATGGCTATTTTGGTTTATGTATTCTCTATAAAATTATCTAGATCGAAATGTGAAAACTTTATTGGGAGTGTATTTATATGAGACTCTGAATACGGGTTTTCTTATATTAACATAATTATGGGTCGAATTTTTAATGGGTATAGCCTGTGTATAGTATGGTGGTTATCTAAAAAAACGAGAAATGATCGCCGCGAAGAACTTGGAAATAAACTTTCTCTCGTTTATCACATAATTTCGTTGGAAATATAAAATTGTCAACACGGACGCTTTGGCAGCGCTATTTTGGGTGTTATTAAATATCGCTTTTACCAGTTAATTATACGTATCATTAATAAAGTTCGCCGAAATTAGGTGTGTGATAAAAAATGATTTTTCGACTATCACATTCCATTTTACCAAATTTAATTGTAAGTATCATTCATTGCCCGGAATTTATAGTTATGAGAATAATGTTTACAGTTCTTTTTGTTTTTAAAAAGACGTAGACACACACTAGGATATATCCCTGTGTCGTGGGTGCGTTTAAAACATGAAAATTGACATACACAAATACCCAGACCGAAACAAATAATTGTGGATCACACAAAGATTTGTCCCGTGCGAGAATCGAACCCGCGACTATTAGACGCAGTGGGCGGAACGGCTTAAGCTTTTAATCATTGCGCTAAATCGTCTGTCGAAGTCCGAGTTGTATATAAATATTTAACATTATTGTAAACACATATTGTACTTCTTACTTTCTGAAACTTTCTTTGATTAGTTCCACCCCACCAGCGTGAGGGAGCAATTTTTTTCAGAAATAACTTAAGAGCTTAAGCCGCTCTGTCCGCGACCACTTCTTAATTTGGATCTAATATCGTTAGTGTATTAGGTGGTCGAAGTAAATTATGTGATCGAAAATTTCCTTTCTAACTTGGTTTTTTACATAGTCGCCAATTTATCACAAAACAAGAGAAAGCTCATAATTTATTCATTCTTAAGTGGATCATCTCCTTTGTTTGTCAAATAAAATATACTCCGATTAAGTTTAATATTTATTGGTAGCGATCTTGGCGACTCAACATTTATAATGCTAAATAACAAAAAAAGTTCGGCATTTTATAAAAATCTCCGTCAGATTTAAATTAATTATTTTACGTTTGGTCGTTTTATTTCCAGGGGTTCTCATTTACGAAATGTTAGTCGGCTACCCGCCTTTCTACGATGACAATCCGTTTGGAATTTACGAGAAGATTCTGAACGGGCGTGTGGAGTGGCCCCGACACCTAGACCCCGTTGCGAAAGACGTCATCAAGAAACTACTGGTTCAAGATCGGACGAAGAGGCTTGGGAACATGAAGGTACTTTTTTACTAACCTAATAAGTTTCATTGCTGGGCAAAGATTTCCCCCTCTTTTCTCCAAGATGCAAAGGTACTTACTCGTTTTTAAAGTTCTAATACTCATATATGATATAGATGCGAACGTAACCCTGTAGTACTGCGGTGTTTGTAGCGGTCACCAAGTAAGCAGCGTTCGGAACGATCAGTTTGATAGGTGACCGTCTGTGGCCTTTTCATTTTTAGTGGCTCCGTGCTTCGGAAGGCACGTTGAGCTGTTTTTCCCGGTTACTACTTCAGTTCGTATCCTTTAAGCCAAGTTGAAAGCTTGGAATCCTTATGGGCGGCTTGATAAGTTCCAACAGCAGGTGGCCGGAATCCTGCCTCTTCTAATCCGCACTGGATCCCTGTGGTGTAGTAGGTATCTGGGTCCGCGTGGTGAAGTATAAACTGATCTCTCTTACCTCGATTTTTGATAGAAAGCCTTTGCCCAGTAGTGAAAGAGTATAGACTGATTTATTATAATACATTATAACACTTATGTATACTTCTAGAACTTTCTTAATCTGTCTCAATACTTTCTTATCTTTCGTGTAGGTAAATTAGTTAGAACAGTTTTTTTTCTGAATGCACATGACGTGTTACCAAGAGCTAATAAAATTTGTTAAAAGTGGTTACACGGCCCGGTGGCGGACCATTATGGCGATATACGTGGGTGTACCAACCTGTGTAACTTACCTGCCTCCTTTTTAATATTTTTGAGTTGTTAAAAATAAAGATCTACCTTTAGTGATTTTATGAAGCTACCTAAATAACTTTTATGAACGAAGTCATTTAATACAGCGAAGTCGTAAAAAAGCAGGAGAATTGATTTGTATGACTAAAATTTGTTCTTTTAAAATTGAATGTTCAATGCGAAAGAAGTGTTTGCTACTAACTATACAATACCTTATTTATCTCTTTCCATTTTTTATTGAATAGTTACATTTATTATTGCTTCAGCTCTATCCAACGTGCTCGGTTGAATGACGTTTGAGAAAGAATAATTACCCACTTAGCTAAAAATGTTATCTGGTTTACTTGCCAAAGTGAATACCAAATTTTTAGATATACGTATAGTAATTAGGGTCGATGATAAAAATTATCACTATTTTTGATCGTATTTATGAGTATTTGTAATAAGGAATAGCGTGACTGCGTGCCGTGTTCTATCTGAAGGGAAAGTCAAGAGTCTTCGTAATTGGTGAGCCTGTATAAAAAGAACTATGAGAGTGGAGGAGACCAGTGAGGTCTGTAAGGAAATACATTTTTGGAAATCTGTACTCTCTGCCTATCCCGCAAGGGATCTGGCGTGATGATATAGGCAGAAATAGAAATAGCGCGTCTGTCATGATATAATTTATGTTTAGAGAAGTTTTTTATTTTGGTCTGATTAGTGACGCATGTTGCGACTGGCGAACACAAGGTCCTGGTTTTGAACCTTAGGGCGGCCAAAGTGTTATTAGCTTTTTCTATCGAAAAATTTTCAGTAGCAGTCGCTCCGCCTACTGGATCCAGAAGTCGCAGGCTCGATTCCGGCACGGGACAAATCTTTGTGTGACCCACAAATATTTGTCTCGGTCTGGGTGTTTGTGCATGTGAATTTCATGTTTGTAAACGCATCCACGACACAGGAATAGTTCCTTGGGTGCGGCTAGGTTTTATAAAAAAAAATGGTATTGTGCCTACTTTTCCCCTAATATATTGGGACCTAACATGGTCGACGCAATTGGGATGTACATAGTACACCTCTGCCACACTAGCTGGAGGAATGTAGGCATTACGGTGTTTATTTTTTATTGTAATACCGCGAATGTCGCCTGTTTCGCCTCGTAGTGAACTATTCCAAGTATAAATATCAACAAAAAATATTTTATTTTCATATAAACGGTGTCATAAATAAGAATTTGCTTTATTTAACGGCCTATTTTAAGGATTTCATTGCTCTTCTGCCTTTTAATTTTCAACTTGATTAGCATTTTAGCCGTGTCAAACTAGATATTTTGTATCAAATAATGTTTATGGTCAATGTTCAGTTAGTACCGCAGAGCCGGTTGCGTTTTACGCATACTGAAAATACTTCAGCCTTGCACTTGACCTGCTTCAACAACTGTTTTGGAATACATGCGATGTTTATACGAATATACATCATGATACAAAACAGCAAGCCAAACAATACTTGAGTGTGCTATTTGCTTTACAAAATATTTTAAACAACAAGTTTTCCTTAATTTTATGATCAACACGTGCATCTAATTAACAATATAGGTTAGAATCATTTAAAAAAAAATGTACTTTCCGCTTTTCTCATGTTTCATATTGGTTGATTGCGTCAGTAGTCAATTTACTTTTTAAAACGAAATTCTAATACACTTTAATTCGAGTGAATGTTGTATAAGAGAAAATTTATGTAACTTCTGATGTTGGCTTTACTCCAGCTCTTTCCATATATAACTTCTAATCTAACACTTGACAATTTAAATGCAGGAGACTTTTTAATTTGTAAAACTATTTGGGGCTCGCTTGGTTTAGTCGCTCGACTGACTGGAACAAGTGGTTGCGGGTTCGATACCCGCACGGGCTATGATTACGTGATCCACATCCCATGTTTCGACTCAGAGTTTCTTCTTCTTCTTTAAGTTATGGCTTTACACTAATTTTAAGTGTATTTTGCCAGTGGCCAGTGAGATAAATAATCGTGTTTGTTTAAATTAATTCAACTCCCCGATGAACTTGATGACAACGATGATAATGAAATTAATGAAGTACCCCACCCTGGATAGTCAAGCGGTGGATACTTTACATACCAATTGCGACGGCCGTTTTGAGGAAAGTCAAAAAGGTACGTTTTATTACTTTGTTGCAATTACCTTCACTCATGCACATACAGCACATAATGGTTAATATTCGACCAACATTACACATTATTATTAAAATTAGTGTGAAGCCATAACTTGAAGAAGAATTGACAACATCACTCTTCGACTTCCCGCCAAAACCCCGACTCAGTGTTTGTACGCACACGTGAACCCACAATGCAATTATTCCAAGGATGGGGATAGACTTCAAAAAAGATAAACACTACAACTATACGATACCTACAGGAGTCATTTGTAGTGTAGGGCAACTTTTTTAAAATCGTTTTATTTAACTGCAACTTCGTAATGACTGCCAATTGGATTTTTTTCGCTGGCTATTTTTAATGTAAATAAATAAACTCATTGCGCAAAAGAAACATCTAACGTACATAAATGTTGCGTGTTAAAACTACACGGAAATTGAATAACGAGTAGTTATTCAAGGCTGTCGAATGCATTTTCTGGAATTAATTAAAATGTAGCGTCAATCGGAAGAACAACATTATTTGAAAGTTAAAACCACTACAATAGTTCATTGCATAAGAGTGTGAATTTTAAAAAGTCTTAAAAATAGAAAAAGCTAAATCGATGCGAGTATATCTAGGCACTAGGCCAGTGCAATTGTTATTTTCTCTCTCATTTCTTATCGTTTTCTGAACGGTATTGTGGTAGATGGATTATTAATGAACTGCGGTCTCTTAGTGATGGGAAAATAAATGCTGCCCGCAAGATTGCTTTGATTAAACTGAGTTGCGTTAGCAATAAATCTATTAAAATGACCCATTGAAAAATTTTTTTTCAAAAATCTTTAATGTTACGCAATCTATGTTATGGATGCTTGCTTCCGAAGCAGCGTTTCTCATTTCTTTAAAGAATATAATATTGTTTACTTTAAAAATTGTAACTAAGATTCCCAAACTCTGCCGGTCTCTATTAGTTTCCCAAAATGCCTGCTTAACACCGTCACGCCTATATTCTCCAGAAGGGGTGGCAGAGGTTTACTGAGTACACCCACGTTTCGCCGACGATGTTAGGCCCCATGTAATAGGGGGCGAGCCTATTGCCATATACCGGGCACAATTCCAGACTCCTGACTCATACTGGGAATTGTTCTTTAGAAAAACTACGTTTGTCCGACCTAGGATTTGAACCCAGGACCTCGTGATCACAAAGCGATGCGCTTTGCCACCAGACCAACGAGACAGTCCCTGCTTAAATTATTGAATAATATGTTTTCGCATTGGAAGATATTGATTCATGGATTCTTAGTAGTACAGATTTATATTTCTACTTTCCCATTAATTTATACAAACATATAACAAAGATAACCATAACTATAAATACACATAGTTAGAAATCGGGATGCGGCAAATCCTACAAAGTATCGTTTAGCTATCACATCGAGAATGTATTTTTAAACGACTGCAGCTAGTGGTTGTTTTCACCGAGCTTTTTGCTATGTCGCCGAGATGTTTAGAAAGCCATCAGTCAGGTGCCGGCCGGCGACATCAAACGGCCTGTGTCCACTGCTGACTGATGCCGCGACGTAAATACTCTTAGACGATACTCCTGCGCCTTAGAAACCGCCTGGTTACATACTAGCACAACCGAGAGTGCACATTTTTCGGACGATACGATATTTCTTTTTCGTGACAAGGGCTGGCTCATTTCCTCGCTCAAAGTTAATTTTGTCTAATTAGCGAGGAAACCCAGCCAACGTTTTTGCCACCATTCCACGCATATGTGACCTTTATCATTCCATAAATTTTGATGAGAAATAGATGTTTTAAAGACTTTCATTGTTTTATATACAACATGTGCCTGAAAAATTGGGCATCGATCAATGTATTTTATAGAAATAAAAGCTCTTAACAAATAGTGCGACGATTTGCCAATATTTTTTCTTTACTAATCTGTTTACATTTACTGCAATGTTTTAGGCCCTGCAAGAAATTAACTCCACAAATTTAATTTTTAGTGATAATGCAACAATATTGCTAGTCTAAAGGAAAAATGGGACAATTCCCCAGGTCTACGACGATATTAAAGCGAGTGGCCCGTTTGGCATCGCCCGTGGAATAATAAATTAAGCAGCGATATGCTTCGCTAACTCTAAATCTTAGAATTTACGAGGACTAACGGCCGAGGAGCGTCGCGGACGCCGGTAATAACGATGTTGCTCTAATTCCGGCCACCTACAACTGCGTATTACAGTCATACTCGATATTGCTGGTATGATTGATTGGCGTTTCACTCACACGCATCGTATACAGTTTTGTAATTGAATCAGTGGGATGATGGCCGACCTTGATCACTCTTTTTAGAGATTCGAACTTCAATGGGGAAAACGGAATCGTATAACTGGGAGTGTAAGTGTTCGTCTTTCACGTAGGCATGTTTTCATCAAATGTTTTCACTTTTCTTTTTTCATTTTCATATGCAGCCTATCGGAGATGTAGCTATGTATATTAATATGTTGTTTTATAATATTTCATAAAGCTACTACACACGGTGATGATGTCGAAATTTAGCCTTTTAATTAGAAGTTGGTGTTATACGTATATTAAATTGACGTATTTAATTCCGGAAAGATTTCTTTTAGTCTAGTGTTGTTGGGGTTTTTCAAATGAATATTTCTCTGAAAGTCTAGAATTGTACTTGGTATAGTAGCAATCCACTTATTATCCATTACATCGGGACCTAACATGGGGGCAAATTTGGGCCCATACAGTACATCTCTTGCATCCTTGCTTGGCACATATAGAAGGATTTTATCGCAGTCTATTTTTGATTTTAAAGTTCCAGACGTTTCGAGTACGATAAAATCCGCAAAATAATTTTATATCTATCTATAACCTCACGTCAGATCCCTTGCGGGGTAGGCAGAGAGTACAGAGTTCCAACAGGTTCTTTCCTTACATACCTCTCTGGCTTCCTCGACTCTCATAGTTCGTCTCATACACGCTCGCCGGTTACGGAGACTCTTGACTTTTCCATCAGATAAGACTTGGTTTAATAATTTTATATCCTGTGTAATATTCGCGTAAATCTAAGAACTCAATAGACGGTGTTTATTTTTTGATTTTACTAATGTATGCACATTAAGATACGTCTGGGGCGGGCTTTATTTTAGCAGGATATTTTTAACAGCTGACTAACGCTGTATGATCAATATTTATATCCGTACTACATAATCAATGTATTTAAATACAGAACCCTCATGGATCTTTAACCCTGTATATTATACTCATGGAAGCATATGACTCAACCTTTAAATGCGTTTACTTTGTATTACAGTGCGGTACAGAAGACGTCAAGAGGCACAGATGGTTCAAACATATAGACTGGGCTGATGTCTTCATGAAGAAATTACAGGTACTATACATGATTAGTTTTGCATGCTTTTTTTGTACTGTGCAGAAAACAAGATTGCAGGCCTGCTCATGCACAGGTTTTGATATGGGAGTCGGAACATTGCCAGAAGGATTAAAGTAGAAGCAGTACAGTTATACAGTTCTGACTTATCATTTTCTAGGGATAATGATATTGAGGGGCGTAACCAGATTCATCATTGACGTAGTGAGAATGACAACAAATGATCAACCGAATTCGAAGAGAATGGGTACACTCTTTAAAAATGTAGGTTTCTGAAATGGTTTTAATCTTAGTTCCTGAAGATGATAAGCAACTTCATGTTTATTTTGCAAACGCAAATTGATTCGTCAGGTTATTAGGTCAGGGTGCCTACAAAAATTGGCAGAGTTTTCTTTACCTGCTTTTGATATCTTTTATTAATGAATGTTAGTAAATATTTGTGCGTAGCCCAATTAAAATAAAGAGTTAATATCAATCTCCGTGGGCCTCTATGGGTTGTTCGATGATTTTATGTTTGGTGTTGTTGAAATTTGTTTTAGAAAATAACTGAGTGGCAAGATATGCTTTTCATCTCGAGGCCAGGGAGGCTGATGAGATGATTTGTTGATTGATTAGCTCTCATCTCAGTACTTTTAATACAAGTACACGCCATCCGTTTACGTAGATAGATGAGGGAATAAAATCTATCGATCTTTGATGAAATGGCGGATATTTTATTGACAGTTATTGAGATAAAATATATTTCTGGGATTAACTACGTATCTATTTTGAAAAGATTGCCTCGTCGGTCTAGTTGCGGATAGTGCACATATCGATCACGAGGTCCTTGGTTTGAATCCTGGGTCGGATAAAATGTAATTTATCGACAGAAAAATTACAGTATCAGTCCGGAGTCTGGCAAAGTGCCCGATATAATGGCAATAGGTTCGCCCCCTATTACATAGGACCTAACATCGTGGGCGAAAAGTGGGTGTACACAGAATACATCTGTCACGCCAGCTTGGGGAATGGAAGCGCGTGTATTCCTATTTTTTTTAATTTAAACGAACATTATTTTCCATGTGTTATTTAATTCATATTATATTATTTTGTCCCCAGCCACCAATTTTGCCCGCTGTGTCGTACGAAGGCGACACTTCCAACTTCGACGAGTACCCCGAGACCGATTGGAAGTCGGTGCGCTCCTTGGATCCCGACGAATTAAAACTGTTTGCCAACTTTTGATGGGCGCCTGTCGTTGTTAATGGTTTAAAATAAGTGAATAGGTAATGTCCGCCCCGCGGCGATTAAAATACAGATAGTTTATCGAAAGTATTTTTCATATATTTAACACTAATCATAAGCATATCGTTGTTAGTTTTTGAGGCCTTTTGTGGCATTGAAATGTTTGCTGACTCGATAGTAAACCGTCCGTATTTGAATAGTAGGTGTAGAATGAATTTATATTTAACTGAAAACTTGTTGGAATTGAGTCGGGTTGGCGAACTGTTGAAGTTTCCAATGCTGATAATGAAAACATTGTCTGAACGAAAGGTATTTATCAAAATTACAAATTGACAACACAGTATATTTAGATTTCTTTCAGAAATGTCTATTGCGCTGGATCATAAATACCGACATAGAGTTGCCTGGTTTTTTCGATTTATTTTGGTGTTACATTGCAAGTATTTTTGATTGGGAATTGAGATATAGTTACATTAGGAACAGGAGGTAAGATCAATGATAAATGTATATTTTTAACATACAATTTGCTGCTTCCACAAAAATCTATTCAATCATATAAGATCGAGTTAGTTGTCGATGAGTATAAGCACATATTACGAAACATAAAGGTCATATTTTATCAATTGTAATACGAGAGAAAATAGACCTGTAACTAAAATAATTTATGAGTGCAGTGCATACCACACAGCTTATGTATTGGTCATAAACATAAAATACGGCGCAGTGTAACGTAAATAACTAATAGGATCGCTATCGCTAACTCCATAAACCACTGGTGTTCATACACCTACCGGCCGTCATTACATTATTTTTATGCTATCCAAGTTCGCAACAGTGCTATATTCAACTGAGAATCATATATTTTATAAATATAGATATGAATGTTCATACATCGCAAGTTATCGAAGCGAATGTACGGAAACTAAGCGTTTTAGAAACATTTTTATCATTCTTGACGTCTACAGAACTGAAATCTATTTTTAAGTACGGCGACTCTTTTGTGTATCAATACCAGTTTTCCGCAGCTTCGCACTCGGACGACAACAGCGCCATCTAAAAGGTCTCTGTTATTTCTGGATAATGTAAAAGATAAAAGAATGATTAATACCGGTTCAGTAGTTTTGGTGTTTGTCGGTCATCAACGACCAAACAAATCTTTCCTCTTTATAATACTAATATAGATTCGATAGCCAATCAACGACTTGGTGTAGTAGTTATAACGTAAACCGCTCATTTCTCTGAATCGAGTAGTTGTGGGTTTTGACTCTCGCAGAGGACTTATTATGTGACCCGCAAATGTTTGTCTCGGTGTAGGTGTTTGTCTATGTGAATTTAATGTTAAAACCCCCACGACGCAGTAATAATTGTTTTTAAAAACAAAAGAAAAATAAATTTTACTCAAGTCCAGACTATATTGTCACGAAATTAAATATTATCTTTATTAAATTGCCAATAGGTTTATAAATAAAAAATAAATAAAAGGAGTGTATTATTATTTTCATAGTTATACAACATAGGCACGCCTAGATACTTTAGCAGCGCTATTTCAACAGTATTTTTAATACCAATAGGCTTATAGCGCTTTTTAGTGGCGCTTCCGTACAATGTTTTCACTTTCTGCATTTAAGATATATATTTTTGACAGAAATGTCAGAATAGATGATTTGATAATATATATCAATGATTAAAAAAAAATATTTGAACTACGAGCGAGGACTGAAGAAAACCGTTGGAGAGGAAACGTCGGGATATATTATTTCTGTCCTCTTTATATTACTCAATGCTTAAATGTGAGGGGGACAGCAATATGTTTATTATATCAAATATTGTTTGATTGATTGGAGAATCGAGCTGGGATTCTATATTAAGTACTTATTTCGTTTATAATTTTCAGTAATTAGATTTGATTTAAGTACTTAATATACTTGCCACAGTTCGGGTATCACCGAGAGGCTTTACTAGAGAAAATGTAAATATTTATTCATAAGTTTAATAATTATGCATTACATTTCCAATGCTTTCTAGTTCAAATATTAGTTTGTAAGAGTAAGAATTAATTGCCGGTAGCGGTTATATTAATAATAATATAATGTTTGTGATTTTAAAATATGTTTTAGTATTTCCCGTAAAACGTGGTTTTATTGAAATGCTGAGACAATTTAAACTTCAAGATCTTGTTGAAGACGTGACTCCTAGCGCCATCTAGTAAAAGAAAGTGAAACATTAGAAAAACTATGTTGTAGTAAAATGATTTAAGCTTAAGGGCCTGCCGCGAAATGCCATTTATCGACCGGAAGAGTGATAGTGATGCAAATACTTTACAAAAAAAATAATATGGGACGGATATATTGAGCTCGGAAATAAACGTCGTATGTACAAAACCAAATTGTATCATTTTCTAAAAAATCTACACTATGAAATAAAAAAACCGCTTTACAAGAACTTTGTTACAATTATTTGCTGTATTTTTAAGTAAATTCTTTTGTTTAGTTCTTAAGCATTTAGCGTTGGAATCAGAAAATGTAAAAATATAGAGATGACTTTAGATTTTTTCTTCTATCGCGATGATTTCATTTAATCGTGTATTCCTGTCACCAGATTCTAAAATATACAGTCAAAAATCATATTTCGAAATATTAAGTCTGTAATTCATATAATTCTTGAAATGCATGAAGTACATAAAACACGTTTTTCTTCACGGTATCCCCTCAATTTAATATTGATTACATCATACTTAAAAGTAATATATATATATATATAGAGAACTCTCAAATTCTGCTCATTTTATTTGGTTTAATAGAGAAAGTCACACATAACTTAATAAAAAATAATTCATTTGGTTCACTGATGATCGTACAGGCCATATAATACTTTCTGTGATCGTTTTAGTCTCGGCGATGTATGTACCCTAAGTATGTACCTAACTTATTGTTGGTAGAATTTTTGAAAAAATATAGTGTCATAAATTTATTTTTTCGCAAGTTGTTTAAGTAATGTTAAATTAATGTAACAGGGTTGTAGATAAAATCTAATTTAAAATTGTAAATACACAAAATTAAATGTGTTGTTTAAAATTACCTACAGTTGTTTGGTTTTCGTCTCTGTGTAACTAGTTAAATTTGTATTTATTATTCAACCCGTACCAATGTAGTTTTTCTATCGAAAAACTTCTAGAATCAGTCCGGAGTCTGGAATTGTGCCCGGTATATGGCAATAGGCTCGTCCCCTATTACACGGGACCTAACTTCGTCGGTGAAAAGTGGGCGTACTCAGTACACCTCTGCCACCCCCGCTTCGGGAATATAGGCGGGACGGTGTTTTATTTATATTTATTCCGTCCGTAGTGCTGTGCGACCGCGGTGTTCTTAGCGATTACCAAGGTTAACCAGTGTTCGACTCGGTCGGGAAGGGAGAGCACCCCAAGGTGCCATCAGTGTGACGCCACTGAGGACACTGCGCAACACACATTGGTTGAATGCCCAGCCTGGGCGTCCCAGCGAGTAGTCCTCACTGCCGCGATAGGTAGGGATCTCTCTTTGCCGACCGTTGCGACAGCAACGGGGGTTACTGTCGCTTGCGCAAAATCATCTGGCCCCCGAGGTTAAAGGAAGCGGCAAGTGTTCCAGCGCATCCTTACCATGTAGGACGACCAGGGCGGGGATACCCTGGCAAGATAGGTCCAACATAGCGGACAACCGCTGGCGGGTCGAGGAAGCAAGCTGCGTAGCGGGCGGTGGATCACTGTGGGGTTTTAGTGGGTAGGACTTCCTCCAGCGACGGCCGGAGTGATGCCGATCGTCGCTAGAGCTAGGAGTCCCACATAACTTGTTCACGTCCCCGTCGTGAACGGCTATCCCTGAAGACTTCCCCACCTAAAAAAAAGATAGGTGATCGTTTGTGGCATTTTGATATAGAAGGCACGTTAAGCTGTTGGTCCCGTCTACTACCACGTATTGTGGTAGTCGTTAAACGAAGTTGGAAGCCTTATAGGCGGCTTGATAAGTTCCGACAGCAGGTGGCCAGAAAGCTGCCTCCTCCGCGTGGTGGAGTATGACCTAATCTGACTCACCTCGATTTGTGAGAGAATGCCTTTGCCCAGCAGTGGGAGAGTATAGGCTGATATTATTATTCCGCCCGCCTTAGTCTGCCAGGTGCCCACCCATGTCCGGCAAACAGTGAACGATTTTTGTCGGCAAAAATTCAAACATGCAGATTGCAATATTGCAAATGCACAGGTCCTAAAAAAAGTCAGCCACAAAATCGATGATAAAGGCGGTAAATAATTCGGTCCGATTGTCAAACTTACAAAATATGTCTTACTATGACCAATTACATATGCATACGGCGCATTATAACTTCGTGAAATGATCTTTTAATGGCAGTACAATGGCATACAGAATACCATAACACGATCATTTCTTGTCCAGTGGTTAAGATCTCGAGGCGTTTCAGCCACTGGATTAAGGTACGGATAAGGTAAGGATACGTACTCCTTTACGATACGTAAGCCTTTGCAGTAAATATTACTGCTCCCGACCCTCACGTATAAGTTAGGATAAATAGTTGGATCGTCGAATTTTGTGTGTGTGTGTGTGTGTGTGTGTGTGTGTGTGTGTGGGTGTGTGTGTGTGTGTGTGTGTGTGTGTGTGTGTGTGTGTGTGTGAATGATCTATGCTGTTGGCCGCGGGGCCTTTACAGCTTCACTGGACAAGAAGGCGAGCGTGCAACCACTACGCTTGAGCCAGAAGGGCAAGGGGGCAACTAGCTCAATGGCGCCTCAACGCCTCAAGGAGGAACGGCCTCGGCTTATGCAGTCGCTATGGGGGAGTGGGTATACTAGGTGTCTCGTTTGGTGCTCAGCAGCGGCCGGCGGGCAAGAGATTCTTTGACCTCGCCGGCGAGGTCGGTGTCTGATCCTGTGTGCGGTATCTGAATCCGAAAGAAGGGATGTAAGGGCATCGGGAGGGTCGGTGAGAATGTCGCTCTATGATTGGACGCGTTCGCGAAATATCGGGTTGTCGCCTTTTTAATAAAGGCATAGATATAGACGTTCTGTATGAACCGTTTGAAGTCTATCGATGTGAGAGTGGGCGGCGTGCCCGAACACCTCATAAGCTTACGTCATAATGGGCCGTATACAAGTTTTGTAAAGTGTCACGTTATTCCTAAGGGACATTTTGCTCCGCTTGCAGATCATCGGGTGAGACGACCGAGCACAAAGGCTGCTCGGTTACGGACTCGCTTGATATGCGGTCCGAAGGTCATTGTATTGTTTAGGGTGACCCCTAGATATTTGACCTTGGACCGTAGAAATGGTAAGTAGGTAAGTATGAATATAATTTAGCGCAGTGGTTAAGAGCTTGAGCTGCTCCGCCCACTGTGTCGAATAGTCGCGGGTTCGATTCCCGCACGGGACAAATCTTTGTGTGATCCACAATTATTTGTTCCGGTCTGGGTATTTGTTTGTGAATTTTCATGTTTGTAAACGCACCCACGACACAGGAATAAAACCTAGTGTGGGGCTACGTTTTTTAAAAAAAGCAAAAAAAGCTAAAGCTATTCTAATTTAGAATATGAGATCATGAACACGAGCCAGAGATATTCGCAATCTAAACACGGCACTTTCATAACATTTATGAAATGTGGAATCTCACACTTGAGTTATAATAACTGATAATGACCAAAGGCAGCTTTCGTGCTATCGATTAGTTCTTTGTATGATAGTGAGGTTGCAAATAATTGCATTTTTTTGTTAGTTTTGTTATTTTGGATCTGGCGTGATGATATTAATTTTAGATAAATAGTTTCATACTGAGTTCCTAGATTTACGTGAATATTACACATGAAATAAAACTATTTCACGGATTTTAACACGGGTTATTTTTGATGGTCCCTCCCGTGACCATGAGTGCTACAAATCACTCGGAACGTAGGGAACTTAAAAATCAAAAAGAAACCGCGATAAAATCCGAAAAATAGTTTTATTTCAAATAGTTTAATTTTCTTAATGTTACTAACCCGTTTCCTTAATTGCTTAAGTAGGTAGGTACGAAAGTGTGACAAGGATACCCATAGATGACATAGGCAGTAGACATGTGTAACACTGCGCTACGCCGCGCAGTTGCGCCAACTCAGTTCACTGCGCCGTATGTGTTAACTCACTTCTTCAAAATGTGTTAGCGCACAGCGCAGGACCGGGAAATTCGTAAGGTGTTAAGGTGTTGTGTTGTTAAGTGTCAAAACGATCGATCTCATTCATTCTCTCACTCACTCGCTGAGTGAACAATGAGCCAACGCAGTTCGCACACTGTGCGCTGTTTGTACTAAAACCTGTGAGCGTGGCGTGCAGATGGCGCATGTTTCGCTGCTCACTGAGCGCGTTCCATTTTGTTGCGCCATGGCGCAATTTTGAGTTAACCCAATGAGCCGGCTCAGTAAACTGCGCCTGAGTTACTGAGTTAACGCAAGGAATTTCGCTGAGTTACCCATGTCTAATAGGCAGTGAGCCGTTGGGGTGTAATTAGGGTTATCATTTAGTAAACGAGGAAAATATTTCAACAGGTGTTCACGGTTACTAATTAAAGAAAGTGCTTGGGTAAATTTCATAGTATACGGCAACTCTGCGACTGTCATGAAGTGACCTTTCACGTGATGACAGCGTTAGTTCCGGTTTTGGCCGCGGGCCACAAGATCCCTTATGACCGTACACATAGTTACCAGGGACATAATATAGTCAATAGGGAATATGCGTGTAATTCAAATAAGGGTAAATATATTTTTTTTACAGACTATCGCATTAGAATAATGTCTATACCAATATTTTTATATAACATTCCTTTTTTATTAAGAAGATAATTATTGAAAGTACAAAATATGAGTGGGAAATTCAAAGTAGTTGGAACGCCACGCTTTGGTGGTCAGATCGAATATGACGTCAAAGTCTACAATACCAATGTCAACAAGTGCATATTTGCTATTGAGTAGGTTTTATTGGTTTTTTTTTGTTGTCGATTTACACAAAGACAAAATTTTAGTTTAAATTATTAGTTAATTCTTACGTTAAAGTGATCTTCACAGCATTATAAACAAGTTGATGGAGATACCAAGTCTCTTTTTCTGATTTTACACCACTTTCTCCTTATGTCCGCACCTATCGGGTGCATTTCGTATTGTATTTTTACACTTAGGCACAACCCAGTGTTGTTCCATTGTATAATAGTCGCAAAATACAAAATAAAAATAAATTACAAAATAAAATACTTCTACAGCTGTTCACTAATTGATTGTTATTATAGACTTTGACATCACGCCAAGCGCGCCATAACGGCGGGCGATTTAAGTGCTCTTATCTTATCTATCGTTTTATTTTTGACGCTTAAATTTTTTTAAGCTATTATATATTGATGTAATCTGTCGTATAAAAATATAAAAAAAATACACGCGTATTCCGTATTGGGTTTATTTTTAAACGTAGCCCCACACTAGGATTTAAATCTGTATAATACACAAATACCCAGACCGAAACAAATAATTGTGGATCACACAAAGATTTATCCCGTACGGGAATGGAACCCGCGACTACTAAACACAGTGGGCGGAGCGGCTTAAGCTTTTAACCACTGAGCTAAATCGTCCGCCTAGGTATACCTACCTCGACTAGTAAGGTAGTCTTAGAGTTGACAATTTGTATATAATAAGTAAGTAAGACTACTAGTAGTGACGACGTAGATGTTAATGTTTTTAACCTGAAAAATAAACGCCATCTCCTTATAGAAGAGACTGTAGTTAACCCAAATGTTATTGTTATGTGAAAAATACCTTTAGGTAGTTGACACATATGATGTGGTAGCTTAATGTTCGCTCTTATTTATTGATTTATATTAGGCTCAACAATATGCATATGTCATATTTAAAAATAGCATTTAACAATATTATAATCTTATATGAATATCAATTATAGATGTACACAACATTTCTTGATTTACGATTGATATGCCCTGTTATTAGGTAAAACATAATTACATAACTTAATTGGAAAAAATAAGTACAATTAAATTAAAAATTTAAATAAAATAAGAGTGATACATAAGACATAGATAAAATAATAATTAAATGCCTTAAAAAAATTATGTAATGTACACGTGAATTAATTAGCCAATGATTTCATACGAAAACAATCGATCAATCACATGCGCTTGATCAGGCGCTATCAGGGATAATCGACGTAATAACAATAACAACAAAAGGTTTCTGTGCAGACTGCCTGGTCGGTAGTAAATGTAGTTTTTCCATGGAAAACTAACCAGAATTCCCCTATTACGTGGGACTTGACCACGTCGACGAAAAGTGGGTGTACACAGTACACCTCCGCCACCCCCGCTTGAGGAATATAGGTGAGACGGTATTTTTTTTAACAGGCTAAATAATTCTACACTGATTAAACTTGGCTATGTTAGTTTTTAGTCTATATTTTTACTAATACTCGACGTTGGAACAGAATAACCTTAGATGAATCGAAGAATACGCTACCTCCTGGGAAATATGTACACAGTACATTGTATGCTTTCCTTGGCCCGACCGCATGGGATAGACACCACACACGTGAGGCAAAACTGAGTCTTGCGCGTTCCACCTTCTCAATAATCAAGCGGGTCGTAGGCTCAATGTTATGTGGCAAGGTGTGCCCATAACTCACAATCACCATCCCAGGCACCTAGGAATCGTTCTGGACAGGTCCCTTACATACGGTAAAAATTGCGAAGCCATAAAGAGAAAGGTGTACGCCTGCAATAATGTACTCCAGCGACTGACAACTACTAAGTGGGGCGCCTCGCAGCAAGTAATGCGGAAATCAGGCCTGGCGCTAGCATTGCCCGATGTGGAGTCGGTCCGCCCATGCAAAGTAGTGGATATAGCACTGAATTAAACTTGCCAGATCATTACGGGTTGTCTCACACCGACTCCAGTAATACTGTTGTATCCACTGGCTGGTATAGCGCCTTCAGATGTCCGCAGGGCTGTAGCGAGAGGTTCCGCAGAGAGAGGAAAAATGTTCAACGATACACGTCACCCTATGCATGGCCTAACACCAGTGCCGCAAAGGCTGAAGAGTCGTAAAAGCTTCATAAAGTCTGTCGACCCATGAACACTGGAGCCAACAAAAGCGAGGTGGAATCTTTGGAGGAAAGAAGCATCGCTACCAAATTCTTTTGTCTCACCTGCTGAGAGCCTTCCACCTGGACGTAAATTACTTTGGTCGGTCTGGAAGTCTTTAAATAGACTTCGAACCCAGGTCGGTCGGAGCAAGGAAAACATGCTCAGGTGGAAACTCACTGACGGCACGAATCTGGAGTGTTTGTGACGAGCAACTCAAACGATGTCTCGCCTTGTATCGTGTCCTGCGTGCCCTAACACCTCCACGCAGCAAAACTTGATGTCTGCTTCCGAAAATGCAGTTAGTGTGGCCGCTTTGTGGGTCGCATCAGTATAAATGTATCACGTTTGCCGTCGAAACCCTAAGAAGAAAAAGATGTGAGGCAACAGGACAAGATTTATATTGATAAATAATTTTTTTTTTTTAATGTCTTGATTTTGTATGAAACTTTATTCAGTGTCACCAATACAGCTGCTGCAAATTCCGCGATAGTAGAAAATAATAGCCTATAAAATACTTAAGACTAGACTTAAGGTTGTCGGAAATGTTAGAATCCTTGCGATTCTGTTTAACGTGATGGGTTCACGATGGCGGTGTAAGCTATAGGAAGGAGGTTGAGTTTTGTAACGGAGAAAACAATACGTACTGACATCGATATATTACAGATCGATGGGTACCGAAAATAATTTTATATGTGATATTAATTCTATCCGTTACCGAGAAAAAGAGGTCATAACAAATTGTCTTTCTTTTTCTTGTCTTATTTTTCTCATAAGTCTTTTTTTGGGGAGTTTTGGCGGGAAGTCGTAGAGTGATGTTGTCAATTTGTTTTAATTTCCAAAACTTGTGTTATTTCGACTAATAATGTGTAATGTTGGTGGCATATTAACCATTATGTGTTCTTATATGTGCATGAGTGAAGGTAATTGTTACAAAGTCATAAAACGTGCCTTTTCAACTTCCCTCAAAACGGCCGTTGCAATTGGTATGTAAAGTATCTACCGCTTTACTATCCAGGGTGGGGTACTTCATTAATTTGATTATCATCGTTGTCATTAAATTCATCGGGGAGTCGAAAAAAAATTACAGTTACAACCTGATTACGAAGGCATCATTCAGTTACGAAGTAATTATCGTATTACCTAATACTGCCTAATACTCATTTACTTTATTTTGTTTTATCGTTTCATTCAGTCAAGTGTTAGGCATTTTTTTTTTGTTTTTGTCTTTGTGTGTGTGTGCGTAAATGATCTACGCTGTTGGCCGCGGGGCATTTACAGCTTCACCGGACAAGAGGGCGAGCGTGCAACTACTCGATATAGAAGGGCAAGAGGGCAACTAGCTAAAGGGCACCTCAAGGAGGAACGGCCTCGGCTTAGGCAGTCGCTATGGGGGAGGGCGTATACCAGGTGTCTCGCCGTGGTGCTCTGCAGCGGCCGGCGGGCAAGGGATTCTTCGTCCTCGCCGGCGAGGTCAGTGTCTGATCCTGTGTGCGGTATCTGTATCTGAAAGAAGGGATGTAAGGGCATCGGGAGGGTCGGTGAGAAAATGCCGCGGACGGCGGTAGCGGTTGGTAGGAGCCTAGGAGGGGAGTTGGGTTCGTAGTCGTCGGCGGCTACGATTAGCGAATTACTATGATTGGACGCGTTTGTAAAATATCGGAATGTCGCCTTTTTAATAAAGGCGCGAATAGGTTCGAGACCGTAATCGGAATGGAGACATTCCGATTTCGGTCTCGATCGACATTCCGTATGAATCACGGGACTCCGACGGCTTTGCGGAGGAAACAGGATTGAACCGTTTGGAGTCTATCGATGTGGGTGCGGGCGGCGTGCTCGAACACCTCACAAGAGTATGTCATGATGGGCCGTATACAAGTTTTGTAAAGTGTCACCTTATTCCTGAGGGATGACCCAGGGAAGTGTTAAACATGGCTACACACTAATTCATAGGTAGTTTGTCTAGTCAAAAAACAAAATGGCTAATGTATCGAAACGGTTGCGACTAAGATAAATAAGTATAACGGTTTTACTTATTGTGCAGACGTTGGACAGGTTACCTTTACCACGTTTCCTTACCGTTACCACGTTTTTGAAAGTATGAAACATTTTAATGGGTTTATATAATTTTGAATTCATAAAATAAGTTGCAAGTCATTTAGGATTAACAAGATAAAGGCATAAAGTATTATGAAACAGAATACAATCAGTAATCAACCACACAATATTTGTACATCGATAAATGCACACCAATAACGCGCGTGGAGTTCCGCCGTGGATTACATTGTAGATAACAAATCAAAGATAATTTTCAAATATCACTTTATATAAAATAGCAGAATAGTACTGTTGTTTTACGGGTAAGGACGTTTTTTGTGGCATAATGTCGATCAGACCTCTACCCCCTGCCCTGGCGGAGAAAGCTCGTGTTGAGTTAAACGAGAATCCGACCAGGGTCAAAGATGACTTGCAACACCTCAAGGACTGGCTCGCTAAACAACCCCACATTAAAGCAAGAACAGGTATGATTTCGCATTACTTTACTGTGATTGGAGATAAAAATAAGGAAGTAATAAGGTTCTAGAGATTATTATAGTTTTAGCCACCTATCACGGCAGCAGTTTCGTCATCAGTACGTGATGTTGTTTGAAATCATTTTGGTGAAATGTGAACGCTTGGTATAAGTGTTTCAAGAATTTCTAAATATGTGAAGAATATGGACATAATGTGTCTGTATACAGGATGTGAGGGACGGCGTGTAATACCTGAAACAGGTGTCATCTACCTATCGTTACGATCAACTACTTATTATCACCACGACACACCAGAAATTAAATACAAAAGAGGTTTAAAGTTTTCATGTTAGATGTATATTCTACCAAAATGTATAAAATTGCTGATTTTCAGACACAGGACCGTAAAAATGACACAAAAGGTGGCTTATACCCTGCAGTGGGTTATAAAAACCTGTTGATGATGATTTTGTTTTAGGTTTTGGGTATCTGTCCCTTATATCTTTTTTTTCTTATAAAATAGCCTCACACTAGGATTTATTCCTGTATCGTGGGTGCGTTTACAAACATGAAAATTTACATACACAAATATCCAGACCGAAACAAATAATTGTGGGTCACACAAAGCTTTGTCCCGTGCGGGAATCGAACTCGCGACTATTAGACGCAGTGGGCAGAGCGGCTTAAGCTCTTAACCCCTGCGCTAAATCGTTTTGTCAAAAATATATAATTACAATTTATTTAGTTATTAATATTAAATTATCGGCATAGAATGAACATTTTTGGAGAATCATGCGTATACCTACATTATACACTAAGACTAAGACTTGTCTAGAATGAACATTGCTAACAAAAATGGCGACACAAGCGGCCTCCGTTGCGCACGATGTGTGCATGATGCCACTGTTCGATTTTTTCATACCTATTTTTTTAATTTTTGTGTAAAAGCTGTCAATGTGCACGTGCGCGTGCGTGTGCGTACAACTGATAGGTATAGTATTTTTTATGTAAGGTGGGTACTGTGACAGTTCTAAGTGTAAAAGAAAATTATCCTTTATTCAATGGCAATAAGAGGCATGACCCGTTTCTATACTTATGGTTTCATGCCTTAGCACCATTGAATTAAATATTAATTTCGTTTGGCAATTAGAACTGTTCAATCCTATGTGAAAAATATTATAGATCAATTTTGTGCTGTTTCCGCGCGCGCGATCCTCCATCTATACAAGTAAGTAGTATCTAAGATTGTATACCAATTAAGAGGGTGTGGAATTATCAAGCCCTTTGTAGTTTCGTTTTTGGTATACAACGGACGCTGCGACTTGGACACCTTTACCGATATTTTCTGGCTCGAAATAGCAATATATTGACAGTTAGGGAAGTGCAAAGGAGGAGCCTTTGCTCAGTAGTGGGACAGCAAAATAGGCTATTAAAAAATTTTACTTATTTTACCTGTACGTATGTATACTTATTTATTTACATTAATATTATGTCTATGCATACACGATTTTCTGGGGTGTTAACTATTCTGGAGTTGAAAGTGTCTTGACATTAAGTTAATAATAATTATAAAAAGTATTTAAAGTCAAGAGTCTCCGTAACCGGCGAGCGTGTATGAGACGAACTATGAGAGTCGAGGAAGCCAGAGAGGTATGTAAGGAAAAAACCTGTTGGAACTCTGTACTCTCTGCCTACCCCGCAAGGGATCTGGCGTGAGGTTATAGATAGATAGATAGATAGAAAAAGTATTTATTTTTGTCAAGCACCGCCAACGGGTCCAGATACATGTTAAGTAAAGTTCGCTAAGGCAACCATAAAATAAAATGTCTGTTGATAATTGTATCTACATCTTGAGGCTGATACAAAATTGTTCGCAACAATAATTTAAGCCGTGTTGTTAAGTAAATATATGGAATTTATTAATAAAGAATTGACTTAACAATAATGTTTTTTAGAACACGTATGCAAGTACGAAGTGCATTTGATTTAAAAAAAAACACGAAGTTAAACTTTTATCGTCGGCTGTAAATGATAAGATTGATTTTATTTTACATCAAATGATTATGGATAAATTATTACATACTAGCTATCTACTGATTATATCAAGGAATTGTTTTGAAGACATTAATTGAAAATTTATTTTCGGGCAAATAATGTTAAAACGGTTAAAAGAATAGAACGGAAAGATAATAGTAGGACATGTTTCGAATAAACACGATAATTTGTTTTAAGGAACTTTGAACTAATAAGCAAGGTATCTAGGATTTATATATCGTATAGATCATCGGGTGTTACTGCGGAAATTGATGTCTACACTAATACATGGCGATCTATATCGATGGATTCATAAATTGAGAACCGGAGTCAGACAGTCGTGTTAAACGGTTATACCTCCACTTGGAAGTCTATACCATCCAGCGTACCGCAAGGTTCTTTGCAAGATTCGCTCTTATTTACCATCTTCATTTCTGACGTCACCAAGTGTTTCAAATATTCTGCTTTTTACTATATGCCGACGATATAAAAATATTAAAAACAATACGTAATGTACCGCATACTTTGAAACTCCAACAAGATCTAAATAGGTTCTCTGATTATTGTATGGCAAATAAACTCCAATTGAAGGTTACCAAGTGTCATAGCATAACGTTTTCTAGGCTTAAATATTATTAAAGCTGACTATAGTTTTTACAATCACATCAAAAGTTTCTAACATTAAAAATTAAGGTATAATACATGACAATAAACTAGTAGACACTAGACAATAGACATGCATATAGACTATATAGTTAAAAGGGCATCCAAAGCATTAGGTTTCATAATGAGAACGTGTGCAGGCTTTCAATCGCTGAAACCGATAAAAAGTTTAGGTTGCTCATTCGTACGTGGTCTTCTTGAATATGCTTCGACGGTCTGGATCCCCCAGTATAAAATATATAAATTAAGAATTACTTGATTTTAAAACACAGCAACCATCTGAATCACCGATGATCACCGATGTCGAAAATACCATTTTCTGCCATTCGAAAACAGATGAAACATAAGTGATGTATGCTTTTTGATGAAACTGGCTAAAGGCTCAATAGACTGTCCTAATTTACTAGCAATAATACCCTTGCACACGAATCAGCTAGGCTTTAGACACAGACTTTTATTAGACTTGCCTTTTGCGGGAACTAATTACAGGCAAAACGCATTTTTATTACGTAGTTCTGAGAGCTTTAATAAATTAGTCTGGTCTCCACTCAAGAACCAGTCTGCCCTAAAGGCTATCGGTTCTGCGGCATATGTGACCTGCCCACTGCCACTTCAGCTTACTAATTCGCTGAGCCATGTCGGTAACTTTGGTTCTCTGACGAATAACTTCGTTCCGGATTCGCTCCCTAAGAGAAACTCCGAGTATAGCTCTTTCCATAGCCCGCTAAGCAACCTTGTTCTCCAACGATTTCCAAATGCTGGCCAGCCCAGCTGTATCCGTCTCTTAACTTCCTTGTCGAAGTTGTATTTACCTAATTGGAGCAACTGCCCTAGGTATACATATACGGAAACAACTTCGAGGGAGACTCCGTTTACGGCGATCGATCCCGGGATAACATGCTTGTGATCATAACTTCGGTTTTATCAAAGTTCATCCGGAGACCAATTTGCTGACACGAATTAGCAAGGCTGTCCAGCATCTGTTGTAGGTCTTGCAACGTTTCAGCCATGATGACGATGTCGTCTGCAAATCGCAGGTGAGAGATGTATGCGCCATTGATATTTTGAATTCATGCGGTGACCTTTCCAGTACAACGTCTTGAACATATCCTCCAGTGCATTGGTGAACAGTTATGGTGATAAGACATCCCCCTGGCGCACTCCGCGGCGCAGGTGGATATGTTCAGTCCTCTGGTTCTGTACTTGGACGGTCAACGTTGCGGCTTCAAAAAGGAATCTCATCACCTCGATATATCGCCAATCAATTAGGCATCATTGCAAGGAGTCCAGAACTGACCAGGTTTCGACAGTATCAAAGGCCTTCTCATAGGTCCACGAAGGGACATAGGGGCAGATTATACTCTGCAGTCTTCTGTATAATCTGCCGCAGTGTGTGGATGTGGTCTATAGTGCCGTAACTACTTCGAAATCCGGCCTGCGCCGGGGGTTGAAAGTTGTTGAGCCTTCGCGCAAGGCGGTTCGTGATGACCCTTGAAAACAGCTTGTATACATGGCTCAGAAGCGATATGGGTCAATAGTTCTTCAAAAGGGTTTTGTCACCCTTCTTGAAAAACAGGACGACCACGCTTCTGTTCCATGCCTGCGGATTTCGTCCAGTGCAGAGGACAGTGTTAAATAACTTCCGAAGGTCCTTTAGTACTGGGGTACCTCCTGCCTTCAGAACCTCAGTCGTGACGCCGTCTCGGGGCTTTACCATTTTTAAGCTATTTAAGGGCCAACTCGATCTCATCCAGGCTGATCTCGGGCAAGTGTTCTGTGAAGTGGCATGTAAGGGTGGCTCTGGGATTCCCTCTAAGAGATTCGGGTCGAGGTGCGTGACATTCCTGACATCTGAGAGAATTTCCGGCTTAGAAGCGATCACAGTACCCGCAATTAGGTTGTGATAATTTATTAAGTCATTGTGTAATGAGACTGTGAGCGTTCCTAATATAAATAAATATACGTACGTATAGATCGAAGTTCTCATAGCATATAATACCTGTAATAATGTTCTTCGCGATTTCCAAGGTTAATTTGACGCTAGAAGTCATATAGACCGTGTCTGATATCAAGGGCAAGTCACGAACTATGCGAGTGGAGGAAGCCAGAGAGGTATGTAAGGAAAGAACCTGTTGTAACTCAGTACTCTCTGCCTACCCCAGGGATCTGGCGTAATTATATAGACCACGCTTGAAAGCTTCGTGGGTGCTTGATAAATTCTGTATACGAACCTGGCTGTATAAACATCTTTTAAACCTAAAGATGTATGAAGTTGATCATATAACTAGATTAATAGATTTACGGCCCGTTACTGATTTAAGCATTTAGAGATAAGCATGGTTTCCTGTCTTCGCGTGAAAAGCCTTTTGCCCAGCAATGGGACTATATCAGTTGATTTATTTTATAGGAAAAGTACCAAATTTTGAGTAAGAGTATTTAAAACTGCTTTAAGCTTAAACCGCATCTTATCTTCAAATATTTACTTATTTCCGACATCTGACGATATTCATTTAAGCTGAGTGATTCAGTTGGATTATAGGTAATGAATAGTAGCACAAGCACTTTGAGGTATCATACAGATACCTTTACCCCTGTTGGGTAAACAATAATAATGAAATGTATCTTATTACGTTTGTAGATGACCAATGGCTGTTGGCATTCCTCCGCGGCTGCAAGTTCAGTTTGGAGAGAACGAAGGAGAAGATAGATCTCTTCTATTCAATGAGGTCCATGGCACCTGAACTATACGCGGTGAAACACACAGATCCACGATTTGATGAGATTTTAAGCTTAGGGTATGGAAAGTATAATTTACATAATGCTCATAAAATAAAAGTCATTGCGCAAGTTCGTGCATGTGAACCAAATTACATAAAATATTTAAAAAAAACTAGTATTGTCTATCTAACTTATTGATAACATAGAAACTATTCCATCTGTACCTGTGTTATATATCATTATTGTTAGAAATTGTTTGATATATTACACGTATCACAGTGAATTTCTGTATTTTACTCCAATTAATTTTTGGACCGTGCATTAAGCATTTGAATGTTGTTTTCTTCCAGATCTTATTTAATTTTGCCTAAATCCGGAACACCGGATGGACCTCGCGTGTCATTGATTTGTCCTGCGAAATACGATCCTGGCAAATATAACATTATGGATATCATATCTGTCACCGGTACTCTTCTTAAGGTACTATCTATACTTATATTGGAAAGATTTGTTTGTTCTTTTGTAATCGATAAACTCTGAATAATTCGATTTTAATAATTCTTTCACCATTAGAAAGCAAAAGTAACATAAGGTATATTGTATCTCAGAAATAATAATAATAATTTATAAAGGTATTACAAATAACAGTGATAGCCTAATTAGACCATTGGATTGCACAGTTAGAGATCTCGGGTTCAAACCCAGGCACGCACTCTTTTCGAAAGCATGTGCGTATTTAAAATTAACTATCACTTGCTTTAACGGTGAAGGAAAAACATCGTTAGGGAACCTGCATGCCTAAGAGTTTCTCAAAGGTGTGTGAGGATCGCCAACCCGCACTGGGCCAGCGTGGTGGACTATAGCCTAAACCCTCTAAGTTTGAGAGGAGGTCCATGCCCAACGGCGGGACAGTTTCTTAAAAGGGCTAATATTATATTGTATTACAAAAGGAACGCGTGCGCAGCCGCGAGTATCAGCTAGTAATTTGTAAAAACCATGACAATGGATCCGAGTGTGCAATTTAAATGTTATTAATATCATTAAAATAATACTTGCTTTAAGAGCTATAAGGCCATATTAGATGGTAGTCTACTAGGAGGTACAATATTCGGAATGTCTCAGTTTATACTGAGATTTACCTAAATGTCGACAACGATCTGGAACAATACGTGTAATATTGGTGGTGAGCTTATCAGCACGACAAAACCCGTTCGACGGTGGTGATAAGCTGTTCGATCGATGATATGTTTTTACCTACCACATTGTTATTGGTTTATTATGGTTAGCAGTGGCGTTATTCTGTTATCTTTATCTTGACTCTTAAAAAGTAGTTTACTTTTAATGTACCTAATGTATTAATATAATGCATACGTTTTAACTTACTACATTGCAGAGGACTTAGTACAAACTAGTACTGACGTTAGTGTAACGTTGTCGGGAAAACATGCTGTCACATTCATGTTTATTTGGTAAATGGTTGGATTACGGTTATCACTTATCATCTGGTAGACCGTTTGTTGATCTGGCTACATAAAATAATATAAGAAATGTCCTTGCTTTTAGATCGTCATGTTGGAGGATGACAATGCTGTCGTTGCTGGGGGGCAGGCTGTTCTGGATTTGCAGGGGGTGACAATGGGGCACTTTTTACAAATGTCACCCGTTACAATGAAGAAAATGATTGTTTCTGGGCAGGTATAAAACGATTTGAATTTGTTAGATTTTACTACCGCACATACATATTTTAATCACTACAGTGACTACACTTCTATATACAGCAGCTCAGCCCTAGTAATGACATCGAGTGTTGATCTTTGACGATCCCTGGTGAGCGTGTATTTAGTAAGCGCCAATAAATTAAAGTACAATCCGATATTTGATAAACGAGAATTAATTACCCCAAAAATTATATTTGGGTTTGTTTTGTACAATTTATTTTAAATGAAATTATAATACTCTCTATAACTAATCCTCATTCATTAATTGTAATGGCAACAATTTAGTTACGAAAAATAAACAAATTTTACCCTCTTTTGGAAAGCGGGACACAATTGAAAATTAGCTGATCAGTTATTTAGATGAAGAATATAAAAGTCTTATCTATCAGACACAAGACACCTTGTTATGTCTAGCAAATTATGCTCCTTTTTACTGATTGTTTTTTAGGATGCATCTCCGTTTCGTATGAAGGGAACCCACTACTTAAATACACCGCCTGGCTTTGAAACCATATTTAATGCAATGAAGGGAATGTTAAATGAGAAAAATAGAAATAGAGTGAGTATGTTCATGTGCATCATATGCGAATGTTGCATTTCATTGTTCCGGCGCGAAATATTAATATTATTTTGTTGTGTTTGTAGTTGTACGTCCACAACCAGAATTATGAAGATATGTACAAGTACATTCCTAAAGATATCTTGCCTGCAGAGTATGGCGGAAATGGAGGCAGTTTAGAAGAGATTATAAGTAAGATTTGATACCTACTTCATATAAACTTCCTGTTCTTTTTACATGAAGTAAAATATACTTAAAGAAAGATTTATATATTATACTTAATGAATATTACAGGCCCAGGATCGATTTGTGTGGAGAAGGGGAGGCCTTTGCTCAGCAGTGGGATACAGAATAGGCTATTAAAAATATATACTTAATCGATCCGTTTGAGTCAATCTTTATCTAGCCCTCTTCAATATCTTTAGAGTGGAAAAAGTCTTCACCGCTTTATTCTTTTCCTACCTCTGTACTGACTTTATAGGATAGATTAGGGCTGGAGCCTTTATGAATTATAACAATAATAAGAATTTAATCTAAAATTTAATTACTGGCGTCGTAAGCTTAATGTTGCTTGCGCGCGTATAATTCATGCGTGAAGGGTCGTACACTTTGTCGAACTAGGCACCGCAACATTAATTGTTGTCCTACAAGTGTATGTTTGAATATCATGTACCTAGATACAGAAGACCTATTCTCGTAATTAAAGGTTCAAAATGCAGTTTCGATTTAATTCGAGAGACGAATGGTATCGTAATCGCATTCTGGTAAAATTTAGACATCGACCGAATCCAGATCAGACCGAAAGTTGAACAAAATGGTATTCCGATAATATTTTGAACTGTCATCTACAACGAATATAAAAGAGTAACGACAGTTGAGATTAACATGTGATCATGTGTGATCAACAATATGATTTTACTTTATGAAGCAATTTGATATAATATCGAAATTAGACTGAGATAATATTCAAATCGGCGATACTTTAGTGGAGCAGAATACCAAATGTAAGTCAATTCTTAATTAAATATCAATTCAGTCAATATTCAGACCCAGTGTCAAATAAATACGAGAATTGGCTTTCAATTTGTTGTATCTTATGCAGTCTTTTTATGTAGGCTCAATCAAAATCTACTCTGCGGTAAAAATTTGTGAGCTACGTTGCGCAACTCTTAGCAAATATTACATTAATGCAACATTTGTGTTTCCTGTTATTACAGACTACTGGAGGAACAAAGTCAAGGAGTACAGCGCGTGGTTAGAAGAAGACTACCAGTACGGCACAGACGAGTCCAAGCGGCCCGGCAAACCCAAGACTGCCGAGGACATGTTCGGTGTAGAAGGCTCCTTCAGAAAACTCGACTTAGATTAAACTTTTCCTTTGTTTATTATACTCGTATGTTTTAAATAAATACGCTGTACTTGTTTTATATTTTGGAATAATGAGATTTTTATTTCTCCCTTCCTCTTTATGTAATTTACATTATTACTGTATAACTGATATGTTATATTTTGTTATATACTTATAGTTGTCTAAACACGCCTTTGCTAACAAACATAGCGCCGGTAAGCGGCAACAGTTACTATGGTTACCCGCCATGTTTGCGTGTTTTAGGGATCCCAGTTAAAGAACTTTTTACCCTACTTTTTAAAATGTTTTGAAATAGTTTATGTAAGTGTAAGTATATTATTACAATTAAATAATATGTGTGATTTAATTACTTTGTGATGTACAGTCACCTGCACTAATATGTGCACAATCTATAAATTTCAAAATATGTAATGCAGTGAGTACAGAGTTCCAACAGGTTATTTCCTTATATACCTCTCTGGCTTCCTGGTATTGTACCGAAAGTTAATATTACTTTCGGTACAATACCATGTATATGTTCATATAATAAAACACAAAATATCGTTTTACACTTATTGTATGAAGAATATAATCTATCTATATCATCACGCCAGATTCCTTGCGGGGTAGGCAGAGAGTACAGAGTTCTAACAGGTTCTTTCCTTACACACCTCTCTGGCTTCTTCCACTCCCATAGTTCGTCTCATACACGCTCGCCAGTTTTGGAGTCTCTTGAGTTATCTTTCAGATAAGACTTGGTCTATTTGGTCGTGGTAAGATAGTCTAGGTCTTTCCCGGTACCTACATCAACTAGTCCACTTTCGCATTGTATGTCATTTTTTCTTCTGACATTCTTTTAATATGCCCAAACCAACGGAGCATACCCTTTCTCATCTTTACACCGATACTATCTTTCATACCTACTCGCTTTCTTACTACGTTGTTGCGAATACGGTCGGTAAGGTTAACTCCGTACATCTTCCGCAGAGTTCGCATTTCTACTGCATTTATCCTACTTTCATTCTCCTTCTTACATACCCAGCTCTCGCTACCATATAACCGCGTTGGGACAAGAACTCTGTTATGTATGGCCAGCTGCGCCTTTTGTCTGAAATGCCAGCTCCCAAGTTGCTTTTTTATCGCACCATTTACTGTTTCCCTGCGCTCACTCTTCCCTCTATGTCAGCGGTGTATTTCCCATCCTTACTGAAGGCGCTTCCAAGATATACAAACTCATTCACTTGCTCGAGCACATCGTTACCAACCACAATCCTTGCATTCGTTCTGGTTTCTTCCCGTTCAAAAACCATAATCTCGGTTTTCTTAACATTCAAATGTAAGCCACTGTTCATGCAGTCGTCTTTTATAACTGTGACTTGTGTTTGCAGATCAGTGGCTGTTGGCGCTTTTAAAACCGCGTCATCTGCATATAGTAGCTGGTTTACTACTAGGTCACCCATTTGTACACCTTCACTCATCGCTTTCAGTCTTTGAAGACTTTTATCCAGATATATTATAAACAATCTAGCGGACAACACGCAACCCTGCTTGACGCCGATTTCAACGTCAAACCAGGGTGACATGATACCATCCCCCGTATGCATACCTTGCAGTCCACATAGGTGGACTGGACGGCTCGTATCAGAGTGCCATCTATACCATACTCTGGCAAAATGTCCTAAAGTCCATTTCGCACAACTCTGTCAAACGCCTTCTACAGGTCCACAAAACCGTAGAATACTTTCCGGCCCACTGCCAAATGCTACTCTACGACGTTGCGGAGGGAGAGAGGGAGAAAACTTGATCCGAACATCCTCTTCCGGACCTGAAACCCCTTTGTGCCTCGCACAACATTCCATCGGACTTCTCGCGCATTCTCGGTTCAATAATTTTACCGTACACCTTGGCTGCCAAGCTGATCAAACTGATGGGTCTGTAATTGGCGCAGTCATATTGTGAGCCCTTGCCTTCTTTTTCTTAGCGTTTTGACTGCAAATATGCTATGGCTATATGGAGTCAGCCCAGAAAGCGGCCACATTAACAGCCTTGTCGGAGGCAGGCCATCAAATCCTGCTGCGTACACGTGTAACAATACGGAACACGATACGGAACACGATACGGAACACAATATAAGGTGGGACATCGTTTGGGTTAGTACAAACACCCTAAATTGGTAGCTTTTGAGGATCCTCACCTAAACATGTTGTCCTTGCTCTGGCTAACCTGGGTCCGAAGTCTATTTAAAGATTTCCAGACTGGCCATGGTAATTTATGTCTAGGTGGGAGACTCAGCAGGTGAAACGAAGGGATTTGGTAGGGATATTTCTTCCTTTCAGAGATTGCACCTCGCTTTTGTTGACTCTAAGGTTAATGGTTTGACGCACTTAATAAAGCTCTAAGCTCTTACGGCTTTCAGCCTTTGCTCCACTGGGTTGTGGCTATGCATGGGGTGCCACAGCCCTGCGAACATCTGGGGGCGCTATGCCAGGCAGTGGATGCAGCAGTTTTACCGAAGCCAGTTTTAGACAGCCCGTGATAATGCGGCAAGTTTCATTAAGTGCTGTATCCACTAGCCTTGAGTGGGCGAAATGACTCCACACAGGGCACGTATATTCCCCAGCAGAGGCAAACCAGGCCCGATGTCCGCACTACTTGTGGCGAGGCTCCCCACTTGGTTGTAGTTAGGCGTTAAAGTAAGTTATTGCGGGTTGTAGTTAGGCGTTAAAGTAAGTTATACCTTTTTTTTAATAGTTTCGCGATTTTTCTTATATGTAAGGAACCGGGATTCACAGGTACTTAGGATAGCAGTTGTGGACTATAGGCACACCCTGCCACGTGATGTTGAGCCTTCGGCCCGTTTGGTTGTTGCGTAGATGAAACACGCAAGACTCGGTTTTGGAAGGGTTAGGCTTGAGAGAATTTTCCTCATAGTACCGATTCAAGGCGCCAAGAGCCATGGTGAGGTTAGCCTCTACTTCCTCAAAGTTCGTGGCTTGGGAAGTTAGCGTGAGGTCATCTGCGTAAATAAAGCGAGTCGTGTTAGGGTTAGACGGTTGGTGGTTGGAATATATATTAAATAAAAGCGGTGCTAGAACACTTCCCTGCGGTAAGCCGTTTTTTGTGACATCCAACTACTCTGGTCTGAGAGAAGGTGGACCTGAAAGTGCCGATTGTCGAGAAGCTTTTGGAGTATTGTGACAAATTTGTAATTGCTGGTCATAGTTTCTACTTTCCACAACAATCGCCTAAGGTCTACTGTGTCGTAGGCCGCAGACAGATCAACAAATACAGTACCAGTGATCTTTCACGACTCGAAGCCATCCTCTATGTGCTGCGTGAGTTTAAGTGTCTGATTGCAGCATGATTTCGTCGGTCTGAAATCCGCTTGCTACGAAATAAAACCTGGATCGATACAGGTCGTGAGCCTGGTCAGCAGCAATCTCTCAAACAACAAGCCCTTGCCTTTTTACAACGGTACTATGACTTCGCGGCGCCAATCTGTAGGAACTCTACCGGTCCTCCAGCAAAGGTTTGGAAGGACCCGGAAGGCGTCCCGGACGCAAGTTCTACCATATTTGATCATCTCGGCAAATATCATGTCTATTCCCGTAGCTTTACCATTTTTCATACTTCCTATCGCTCATTCAACTTCTTCTGTAGTGATGTCCTCTGTTGATTCACGTGCCGCAAACTCGCCTCTGGGCTCGTCTGCGGCACCTGTATCCGGGGCATCTCAATACATTTCTCCAAAATATTCACTCCACCGGTTTACCACTGCTTGTGTGTCTGCAAGAATGTCACCATCTTTAGATTTTATCCTTTCCATTCTGGAGCCTGACAAATCACCTCGAGTCTTTCTCACCTAGCTCCAAAAGAGTTTGGAGCTATTCTCGAAGTTCTTCACCAGCCTCTCCTCCTCAATCGCACTGGCTCTTTCGCGCTTTTCTTTCACTAGTTTTAGTGGCATTCTTGCATTGCCGGTATATTTTTTTCCTCATCTCTGTCATACTAGCATTCAGGTTTAAAGTAGAAACATAGTCCTACCACGCTTTCTTCTTACTTTCTACGGAGCTTTGTAACTTTGCATCCCACCATGCATCATCTTTTGCTGTACTATGCTTTTTTGAGCAACCACATACAGGCTTTTCCAGCATTCATGTCAAAGGCTTGTCCCGGACTTTATCTTCATACATTCTCCTCACGCTTTCATCTTGCAACTTTTCAACCTTTATTCTTTCAAGATCTCCGAAGGGGATACGATTTCGCCAGTGCCTCCACTTCCTGAACAGACCACTAAACCGCGCAACTAAGAGATAGTGGTCTGATTCAAGAGTGGGCCTGTATACGCACGCGTATCTTGAAGATTGCTTCGGAGACAGTTATCTACTAGGATCAAATCTATCATGCTTTTTTGTTCATTCCTTCTCTACTTATCCGTTTAGGTCGCTACATAAAATCACCTTTTCGTTAGCCACAGCCAGATCCAGAACTTTTCTGACATCATTCCAAAACTTCTCAAGATCCAGGGGGTAACGACAAGGTTACGGGAGCATATGCTACAACCAAGAATACTCTAGTGACACCCAGTTTTAAACGGACCAAAAGAAGTCTCGCATCATTCAGGCCATAGTCTCTCAATCCAAAGGCCAGGCGACGGGACAGCAAGATACCCACCTCCATGCTGGTGCGACTGCTCTACGGTACCCCAGACTACAGAGCGATCATGACATCAGGAAGATCACAGGTTTCACTACCCCTCCGCTTAGTCTCTGTTACATACTGAGCATCCAGGCGTCTCTCTTTCATTACATCAATCACTTCATGCATCTTATCTTCCATACCACCCCTTAAATTCCAAGTGCCCCCAAAATAATTTATACGAAGTATATAATAATATAATAACGATAAATAGAAGTATATAATTTTACAGTCAAACCCGTTAGTCTCTGACTGCCTCGTTGGTCTAGTGGCAAAGCGCATCGCTCTGTGGTCACAAGTTCCTGGGTTCAAATCCTAGGCCGGACACGTGTAGTTTTTCTAACAAAAAATTCCCAGTACGTGTACGCTATTACATGGGACCTAACATCGTCGGCGAAAAGTGGGTACTCAGTATACCTCTACCACCCCCGCTTGGGGAATATAGGCGTGACGGCTACGTGACGGTATGTGCAACATATTAAAATATTACGGCCTAATAGCATAAAAGGACGAAATATAATAATGTGAAACATAATAAATTGTGTTAATCCGGGTAATAAACTATAGGTTTCCTAAATTTCACCCAAGTCCGTTCAGCTGTTTTAGCGCGAATAAGTAACAAACATCCAACCATCTAAATATACATATTTATAATATTAGTAGGATGTTAACAGGAATACAGCTGTGAAGAATTCTCCGAAATAATTCAAGTAAAGTGTAATTTATAATTTTTTTATTCAGACCCTAAGCACTAAGATGTTTTAGCCTTTATATTTAAACTAAGCTAGTACTTTAACATCACCTTAAATACGTGACCCTTTTTTTCGATGGTAAAAATAACATTATAAAATATATAAATCATACTTAAAACTAATTTCTAACTTATTTTCCATAATTTGCATAAATTACCCTATTTCTTAATTGGCAACACCGGCCTATTTTACCAACCTACAAAATATCGAAGTTTATATTGGTGTTTCTGTAAAAAATCAGAAGAAAAGTTTAAAACTAACCGGTGGAAGGTATTCTTCTTTCGTATGATAATTTTTTTTCTCTGCGATCGTGGCAAGATTTTACAGCACAAACCGGCATTTTTAATTTTTTTACGAGCTCAACAATGTGCAGCTGCCAAGACACTGACGTAAGGGGAGAATCTATCGACGGGACTAGTGGGATGATCAATCTAGGCAAGTAATTCATCTAAGGATATATTATGGATATGTAATACTGGTAAAATTTAATATTATCTATATATACATCAACACGCCAGATCACTTTGGGGGGGGGGGGGGCTATCCTCTTAGAATAACAATAATCCGGAAGCCGCGTCCAGTCGTAATTGCACGCCGCTCAGTGAAGCCAAAAACTCAACAAACGTCCTGTACTCACCGCACTTCCCACCCGCATAATGTTGCTAGTTAAAAATGATTTACCACTTTTTGGGGTAAATGTTCAGTAAGAGGTTATAAAATCATTATTGTTCATTTCTAGCGGCAACATGTACATGTTACTATGTACAACTTTATACATATTAACAAAAGAAATAGATGTAATTAAGTAGGTTCTTGAAATAAAGCACGATTACATTACCAGTAAGTTAATAACGTTTATTTTTGTATAACATAATATTTTTTTTTTATTTGTGTCGTTCCCTGCTTCATTGGTCTGGTGGAGAATACTAGAAATCGTTACGAAATCGTTACAATCACGAAGTTCTGATTCGATTTTTAGGGCGGAAAAAGTGTAATATTAATTTTAATATCCCTTTTGTTAAACCATTTTTAAAAATATTGCCTGAAGTGTGGGTGTACGCGGTACAACCCTGCCATCGCCACGTGGCGAAATAAGTAAATAAGTTTTTTTTTAATAATAATAATGGTTTATTGACATAATTTGATGTACAGAATTTACAAGTAAACTAGCTATATTTATATCGCATAAATGAGTTAAAAATATGTAACCGAACTAGGCAAAGCCTGTGTTTCAGCTATCAGCCCCAATACCCTCGAGTATGTTTTTAGTATCTAACATCGTCGGCAAAATGTAGGCCTATGATTAATCCGGCATATCATTATACTACTAGGTATAAAATTATATCCCGGCTTTAACTATCATACTGCGCAGGACATATAAAGCGCCATTCCATACAGCTCTTAGTAATTAAAAGTGGGAAAAGTACTTTCGTCATCGCAACTAAGTAGAAAAATTATTATGTGATAAGGAATTAAATTAATGATATTTAGTACTATAACAACTAAGGTCCATAGTAAATGAAACTAGGGAAAAACTACACTGTGGTATTGGCAACACAGACAAAATGGACGCATCATTTTCGGTGACGATTATGAACGGAACATTCAATTCAATAGTTAAATAATACGATGTCCGTTTGGGTTACTTACACATGAAATGTAATCCCATCCTGTTTCTTTTTGAGCTTGACAGAATTGTTACAGGTAGAAATGCTGCAAGACGCCATAATTGAACCTAATTTGACACGCGTAGAGCACGTCATTTCGCGCGA
Source organism: Phalera bucephala (assembly GCA_905147815.2). Classification (NCBI taxonomy): domain Eukaryota; kingdom Metazoa; phylum Arthropoda; class Insecta; order Lepidoptera; family Notodontidae; genus Phalera; species Phalera bucephala. The sequence goes on from LR990622.1 coordinate 19,386,015, forward strand.
CGGTCGCCGAGTGACTAAGCGCGTAAACGTGTGACTACTTGCTTTGCAGGTACTAATTGTTGCTTCAACACGATGCGCGCCCGCGGCTTTTAGATTATTGTTATTTTAAGCCTACAACAGAGAGTACAAAGTTCCAACGGGTTATTTCCTTACATACCTCTCTGGCTTCCTCCACTCTCATAGTTCGTCAGTACATTTAATAATGTTAAATATGCTTTAATCAATAATTTAACAGAATATGGTAAATTATTTATTTAAACATATTCATATTTTAACAAATTGAATAACAAGTGGTTAAAACTATCACCTTCACTCGCTAGAAATAAAACGTAATATTATTTTGAAGTGATACTATTGGTATTTTCTAAAATTCTTGATTAGCATAGCCCCCGACACTTCTTTACCCTGCTGTTATTTACCGACATCTTTAATTTAACACATTTCAGGTTGCTGTTTAAGAAATGTAGAGAATTCCTAGGAAATGTGTATGATGATGGCCTTAAGTAATTGAGCGCGAGATCTCTGAAAAAGTTGGGTTCAGTATTGCTTCTAGGTGGTTCCATTTTAATTTCATCGGTATTGGACCATTGACTTTAAAGATACAACAGGGAACTCCTGAACGACAAATAATACGAATCAGCAATTGAGTTATTATAAGAATTGTGTAAATCCTATAGGTACCCTACCATAGAACTAATCAAACTATTAACCGACATCAAAAAAGGGGGATATTGCAATTCGTCTGCATTTTTTATAGCGTCTTAATTTATGTACAGATTTAGATGATTCCTTTAGCGTTGAGCTTAGTATGGTGGTCCTGTTTTTTCCTTTTTAAAGTCCTTTTCCGTTTTTTCAAAATGTTTTTTCATGTATGTATTAAAATAAAGGAATGGAAGCGGTTAGTGATTTTAACCAGTTTGGACCGTACCGCCAAAAGCGCCGAACTTTAGAGGTCTCTGGAATGTTGGAATAAAATAAAAAAAACATTTTAATAATATCAGCCTATACTGTCCCACTGGTAGGCAAAGCCTTTTCTCACAAATCGAGGTAGGAGAGATTAGATCATACGCAACCATGCGGACAGAGTGTGGATTGGTGGAGGCAAGTTTGTGGCTATCTGCTGTTGGGACTTATCAAGCCGCCTATAAGGCTTTCAACTTTGCTTAACGACTACCATATTAGGTGGTAACCGGGACCAACGGCATGAAGGCGCTCGTATACAAAAATAACACAGACGAAGCCGAATGCCGCTTAATCTTGATAATCGCTTAGAATACCGCGGTCGCACAGCACTACGAGCGCGTCTTGGAATAAAATCTGAAAAAAAAAATATACTGATTTTTATAACTGCTTATTTAAACTGATCTTAGTCGACACGACGATACTTTGATATAGTGTTAGAGCGTAGGTAGTTTTTTTTTTTTTTTTTTTATTTAAACGTAGCCCCACACTAGGATTTATTCCTGTGTTGTGGGTGCGTTTACAAACATGAAAATTCACATACACAAATACCCAGACCGGAACAAACAATTGTGGATCACACAAAGATTTGTCCCGAGCGGGACTCGAACCCGCGACTATTAGACGCAGTGGGCAGAGCGGCTCTTAAGCTCTTAACCACTGCGCTAAATCGTCCGTCCTGACTAGATCGAGTACTCGTCGGTTTGATCCCCCATGGACTGCGCAATCCCATTGTTCACGAGGCATCCGCGGTCAAACCTAAGGGAGACTAAAAAAAACGAAAGAAGGTCCAGCACGTGTGAACGTCGTCGCGGTACGGGCTCCTTTTACACTAGGAAGAACTTTCATGGATGTTCCCGAACCCCAAAACCGATTAATAAGAGCCGATGCATTTTACAAGGTCATATTGATGTCCACACGATGGCCTTCTTGAATGCACAGGCTTTTGTTATAATATGTACGTATTAGTTACATATTACTATTATATACTTGTGTACCGCGACCATGCGTCAGCAAAAAGAAATAGGGATAAAACCTTCTAGAATTGGTTTCCACTCTTCAAGCGAATTCTAGATTTGTCTTTACAAATTGATATGTGACCTAAAGAATAATGCGTTTTAATGTCAGCGTCCTCTGATAAAGGGTCGTCGAGATATCGGGGTGAATAGGAGTCATGTCATATTCATAATTCATGCCCTATTTTGCATCACATTCGTTCATATAGTCCTAATAAGTTGTTTTAAGGTTCTCTCTCAGGCTTCGACTTTAGTTGTGAGCTTAAGTCTCCTTCATAATTACAGTGAGCCTTGTAAACAGAGCTTCAGCTTTAACTTGAGCTTTTTATATAGTACTCGAGTCATTGCTCAAGGTTTATATGGAGGCTCCAGTCATCAATGAGAAGCTCGAGCCTTTTTAGAACATTAATATACAGGCTGGCCGGGTGTCCATCTGAGAGTGATCACACTCCAAACAAAGTATACAATTCTCGAGAAGCGTCGTCGAAGATAAATAACCTTTACAATTGCCTCCAAGACGCTCGTACTCGTATATAGTTCACTTTACACATACTCCAATAATTTCATTTTCATTATCTTCATCGGGAAGTACGCGTTAAATGGGTACTTCGGTGTTTCGCCCCACGAGATGGTCGCCCCACGGGGTGAATCGCCATATTTGATTTTATTGCCCCAAGGTACCCAAACTGGGGCGAATCGGACCATGTTGCTAAACACCACAGGTTTTTTGTCGTTTTGTTGATTCAGACCAACGATATTTTATAATTATTACAACTATAAACCATATTTACTAATAAATACTTATTTTCTTTCATTCATAAATTATTGCCTAGGAAAATAGAACTAGATGTGTTTGCTTATGACCAGTATTGGGAAGACGTTTTGTTTTAACAGGAATTCGTATAACGACGATCATTAGTATAGTTTAATATTGTACTTGAGACTACATTTTACCATTTCTGAAACCAACATGGGATAATAATTAAATAAATGAAATATATCAATTAGGTTTAAAAAGGGCCGGTAAAATCCACATATATTGCTACGGTCTGAAATTCCCGGCTATACGAAACCCGTTTGTTAAATAATAAGCCAATCAATGGCCATACATCAACCATCAATAAATAATATAAAAAAAAAAAAAATATTGATTTATATAATTTTCTGAATATACGAAACAAAAAAGTACGTTTGTTTTGCGCTATGGTCCGAATCGCCGAAAGCGCATTGGTTGATTCACCCCGTCGGACGAAACAGCCCATTGAAGTGCACTTGGGCAAATCGCCCCATGGGGCAAACATCTCGTGGGGCAAAACGCCAAAGTACCTAGTTAAATTCAGTTAGAAAACAAGTTGATATATTAAGATGATTGACACTGACGAAAACCGCTTAATTTTATAGCTCATTCTTATTATTCCTTCCAAGATCGCCTAGTTTGGGAACCACCAGTATTTAAAATTTGTTAATTTCGTTTATGCACAAATTATCTAAAGAAGAAGAAGACCAATGTTAAGAGAAAGCAAAGATGTTTTTATTGGAAAAGGATACTAAAAAATATATAAACAAAACGAATACAAACATAATTGCATCAACAGCAGTGGCTTAAATAAGCGTTTTAACATATTGACCTCTTATTTCTTCGTATACTCGCTCACGAACTGACGTGTCTTATTTTGCTACGCGTTCACTAATTGCTTTCAGTTTTTACTTATAATTCTCTTACAACTGTGAATCAAATTTCATACTTTTTTGACAATATCACTTGTAGTGGTTTTAAGGTCAGTATGTATACTTTTATTTTGGTATTTACCTTCTAGAACTGATGTCAGAACAATAGGGTTGTTGAACTTTAGTCCTTGCCTTGACTTTAGGCACAGATTAGGTCAAGATTTTCCTTATGCATACACTCCTCTTGTTGTCCGTTTATCTGAAACATACTCGCCAGTTTAAGAGATCGTTGGCATCCTTTTCCGAGAAAACACGATCCGTATTATTTTAATGAACATCACTACTTAGTGTTTTGAACATGTTGTATAAGTGAAATAAAATTATTTTTCGGATTTATCGCGGTCTATTTTTGATGTTTAAGTTCCTGACGTTTCGATTGCTTTGCAGCACCCATGGTCACGGGAAGTGTTAGACGTCCTAAAGGTAGTAAGATAGTTGTTCCGGGGTACCCTTAAACTACTCAATTATTCTTGTTGGCCCTATCTACGCAAAATCAGCTCACGGTGTCTTGAGATCTTTTAGTTATGTTTGGATTTAATTATATTATTTATCGGATCCCAAGTCGATGGAAGCTCCCAGCCATCTTCACTGCTGTAATTAGGATGTTTTTTAACTTCAACAGCCCCGCAAACTATCTTTGGTAGGAATCGGTGTTCTAATCATGGTAGAAATTCAAAATAAACCGCGATAAAATCCGAAAATTAGTTTTATTTTATGTGTAATATTCACGTTAATATAAGAACTGAATTGTTGTATAAGTACTGAAAATCTTCGTATTTTAGAAGAATGCTCGTGAGACCTTTGACACCCGAATTGAGGAAGATAGCTGAGGTCGAGCTGAACGAGACTCCGAAGAGACTCTACGATGGAATCAATCATTTAAAGCAGTGGATAATCATGCAGCCTCACCTGAGGGCCAGAACAGGTACATAATATACATTTATACAAGTGATAGCAAGACATACTTAAATAAATTCACATGTACACCTTTCCCAGCCCGCGTAATATAGGTTAGATGGGACTTATGCCACGACAGGCTGATTGGTTGACACCCATAGAAATAGGGAGTAGCAGACCTTGTTTTGTTCAACAATCTTTTAATTTTTGCGTTTTTTTTTTTACTTTCCAGTACTAGTTCACTCGATAAGCTGATCATTTTGTATTGAAAAATGTATTGATGGTATTGTATATTAAAAAAATCCCTAAGAAAATTATAAGTTTTATAACAAAAGTTGGTTAGGCTATTTTTTTATATTTTTTTAAATTTGTTACTGGGTTTAATTCCTGTAACGTGAGTGCGTTTACAAACATGAAAATTAACATACACAAATACCCAGGCAGAAACAAATAATTGTGGGTCACACAAAGATATCTCCCGTGCGGGAATCGAACCCGCGACTATTAGACACGATGGGCGGAGCGGCACAAGCTCTTTACCACTGCGCTAAATCGTCCTTCAACTGCCTGATGTGGGAACTGAATTCCCCTGTTCTGGGTCACCCTATACAGGGTATATGGTAAAATAGATGACTGAAACTGTCTTGTCAGAGCCGCTTATGAAATCGTGGTTTTCATAACCAATTTAAACAGGTTTTATTTATATTATTAATTTAACAGGGTAACAGGCGTATTTTAACAGGTTTTTTAATGATAACCTACAGGTTTTCATGTTAACGTCGTTGTTAACTTATTACAATGAGTTAACTATGTACGAGTACTCTCATTCTTATTAACTGGTTGATGACGTCTTACACCCATATCATAGACATTTGTTTACTTAGTCTTAAAGAATTTACTTAGTCGAGTAAAGTCATGCGCCAATTTTATTATTGGCTATTCTTGGCTACGAAAACTAACTTTTGACATTTCTTACCTTTGATAGTTTCTCAACTATAGAATAAAAATGATGTACTATGTAAATACTTGAGTAAAAGTAACTACATAAACATGTTTATACGGGTGTAAGTCTAGTATTCTAAGCCTAAGCCGCTTGACTCACTGGACCGAGCTGTGGTTTCGATTCCCTCACGGGACAAGTCTTTGTGTGACGCACAAATATTTAGTGTGGTCCAAGTGTTTCTATGTGTAACATTCATGTTTATACACGTGTGGGCACATCTAAAACCGACCAAAAAAATAACCTAACTTCAACACAATGGCGACCTTGAAAAACGATACAGTTTTTAGATAGATAGATAGATAGAGTACTCTTTATTGTACACCAATGAAATTACAATTAATAAACAACTAATTACAGACTAATATGTACAATTGGCGGTCTTATAGCTAAAAGCTATTTCTTCCAGACAACCAATACAATGGAAGAATCAACATAAACAGTAATACAGGGCAGTTGGTGGCGTACATTAAAAACTTAGATAATACATTACAATCGAATTACTTACATATTACTTATATATTCTATACACATACACATTTCACATACAACTAACATATAGTAACAGTGCTCGGAAAGTTCATAAGTGTAGAAAGTGATTGTGAACCAGTTTTTTAAAGGACGCTAACGATTGCGCGCGTCGGACTGTCACAGGCAATGCATTCCACAAACGAACGGCTTGATTAGTAAAGGATTTATCGAAAAAGTTTGTAGAATGCATTGGTGTTTCCAGCTTCAGGTTCTCCGATGACCTCAGCAACCTTGAATGTGTTTCATGAAGGAATTTAAATCTTCCTTTGAGGTAAGAGGGAGTTAACGGATTAAACAGAATACTGTAAAGAAGAGATAATATATGAGCATGCCGGCGAAGGCGGATTGGTAACCACTTGAGTTTTACACGAAATTCAGAAACGTGATCATATTTGCGTAACCCAAATATGAATCTAATACAAAAATTTTGAAGTCGCTCAAGTTTATCATATTGGTTCTCTGTAAGATCGGGATAGCTAACGTCTGCATAGTCGATTATAGGAAGGAGAAGGGATTGTGCGAGTGCAATTTTAGTGGCAGTAGGGAGAAAATTACGCAACCTTCTCAAGGACGCCGCAGAAGCAAAAAGTTTGCGACTCAGTTCTTGAAGTTGTGGGCCCCAAGTAAGGTTTGTATCAATATAAATTCCCAAATTTTTAACGGCTTTACTTATTGGTATTGTACTATCATCAAACTTAATTTGGGGAATTTCCGACCAATCAATCCGAGAAGTCATCCGGGAACTACCAATAATAATGACTTGCGTCTTAGTCGGATTGACTTTGAGGCCAAATGTTTTACTCCAGGTACTTATTTCGGTCAGATCACTATTAATTGTTGTAACAGCTTCCGACAACCTGGCTAACGGGGCTTGCGTGTAGATTTGAAGATCATCTGCATAAAGGTGATAACAAGATTGTAATTGGTTGGGAATAGAGTTAATAAAAACAGCGAAAAGTAAAGGAGAGAGAACGCCACCCTGTGGAAAACCAGCACTAGTGTTGCACCAAGAAGAGTAGGTTTCTTCAATGCGAACGCGTTGCCGGCGCCCAAACAGGTAGTTACGAAACCAATCAATAGCCGTTGGAGATATGTTAATAGAGCGAAGAATACCGAGTAGAATGTCAAAGTCCACAGTATTAAAAGCATTACTGAAGTCGAGCAATGCAAGTATAGTGAGATTACTGTTTTCCATTGCTGACCTTATATCATCCGTAATATTCACAAGAGCGGTAACGGTACTATGACCAGGACGGAAGCCGGACTGAAAAGGGTTAAGAAGGGAGTTCTTATTTAGGAATCGACTCAGTTGATCGTGGACAAGGCGCTCAAGAACTTTTGAAAGGAAAGGTAATATGCATTCCACAGGCATATGGGACGATAATCAGAGAAGGATGTGGGATTGGATTTTTTGGGGAGAGGGGTTATTTGGGCTTCTTTCCAAGAAGACGGGAAGTGGCCGCTGGTTATGGAATGATTACAGATATGGCAAATTATAGGAAGGATTTCATCAAGGATAGGAAGGATAATATTACGGCTGATACAGTCACTGCCGACTGCATTGGACGTGATTGTTTCTATGCTCTTTTTAACATCACAAGCGGAGAATTGACTGAAGACAAAAGGAGAAAAATCGGGTGCTGGAATGGATGAAAGATGATTTAGAGTAGTTGATTTTAAGGTCTTATCTAAGTGAGACGAAGCAGAGAAATGTTTATTGAGGAGATTTATATCTAAGTTCTTAGACATGTTGTCTTGACGCGACTTGCCGACACCCATTGATTTAAGAAATTTCCAGACTTTTGCTGGATTTCCGTTTTGTACAGAACTATGGATATGTTGGCGTTGAGCATCCCTACACACCTTATTGCAGTGATTTCTAATGGCAACATAGTTATTCCAATTAAAATCTGTAGATCTAGCTTTGAATTTGGATTTAGTTGCCACTTTTTTGCTCATCAACAATTTGATATCATCAGTCAGCCAAGGCGCAGGAAGATGTTTAACTTTAACTGGGCGAATAGGTGCATGCTGATCGAACAACCGAATTAGCGTAGATGTGAAAAAATTTACTTTATCATCCAGTGACTCAGACGCTACCAAATATTCCCAGTTAATTTTCGCAGCATCTTCTCGAAGCATCGTCAGGTTAATGCCACTAAAATTGCGCTGCAATAGAATTTTTGGTTTCGGTTGAAGAAACAAAAATAAGGTCAAGAAGTGACGGAGTTGAGTTAGGAAAATTATGAGTAGCTTGAAGTGGAAGAACGGATAGGTCACAGGAGTCAAGAATAGAATAGAGATTACGGGAGCGATAATCGTTTTTGAGCAGACAAGTGTTGAAATCACCCATGATAATGCTATGATTGTAAGAAGGGAGTAATTTTTCCAACAAAATTTTAAAAGAAGAAAAAAAGTCTATACATGAGGAAGGACAGTAATATACACCAAGAAGCAGTTTAGTGTGATGAAGCTCAATCTCAATAAAAAGATGCTCACCAGCATTAGGCGGAGGGGGTTGTGGCGACAATTCAATTAAAGAAAAGGGTATATTTGATCGCAAAAATATCGCCACTCCTCCACCGCCACCAATTGAACGATCGTTCCTGATGAGATTAAAACCCGGCAACAAAAAGAGGGTCGACGGGAGACACGGCTTCAGCCAGGATTCGGAGGTTTTTACAATAACTCAAAGGTTTACGACCTAAATTTTGGGCAAAAATAAAAAGAATACATCCTTTTATAGCATTATACATATGAAATACATGTTTATTTTACGAAATTATAACCTAAAAATACAAAAAGGTTGCGTACCATAGGTATGGTTATTTTTCCGTTGAGACTCCACACAATCATGTACACAAACGTTTAATTAACCTATTATAATAACAAAACTTATACGATTCATTCACGATTCATAACAAACCATTTATTTGTTTACACTCACGGCACTTGAAATAAACTTAGTGAGCACATGTGCTTATCGGATGTTTACGTTATCGATTCTCAATAGCACAAACACAGACTGTAAAGTATTATACATCAACACAACGACAATATCATCCTCTACATTTTGTTAAAACATTATCAATGGTACTATTTAGCGTTTTGCCACAAAAAATCGATAAACAAATCGATACCGCAACGTACATATATGTACTTTCCCCGAGCCTAATGAAGATAATATATGACGTACAGATATGTATGTCCCCCGAACCTAAGAGTTAGAAACTTGTGTTAGTAAAACAAGTAAAGGAATAAATAGGAAGTGGCTGCCACACTAGAGCACTACACACTTATCAACAGGCGCTTGCAGCCGTATCCAGTGCTCCAGCACTGGGCATCCCACCCATCGCATAATTCTTTTAGGATACTGTTTGAGTTGGCTCGCCATCTATGAAGGAGGGATGCATAGCTTTTTCGGATGATGGCATGGAAGCCATCAAGTTCAACCTCTGTAAAAATCTCTGTAAAAAGCTAATGCCCGCGAAGATTCCAATAACGGGTTCAATATTTTAGTTCGAAGCCCAGCACACTTATTCAACACCGGCAAATGTAAAATCCGCGCAATCAGTGAATCCGCCAACAATCTTTTATTTTCATACCGGCCTTTTAGGATATCCAATGCCGTGTCTAACGACCCGTCCACCATCGGCAGATGTTTAATAAGTGCTTTAGGCTCCTTTTCCACGTGCGAAATAAGATAATGAAATTTTTCCGTTTTAGTGATATCTTTCCGTGTTAAAACCAATGATGTAAACAGACTAATGAAGCTACACCATGAAAAAACGTCCCCGTCAAACGTACTAGGCACAATCCGCGGTAGCCGCGGCGTTGACGCGCCCTCCGTGGGCATGTGGGTGCCGTCAAGGTTCGGATAGGCCGCCGAGACCGCATCCAACTGGTTGTATAACTCCGTGGCCTCTTTGTATTTTACCTCATATCTACCGATTATTTCTTCATCTTCTGAAGAAGTATTGGTCAGTATGCCCTCGTATGACTCCGTTAAAACATTGAAATAGTCATGCAGTTTTTTGAACCGAGCTGATAAAACACCCGAACTACAAGTTTTACTATTTACTAATTTTGACGAATCTACAAACCAGTCGTATTTAATTTTAAATTTGCTTTCAAAAGATTTTGCCATCTTTGGAAAACAATAGAACCTCTAAACACAATGCCTATTACAATTTAAATAATTATTTCTATGCCAAAAGTAGGTACCCCGTTTGTAACCGTTATAAATAAATGAAACCCCTATCTAACCAACTAATTTACGAAAACCCAATCCGGCTCGGGGACCAAAATTATGTTCATGTGAAAACCCCTTCGATAGCTCAGTTGCTGGTCCTGAGTTTTCTATCGGTTAGATTTGGGAGTCCAGGCACCGCAATCCCCAAATACAAGGTGAACCACTCACCTTGACTCGTCTCCCGAAGGTAGCTCCGCCGTGCACGGCTGCCTGGTTGTTTCAATCCTTTTATATTGATGTCTTTAGCATACCACCTTATTGTCCGAAATCTCACAAGTTGTTTTGCACAAATAAACCGACGAATAATGTAGTAATTTAAATATTTCCGGTAATCGATCAACACCCTTGCACCCGAATTCAATGTTGTAGTTTTTCAACTACCCTCATATTCCGAGTCGCAGTTTTTTTGCGGTCCACCCACATAATTGGTGAATCACAATGCCCGAACACTTGGTTAAATCAATTTTTTGAACTCGACTCTTTTATAAGTAATTTTTATATCACTTATAAGTACTGCTACCACTTAAAAGTTACTAGTTGAAATAAAACAAATTTGACGGATTTATCGCATAATATTATAAATCTCATTTCCCAACGTCTCTTACTGAACTCAACTAAATACAAACTGCGTCTTTTACATATTCAGTCGACTTCTAATTGTCTGAAGGAGCCTGCCACTCCAAACATATCCTCGGCAGTGTTGGGTTTGCCGGGCCGCTTGGACTCGTCTGTACCACATTCCTCATCCTCATCCAGCCATTCTCTATATTTGTCTATTTTCTCCGCCCATTTATCTGGTAAAGTAAACCATTATTTTGATATACGTACAGAGGACTTAGGACGAAAATGTGACCTTAGCATACCGCATTCGAATTGATATGCCATCCTTTTCATACTACAAATTTACTAAATAAAGACAAACGTGACAGCATGCTATTTCGACAACGTCACTATAATGTCAACTTATTTGTGATAAACCCTCTGTGTAAAAACTTTAGTCACAACTACAAGATAGTCTTAACTACAGGACATATTTCAGAAGAAAACTGGAAATTATCTACACTTAAGCCAATTGTGTCACAAAAAACTCTCAGACATTGAAAAAATATGCAAAACATGTACAAAAGTGGGCTTTACTCCCATTATTTTTTTTAATGCGCCGGTTGATTCTCAAATCTTGTTTAAGCGACAAGAGGGCTTGGCACGTCCCAATTGACGGTATTGCTACCGAGTTGATATGCTATCCTTTTCATAATACTAAATGATGATAAACGTGACATCGCGTTTTCTCGACAACGTTACGCTTACGTCAGTCTATCTACGCTAAGGCTTCTAGTGATTTGTCATACCAGTCTTTGATCAAGATTTCATCAATATTAATGCTATATATTCTGAGGTAAATGTGACGTACCTACTATTTCTTGCTCAGTATAGGCACTTCCACCGTACTCCACAGGGAATATATCCTTACCCAGGATTTCGTGAAGCACACTAATACCCTTACTGGTAACATATATCTAAAATATAAAAAAGTATCAGATTTGATTGACGTTGGAGTTATCGTGTTCACACATGTTGACACCAATTTGTTGCCTCTACCATGAGATGTTGTATACTTTCAACTCATTCAATTGCAAGGCACGTTTTTATTTTATTATTTGCATTATTGCTAGGAGAATCACTAGTACTACTACTACTAATATTACTAGACTTTTGTCGCCTCTTACAAACAGCTGTCAGTCTAGCATATGGTGAGAAAATTATAATCTTACTCAGTTTCCACAAGGATTAAACCATAGTCTGAAGTAAAATCTGGAAGTTAACACCGGAAAGCTCGTCGTAGTGACGATTTTTGGATGTTGCATATTATGTTCTGTAATGGAAGTCTTTCGGTTAATGATAAAAAATCGTATGGATAGGGAATTCGTCTCTTGAAATTTTTCTTTAAGTTCATTAAATATTTTCGTATTCATCTATACTAATATTATAAATTCGAAAGTAGTTTTGTCAGTCTGTCTCTTTGGCTATTTATTTGTTACCCTTCCACACCCAAACCGCTGAACAGATTACAATCAAATTCGGCAAGAAAATAGATTTTCTTCAGGGGAAGGACATAGGCTACATTTTGTCTCAAAAAAAAGGGTAGGGGTGTAAAATACGCGCCTGAAAATAACGCGGACGACGTTGCGGTTACAGTATCAATACAAATACTATAAATAAGGACCACACGCAAAACCCTGCTTATTCTTGGTCCAGACTATATCCCGGTAAATGTTTTGGTTAAACTGTATACTGTAAAGAAGCGATCGCAGTAGTAGCATCCATAATCACTCGTTACAAATGTTCCATTAGCCGATTCAAATATTATCTTGCCGATGCAAGTTAATCTTTGAATCGATAATCACAATTGTCGGTAGCTAGCTTGAGTCGAATAAACAGGAAAATGCGTCCAGTACTGACTACTAGCACTGGATATAATATCTATTCGATTACTAGTTTAGCAAGGTTTTTCAACAAGTATGAATGAATAATGAAATGTCCTTAATTTTAAATAAATGGATATCGTTGTACTATGAAGTAGGACGTAGTATCTACAAAACCTATGCCGTAATTGGGTTTATAGGCTGTATTGCGTGAGGGTTAGCGGGGTCAGTGGCTACCGCGCCATACAACTGTGAGCACTGCAACGGTGCGACAGGAGTGATAAAAGTTGGAATTTGGAGAGGATGGGCCCAAATTGAAACGAGTGAGGCACAAGACAGGGACAGCGACGCGTTCCGTTTGGAGAACTGACGGTTTTCTGCAGTGCCAAGGGCAGGTTTTTTTGTGACAAAAGTCCTATACACCTTAATTTTCTGGACTCGGAGACTTAGGATATAGCCTTGGAATCTTGTAAAAAAAATCTCGCCCACGAAAACCAAAAAAGGCAAAAAATAGAACCACCTGCGCAGAATTTTTGAAAACACAAGCTGTAACATTGATCTATGATCCCGACAGGCACTGCGAAGAAAGGCGACTTTTCTTTCCCCAAACTTGCTCAAATCAAGGAGGTACATGAGAACAGAACCTTTGTGTTCCGTCTGGAGTTCATAGAGCATCACATACCTCAAGCAACATAAATTTACAGACATGTGTTTACGGATAAATGATTTTGCTTTAATAATTTGTCAAACAAAAACGTTAATGTTGGAATATTTTCGCATTGTGTTATTCATATTACTGTTCTTTTACAGGAAGCTGCACCGTTGCGATTAAAAAGGATATACTTCATAAATTCACCACCAATGTTTGAGAAGTTTTTCCTGACTATAGCTATACAATTTCTAAACAATAAACACAAAGATCGGGTATGATTAATTCTAAATCACAAACTATAATGTTTGAATCTCTCTGTTATGTTGAAAAGGTTTCTGCGCAGAAAACAAAAAAGCGTTTAGTATGTTGCTTGAGGTATGTGATGCTCTATGAACTCCAGACGGAACACAAAGGTTCTGTTCTCATGTACCTCCTTGATTTGAGCAAGTTTGGGGAAAGAAAAGTCGCCTTTCTTCGCAGTGCCTGTCGGGATCATAGATCAATGTTACAGCTTGTGTTTTCAAAAATTCTGCGCAGGTGGTTCTATTTTTTGCCTTTTTTGGTTTTCGTGGGCGAGATTTTTTTTACAAGATTCCAAGGCTATATCCTAAGTCTCCGAGTCCAGAAAATTAAGGTGTATAGGACTTTTGTCACAAAAAAACCTGCCCTTGGCACTGCAGAAAACCGTCAGTTCTCCAAACGGAACGCGTCGCTGTCCCTGTCTTGTGCCTCACTCGTTTCAATTTGGGCCCATCCTCTCCAAATTCCAACTTTTATCACTCCTGTCGCACCGTTGCAGTGCTCACAGTTGTATGGCGCGGTAGCCACTGACCCCGCTAACCCTCACGCAATACAGCCTATAAACCCAATTACGGCATAGGTTTTGTAGATACTACGTCCTACTTCATAGTACAACGATATCCATTTATTTAAAATTAAGGACATTTCATTATTCATTCATACTTGTTGAAAAACCTTGCTAAACTAGTAATCGAATAGATATTATATCCAGTGCTAGTAGTCAGTACTGGACGCATTTTCCTGTTTATTCGACTCAAGCTAGCTACCGACAATTGTGATTATCGATTCAAAGATTAACTTGCATCGGCAAGATAATATTTGAATCGGCTAATGGAACATTTGTAACGAGTGATTATGGATGCTACTACTGCGATCGCTTCTTTACAGTATACAGTTTAACCAAAACATTTACCGGGATATAGTCTGGACCAAGAATAAGCAGGGTTTTGCGTGTGGTCCTTATTTATAGTATTTGTATTGATACTGTAACCGCAACGTCGTCCGCGTTATTTTCAGGCGCGTATTTTACACCCCTACCCTTTTTTTTGAGACAAAATGTAGCCTATGTCCTTCCCCTGAAGAAAATCTATTTTCTTGCCGAATTTGATTGTAATCTGTTCAGCGGTTTGGGTGTGGAAGGGTAACAAATAAATAGCCAAAGAGACAGACTGACAAAACTACTTTCGAATTTATAATATTAGTATAGATGAATACGAAAATATTTAATGAACTTAAAGAAAAATTTCAAGAGACGAATTCCCTATCCATACGATTTTTTATCATTAACCGAAAGACTTCCATTACAGAACATAATATGCAACATCCAAAAATCGTCACTACGACGAGCTTTCCGGTGTTAACTTCCAGATTTTACTTCAGACTATGGTTTAATCCTTGTGGAAACTGAGTAAGATTATAATTTTCTCACCATATGCTAGACTGACAGCTGTTTGTAAGAGGCGACAAAAGTCTAGTAATATTAGTAGTAGTAGTACTAGTGATTCTCCTAGCAATAATGCAAATAATAAAATAAAAACGTGCCTTGCAATTGAATGAGTTGAAAGTATACAACATCTCATGGTAGAGGCAACAAATTGGTGTCAACATGTGTGAACACGATAACTCCAACGTCAATCAAATCTGATACTTTTTTATATTTTAGATATATGTTACCAGTAAGGGTATTAGTGTGCTTCACGAAATCCTGGGTAAGGATATATTCCCTGTGGAGTACGGTGGAAGTGCCTATACTGAGCAAGAAATAGTAGGTACGTCACATTTACCTCAGAATATATAGCATTAATATTGATGAAATCTTGATCAAAGACTGGTATGACAAATCACTAGAAGCCTTAGCGTAGATAGACTGACGTAAGCGTAACGTTGTCGAGAAAACGCGATGTCACGTTTATCATCATTTAGTATTATGAAAAGGATAGCATATCAACTCGGTAGCAATACCGTCAATTGGGACGTGCCAAGCCCTCTTGTCGCTTAAACAAGATTTGAGAATCAACCGGCGCATTAAAAAAAATAATGGGAGTAAAGCCCACTTTTGTACATGTTTTGCATATTTTTTCAATGTCTGAGAGTTTTTTGTGACACAATTGGCTTAAGTGTAGATAATTTCCAGTTTTCTTCTGAAATATGTCCTGTAGTTAAGACTATCTTGTAGTTGTGACTAAAGTTTTTACACAGAGGGTTTATCACAAATAAGTTGACATTATAGTGACGTTGTCGAAATAGCATGCTGTCACGTTTGTCTTTATTTAGTAAATTTGTAGTATGAAAAGGATGGCATATCAATTCGAATGCGGTATGCTAAGGTCACATTTTCGTCCTAAGTCCTCTGTACGTATATCAAAATAATGGTTTACTTTACCAGATAAATGGGCGGAGAAAATAGACAAATATAGAGAATGGCTGGATGAGGATGAGGAATGTGGTACAGACGAGTCCAAGCGGCCCGGCAAACCCAACACTGCCGAGGATATGTTTGGAGTGGCAGGCTCCTTCAGACAATTAGAAGTCGACTGAATATGTAAAAGACGCAGTTTGTATTTAGTTGAGTTCAGTAAGAGACGTTGGGAAATGAGATTTATAATATTATGCGATAAATCCGTCAAATTTGTTTTATTTCAACTAGTAACTTTTAAGTGGTAGCAGTACTTATAAGTGATATAAAAATTACTTATAAAAGAGTCGAGTTCAAAAAATTGATTTAACCAAGTGTTCGGGCATTGTGATTCACCAATTATGTGGGTGGACCGCAAAAAAACTGCGACTCGGAATATGAGGGTAGTTGAAAAACTACAACATTGAATTCGGGTGCAAGGGTGTTGATCGATTACCGGAAATATTTAAATTACTACATTATTCGTCGGTTTATTTGTGCAAAACAACTTGTGAGATTTCGGACAATAAGGTGGTATGCTAAAGACATCAATATAAAAGGATTGAAACAACCAGGCAGCCGTGCACGGCGGAGCTACCTTCGGGAGACGAGTCAAGGTGAGTGGTTCACCTTGTATTTGGGGATTGCGGTGCCTGGACTCCCAAATCTAACCGATAGAAAACTCAGGACCAGCAACTGAGCTATCGAAGGGGTTTTCACATGAACATAATTTTGGTCCCCGAGCCGGATTGGGTTTTCGTAAATTAGTTGGTTAGATAGGGGTTTCATTTATTTATAACGGTTACAAACGGGGTACCTACTTTTGGCATAGAAATAATTATTTAAATTGTAATAGGCATTGTGTTTAGAGGTTCTATTGTTTTCCAAAGATGGCAAAATCTTTTGAAAGCAAATTTAAAATTAAATACGACTGGTTTGTAGATTCGTCAAAATTAGTAAATAGTAAAACTTGTAGTTCGGGTGTTTTATCAGCTCGGTTCAAAAAACTGCATGACTATTTCAATGTTTTAACGGAGTCATACGAGGGCATACTGACCAATACTTCTTCAGAAGATGAAGAAATAATCGGTAGATATGAGGTAAAATACAAAGAGGCCACGGAGTTATACAACCAGTTGGATGCGGTCTCGGCGGCCTATCCGAACCTTGACGGCACCCACATGCCCACGGAGGGCGCGTCAACGCCGCGGCTACCGCGGATTGTGCCTAGTACGTTTGACGGGGACGTTTTTTCATGGTGTAGCTTCATTAGTCTGTTTACATCATTGGTTTTAACACGGAAAGATATCACTAAAACGGAAAAATTTCATTATCTTATTTCGCACGTGGAAAAGGAGCCTAAAGCACTTATTAAACATCTGCCGATGGTGGACGGGTCGTTAGACACGGCATTGGATATCCTAAAAGGCCGGTATGAAAATAAAAGATTGTTGGCGGATTCACTGATTGCGCGGATTTTACATTTGCCGGTGTTGAATAAGTGTGCTGGGCTTCGAACTAAAATATTGAACCCGTTATTGGAATCTTCGCGGGCATTAGCTAATTTAGGTTTTCCAATTAACGAGTGGAGCTACATTTTATTGCATGTAAGTCTACAAAAATTACCAATTGACGTCAGAACACGGTTTGAGCAAAAACACGGTGGCAATAATATAAGTTTACCCACTTTTGATCAGCTCATAGAATTCCTACAACATGAATGTAGACTTATAGACACGGCCACTGCGGAACCGGTTTCTTATTACGCGGATCGCACTCACAACAGGCCCGAGCGCAGGGTGCATAATATTGTGACGGAACCACCAGCACAGGACCAGCGGGAACGGGCGAACAACTACGGCCGTATTAAAGACTGTGGCTATTGTCAGAGGTCGGGGCACGGTATAGACAGCTGTTATAAATTTGCTGACATGTCCAGGTCTAAACGTAAGGATTGGGTTAAAAGACAATTCTTATGCTTTCGGTGCTTCGGTACTCATTTGGCGGCATCGTGTACCCGCAAGGTACCATGCAGTCGGTGCGGAAATATCGGTCATAACAAACTAATTTGTACAACGTCCATTGCGCGCTCTGACTCACCGGCGGACGGCGAGCCGTATACACGGCGCGCATTTGTTACGGCGCAATGCGATAGAGCGACGGGCGGTCGGCGGCGCTCACCTATTACTCAGTCGCGGCGGTCACGGCACGCGTCTCCTAGGTCGTCGGTTCGAGACTCGCGTTATCCACGGCGTGGTGATAATTCCGCGGGATCTATGGACCGGGTACGCGAGTTAAAGGATGGTTACGGGCGTGATTCGGACCCACGGGAACAGCGGGACTGGGAGACCCGACACCGCCGGGAGCGGACTGATTGGGGTGGGCGGCAGTCGAGTCCTGTGGTGCCGCGTGTGCCACAGGAATAGCAATTACAGTCGTGTAATGTCGCCTCGGTACCTCGGCTAGCGGATAATGTCATCTTACCCACGGTCATTGTAGAAGTAAAATCCAATCGGGGGGATTTTATCAAATCCAGAGGCCTGCTAGACCTGGGTAGTCAAGTCACTATAATTAAGAGTGATTTGGTAGCAAGTTTGGGTTTAAGGCGACATTACAACCAAACACCGTTAACAGGCGTCGGCGGATTTAATAACAATGAATGTTGTCATGTTGTTAAATTTTATTTTAAACCGGTAAATTCGAGTTATTTGTTATCGGTTACGGCGGTGGTTTTGAAGAAACCAACTGCATATTTAGCGCTCATATAAAATTTTCGGATGACGGTTCATTTAATATGTCAAATGTTGACATAATTTTCGGATGTGACATATTAGGTCAAATTTTAAATGGTGAAAAGGTGAATTTCGGTACTGATGGACCGTATGCTTTAGGCACCATTTTTGATTTTGCGATTTTCGGTCCGGCGCAACCATTAAAAAATGATAACTCGGAATCAAATGTTAATGTTGGTGTTACATTAATTGAAGCGGTCGAGAGATTTTGGCGATCGGAAGAACCACCCAGGCTGAAAATCAAGGACCCGGCGGACTTAGAATGTGAACATTTGTTTTCTACAACTACCTCACGCGGCTCGGACGGAAAATATGTTGTCAGATTACCACTGTTGCCAGATCGACAGCGGTTGGGAGAATCTAAGGAGACGGCCCTGCGTCGATTTACGGCCTTAGAACGAAAAATGAAACGGCTACCAGAATTTAAAAAAAAATATGTGGAATTTATGTCGGAATATTTAAGACTCGGTCATATGACGGTTTCCAAATTTGATGTTTCGTCAGGACAGGAACATTATTTTCTTGCGCATCACGGTGTTTTTAAAAAATTAGGCGACGTCGGAAAAATTCGGGTAGTTTTCGACGGAAGTGTACCCACCAGCACCGGTGCGTCCATCAACGATTGTTTGTTCACGGGTGAACGACTTCAAAATGACATCACACAAATTATAATTAATTTTCGGTTACCTCTGTTTGTGTTCACTACGGATGTGAAAATGATGTTCCGGCAAACCTGGATACATCCGGACGATCGGAAATACCAATTAATATATTGGCGCTCGTCACCCGATGAACCGTTGGTAGTTTATGAGCTGACCACAAACACATACGGGTTAAAGTCCAGTCCATTCGTCGCTATACGGTGTTTACATCAGTTGGCGAGTGACGAGGAGCACCGGTTCCCGCGGGCGGTCCGGCTGCTGCGTCACAACAGTTACGTGGACGATCTGAACGGCGGCGCGGACACGCTGCGCGACGCGCGGCATCTGAAGGACGAGCTCGTGGCGCTCATGCACACGGCGGGCTACGAGCTCAGGAAGTGGTCGTCGAACGCACCGGAACTGTTGGACGACTTGCCGGCGGATCATTTGGAGACGGCTCAGTCATTTAACATGGATACAGACGGATCGGAATTTATGAAGGTTTTAGGTATACAGTGGAACCCAAGGTCAGACAGTTTTTCGTATAAGTTGAATCTACCAACGGACACTACTGTCACTCGGCGCAGTATTTTATCATTGACGGCTCGCCTTTACGACCCTCTCGGATGGGTGTGTCCGGTTGTTTTCAAAATTAAATTATTACTACAACGATTGCTTAGCACTGGTGATAATTCACGGAAGGTAGACTGGGACGCTCCCGCGCCGCAGGATATAGTGCGAGCGTGGCGCGATATCGTTTCGGATTTGCCTAATCTACAAAAGATTACAATACCTAGATGTCTGAAACCGGATAAAAATAGCAGTTATTCGGTTCATGGGTTTTGTGACGGATCATCGGTAGGATTTTCTGCGGTCGTATATTTGCGGTCGGTGGATGAGGCCGGTAATGTCTTTATGCGGTTGCTTATGGCTAAGTCTCGGGTGGCACCATTAAACACAAAGCGGACCATCCCTAAGTTAGAGCTGAGTGGTGCGACCCTATTGACTACGCTTATCAACCACATAGTCCCCTCCCTGCAGAGTGACATTGCGATTGATGATGTCGTGTGTTGGTGTGATAGTACCATTGTATTGGCGTGGCTAAAAACATCACCACATAAATTACAAGTGTTTGAAGGAAATCGGGTATCTCAAATTATTTCATCTAAAGTAGATATTTTATGGAGACATGTCCCCGGCGAGATGAACTGCGCGGACGTGGCGTCGCGCGGCGCGACAGCCGACGAGCTGCTGCAGCACCCGCTGTGGTGGGGGCCGCGCTGGTTGCGGGACCCCCCGGCCCGGTGGCCCGGCGAGTGCTCGGACTTTCCGGCGGACATGTTACCGGGCATGAAAGCTAAAGTTGTTAACCTTAATACCGTCGATTCAGAATTCGATTTATTGGATCGGTACAGTTCGTACGATAAATTAATAAATGTAACGGCGTACACACTACGGTTCGCTAATAATTGTAAAAATACATGTAAACTCGGCGGTAATCTCTCAGTTGCGGAACGTAGAAACGCGACCATACATTTAATACGAATTGTACAAAATACATATTTTCACGAAGAAATTTCGGCCCTTCAGTCAAAGAAATCAATTAAGGGCTCACTTCGGCGGTTGAATTTATTCATTGATAACGATCAGTTGCTTCGTGTCGGCGGCAGAATAGGTGCGTCGGAGCTGCCGTACGCTGCGCGGCATCCTGTTTTACTACCGGGCAAAGGTCGCTTCACGGAACTATTGGTAACTCATTGTCATAAAATATTTTGTCACGTCGGTGCAAATACACTTTCGGCCATTTTATCTCGGACCTATTGGATTGTTTCGGCTCGACGCGTGACGCGTCATATCACCTTTAAATGCGTACAGTGCTACCGGTCCCGGGCGCGACCTGTCCAACCCTTCATGGCGGATCTGCCCGCAGATCGTGTACAGGGTGTTCGTCCGTTTCTCGGAGTCGGTACGGACTTTGCCGGACCATTTTATATTAAATCTAGCTCGCTACGGAACGCGAAGATAGAAAAATGTTTTGTGCATTTTCGTATGTTTAAGTACTAAATGTGTTCATTTGGAAGTAGTCAGTCAACTATCGGTTGAAGCCTTTATAGCGGCGTTTACGCGATTTATTTCTCGTCGAGGACTACCCTCACTAGTGCGGTCGGATTGTGGCACAAATTATACGGGCACGGATAAATATTTAAAAGAATTGTATGTTTTCTTGCGGGACAACCAATCTGAAATTGAACGGAACTTGACGAAGAATCACATTAAATGGCTATTTAATGCGCCCTCGAGTCCAAACCACGGCGGTTTATTTGAGGCGGCGGTTAAATCTGCAAAAACACACGTCAAGCGTGTGCTCGGCGAAGCACGTTTAACGTTCGAAGGGCTCACCACGTTCTTCACCAAGGTGGAGGCCGTCATGAACTCTCGCCCGTTATATCCGCTTAGTACGGATCCGGCGGATCTGGATGTATTAACTCCGGGGCACCTTTTGATTGGACAACCACTGGTGGCTCTCCCTGAATACCCTTACACCGATGTCAGTGTGCACCGGCTGTCTCGGTTTCAACAAATTCAAAAGATGTCTCAACACTTTTGGTCTCGGTGGAAAAATGAATACCTACACACTCTTCAACAGCGGTTCAAATGGACCTCACAGACGGAACCTCCTAAACTCAATGACTTGGTTTTGATTAAAGAAGATAATTTAGCTCCTTTACATTGGAAACGCGGACGGTTAGTCAAACTTTTACCAGGTAAAGACGGGGTTGTACGGGTTGCAGAAGTGAAAACTCAAAACGGTGTCCTGATGAGGCCCATTTCTAAATTGTGTAGGTTACCCATAGATAATTAGGAACCAAGACGGGTCTTGGTTAGGCGGGGGGATGTTCGGGCATTGTGATTCACCAATTATGTGGGTGGACCGCAAAAAAACTGCGACTCGGAATATGAGGGTAGTTGAAAAACTACAACATTGAATTCGGGTGCAAGGGTGTTGATCGATTACCGGAAATATTTAAATTACTACATTATTCGTCGGTTTATTTGTGCAAAACAACTTGTGAGATTTCGGACAATAAGGTGGTATGCTAAAGACATCAATATAAAAGGATTGAAACAACCAGGCAGCCGTGCACGGCGGAGCTACCTTCGGGAGACGAGTCAAGGTGAGTGGTTCACCTTGTATTTGGGGATTGCGGTGCCTGGACTCCCAAATCTAACCGATAGAAAACTCAGGACCAGCAACTGAGCTATCGAAGGGGTTTTCACATGAACACCAAGTATGTTACTATGTCTTATAAAATGAATTGCAAAACAGAGAAAAGAATCGGTGTGACTAATTACTTATTAGTTCGTTAATGACGTGGTTCAGTTCTTTTTACGCGAGACCCTCAACCAAGAACATTTTAAGTACTATTTTAAGGTTCAGGCAAGAAAATCAGTAAAATTACATATACTGGATCCAAAAGTCTCTGCACAGGAGGCATTTAGCCGATCTGAACCAAGCACATGTCGACAAAAAAGCGTCGAACGAGTGGTTGCGACGAGGAGAACTCTACCCGCAAACCGAGGCCTTTATGACTGCTATTCAGGATCAGGTTATGAATACACGTTACTACCTAAAGCATACCATTCGCATTCCTAATTTACCTACTGATATATGTCGACGTTGCTATAGTAGCTCGGAGACTATACAACACATCACAGGAGCCTGCAAATCTATTGCGGAAACCGATTTACAAGCACCGTCATGATCAAGTTGCTGCTATCATATACCAGTAGCTTGTACATACCTCAAACTATCTTGCTGTGATCGCACAATCATCGCCAAAAACAATAAATTATAAAATACCGGGTATCTTACTCCATGACAAAAACAATAATATTGTATATTTAATAGACCTAACCTTACACACACAATCTGCCATCCACGTACACTGAAAAAATAGCTATATATACAGATTTATCGATAGAACTTAAATATCAGTGGAAAGTCCAGACGTTTAAAATAATACCCATCGTCCTTTCATCCACAGGCGTCATTCCTCATACCTTACACATAAGTCTCCAATCTTTAGGCATTCATACACTGACACACCACAATTATTTGTTTCGGTCTGGGTATTTGTGTATGTGAATTTTCATGTTTGTAAACGCACCCACGACACAGGAATAAATCCTAGTATCCTAAGTTTAAAAAAAAATACATACTTCTCTAAAAGGCAACAATTCTTAATACTTGTAGGATTGTAAGTAAATTACTATCCCTAGAACAGTAACTTCTATGCCCTCTAGGTTTCTTGCTTGGCTTAGGCCCGCAGATACTGGATATACCCCAATCTTGGGAGAGTAACATTTTTACATATACCATAAAAACTTAACTTTAGCCTTAAAACAAATACAGGTGGGTTTCTTATATTTTACTAACAATAAACTTCGAGGTTATCTCGATTTTTTCTTCAAGACGTGTGAGTAGAATCCATTTATGATTAAGTTTTCTCAAATTATTTACTGTCCCCATGCCTGTAGACACAGGCAGGGGACCAGTAAATAATTAGTGGCCTGGCTATACCCCTCAACCAGCAGCAGGTACTCGTAAGGTGAACAAGCATGGCTATATCAAAATGTAGATATGTTAGATTTATCGGATCGTCTATATGCGCTCGCAGTACAGCGACTCACTGCGATATTGATAACAACCGTACCTGTTATCAGTCAGTCGATACCGGCTTCGCACCGAGACAATTGGTGAGTCCTTATGTCGAAGACATAGTTAATATTGACAACAGCATTAAAATTGTTTGCAAGTGTCGTAACTTCCGTGTATGGCACTTTAATAAGCTTTCAAGTGTTTTTGCTGCTACTAACAAAACGTATTTTTTAGAAGTACTATTCCTCATTGTTAAGCAATATTCTGTTTCGACATGGCAATCCATTATTTATATAATAGAGTACTTTGATTTCCATTTTAGGCTCAAAATTGACAACAATGATTCGTGGACTGCCGCCAGAGTTAGCGAAAATCGCAAAGGATGAGTTGAATGAAAATCCGAAACAGATTCTGTCTGATTTGGAACACCTAAAGGAATGGATCTCCAAACAGCCTCATCTGAGGGCGAGAACAGGTTGGCTTTACTTTATTTATATCTAACCTGTCACCGTTTTTCAGGGTTAGACTTCATAATCATTAGAACAGTTTTGTTTAGTACGTACAAGATGTCTAAAATTATTTAACGAGTAAATAAACAGACAAAACTATGTTTTAAAGCCTAATGAAAGAAGAAAAGGGAGGCCTATGCTCTGCAGTAAAAAAATACGTGATAATAACCAGTTAATTTGAGACTGCTTCTTTTCCTTTGCTTTTTCGTTTACATAAAAGTATCCAGATGATCGTGTTTACATAAAAGAAAAAGACACATTGGAACGAGACTAAATTCTGAATTTAGTGTTTTTATTATTTTTGAGTTATTAGCAGCAATGCTAGCCTAGCGGTTATGCCGTTGGACTGCATAGTCAGAGGTCTCGGGTTCAAACCCAGGCACGCACCTTTGTCTTTTCGAAAGCATGTGCGTAATAAAAATTAACTATTACTTGCTTCAACGGTAAAGGAAAAACATCGTGAGGAAACCTGCCTAAGAGTTTCTCGAAGGTGTGTGAAGTTCATCAACCCGCACTTGGCCTGCGTTGTGAGCTATGGCCTAAACTCTCTCAGTTTGAGAGGAAGCCCGTGCCCAACGGTGGGACAGTTTCTTAACAGGGTTATTATATTATATTATGTTGGGTTGGGATGTCTTGCACGGATATTTTCTTCTGTAAGAGAAAACCATTGGTACATTCAAATAGAACAATCAAACGTTAATATTCCAGTTGCTGGTGTTGGTATCGACTATATAATCGTATATGTATAATCGCAAAACAATAAAACTTTTAATTTATAAAAACATGAGTCGATGATGTTTATTTAATCGTGTAATGTTTAATGATACGTAAGGGCAAAAGGCTCTTTACCTTATACATAAACACAGCACCAGTCGAAAATCATTGGGGTTTGAAATATGAAGGAATACTAGGATCATGCCGTGAATTTTCTTAGAGAGAACAGCAATACTATAAATGTTACTGTATCATTTTTTTTTAAATTAGAGGTAATAATAATTGGTTACTTGGAAATTGTAGACCCTCTCGAGATCTATTTGTTTACAGAGTCGAAAAACAAACTGGCTGAAGAAACAACAGAGGAAATTTTTAACGGTAATTCACATCGTTTTAGGAAATGTGGACGCATGATATTCCAAACATCTTTAATCACGTATTTCCAGATGTGGTCGTATATACTCATATAATACTAATAATAATATCAAAAATAAAATAGAATCAGAATCACGATCAGAATATTTTTTATTCATGTAAACTATTATAGTATTTATGAATCGTCAGAAAAGTGGCAAAGACTTCGGAATGTCATTCTTGTGAAGAATAGATACAACGATTTTATTATTTTTCTTTATTTCAATTTAGCTATTAGGTAATATGGCATTAAGTCCGCCTATGTATATAAGTGCATAAAGTATAAATAAATAAATAATATTCTTTTGGTACCAGATGACCAGTGGCTCGTTGCTATGCTCAGAGGATGCAAGTTTAGCTTAGAGAGGGTAAAGAAGAAGTTGGATCTCTATTACACGTTGAGGACAACAGCTCCGGATCTGACTTTAAAAATTCGACCAACAGATCCAAAGTTCGTCGACTTTTTTCGACTTGGGTATGTAAAAAAAATACAATTAAGGCAAAGACAGATGGGGCCCACTATGTCAATGGCTGATTATAAACAAGCTGTTGATTTGTTTTTCTCGTGAACAATTTAGCTTATATTTTTACTAACACTGTAACACAAGCGATCTAAATGGACTGCACCAGCGACCTCAGCAACGATAAACGGATTCAACGAGTGACTCAGCGACTTGCATGCGGTATTTGGGTATTAGCGAGAGTTGTACTAGTGTGTGTTTAGTACTTGTGTACTTACATTCGCCGTACTGTTTTGTGCGTACAGCGACTAATAAAGTACTTACGTTATTCAGCATTTAATTACCCCGCAAACGTTACAATATTTATTCTTTGTTGTTAAATTGTTATTTATGGACGTTATCTACCTTTCATGAACGTATTTAGTTCAATAATTATCAACTAATGATTATACCTGCATGTTATCTTGTTTAATTTTATTTGCCCTTACTGTTTATATTTTATATCGTTACTAAATAATTATTTTTCAATGATTAAGAACGATAAACGGCATTTGTTTTTTTTATTTTCAGGACTTGTATAGTATTGCCTAAGCCGAAGGACAAGCTGTTTCCTCGTGTCATCCTATTGAGGCCGGGACGGTACGACCCAGGCACTCACAATGTGCTGGATGTTATGTGCATATTGTATTATTTAGTCCAGGTAAATAATCGTGCCATCTGCACATAACAGCAGCTTCTTTTTTTTTTATTAAAAAGAAATCGGGAAAACTGACTAGGAATTATTTCTGTGTCGTGAGTGCCTTTAACAACGTGTAATTCACATACAGAATCACCCAGACCGAAATAAATATTTGTGGGTCACACAAAGATTTGCCCCGTGCAGGAATCGAACCCGCGACTACTCGATCTAGAAGACGGAGCGACTTAAGCTCTTAACCACTGGACCAAGCCGTCCACAATTGATCGCAATATTATGATTTTGTCTAATTTATATGGAGTTTTATGATACAGGGACGTTAAAATTTACATCATATTTGGATAATCACCACCCTTTGAGATTCTGACCTGATCGTAATATTATGAAAAAATTGTAAAGCGATACCTTACATTATAAAAAACAAATTATCATCTTATTTGCTTGGGTTTTGGTTTAAAATACCACACATTTGTAAAGTACCAAACTAAACAGCGATGAAAACATACCTGTCTGCAGAGAGCTGAGCATAAAAACATTCGTTAGCGTGAGGGTCGCGAGTTAATATGCCGTCGTTTTCACACTAGTAAGGACATTGTTCTGCGTCCATATATGATTTGCCCCAGAACCAACAGCACTGAAAAAATGTATGTATGATTTCAAGTTACCTGCAAATTATCTTCATGCATTTATTATTAAACGGACAATCGGGGGAATTGCATTATTGCTAAAAAAGTATTAGATTTTGAGGTTATAATTCAGTAGCCAACAATACATTTGTAAAATCTTTATATACACCGTCACGCCTATATTCCCCAAGCGGGGGTGGCAGAGTTGTACTGAGTACACTCACGTTTCGCCGACGACGAGCGAGCCTATTGCCATATACCGGGCACAATTCCAGACTCCGGACTCGTACTGGGAAGTTTTCGTTAGAAAAACTACACTTAATTAGAATACTTTTGGAAAATTGAATATAACCGATTGATAGGATTGACATCTCCAACCGTAATTTGATAACAACGTTGGCATTCAGAAAACTGGCGACTTGGTTTAAGTACTTACAGTACTTTGTAATATTCGGATTGGATTGGAATAATTTTTGGATTGCAAATTGTCTGTTAGATATAGATGTTTGCAACTATTATAATAAAACAGATAAATAATTATGGTATAGGTCACATGTATGTTTGTTCTGGGGGCATTTTGGATGATGTCCTTAATTAATAAACATGAAAGTGTCAGCACGATTACTCGCTAGCGTGACATTGAGGTCAAAATTTTTGTGGTAAACCCTCTGGAGTTGAAACTGAAACCAGTGCATTTTACGCAAAGACATTTTCAAATACGTTTCCGCGCGGAACTCGTGCGTTCTATATCTCCACATCTCGTCTACATCTACAATATGAATATAACGTTTTCAGATGATGATCATAGAAGACGACGTCGCTTCTGTACTGGGAACCAAGATAGTAGTGGACTACGAGGGCGTTACTATGAACCACTTCGTGCAGGCTACTCCAGCTGTGTGCAAGAAAATGGTCAGCGTTTGTCAAGTGGGTAACTACTGAAAATTATACAGATAAACATTTCTTGAGTGCACTCAGGTGCTATCACAATGTAGGTTGTGTTTGCCCTGTTGGGAATAATGATGTTAGTTGCAACTGGCTTTTACAGGTTTATTGACGTAATGTGTGTTGCTGTGTTGTAATTTGCACGCAACAGGTCCGAAATACAGTTCTATAGGTCATAAAAAGCTTTCGCAAGCTGCGTGTCCTCGCCACCGCACATTTTTTTTATTTATTGACTATTCCAGAAATATATTTAATCAAGCCAACCCCGCTAGGTTATTTCCAATTACATCAAATCTTACCTATTTTATTTTTATACAAGTTATGGAAACAATCAGAAAAGTCCACTTTCATTACAGGATTCCATGCCGCTACGATTGAAGGGCAGCCACCATGTCAATCTGCCTTCGGGAATCGAAAAAATATTTACCATTATGTCAGTGTTTTTAAATGAAAAGGCTAAGCAAAGGGTAATTTTTTTTTAAATATCCCTGGTCTATGCATAACTAATTATAATTATTTTATAAGGTGTATTGGAATACTTAGAAATGTTTTTATTTTAATGCATTTATATAGACGATACAACCATATTTATCATCATTTATTCTTTAGATTATGGATCATTCAACTGTCTTATCAAGTATGTAAACAACAAAGTGCATTTATAAGGTATAAAATGATTACAGTTAAAAGTCCACAAAGATAATAAGGAAATAATGGAACATATTCCTAAAGAAATCGTTCCGAATGAGTATGGCGGTAGCGGCGGATTCGTGGTGGAAATTACTGGTTTGTATGGCATACACGTATTATTATGTAATTGTGAAGTCTAATGGTATCATAACCTGTATAAAAGTTATATAGTATTGCCAGTCGAAAATTACGCTTTATCCTTTGCGAAAGTTTAATTTCAGCGTCCCGGCTTTGTGAGATAATGTCGCTCACGATAGGCCTCACAAAAGGCTTAAGGTCACGTATAAGGCCGAAAAAACTATGCTCGAAGTTCTTAAAAAATCGAGGAACGAGAAACAACGTCACCAATACAGCGCTCCGACTTGCCAAATTTTAAATAGTAGTGGGCGAAGTACATCGCTCGTAGAACTGACGGCGGTTGGGACAGATTTTTTGTGTTATATACTCCAATTCTAATTTGAAAACTGTTCAAATGAATATCATTTTAAGCATTTTATAGGAGTGTACGTTTTGATTGTTTTGCAGTCTATGCCCTTGGTAATGCGTTAATGATAATATCATTGTAAAGTAAAATATAAAACGCGATAAAATCTCTAAAATTATTTATCTTCCATTATCTTCTTTCTTGCTAATTTAACGTGAACTGTGTAGTATGTAAGAACTTCAGTTAACTTAGATTATATTTTTCAGAGTACTGGGTGTCAAAATTAAAAGAATACCAAGGTTGGATGAAACAGGAAGAGCTGTTAGGAACGGACGAGTCCAAGCGACAGGGCCCGCCTATTGACGACGACATGGGAGATGGGTCATTTAGAAAACTTGACATAGACTGATTCCTTTTTTCAAATCTATTTTTAATTGTGGTACTCCTAAAACTATGTCTAATTATAATACTATGTTTGCCTATAAATAAATTGTTGTTAAAAATGCTGTTAAATGATTTTATTGAGAAAAAACCAAACTACTGCAAGAGTTCTGATAGATGATAGTGATGAATAATAGAATGAGTTTGTGTAAACTTTTAAGATGGATTGGAGTGAACTTATTGGAATACTCTCTAATTCTCAATACACTTAAAATCGTCATGCCTACATTTTCCAAGTGGGTGTAGCGGAGGTGTGCGTTGTACACCTATAGTTCGGTGACAATATCAAGCCCTAAACCTATAGCTATTATATCAGGCACAATTTTCACACTCCAGAATGATACCTTGTTCGAGTTAGGGTTCGTGAATCAACGAGGCAGTCAATATATGTGATCATGGTTTGTATTTATGATTTTTTGGTTGGAGTTCTCTTCAAATGGTATATCACCTTTGTCAAACCGATACCTGCTACGTGCACTTTTTGGTGATTTCAACATTTTGACTACTGCG
The DNA here is from genome assembly GCA_905147815.2 of Phalera bucephala. Lineage (NCBI taxonomy): Eukaryota > Metazoa > Arthropoda > Insecta > Lepidoptera > Notodontidae > Phalera > Phalera bucephala. The sequence continues at coordinate 19,416,693 of LR990622.1, forward strand.
ACTAGTTTCATCATCATCAGCCCAAATTAGTCCACTCCTGGACATAGGCCTCTTCCAATGTGCGCCACAGAGCCTGATCATCGGCTTTATGCATCCAGTTCCTGCCAGCTATCCGACGTATGTCGTCACTCTCTCACTTGTCTCACTCTGCGTTTGCCAGTTCATAGTCACCACTCCAAAACCATAGTTTTTCTTTTTTTTTAAACGTAGCCCGACACTAGTGTTTATTCCTCTATCGTGGGTGCGTTTACAAACATGAAAATTCACATACACAAATACCAATACCGAAACAAATAATTGTGGATCACACAAAGATTTATCCCGTGCGGGAATCGAACCCGCGACTAGTAGACACTGTGGGCGGAGCGGCTTAAGCTCTTAACCACGGCGCTAAATCGTCCGTCTAGTTAAATATTATAACTAGTTATTAACCAAATTTTCGTATAAAAAGACTGTGAGTCTACGCATCATTCGGTAAACTGAGGTCGCTAATAAAATATGCTTTAAAAATCTGCTTCATATGAAATTTTTTAGGAAAACGTGTTTATTCAATATCTCAAAGTTATACTTTTTGCACATAGCAGATATTGGTTTGACAAGGACGACGTAATGATTTTATAATACGATTTGCACCTTCTGATTCACACATCGAAAAGTGTGGATAGGAAGGTGGGAAACGTGATCGTTTGGATTACTTCGTGCCTGTGATTGGTTAGATATTTTCAAGATAAAATGACACTTAAGCAGCCATATCTCCCACAATATCTCCGATAACTGTCCTCTCTATGAATCAACGTTTGATGACGGTTTGTTCTAGTGGTTAAGCGTAAGCCGGAAAGAGTAGTCAGCGATCCGTTGGCCACAGGGGGCCACTAAATGTTTGTCTGTTTAGTCGTTTGTGCATGGAAATTTCATGTATGTAAACCAATGCAAATGCACGTTTACAAAATAATGATTCCTAGTAGGTCACTACGTTTCTTTTTTCTTAAAAAAAGACAGAAGAAAAAAATAAAGACGATTAAACCATATAAAAGCAACGAGACTAAGTGACCCATACGTCATGAAAAAAAACTATTTTAAATGTCTGATTGAAGTCGAAGTCAAACTCAAAACATTTATTTTGTGTAAACTCTGCTGGCATGATCCATTAAGAATTTCCGTCTCAGAACTTTTGTTCGATTCGATTGAAAAGATCCATCATGACACTCATCGGACTTATTTATTTTTTTAATTTTATTATAATTTTTTTAATAATAGTTAAGTAAATAGTTTTGTCACAAATAATAAATTTACGATCAAGCTACAGTTTTATAATCTAGGTATGAGACTAATTATAATATTTTTAAATCAAGTCTGAAGTGCTTCCGGGTGAAGTATGACCAATCAATCCCAGACCATCAAATTGAGTTTTATGACTGAAACTCGTAATGATTTATTTTTAAAAACGTAGCCCCATTCTAGGATTAATTCCTGTCCGGTGAAGCTGTAAAGGCCCCGCGGCCAACAGCGTAGATCATTCACACACCCAATCAAGGATTCATTTCTGCGTCGTAGGTGCGTTTACAAACATGAAAATTCACATACACAAATTTGGCCTCATATATTCATTCAAACGTAATAGACAGCAATTTTCAAAACATCGCGTTCAGTCTGTTGAGTATGATAATTAACTTTTTGCCATAAACGTGACGTATACTAAAATAGAACGTATGTTCAATGCCACTTTCAAAGATAGTGTACCTGCCAGTTTGAAGTGAAGGCGCGATAATAGACACCGCATTGTGTATTGTACGATTGTGCTCGTGAATATGAAGTTGGTGTGTTAATTTTTAACTTGGTTACTGGTTATTTCTAAGGTAAATATTTTTACGATTGTTATATGTAGACTTATTATTAATTTATGTTATAAACTGAAAGATGTGTTATTTAAAACAAGCAAGGAAAAACAGTCGGAGCGAAACGTTTTTCTGTTTGACCTAAGTATAATAATATCTGAAAAAGAAGAAATAATAATTAATTTTAAAATAAGAGAACAAAATTAGGACAAATGAAACTTCTTTTTAAATAAAGATCTAAGATAGGAACATTATTTACTAGATCTGTACCATTTGAAACTAAAAACTCTTAAATAGTAGGTTGGACATGACGGCGCTCCGTTCAAAAATATTGTAGCCCCTTCGAAATATTTTTCGACGACTGGAGCCTGATTATCCTTTTCATTCTCAATTTTCCTTCTTTCAACGAAGAAGAAGGAGAATGAAAGAAGGATAAATGCGGTCGAAATGCGAGCTCTGCGGTATATATGCGAAGTCAAGCTGACGGACCGTATTCGCAACACCGTAGTAAGAAAGCGTGTAGCTACTCGTATGAAATATAGTATCGGTGTAAAGATGAGAAAGGTTATGCTCCGTTGGTTCGGGCATATAGAAAGAATGCCGGAAGAAAGAATGACAAAGCAGATATACAATGCGAAAGTGGAGGGATGTAGGTACCGGGGAAGACGTAGACTATCTTACTATGATCAAGTAGACCGTGTCTTATTTTAAATCAAGAGTCTCCGTAACCGGCGAGCGTGTATAAGACGAACTATGAGAGTGGAGGAAGCCAGAGAGGTGTAAGGCAGAGAGTACAGAGTTCCAACAGGCTCTTTCCTTACATACCTCTCTGGCTTCCTCTACTCTCATAGTTCGTCTCATACACGCTCGCCGGTTACGGAGACTCCTGACTTGTCCTTCAGATAAGACCCGGTCTATTTGGTCATGGTAAGATAGTCTAGGTCTTCCCCGGTACCTACATCCTTCCACTTTCGCATTGTATATCAGTTTTGTCATTTTGAACTGTACCGCATTTATATTAATTTACTTAGTGTTACTCAGAGACTCTGTACTCTCCGCAAACCCCACAAGCGATCTAGCGTTATAATATAGAAAAATAATTTGATACTCAGTATACTTTCACTATATTGTATACTTCTCGAATTCTTATTTACACCGAAGAATAACCTTACTCTACGTTCACGACGACACATAAGGAAGATCTGTAATGGTTTATCTGATTATCTATCATATCTTGATAGTGATGATTCCTGCCATTAATTTTACTACGCTGGTTCGTATAGCTTGATATCTCAGCTAAGCGATGTTGTGCAATAGTGTTACTAAACGCCTGCAAGGTGAATAGTTAATTACCTGTTAATGATAAAATAGAAGCAAAATGACTCGTTTCAACCTTGCAAGAATATTAGGTAGGTAATATTGAACATAGAAATAATGAAATAAAACTATTTTATGGATTTTATCGCGGTTTGTTTTTGATTTTTAGTACCCAACGTTTCGAGTGCTTTGCAGCACCCATGGTCACGGGAAGGGTCCCTCCCGATAAAATCCGTAAAATAGTTTTATTTCATGTGTAATATTCGCGTAAATCTAAGAACTCAGTATAGAAATAATTTAAAAATAAAACAGGACTACAAAAAAAATTTTTTTTTGGTGCAGCTGTGTTTGTGCCTATGGTCGATAAAGTAGGTAATGAACAATATATTATCATACGTTATTTCTACTCATCAGCTCTAGTTTACCTTCTACCCTCATTAAAATTTTTTTCCCGGTCTTTTTCGTACATGAAGGTAAAATTATATTCTTCGTCTATGTTTTCGTTTATAGTCATCGACAAAGCTTATGTTACTATATCATAATGGCTAGTACGTCCAGATGTTGTTATAACAATCCTGATACATTTTGTTATGTTTGTGGTGAATACATACTAAAAGATCAGCGTAAATCGATAACAGACAGGTATTGAAATTCGACACCAAGATAAATTGTGGGCGCCTCATAGTGTATGCAAACTATGCATTGAACATTTGCGACAATGGGAGACAGGGACACGTAAGTCTTTGAAGTTTGGAGTGCCTATGATATGGCGAGAACACAAAAATCATTATGACGACTGTTACTTTTGTATGACTAATATAGTGGGCATCAACAAAAACAATCGCCGTAAATGGAAATACCCTAATATTTCTTCAGCACAAAGACCTACTCCGCATTCAGAAAATGTTCCAATACCAGCTTTTCACCAGGTAGTGCAGCAATCTCAGGAGGAAAAAGCTGAAACACCTGTTTCTTCTCAAGTAGATGATGACTTTGAATATTGATAAAAATGTTGTGTATTGCTGTAATGTGAGTGGTTTGCTGATATTCATGGGTTTGACGATCTATCAGCCCAATGAATGGAGTCTCTTTATTGACAGTAGTAAACGAAGTCTCAAAACAGTTCTTGTACATAATGGAAATAAATATGCTCCCGTTCCAATTGCTCACTCAACATCTGTGAAAGAAGAATATGTGGTAATTTTAATTCTTTTACAGAAAATAAAATATTTTGAACATAGCTGGGTGATCTACGTCGACTTGAAGATGGTTAATTTTTTATTGGGTCAACAGAGTGGTAATACAAAATACCCATGGTTTATTTGTCTCTGGGACAGTCGAGCCAAATCACACCATTGGACTCACAAAAATTGGCCTATAAGAGATGCTCTTGTCGGAGAAAGAAATGTTATAAATAAACCCTTAGTTTCAAGATAAAAAACCATTCTTCCGCCATTACATATAAAATTAGGGCTGATGAAACAGTTTGTTAAGGCTCTCGACAGAAATGGTCAATGTTTTCAGTTTATTTCACAGAAATTTCCTGGTTTAAGTACTGAAAAACTAAAAGCAGGTATCTTTGATGGACCTCAAATACGTCAGTTAATGAAAGACACCACTAATTTTGAGACTTTTATGAATAATCTGGAAATGCTTGCGTGGAAATCTTTTGTAGCAGTTGCACAAAATTTCCTCGGAAATCATAAGGCTGATAACTATGTAGAATTAGTAGGAGAAATGCTGGTTCGTTTCAAAAATTCAGGCTGTAAGATGAGTATAAAATTACACTATCTCAATAGTCATCTAGATCAATTTCAACACAATTTAGGAGATTTAATCGAAGAACAAGGGGAACGTTTCCACGAAGACATAAAAACGATGGAGAATAGATACCAAGGAAGGTGGGACACCCATATGATGGCCGAATATTGCTGTAGAATCATGCGAGATTGCCCACGTCAGTCTCATTCTAGAAAATCACTTAAAAGGCAATTTCTTGATGTTTAATACCAATAAAATATTTTTTTTTCTGAAAACTGTTGTTTTTATATCTCGGGAACTTACGATAAGTATAAACGAAATGGCGGAGGTATTTTTAATTGACTTCAAATATGGAAGAGGTTAATAATAAACAGTATACTAATATACTGTTCTGTGCTGGGCAAAATTTATTTTTTCGTTTCTTACACTTAAAACACTTCATTTTTCCCAAAATAACTGTACATCGGGAATTTTAACTCCAGTTCCCGTAAGCATACTACCCCAGTCATAATCTATTTCAGTAGGCACTTGGTAGTCTAAATCATGTTTATAATTTTGTCACTTAGCTGACTATGTTTATTTCTTAGTTTCAGTTTTATGTCAAGTACAATGATGACTGTAAGGCCATTGCCACCAGCCCTGAGGAAAAGAGCGGAGGAAATAAATGAGAATCCACAAAGAATCGCTTCAGACATCTTAGCTGTTAAGGAATGGCTAACGAAACAACCACATTTGGCATCTATCCGGCCGTGTAAGTTTCTATTAAAATTCATTTCTAACTGTATGGGAGTTTATGTTACATTTTCTATGGCTTCGCACCAGCGCTGATCGACAAAGTGCCACCTACCGGGTACAACTATAGCTAAGAACCATAAGTACATACCTACAAAAAAAACAGTCATCAAATTCGGTAAATTCTTTAGAAGGAGAATAATTACTAACACACACCGAAATTTTATATATCAAGATATTGTACACGCAATTTCCCATTTCATTTAATTTCGAATATCGACCTTCGGATAACTAGGTAGTTATAATTATATAGGTGGGCTGGGAAGAATACTAGATGGGTCTGTACAGAGCATCATTTGTTTGGATTTATTTTAGGCTGTTAGTATCTTTCTGAGATTCAAATTTGCGCAACACAATTTATTACCATTATTTACCTGTAACGACTTGCAGTCATCCACTAGTCTCCCGATTAATCTTTAAAGATAAAGTCGCGTCATCTCTTAGAACATTCAAGAACTAATTCAAGTCTGGTTCCGCATGTAAAACAAGAGACGTTCACCGGTTCTTCGTAGCTTGTTCATTTCGATAAGCTAATGTATGTACTACGCATATTAGTTTAAAATGTATTGGTTAGATGGCGCTGGCTGTCCCAAATTAAAGCTTTTCATAATTTAGTTTTCATTATATTTCGTGATGAAAAGTCTAATGAGCCTAATTAATAACCTCCATTATATTTTATTTTTCAGCGGATCAATGGCTTATTGCATTTCTACGTGGCAATAAATTTAGTCTTGAAAGAAGTAAAGAGAAGCTAGATATGTTTTATACCTTAAAGACGCTAGTACCAGATTTTTTTGCAAATAGGGATCCTATGTCCGAACCTATACAAGAAATACTTAAATTAGGGTAAGATATTTACATTAAAAAAATTATATGTAATTGGAGAGAGAAACCAGGAAGCTTTTCGTATCGGTAACTGAATAAGTGTCAGGTTATATAGAGGGTAATGAAGAAAAGAAGAAATATTGGTAGTAACATAATGAGCACTAGACCTAAACATTACGACGGTGGATGGTATCCTCCGCTATCAAAAATAAAAGAGTGTACAAGAGAGTTTGCTCAAACAGAAAAATGTCTTTGAACAAGAAATGAAAGCTATTGCCATATAAATAACTACAGGCTTTACCAGTACTCTGCAGCAGTTTACAGTTCAGAACCTTAAAGATGTTGATTCATATATTTTAATGTGGTTGAATTTTCAGAGTTTTCTTACCATTAAGAAAATGCAAAGAAGACGACTCCCCAAGAGTATGCATTATGAGGATCGGCCTGTACGATCCAGTGAGATTCCATCTATCAGATTTGATTAAAGTGTCTCTCATGGTTACAGAGATTCTGATGCTTGAAGATGACAATTTTACTGTATCTGGTGAGGTAAATTGAACATAAAGCTAGCTAATAACTAAGCTCACGTTACTTACGAAGATACTTAAGTTTCGGTTTTCAAGTGCCTTAAAGCCGTTTTAGAATTAATCATGTAATTAGACGATATTAGGTGCCTTAAATTTGACTTCCAGGAGGTGTTAGTCGATCTGAAAAATGTAGGAATAAACATAATAAGCCAGTGGACTCCAGCTTTGGCGAAAAAGACTGTGTCTTGCTTTGAAAAAGCTCTTCCTCTGCGAATGAAAGGAACTTATATCCTGAACACGCCACCAGGATTTGAAACCGCCTACACCATTTTTAAAGCCTTTTTGGGAGAGAAATTAAAGAAAAGGGTGAGTTAATCCGTGCATTCTATCAGAATTAATGTATTAAAAAAAGAGATTATAACAATACTTTGTTAACTACTGTTAAGGATAGTAGAATAGACACATTTTATGGAGACTAAATGCATTGCGCTAGGTATAAAGTCTAATAATGACTTAATACTATATAGGGCTATCATAAGCACAACAGCTGATCCGCTATGTCACGTACTTTAAGACAGACACGGATGTGCTCGTTACGTATACGGGATAACCCGGTAACGTCACATGTGATTGTGTGGTCAGCATTCTCATTTAATTCATTGATAATAGTGGGATTTGGAGATTTACTGAGCTTCGTTTCTTATTGTTTAATAAACTCTGTATCTATAGTTCGTTTAATTAAACTTTATTATTTATATGTTAAAATCCTTTCAGTCTCTTTTAACATTTATTAAAGGTTGAAATAAATATATTTTTCGGATTTTATCGCGGTTTATTTTTGATTTTAAGTTCCCGACGTTTCGAATGCTTTGCAGCACCCATGGTGACGGGAAGGACTGAGGTGTTAGACGTCCAAAAGGCATAGTTGTCGCGGGGTACCCTCAAACTTCTTAATTATTTTAGTTGATCCGATTTACGCAGAATGAGCTCACGGTGTCTTGAGGTCTCGCAGCGTTATGCTTGGTTTTGGATTTGATTATATTAATTACCGGATCCCAAGTCAAAATAAAAATCACAAATAAACCGCGATAAAATCCGAAAAATAGTTTTATTTCATGTATAATATTGGCGTAAATCTAAGTATTTATTAAAGGTTGTTAAATGTTTGTTTACAGTTACAAGTACATAATCAGAATTATAAAGCTCTTTATAAAACAATACCGAAAGAGATTCTTCCAGCTGAATATGGAGGAGATGATAGTAACCTGAATGAATTAAGAGGTAAAAATTTAATTGATATCAATAGTAAAAGATATGGATTAAAAAAGGTTGAAGTGGTTGATAGCTAGACTGATGTTATTGGATAATAGAGAGTTGTTTAGTTTTTTCTATAGCCATGTAATTTGAATACATATTGCGAAAACCAACAAACTTCAACTATCACAGCATATATAACTACTAATTTACAAGTTAATCGCAACACAAAATGCTATCACATCACATTCACAACGGGGACAAATAGAAACTCTTTGCGTGGTTCACAGATTACTGGAAAGCTAAAGTAGAGAGCTACCGTGACTGGTTCGTGCAACAAGAAGAGGCTAAATCTGATGAGACGAAGCGGCCGGGAGAACCCAAGAGTTCATCCATTTTATTCGGTGTCGAGGGTTCGTTCCGAAAATTAGAAGTCGATTAATAGTCTCACGTTTGATAATAAGTTAATTATATAGTGTAGGTACTTTTGCTGTAATATAATTGTACCTCTGTTGTAAAATAATGTTACAAAATACATTGTTTGTTCAAAAAATTGTAATTTATTTCCTTTTAAAGCCACCGAAAATTAATAGAATATAAAACTGATGAAGAGCACTCAATAGAATATGCAATTTGGGAAGTTATTGAGTACATAATATCAAATACATAATTATGTATTTGATATTAATTTTAAGGACATTTTAAGATAACGGGAAATAATAAGATGGCACTATTTTTTGCTGTTTGTAATAATATTACCTGGTAAAAAAATACTTTCCGCTTTCTAAATTCTATTATTATTATTCAAAACTAGCTGTCTGATATAAATATGGAGATGTGAGGAGGTTTTAAAAACAGTACGTATAAAACAGTACCCTTTGGCCATAGGGCCGTGATAGTACCTTCGCCGTATTGATAGTACATATGATCCGGAGTTGGGCAAAAATTAATTATAAAATTATTAAATTAAAATATTTCGAATTTTATTGCGTTTTTTTTTAGATTTTAAGTTCCCGGCGTTTCGAGTGCTCTACAAAACCCTTGATCACGGGAGGGAGAGTGCCTAAGGGGGATTAAATTACAATTGAAATTGATTGATCCTACAATCAAAAATTGATTGAATAATGCCCAACAGTGTTATGATCACAACCTGAACAATTTTAGTTCAGTCCTTATATTGTGCTCTGACTGTAACACGAATGAAATATTGAAGGGTGGAATTTACATTTGGTAGTCTGAGCAACCAGAATATTTTAATAAATTTAAATAATAACTATCTATCTATCTATTACCTCACGCCAGATCCCTTGCGGGGTAGGCAGAGAGTACAGAGTTCCAACAGGTTCTTTCCTTACATACCTCTCTTTCCTTAAATAATAACTAAATACTAAATTTAGCGGACGATTTAGCGCCGTGGTTAAAAGCTTAAGCCGCTCCGCCCACTGTGTTTAATAGTCGCGGGTTCGATTCCCGCCCGGGACAAATCTTTGTGTGACCCACAAATATTTGTTTCGGTCTGGGTATTTGGGTATATGAAATTTCATGTTTGTAAACGCACCCACGACACAGAAATAAATCCTAGTGTGGGGGTAAGTTTTAAAAAATATTATCGACTTTAATGTCATAACTGTATAATTAGTCAAACCAATTTATAAAACAGGCAGCGAGATTCTAACAACGTGTGATCGAAGTATGATATTGATTGTAGTAAAAACTTGGGTATAACATTAAAGATAACAGAACAAGCACAATAATATTAGTATTTAGTAGTCTTATTATAGTTATATTTGTGAATGATACTTGTTTTGATAAAACAGCTGTAGGTGACTGCAGTCACCTTGAAACAAACCTTCGTCATTTCTTTTAAGACTGATTTAATCACCTAAGTAGTTGCAATTCTACTGTATCTATAAATACTTCTAAATTACGAGAAACAACAAAACAAAAGATAAACTAAATAATATGATAAAGTGGCTGATGTAAATTATTTTGTGGTACACCTTATCAAGTTCTCCTCCAATGCTCCAATGCAAATCACAGTGGTCTATCTATCTATCTATAACCTCACGCCAGATCCCTTGCGGGGTAGGCAGAGAGTACAGAGTTCCAACAGGTTCTTTCCTTACATACCTCTCTGGCTTCCTCGACTCTCATAGTTCGTCTCATACACGCTCGCCGGTTACGGAGACACTTGACTTTTCCATCAGATAAGACTCGGTTTATTTGGTCGTGGTAAGATAGTCTAGGTCTTCCCCGGTACCTGCATCCTTCCACTTTCAGATTGTATATCTGTTTTGTCATTCTTTCCTCTGGCATTCTTTCTATATTCCCGAATCAACGGAGCATGCCCTTTCTCATCACAGTGGTGCTCTTCATAAAACTGAAACGCGAGCTCAAGTCACATTAGCTCATAACGCTATTGCGTTTAAAATATAGCAACAACTACTTACTGGTTTTACTCTACACGAATTAGTGTGACGAACAAACAAAATAATTTTTCGCGGCGTTGCTGCACCGGCCAGTATTAGTTGATCTCCGTGTTCCGTTTACACTTGTCAGTGTGCTATATGCATTGGTGTTCAACGAAAGCGGTCATCGCGGCGGCGGCGAGGCGGTGCGGCGCGGGCGCCGGACGTCTTGTCAGTCGAGTTGAGTTATCAGTCGTGCGCGCGTGTCGACTGTGCGCATTGTGTACGCTTTGATATGAACTCGTTTACCCGTAATCGCGGGTGCTCGTGTAAAGTTGTGTTTGGATACATCGCGCCATGACACAGGAAGAAATCTACGCTCGCTTCGATCGAGACATCCAATCGTCTTCTGATAACATTTCGGATGAAGACGGTGCTATCATAAGAAAGGATAGGGCGAGCGTCAGAGACATAATTCTCCGCTTCGAAAGGACTAACGTGAATAGTTTTGGTGGTTCTAGAGAATCTCTAGAAAAGTGTAAAGATACCCTGTTGGGAAGTTTGACGAATATAGTGACTCCTATTCATTCTCATTTCCAACATTTGTGCCCAGTGACAAAGTCTCAAGACAGAAATTCAAACGTATCAGTGAATTCTATTTTATCAAATGCGTCGGAAAATAGTTGTGAATCTGGTTCATCAGGTTTTATTTCTGACAGAAAATCTGGAATAGACATGTTAGTACCCCGTAGACCTGCTCCACCACCTCCGGATGCGTTTAAGGACAATAATTCACCAGAAAGTGAATTACCTAATACTCAGGAGGAGGAGCAAGTCACGTATAGGGAAAGACGTTTTTCCTTTACGACGCCATCCTCGTCACCTATTGTTGCGCGTCGCTCGCGACAGCCTCCTGTTATTAGAAGAAAGTCCTCGAGTCAAGGACATCCAGGTGAAAGGCATTGGTCTTACGGAGTTAAGCAGAGTGACCTAGAAAAGTTACTGAGGTTAAAGAGATCAGATCCTTCCGATAACGAAGAGGAAGTACCAATAACGGAGCCTACTGTGGAAGAATCGTCTGATGATGACAGCAGCAGCGATGAGTCAAGTAGTGACAATAATAGTAATGAAAAAGAATACGTAGTTAATACCGAAGATGGTGCAGCGGACACGCTGTCAACAGATCATTCCACGGACACTTTAATAAACGAGGAAGACAGTGACGATGTCGAGGATGATGAGTCCGTGGCCTCAGGTGAATCGGGTGGCCGTAGTAATTATGATAATATTAGCATTAAATCAATTTCGTCCTTCGACATGGTCCCATACCAAAAGTACGATAGTATTACTGTGTCCTCGGACGAGTTTGGCTCCGAGGTGTGTCACGCGCCAGACACAGAGTTTCTTACTGTGAGTGCAGTGAACGAGTGGTGTATATCCAAGTCCGCGGAACCGGTATTGATGCCGGTGGCATCTAAAAAGGAGAAATATCGCAGGTGAGGTCACTTGATTTTTTCCATGATATCGATGAAAATATTTGCGATATCGCCGCCTGGCTTTGTCACACATTGATAGTGTTATCTTTTACCTTTGAGTGCGAGTAGATATGGTTAGTTCGTCTTTATTTCATATCTTATGTGGGATTTAATGAAGTATTAATTTAAATGCCATCTGCGGGCGGAAACAACGAAATTGTAGTCCGTAGCTTAATTAAAATGAATTAATTCAGGCTCAAAAATGAAAAAGAATGATTATTGCATACAAACGCGCATACGTCTGTGTTGCCGTGTATGAGGTTTCACCTTGATGTTTATTCATATGGTGCGGGACTAGTGGGCAGGTTGCTAATGCGTATTTATCGTCCGTTTGATAAAAAAATTGTTTTAGAGTGTTTGTATGATAAAATAATAGTTAATCTAATATCTATATGCGATAATTTTCAACCATTTCTTGGTTTTACAGTAGAGGTTCATAGTCCATAATGGCGTAAACACATTTGCATAATTTACTAATTAGAGTATTCATAAGGTGGTTACTATTCTAGAATGTTATCTCGAAATAGTTAAAAATATAATGTTTAGAAAACTGTGCAGGGTTTTATCGATTTTATATCGAATGTGTAGATAAAGACCTAAACTATTTAGAGTGGAAATCTTTTCACAATGAAACAAGTAGGTTGAACCTTAGAGCTAATACAAAAATCTGACTCCCGATTTATATTTCACTTCTTCGCTTGTGTATAGGGAAGTGGCATGAAAGGGAGGCATGCAATTTTAAGTTTAGATTACCAATTTTTTCAAGTCTAATTTCTTTTCCCTGCCACGGTTTACATATATATATATATATATATATATATATATATATATATTATCCTACTAATGGTTTAAAACTTACATTGCGAGCAAAAATCATTAAATGTTTCTTCTTTTTGTCGTAGTCGTTAAGTCAAATTCAAGGCCTTATGAGCGGCTAGTTAAGTTTCAAGAGTAGGGTGTTACAAACCTGACTCCAGCAATCCCTAATGGGTCCGCGTGGTGGGAAGTATGATCACCTATTTTTCGCCGACGATGTTAGGTCTCATGTAATAGTCGGCGAGCCTATTGCCATATACCGGGCACAATTCCAGAGTCCGCATTGGTAGTGGGAATTTTTATACACTAAAACTATATATGTCCGACCTAGGATTTGAACCCAGGACCTAGTGATAGCATCAGTCCAACCATCGAGGCCTTCATGGATAAATTAAGTTTCTAATTTAAGAGTCGTACTTAGTGACAATTACATATGTCTGGAATTGAACGTATAGTATTGTGTTGAATGAATCATAATAATGATGTTTGAATAACAAAAGCCTGTCAGCATGGGTGGCAAGGTCATTTATAGTAGTGTCGTGTGCTTCTATATTGTAATATGTGAATAAATTGTACACCTCTAGTGATGTCTCACAATAATTACTGAAATCAAACTTCATTTTTTCCTGATTTATAGTTCTAGTAGGTGTTTTAAGTAATGTTGGTTTCCTACGCTATGAACTTGACACTGATAAAAATATACATGTTTTTATGGGCCAGGCTTTGGTAGTTAGTGGGTAGACACTCGTTTTATTTTATACCAACTCACTATACCCATGAATTATCCTGTTGTTTTGGATTACACTAATTTAGTACGTGCTTTTATTATCGTTTGTTAAAAATTACCTACCTACTGGGGTGCGTACTATAAACGCTAAGTAGCAATTTTAAACTTTGTTCATGTGCGTAATAAAGGCTAGTTTTGTATAAATATGCTGGTCAGTATAATGAGTAATTAAATCACCTGCTTGGATTGACGTAGTGATTTCCTAAACTATTGTAGGTATCGATGTTATTGTTACTTCATACTCAAGTATGTTCGCGACCTTGCGAATAATTTTCCTCGTTTCACGGGCAGATTTACACACGAGAAAGTAGCGAGGTAGAAAGAGACAGATACAGATTCTTTAATCTGTATCTGTATCTGTGAGAGAATGAAAAGCCGGAGTAAAAAAAGTGCTGTATATTTGTGGTTTCCCTGTATTTACCTAATTTGTGGGGGATAAAAATATGCACATGGTTACGATTATTATTCTGCGAAATAAATATTCACTATTTGCTATATGTCCACATTTCAAAAACAAAGTATGAGTTTATTACCATGATAGATTGTTTGATTGAAATTCAGTGATGTTTAGTTCTTAAGTTTTAAGAAGTAGGGAAGGCGCTATTCTAGAACCAAAAAACTTATATCAGGGGCGTCTCAAGGAGGAAGGGCCTCAGCTTGAGCAGTCGCTTTGGGGGAGAGCGTATACTAGGTGTTTCGCCGTGGTGCTCTGCACCGGCCAGCGGGCAAGGGATTCTTCGACCTCGCCAGCGAGGTCGGTGTCTGATCCTGTGTGCGGTATATGTATCCGAAAGAGGGGACGTAAGGGCATCGGGAGGGTTGGTGAGCACATGCTGCGGATGGCGGTAGCGGCTGATAAGAAGGGAGTTCAGTGATTGTCTGATTCACGGGGACGGCTTAAGTATATTATTTGTGAATATTTTGTGCAAATTGGCCAAACTGTGATGATATTTATCCATGCCACAAGTGCAAAGTCGGGGCGGGTCGCCAATGTAATATTGTTATGGAAAAGGTGAATTGTAAAGTCATGTTCGAGTCAATGAGTCAATGGACTCGCCCTCAAAATAAGCCATAAAACAGTTCTAGTGACTGGCGTCTATCAGCTGTTATCAAACTGATACCCACACAGTTGTGTAAATTGTGTCATCTGAGCAAATTAATTTTATATTACGACTACTGGTTTAGTTTTAAACATGATAGAATTACTTAGGTTTGTTATCACGAAATAAATAGGTACGTACCTAGAAGTACCTTCTCTAATCTGTGTTTGTTATCCATATATTATAAAGGGTTTTAAGTGTCACTTAAAAAGCTGGATCTTCTTTCAAAATCGAGGTAAGAGAGATTAGGTCATACACGATCACGTAGACCCAGTACGGATTGATTAAGGCAGGTTTGTGGCCAGCTGTTGGAACTTATTAAATCGCCTATAAGGCATTTAATTCGGCTTAGCGACTACTATATTTAGTACCCTCTATAAAAACACGGAGATGCTCGAAAATGGAATTGGCAAAACCGATCACCCATCTTAAATTGACTGAGCTGAACGCCGCTGAATCTTGGTGTAAATGTGGCTGGATTTAAAAATAGTATGTTGCCATGTCTGTATACTATTATAATATTACATAATGTTTGTCACGATGGCGATCCTAAAATAGATAAATAAATCACTATGAATATCGCAGGCTCGTAGGGCTACTTAAATAGTGAGCAGAAATATTTGTTTTCCCGAATCAAAAATTTGATATTTCTTATTAAATTCTGTTAATAACTTTATCCGTAGCCAAAGATAAAGACTAATACACGCGTTGTTTTTGCCCCTGTATCTAATATTATCGATTATTTTTGTGCTAGTGATGCGTTTATTAATGTTCGTACAATAAACCGTGTGTGGGTGAGGTAAAATAATCGCGTGTTTTTACACTCATATGTACATAGGTACATATAGTGTAGTACATACCTACACGCCGCTACGGTTTGTTTGTGCCAGGACCGTTATTTGCTATGACTAAACGCGGCGTGTTACGATAGCTTCGTGAAATCATCATGTAATGGTGTTCTGTATGCCACTGGAGTACCATTCATCGTTAAATTCACGAAGTTATCGTAAAGTACCGCGTTCGTGTCTAATTGTTCATAGCGAATCAAATGACGATTTAACATGATGACCGAAGCAATCTAAGTGTTACGTGTGTATTTAAATAAATTTAAAGTTCCCAAACCCGAGTATGTATTTTGTTGGAGAAATAATGATAGGAGGTACTTTGTAATTTTTATTGCCTAATTTTGCATATTGACACGTTGTCACTTATAGAGTACTAGTATGAGAAACTAGGTATAGTATACACTTAAACTTTTCTATACTATTTTAATAATCAAACAGAAAAATCAATCAAAATCAATCAAAAATATTCTACCTTTAAATTCAAATAGTAACAAAATAGCATACTCTCTTTTAATTAGGTATCTAAAGTCTACTTTTAGTAATCTTATATAGATAATATTATCATTAAAGAACTCTCCTAAAATAAAATAAGCATACTTTTAAATTTTAAGTTTATTAAAAATTGTAGTGCTGATGATTTTGTGTCGATACTTACCTGCAAATAATTACTAAACGCAATTTCGGAGTAAAGTAATTAATTTTACCTACTTCGAAAATAATGTTGACTTGATTTATATACATATATCCAATAATACTAGCACAACTATCTCATCGACGAAATTGGCAGGTTCTGGTGACTTCACAATCTATATGTTATATATTGGAGATCAGTATAAGTGAATAGACTTACAATGCCATACAAAATATCGTAACCCGTTTTCCCCACGCCACCTTATGATAAACAAATAAATGTGCTAAATTATCAACCTGTGGAAAAGGTGAAAGGGCCTTTGCCCCTATAGGGTTTTACCGAAGAAATAATTTAAAGCCACAGATCTCTGTAAGGATATAACCTTTTGAAACTTTGTACTCTTTGCCTAGCCAGCAACGGTCCTGGCGTGATATGAAATAATTTAAATTTATTGGTTTCAATGGCTAACGCGTTCCCAGGCTACGAGTGAGCGCCATCTATAAATACAGGATTTGCGGGTCACAATTGCTATATGGCTCCTGACAGTCTATTAGTTTAATCTGGTCTGTGGTAACATATATATGTGTTATATATAGATGCGCAAGCGTCGTGGATGCCAAGGTTGTCGTTGTGTTTACGTTTCGTCAGTATTATTTACGTGTTAAGAATGTAATTCTCGTGCATTGCAGATCGAAATATACGTATTCTGTGCCACGTTACGAAATCGCGGAAAAGCGTCAAGGTTATAATAATTTTGTTGCAAACAGCGAAACATGTAGCGTTCTGTTTTTATTGTAAGCTGTAAGTATTTTACTAATGCACTTATAAGTGGTGACACGAAAATGGGCTATCACGCCTAAAGAAGTCGTATCTACATATAACTACGTCCGTCTTAACAACTTTTGATGAAATACTTTTTATTTTTCGCGGACTTTTTCGTTTGTTTTTAATATAAATTGTATAGCTGATCAAGTAAACTTATATGGAGAGGTGAAGAAAAACATTGTGAGAAAATAAAAAGTTGTTCGGATTGGCATATAAATGCAAGTATTTTTGCTATGAAAGCTTCTTTCCTTGTCTTCCTGTATGTAAATAGAAAAATATCTTCCAAAATAAAAAAAATTAACTCCAGGGTAATACGTATAGATACCATTGTTTGCGGGGCCGTCTAAGTAATTAGTCCAAAATGATGAGATGAGCATGTTATAGTCACTCTATCCTTTGCCAAAAACCACGTCGAGTGACGACAGGTGTAAAAGAAACTTGAAACATCATGATCTTAATTTGAATACGCGTCACGGCGGGTAAGACAGGTTAAGTGACGTCACTAGGTGGTATTGAGTAGAGTTAATTCGGTACATACTTTCTAGTAGGTATATGTGTTGTAATATGTATGCGCTTGAAAAGAAGGCGATGATTCATACGTAGCAACACGTGGTCTCTTGTTAGTATGTATTCTACGTAACATTACTATTGTTCAAAAATTGTTGTGCTATTGTCCGTGTGGGGATGGAGTAAGAAAATCGTATTCTCACCGCAAGCTTGACTAATAGCAGGTCGCAAGGGGTGATTAAATCTACCATGAATTACTGCAAAATTCTGCACATTAAGGGGATTCACGTGAATGACCTTGAGAATTTTTGTTTATGGCACATTTATGGTACACATCTTAAGCTCTTTTTGGGTATATTTTATACATATCCTGCGATGAAATAAAATTTAAAATTATATAGTCAAAAAGGGTTTGTTTTGTGAAATTAAATTGAATTTTATTCAATTCCTTTATTTGAATTTCTATATTTTCTTTTATGCTACTATAATATTTTACACATAAGATGGGTAGTGACGGTTCTAAGTGCCAAACGAAATTAATATTAGAAAATAGTAAGGAAAACAATTACCATTGCTGAAAAAGTAGCAATTACCCAATAAATTATGAACGAATGAAAAAACAGATATACAATGCGAAAGTGGAAGGATGTAGGTACCGGGGAAGACCTAGACTATCTTCAGATAAGACTTGGTTTATTTGTTCATGGTAATGACCAAATAAACCAAGTCTTATCTGAAGGACAAGTCAAGAGTCTCCGTAACCGGTGAGCATGTATGAGACAAACTATGAGAGTGGAGGAAGTCAGAGAGGTATGTAAGGAAAGAACCTATTGGAACTCTGTACTCTCTGCCTACTCCGAGGGATCTGGTTGATGATATAGATAAAATGAATATATTTACCAATTATATTGTACAAATCGATTAGTGATAAGTAATTACTAGGACAAAAGGTTTACTTAGATATAATTAGTGGGTAAAGTGGTTAATCTCAGTAATACGTTAGCTAAGTAATATGGAATCTAGGCACTTAACTAATGAGAATATTAGTATTATATCACGTGAGTGCATTAGGTAATTTGCGTTGCTCTATGAATTGAAATTATTGGCGAGCAATTAGTTTATTTTCATGCCCGTGCGTTTGCTTTCAATAAAATTTATGAATCCCATTGTTACTTTACCTTTTATTAATTAAATGTAAAATTTAATCCAATTCAAATCCATTTAGCCGTTTCCGCTGAGTTGCAGATATATTCTTTAAATTCATAACAGTTTTATTAACTAATATACGGTTAAATCAGATATCATAAAGACAGATTTGCAATTATTATCATTTCAAATTAAAAGAACGTCGCTTGAACGACGTCATTAAGTAACAAACATCTTAAATTTGGATTTTATTATATTCGCAGTGTTATTTTGTTTAAAAATCTTTTTTAAAAAAGGTAAATGACTTCAAAAACCAAAAAAATAAATATTAATAAATAATAGTGCAGTCGGTTACTTTACACCGACTTCAAATATTTATTTTATGAAGTCGGTTTACTTTTTTTTAAAAAGATTTTTATATAACAATATCAATTGACGAGTGAATTATTTACTAATATTTATATACCGATATTATATTATTTTGCTGAGTTGAACAGGATTGGTATAAATAACCATAATAACGGAATCTATATATTCGCGCTGTTCGCCGTTAAGGAGTTCCCTGGTGTATCTTCAAAGTTCAAGGTCCAATACCAATGCAATTAAAATAGGACCACCACAGAGCAATACTGAACCCAATGCAAAAAGAATCATCAAAATAGGTTCATAAGCAAAGGAGTTATAAAAAAAACAGACGAGTTATGAACCTCCTCCTTTTTTGAAGTCGTCTAACATACTGTTTAGTTCTATAGTGGGGTACCTATAGGATTGACGTAATACCCAAAATATCTTAATTTACACTATTGTTTTTGTCGTTAAGAAGTTTCCTGGTGTATCTTCTAAGTCCAAGGTCCAATACCAACGAAATTAAAATGGGACCACCTTGGAGCTATATGGAACCAAATTCAAAAAGAATCATCAAAATCGGTCCACAATCGACGGAAATATCGTTATGCAGACAAAAAAGGAAAAAAAGCATACATACACACGAACATAGAACCTCCTCCTTTTGAAGTCGGTTAAAAATAGACAAACACCGAATCACAGTCTTGTTAATCAAATATCAAAAAGGGATATACATATATTGCCGTGGGGTTTACCTGTTATATGTATGTATTAGTGGAAGATTTTTATTAAACGTTAGTCAGAGTGGAGAAAGTCAGATAGGTCTGTAAGAAAATAACCTTTTGGAACTCTGTCTTCTCTACCTACCCCGCAAGGGATCTGGCGTGATGATGTAGATAGTGAGAGATTGTCTATCTCACCTCATGGAAAGTGACGATCAAGCCGTCGTTGTGGCTCACTAAATCAGTAATTCCCCTATTTAGAATTACCCTTCAAATAAGACACGGTCTATTTGGTCATGGTAAGATAGTCTCCCTATTCGGCACTCTGCACCCCACGACTCGCCAGGGCTCTGCCCACCCCGCGAGGGAGCTAGCGTGATGATATATATAGAGATAGATACCAGATAGAATTTCCTACTTATTTAAAGTTTCTTTCACTTGCAAAAATAATTTTAAATCATCTAGAACTTGCAGCATAGCTCTAGCGATTGTAGTTTCATTTAGAAATAAATTTAAAGCGGCCTTGAAATCAGCGAATACGATTACAAACCAGCAAGGTTGGGAGCAATAATTAATTTCTGTTAATTCATATTCAAAACGTTATCAATCAAATTGTAATTGTGATAATGTAAAATACACAATTAAATTGGCTGTTATTACAAGGGCTTTAATATTTAAATTTACTGAATTTCAAGTACTATACTGTATTTTGTGCTATATCTACTTATTTTCTATTGTCACCTTATATACTTTGGTTATGCATACCTATAAATTGTGTAACTTCATTATAATCTATAATGCTTATGTAATTAATATAAATTATGTTACGTAATTATGGAGCAAATTTGTTAAATAAATACTACGTCTTGAAGGCTTAAATGGCTCAGAATGTCACTAGTAGTAGGTATGGATTTAACTGAAAAATTAAAAAAAAGGTACCTAAAATTTTATCAAAATGTTTTGTTCTGTAGTAGAGTTATGCTCTACTTTTGTAAAAAGTTAACCATTGGTATTAAAATTATCCTGCAGTGTTTACTAATTCTGCATAGGATCAACAGGAACCAATTTATGCAACGCTTTTATAAGTGCGAAACTAAAAGAGTCAGTTAACTCGAGCCAAACTCTAGAAATGAGGGATCTCTACCAGGAATAGGTTGTTTATGTCTATCTGTCTACCTTTCCGTTTCGGTCGATTTTCTAAGAACAGAAGCCTGTTTTTTTGTAGAGATGGACCTCTTTAATGCATGTAGAAACTTGGGAAGTCTATTATGGGTCTCTTGCAGGATAGGCAGAGAGTACAGAGTTCCAAATAATTATTTCCTACTCCAAAGTTTTCTTGCTTGCTCCACTTTCATATCCTTCCCTATCCCTATCCTATTTGATCTAAAATAGAGATGATTTAAATTTAGTAAAAGTAAAATATTTTCTTACTCTGACTGGTAATACGGCGCGTCACCAAAATCCATTACTTACTAAAAAATGAATGTGATAGCTGTGATCTTAAATAAATATAGTTATGTCTATCTATCTATCCATCTCTCGCTATCGTCTATCACTCGCGCGGGAGTGGCAGAGGTGTACTGTGTAAAATTGGTTCACGATGTTAGGTTCAACTGTAACAAAGGACAAACTTATTATCATTATATCGGACAAAATTCGCGACTTTTAGACCTAAAAATCGAATCTAAGCCCTCGTGATCACTATAGTCACACTAGTGCCAATAGACCAACAAAGCAGTAAACGAGTGATCCTATAAACCCTAAAAAAGATGTAGGGCACTGTTACAATAAACAAACATCTAATGGGCGTGTCATTAACTCAGTAATATAAGTGGGATTAAATAACAAGCATAGATGCTATCAGTTCACTTTATTGCTTCAGAAGCAGATAGATTTTACTATTCCCAAGCTATTGTTTTGACATGAGTCATTCGGTATTCGACACCAGACATTGCGAATATGCTATCGATATGTAATACGGCACTCGAAAATACTTATTGTTTAATATCATTACACAAATGTGTTAAATTCTCAATACATCACAATTTCAATATTGTGTAACTTACCGAAATCGGTGTGAATTTTCGATATTTATTATTTCGATAATGACGATTTTATTTAAAATTCATTTTCCTTTATCAATATGTTGCATATGGGTATTGGATATCCACGGGATGCATAGCAAATAGGCGTTGAATTTTCAATTATAAAATATTTTCTATACCATAATGTGCATCCAGCACAGGATGCTAAACTTAAATTTTGGTCAAATTATAGTGAACTCTGTTAGGCATAATAATTTTGGACAAGTTATTTTTTGTTGATATAGACACCTACTTTTAGGCAGTAACTAGACAATAAGATACCTACTGGAGAAATTAATAATAAACACCATCGCGTCTACATTCTCAGGGGTGGCAGAAATGGTGGCACATTTTGTTGACAATGTTAGGTCTTAATACAGTAGTATCGCCCCCTACTGTATTAGGCCCCCTTACCCAAAGCTACTGAGATTTTTTTGCTAGAAAAAAATACTTTGACGAGAAAAAACCTTATAATACTTTGACTAGGACTCGAACCCAGGATCTTGATATCATAAGTTGCATTATTCACCACTAATAGATTTGCTTACTGGCAGTAGAATATTGACAGATTTTCCATATAAAATATGTCAAAATTCTATTCATAGTATGCACATCTAACATAAGTTAGATATTGAAACCTTACGTTTAGACATGACATTTATATCCAAAAAACCCAGTCCGAAACTAACATTTGTGGATCATACCAAAATTTATCCCGTGCGGGAGGGAACTTTGACTCCTCGGAACGGCTTATGCTTTTAACCATCACCTCTATTACTCTATATTAGTTTCAAAGTTAGCCAAATTAGTCATATGTAGAAAATTATGTTCATTTTGCGTCTAATTTTTAAGTAACGTCATTATTGGTAGAGGACGAATCATGACCTATTTGATAAAAAAATGTGATAAGGACTAAAGGCATTGATGGCAACATTCGAAATCATGTTATCTTATTTTCTGTAGTGTCCATTTTTTGTTGTTTTATTTTTTATTGTATTCCTTGGATCTGCATTGTGTACAAAGATAAATTTACAAAATACCAACAATGGTATTGCAGATTATAAATTTTTTTATGTATTTATTTAGGATTTGCTGGTAATATGAGAAATACTGTTCTAATATATCGTGGTGTCTATTGATAAAATAACATACACAATAAGTGGAATTGTCTGCCCTGTATTGCCCAAGCGGGGGTGAAAGAGGTATTTTGTGTACACCCACTTTTCGCATGTCAGGCCCCATGTCATAGCCTATTGCCATATACGGGACATAATTCCTAACTCCTGAGTAGTAGTCATCCTGGGAAGTCTTCGTTAGAAAAACTACATTTGTCCCCAGGTTTTGAACCCAGGACCTTGTGATCACAAAACTATGCGCTTCGCCACTAGACCAACAAGGCAGTTAGTGAATTTGTCTTTATTTTTTTTTTTAAGTCCTAAGGTAAAAATACAAACATACACTACAAGGTAGGCCTTCCCTTAAGGGATATATTTGTGGGAGGTCTACGTCCTCCAATGGTCGTCTTTCGACTTAAGAACAAATACTATGGCAACAAAGACCTGCTACCTCCCAGCCTAAGCAATAGATGAACCTTTTATAATTGTTGAGCAGTTTTCTTGATTATGATACTTGGAGCGGCGTTCTCCTACATTTCGGCTAACGCCATGAGCCTTAAAAACCTAGCAGAATAACTTCACTTGCTATATTTCTAACCCGCGATTTACATTGCTTATTCGCGTGACAATTTGCCAGGAGACGGGCATGTAAATAAGCAGTTCGGGCAGACAAAGTTTACATATCCACTCTGCCTATTTTCCTGTTAAGTTTCCTGTTCACTGCCATGAATTACATTTTCGCGCTACCTTGTTTCTCTGTTTACTGATGGGCGAATAGGTCAAATTGCAAGCATTTTGTTTCTATTCTCTAGCCAATCAATAAAGCCTTATTTTGACTTCATGACTTATTGTTGAAAAATGTCATTGTATTAGCGTTAAGGGCTGTAGAATCTCAACTTAGCTATAGGCCCAGATCCTCAATCAATGTTTCTTCCTTGCAGGCGACTGACAGAACGAGTCAACGAGTTAATACACACAGAGAACGTGTACGTAGAACGATTAAGGCATGTTGTGGAAGACTACATTCCGCATATGAATCAACCAGGATTGTCTCCAAGCTTCAGAGGGCTGAAGCCAGAGATCTTCGGAAACATAGAGAGGATATTCAGGTTTCACTCGGAGGAGTTCTTGCCGGCTCTAAGAGACTGCGAAAGCGATCTCAGAAAATTGGGACAATGTTTTAGGAGATTTGTAAGTTTTAATACAATTTATAGAAAATACCATTAACGTGCTACATTCAATGTTTATAAAGGAAATGTAGGATGTGAATGATCAGCTGTAGTATTTTTCACATAGGATGGGTAGTGACAGTTCTAATTGCCAAACAAAATTAATATTTAATTCAATGGTGTTAAGGCATAAAACCATAAGTATAAAAACGGGCCATGCCTCTTATAGCCATTGAATAAAGTATATTTCATTTGGCAATTAGAACTGTCACTACCCATCCTATGTGAAAAAATACTATAGTTTCTAGAGATAGACAAGTTTGACATCAAGATCATTCTTTAGACCTTTACTTATAGAGTAGAGGTTCTTTCTAGAGGGGTCAAAAATCTGAATATTGATGAAGTTTTTTTCCTGTCTTTTTGGAGGATAGTGGGGTTTCAACTTACTTATTTGATATTTTATTTTTATATAGTTGTCTTGCTCAGCTATCATAATCTCTCCTGCTGTTATGTATCAATGTAATCAACGTTTGCTAACACTATTGTACTGTGTATTAGTTGAACATATAGTTTTATATCTTTCTATTTCATTCTGATAAATCACTGTGAACCATTAATATGAAACAATTATCTCGACTTACTAAAGAGTCAATGCAATGACCGATTAAACGTGAATTCTTATAAAAAACATTTGTGTCACGGTCCAATCGATCGCGTGGCTGTTTGCGTTTTTACAACAATTTTCCTTTATAACGAAGATCGTTGTTTCTTACTGTTCAACCCATAGTCACTAGTACGTAGCTTTGACTAACTGAGGGCCATATTCGAAGAGAAGAGTGATATCGACGTATTAGTAACGCACGATTGTTCATGGTTACCGCCACATTGCCCCTGGGCCCTTATTCCATGACCAAACGTTGCGCGTTACGATATATTTCTGAAATTATCGTGTAATAGTATTCTGTATGCGGCTAAAGTATCTTTAAACGAGCATTGCAAGAAGTGTGTGGTGTTGTTAAGATCACAGGAAGTCGTTGGGTGCAGGTGGTATCGGACCGGTTGCGTTGGAGAGGCCTATGTTCAGCTGAGGACAAGTATAGACTGAGATGATGATGATGATTTCAAGATGCCGTAACTGGCCACGTTATGTGTTTGTGTGGTCATAGCGAATAGGCCTCTTAGGCCTGGATGTCGATGGCTTTTTATTATATTCGGTGAAAGTAACAGAATTTCACTAGAATTACAATTCGTGTGTATTAAAGTAAAACAAATGTAATGAGCGTGGTTAATGTACGTGCTGTTTGGTTGCAATTATTTGCACCACGTATTACAGTATAAAGATGATCACGGTGTTTTTGTTTGCAGGAAAAAAGGTTCAATATGTACGTAATGTACTCTAGAAATAACAAGAGAGCCACGAGACTGGTATTTGAGCACAAACAATTTTTCCAGGTAAGCGCAGTTTATAAGAACCCGCAATTACTTTTCTCGCCTTTTATTAAAAGGGAACTGTCTCCTGGATAATAGAGATGAAAGATTATTAAGTAAAATATTTATAATTTCATTTTCCCAGATATGAATAGGGATATACGTAACACTGTCACGCCTATATTCCCTAAGCGAGCGTGGCAGAGGTCTGTCTTTTACGTCACTCACTTTTCACCGATGATGTTAGATGAGGTGTACTGTGTACACTCAGTTTTCGCTGACGATGTTAGGTCCCATGTAATACGGGGTAAGCCTATTGCCATATACCGGGCACAATTGCAGACCACGGAAAGATACTAGGAATTTTTCGTTAGAGTAGACCAGTAGACCAACGAGGCAGGGGCATTTACTATACCTACACGGTGTTATTTTAGTCGTCCTGGAGCGAAAGCCCAGGTATCCAATGCCTACTGTTCACTGGTAATAAAAAAATGAATTAAAAGAACACTTCAATAAGTAACATCTACCTACTGACCTATCCGGATATCATAACCAGGATGAAAATCCGGAACACTAAAGGTATCTACCGGCCAGCTGAGGAGCCGCGCCGCCCTTCAATTTCATTTTGCGCTGGGTCTAGGTGTTTTTTTTAATGTACCAATTTAACATTGTTATGGAGATGTTACTTATTGAAGTGTTTTTATTTTTTTAGTACCAGTGAATAGTAGGCATTGGATACATCACCTGGGCTTTCACTCCAGGACCACTAAAACTACACCGTGTATAATGTACATGTATGGAGAACTGACTAAGTTATACATACTCGTCAATGGGGATTTCACAGAATTTTTAGATAATCAGTTTACGCGTTACTTCAAAACGGGTGTTCCCTGATATAAACTTCTAACGCCTACTGCATTAATATTAGAAATATATTATAAATAACTTCAATGATCACTGCCTTATCGGTTTAGTGGTGCATGGTGTGGCTTGCGTTTACGAGGATCTGGGTCCAAACAAAGTGTTATTGGAATTTTTAAAATTAGTATTAGGGGCATTCCTGAGTCATAAATTATGCCCGTCATTATTATATAACTAGTGTAACCGATTGTGACATTTTCATACTCGAGCGTCTCCGTGCTTCGGAAGACATTTTAAGCCGTTGGTAACTACTTAATTTGGCAGTGGATTAGCCAAGCTGATGCCTAATAAGTGGCTTGATAAGTTCCAACAGCAGGTGACCAAATAACTGCCTCCACCTATCCGAACTGGGTCCGCGTGGTGGAGTATAACCATATCTCTCTCACCTCGGTTTGTGAGTGAAGGCCTTTGGCTATTACTCGGCTAATACTATTATTATATTAGTATTACATTGTAGCAAGTGTGTTGTAGTCAATGCTCGTACAGTAAAAACTAAATTGATCGGAACATTATCGGGTAACCACATGCGCATTCAGCGTAAGCAGACGATCACCTATGCATTATTTCCTCATTTCTGTAGTTTACGGTGCGCTGAACGGCGAATGCTGTTAAACAGCCGCCTAACTGTCGGTTACCGTTATACTTGCACGTTCATAGGCATAACCGCACTACACCTTAGCTCCATCATTATATCAAAAATAATATCCCGTTAGATATGTTTTGCGGTAATTAAGTGAATGAAACCAAAAACTAAGGATTATGGCCTTATGCAGTTTTCTTCGTGGGTCTAGAATGTCGTAGGTTCGATTAATTGTGAATCCAAAGCGATCGTAAGATCAAACCAAAGTTATAAGGGCTTAAAATACGGAATCTCTGTAAGATGAATATAGCTGTAGTGATTTTTGGCCGCGACTTAGTGGATTTTCAAACATTGTAATGGTGGAATTTATAAATAACTTAATTTACACATTCGTATTATTTGTCGTAAGGATCTCCCTAAGTGTATCTTCTAAAACCAAGGCGATCGAATTAATACGGGATCATCTTGAAGTTCTACCAAACTCAAGGTAAAAAGAATCATCAAAATCGGTTCATAAACAAAGAATTTATGCCATGAACATATATAAATAATACATAGGCGAATTGAGAAACTCCTTATTTTTTGAATTGGAGTAAAAAACTTATTAAAGTAAATATTTATGGGGTCAAAAAAATCACAATTTTAACCGCAAACCACGGTATGTCGAAAGTCGTAACCGTAAAAATCTTTTTTGTGAAAGTATATGACATTAAAAATATATGCAGACGTATCGAGAACCTCCACCTCGTTTTGAATTTTGTTAAAAATCTTTGTGAAGTACATATCTAGGGGTTTAATAATTCGTAATTTTAACGATTTTGAGAGGACACAACCTTAAAAATTTACTTTGAAAGTATATTTATTATTTTAATTGTCGCGCGCCATATTCCTACTGCGAACCTTCTCAGTCTAGTTGCTCTGTATAATTCTGCCCCAGTTATCCCACACCGCGATCGCGATCACATATCATTCGACCCAAATTACGCATGAAAGCCGGTGAAAGGCAATAAATACGTATACATTACCTTATTACTAGGTACTAGGTATTACAAGTATATCGAGATCACTAATTGGAGTCAGACCAGACAATTTTATTTGTGAATGTGAAATGTGAATACTCGTACCGAGGGGTGGTAAATTTGTTTTAACATGCGTAGTCATATAAAGTGAAGAACCTGTTGCAACTATGTACGCTCTGCCTACCCCGCAACGGGTGGCATGATATAGTAAGATAGAGATCAAATAAAGTTTTAATTGACAACGGCCTATTATAAATTTAGTAATTAGAGCGTAAGTTGCTCCGCTCATTAGTAGTACCGTTTTCGATTACTGCACGGGTCAAATCTGTTGTGTGTGTCTGAGCCACAAACATTTGTTTTGGTCTTGGTGTTTATAGATATTATCTAGGAAAACATTATAGTGTGGGGCCACCTTTGAAAAATATATTTTCGCTAAAACATGACTCCCTGCTCTATTTTGTTTCCCTTTAGCTTTATAAACTAACACAGCCGCAATGCAATTTTGTCAATGCCTCTGATGCAGGAAAAAAAACTAAACTAGAAAATAATCCAATTGTGTTCAATTGCACTTTATATCTGTGCGACGAGAACAAAATTTATGACACTATTTTGCTTTAATAGAATTATATTTTCAGGGTATACAATTAGAATTAGGAGACCGACTAGATCTCTCAAGCTATTTATTGGAGCCAGTGCAAAGGATACCGAGGTACAAACTGTTTTTGGCCGATCTAGTGAAGACATACACGAATTACGAGAACGAGAGATGCGAGTCAGACTCGAGGATATCAAAATTAAGCGTTGATAGTGACGAGACTGGAGGAAGTAATGGGGAGTCTTCAGACTCTGATGAGACTCCGTTGGAGAGTTTAAAGTTAGCGAAGACTATGATAGAATGTGTATTGACGGCGGTCGACGAAATTATGGCTTTAGAAAACATTACCGACTGTCCGGTAAGTGAAAACAAGACAAGTTTGCTTAAAAACACTAGGACGTAAAAGTGTTATCAATTTACATGTCGTTGTCTACGTGCTAGTGAAATTAATTGGGTGATTAAAACGATTCGCTTAGTTATGATGTGTTAGTCATGGAATTTCCGCATTCAGATAAGCTGATTCGTGATATGCATTGTATAAATAATAATTAGAAGTTATAAAGGTGCATCTCGGTCTAAGAAAGTTGTAGGGATATAAGGCGATTTTTTGTAGATACTTTGAATTTAAAGTTATTGCCGAATTGCCTTGTAAAATAGTGGAAGATTTATATTTATTGAAATATCGAGATTTTCGTTCCTATAGATCTTTGAAATATAGTATTTTCCTTTCCTATAGATTTAGTGTGTGTGTGCGAATGATTTACGCTGTTGGCCGCGGGGCTTTTACAGCTTCACTGGACAAGAGGACGAGCGTGCAACCACTACGCTCGAGCCAGAATGGTTCTAAATTCGTTACAACTTATGAAAGTACACACGTTTATCAGCTTTCCAATCAAACAGCAAAAATTGGAAATTCCATAACCACAACGTCGTATCGACATTACTCATTTTAGGTATTTATTGTGCGTTACAAATTTATAATTATCGTATTTATCACGCAACTTTATATAGGTATTATATATAAGATGTGTGATATTACTGAATGAGCAATATTACTACCGTTCCAAGTTGCGGAGGAGCCGGAACAAAATACAATTCCCTGTAGCCACAACTTTCTGTGCCCAACTTATTGTTATCTTTACACTCAAATGACTGACCATTACCTAGACCAGTCGTAAACGTATTATTTGTGTCCGAACACATCTATTATTGGAAACCACTTCAATATGTCGGAAATGGTATTGTGTACATGAAAGTTTAGCGCACATAAATGTACAATGCGACTCGGCTGTATTAGAAACGTAATGGACTATTTTTCGTTTTGTTACACATAAATAGCTTTAAGTGTCTTTGCCGATTTTAATTTAATATAGTGCACTAGTATGTGGGTGATATAACGGCCAATCTAAACATATCAGGGCCCAGACCAATAGGGCGGCCAAAAACAAGATGGGCAGATGTGGTCAAGATGGACCTGTGTATCTGCAATGCCTCCGAACACGACACGTCCGATAGAGCGAAGTGGAAGAAGAAAATTAGGAAGGCAGACTCCACGAACAGATGGAAATAATAATTGCCAAGGAGAGAGAGATATAGTGCACTAGTATTTTGCCATGAATGGTGTTTTTCAGATGTGTATTAGTTTTATGAAATGTTCTTCATATAAGCTTAGTACTTCCCATCTAAATTCTCAGGCCAAAATTAATGTAAGCACCCCCACGTCACAGGAATGGTTTTTAGTGTGGGGCTAAAATCAAGAAAAAAAACAAGTAGGTAGTCCAAAAGTTCTTATATTGAGTTCCTAGATATACACGAATATTACACATGACATAAAACAATTTTTATTATTTATATCCGTATCATATCTGTATTTTAACTCGGTTTATTTTCCTTGCTGTGAATTTTGTATTTGGATCGTTCCTGGAATAACTATGCCTTTTGAATGACAACTACTTCAGTCATTCCCGTAACCATAGGTGCTGCAAATCACTAGAAAACGTCGTGAATTTAAAAATCAAAAATAAACCGCGACAAAATCAGAAAAATATTTTTATTTCACTCAACAAGTTTTCATGTTCTGAGAGTAGTCCGTTCGCTTCCAGCTGTATCTGAACCTGCTGAACCAGGGCCGGTTACTGCGGCAAAACGAGTTTTACGTCATGGACACCGCGCGCCGCCGGCGACATCTCATGAGGATATTCCTCTTCGATAAGCTCGTGCTCATCACCATCGTGTATAGAAAGGTTAGTAAATATCCTACATACATGTAAGATCAAGAGCAGTGAAAGCCTAGTGGTTAAACCGTTGGACTGCAAAGTCAGAGATATCGGGTTCAAACCCAGGCATGCACTGACAGCTGTACTGACATATTGACAGAACGCTTTTGTAAACTTATTATTTCATTGCTAATGCTTCCAAGATCATTCTGTAAAAAACAGAATTGGGTAGAGTAGCACAGTCAAAAGTTAAAGAGTGTATTTCTGACCTACAAAACACTGTTGGCGAAGGGTGGGTGTACGCCTCTGCCAGCCCCGCTTGAAGAATATAAGCATGGCGGTATGTTTATAAAAGCATACTAACTTGGAACACCATAAGCATACTCTCCATTTTCGCTAAGATTCCGTCGCTGTCTTTTCGAAAGTATGTACGTATTAAAAATTGACTATCACTTGCTTTAACGGTGAAGGAAAACATCGTAAGGAAACCTGCATGCCTAAGAGTTTCTCTAAAGGTATGTAAAGTTCGCCAACCCGTTCGACTATGGCCTAAACTCTGTCAGTTTGATAGGAGGTCCGTTCCCAAGGGTGGTACAGTTTCTTGACAGGGCTAATATTATTACTATGTAAATTTAGAGATGGGAGAAGCTGTGAGTCGTTAGAGAAAATGCACACAATAGTCTTATGTTTTCTTATGTTAGTCTTCTCAAATATTACACATATTTATAAAATAACGTCTTCGTTCATCGTCCTCTAAATCGAGAATCATTCCCCTGGACGTACGTCTTCCATACATATCTCTGACACTCTTAATTTAAATATTATGTACAACTTTAAAACAAAATCATCTGGTAAAAAAGACTTCATTCGTAACCTACCAAATAGTCCTCATTTCACATACATAATACTTATTGCTGATAATATACTCATCTGAAAGCTATCCCCCAAAATACAGGCTTAGTTCTAGTTAAGAACGAGCTTCGGTAACGTAATTGAGGCATTTCATGTGTTACCCATATGTTAAACATATCTAATTTTATGTGATATATACTGCATATATAAATGATACTCTGTATTCTTTGCCTACCCCGCAAGGGATCTGGCGTGATGATATAGATAAATGATTATTACTCATTGATAATTTATTTACCGTCCGACTAGTCTCCGTGATCGGCGAGCGCGTATGAGACGCACTATAAGAGTATAGGAAGCTAGACAGGTATGTAAGGAAAAAACCTGTTGGAAATCTGTACTCTCAGCCTACCCTGTAAGGGATCTGGCGTGATGATATAGATAGATGATTAACTTCCTCATTGATCTAGTAGCGCATAGTATGACTTGTGATCACAAGGTTTTGGGTTCCAATCCTAGTTCTAACAAAATGTAATTTTCCTATCGGACGATTTTTGCTAGCAGTCCGGAGTCTGGAAATGAGTCCGTTATACAAGGTGTAACATAATAAACGCAAGACCTGAAAGTAGTTTGTTCTAAATCGATAACTGAATTAATTCCAACAATTTTTAAAGAATATTACATTACACAAATGCTGTTACTCCCTTTGTGCGCTATAATAAACTGAATTTATTCTTTATTCAAAGCAATACGGAGATTTCAAATGCATTTCTAAAATGTATTTCTCAATTCGCACACATACACGTACAAGTTTCATTGTTAATTGGGGTATAAAAGTACGTAAAAAGGGGTTAAAAAAAATTTATTTGCAAAAAGGGTGTTGTATGAAGTTTGTGAAGCAATTCTCTAATCGGGGTGTCTGAGATCATACGTTATTTATGATTCACCTTGTAGTGGCAATCAGTTCGTACCCTATTACATTGGGATCTGACATTGTCGACAATATGAGGGTGTACGCAGTACATCTCTCCCGTTTTCGCTTGAAAAAAGAAGCGTGGCGGACTTTAGCCTTTTTAATAAATAAATACTGACTATCCAGAGTGGTAGAGAAGCGCTCTTCATTTTTCTTGTGTATATTTGAGGTAATTTAGTAAAGACTTACTATTATTTCGGCAGCAAAATATTGATTATAATAGGCCAGTTACCTTGTGGATGAATTCTAGTTACTGTTAGTATAGTATGAATATTTGTAATATTTCGTGTTCCGAATTCATATGCCCAACTCTTAGGGAGCGATTGTAATATCGTCAAACCATGATATTCGTTTTTGAGTGTCTATGACGTATGTGTGATGTCAATTGCGCCCACATGGTCTGAAAAATGAGGGAGTGGTTGGTCTTCTTGACGCTATGTAGATGCCGCTTCAAGATAGTAAATAGTCAATAGATTTGATTAATTTATATGAACTGATAGCTTAACACGAAAACATTGACGTTAACGTGAAGCTAGAGAGCTGATATGCCATCCTTGTCATACTACACATTTAGAAAATACACTTAATCGTGCCAACACGATTACTGGCTAGCGAAAGTTTCTGTGTTTGGCCCTCGGATGACATAAATCAACTAGATATAAATGGTATAGATTAAAGAGTGGGTAAGTGTCCATGACCTAGTGAAGGTCACAGGTAATATCTGGATATGTACAACACAAACCGGTCGTAGAGTTACCTTTGGTGATCTTTGAGAGGCATTTCTCCCTTGGTGAACTTTTTTCGGGGGACAATAATGACACGATTCCCCAAGCGGGGAATATAGGCGTGACGTGGCAGAGGTGTACTGAGTACACTCACTTTTTGCCGAAGATGTTAGGTCCCATGTAACGTTTGTGTTGTCTACGTTCTGTGAAAAAAATGTTGAGACTTTAGCTAATTAGTCGTTACTTAATGAAACTTTTCTTTTGAACTTAAATTAGGCACTAACAATAAACAAACAAATAAACTAAGAAACAAATATCTCTACCCCTTTATTGGTCTCTTTGGTGTAAGATCCGGCTGACGATTACAAGGTACTGGGTTTATCCTTAGGTAGGACAAAGTGTTTGTTTAGATTTTAGAATTACCTAGGTACCTCTGTCTTTAATTCTTTTTCCAATAGTTAACTTTGTATGCTTATAATACATAACTTATATACATTATTTTCAAAATAAATATATACAGCTTTATGAACATCAAGGGTTTGCAAATAAATTGATTAACTCGCCCGATAATGGATATCAAAATTGATTAGTAACATTAAATTTGTCCTTATGGAATTAATTAGTTCTCAAACTAATTAGTAAGGTAAGAATCTGTATTTTACTGGTTAATCATTACATAAGAATTTTGGGTTGTTTCCATGCTTCGACCGGTTATTTCGACAATTAAGACTTTATCGGCGATCTAACCGGGTTTATAAGGTAGTAAATAACTGAAGATTGGAAGGGCAAAGTTGTGTTAGGAGTGTGTGTGCTTGTAAATGGTCTACGCTATTGGCCGCGGGGCCTTTACAGCTTCACCAGAAAAGAGGGTGAGCTTGCATCCACTACGCTCGAGCCAGAAGGGCAAGGGGGAACTAGCTCAAGGGCGTGCGCCCTTGGAAGGAGGAACGGCGTCGGCTTAGGCGGTCGCTGTGGAGCGACCGCCTAAGCCGACGCAGTCCCTGCATATACTAGGTGTCTCGCGGTGGTGCTACGCACTGGCCGGCGGACAAAGGATTCTTCAAACTCGCCGTCGAGGTCGGTGTCTGAGTCTGTGTGCGGTATCTGTATCCGAATGAAGGCAAGGGCATCAGGAGGGTCGGTGAGAAAATGCCGCGGACGGCGGTAGCGGCTGATGGGAGGGGAGGCTGTGTTGTGAGCTGACTCCAGCTTGGTCCAGTAGTTGAATCTTGAGTCGCTCCGCCCATTGGATTGAAAAGTCGCGGGTTTGATCCCCGCACGGGACAAATATTTGTGGTCCAAAAATATTTGTTTCGGTCTTGGTGTATATGCATGTGAATTTCAGGTTTATAAACGCACTCACGACACAGGAATAATTCCAAGTGTGGGGCTACGTTTCTATTAAAACAAACAACCAAGTTGTATAATTTACCAATATTTTGTAGAATTTTGTAACATATGAGGTCCAAATTCAGGGTTTAAATCCAAATTACAGTACGCGATTGTCACTTGCTTGTGATTTAATTGTTGAAGGAAAACACCGTGAGAACCATCGTTATGGTTGAGTGAACGCAAACAAAATCGAAAGACATATGAAGTCTCTGTTATATTGAGACTGAAACTATATTGGGGTAATGTGAATGCACAACGTATACCCAACCCACCCCTATGAAGAAAATATATGTGGGAGATATGATATTTATGCAAAAGACAAGTCAGTAAATAGAATCAGATTTTATCAAGATAATGTTTTGCAACAACGCAGAAAGTGGTAATACTGCCTACTTTTTTAATCGTGTAGGTATTTTAATTTTATATTGCAATTGTAATTTTATCGAGGTCGACCGTATTTATATACTTATTGAGAAAGAACGGTCTATATTATGAATTTGTAAGCTGCCAGGTAAGCGCAGACAGTAGTTTTATTATCGCGTTTTTGTTGACTCGCTTTTTTGTCTCTTTTTGTTTGATACGATTTTGCAATGGAATCTCCAGTGAGCTTAAGACTTAAAGCCTGTAAGAGTAGTCTAAGGAAAAATCACACACAAAACTACAAGGATGATGACTGATTGATGATGCATGAAGAGATAAAAAATGTATTGCACTCCGAATAGTATGGACTGTTCAGTAAGTTATCTCACCCTCAGCTACTACGTATTCTCCTTATTACTGTTAACTATATCTATTTTATAACTCGATATCGTGGTATATTTTTTTCATTATTTTAACGTAAGAAATTCATTGTCAATCTCGTAGTAGAAAGAAACCTGTGATTCAAAATAAAATCTTTTTTAAAAAAAAGGATAACCACTTCAAAAAGCAAAAAATAAATATTTGAAGTCGATACCGGTTAGTGTAGTCGGTTACTTGGCACCTACTTCAAATATAAATTTTTTGATGAAGTCGGTTAACCTTTCTCAAAATGATATTTATTTTAAAATTTTAAGTGACGAGTGAATTATTTACTAATATTTATATACCTATATTATATTATTTTGCTGAGTTGTACAGTAAGGTACCTCCAGGATTGATATAACAACCATAATAACGGAATCTATACAT
Organism: Phalera bucephala; assembly: GCA_905147815.2. Taxonomy (NCBI): domain Eukaryota; kingdom Metazoa; phylum Arthropoda; class Insecta; order Lepidoptera; family Notodontidae; genus Phalera; species Phalera bucephala. Next base: position 19,452,910 of record LR990622.1, read on the forward strand.
TCATTCTGTTCGCCGTTAAGGAGTCCCCTGGTGTATATTCCAAGTCCAAAGTTCAATACGATTTCATTAAAATGGGACCACCTCAAAACTATACTTAACCCAACGTAAAAAGAATCATCAAAAGCAGTTCATAGATAAAGACGTTTTAAAAAAGCACTGACGAATTGTCAACCTCTCCTTTTTTGAAGTTGGTTAATATTCTGATTAGTTCTATGGCAGGGTACCTATAGGATTGACGTAATACCCATAATATCACAATGTACGCATTCGTATTGGTTGTCGTTAAGGGGTTCCCTGGTGTATCTTCAAAGTCCAAGGTCCAATACCGATGCAATTATAATGGGACTACCTTGGAGCTATACTGAACCCAATGCAAAAAGAATCATCAAAATCGATTCATAATTGGCGGAATGATCGCGTAACTTAAATACAAAAAAAAACATACAGCCGAATTGAGAACCTCCTCCTTGTATGAAGTCGGTTAATAAAGTTTGCTGTATAAATATAATGTACAAGGATGTTGTGTTGTGTGTGTGTGATGTGTGTTTTTAAGTATGTAGACAGTAAACACCCGTTTGGACAGTGTTTTATCAGTAAACTACGTTTCCGAAACATTCTGAAAAACCCGTATCCCGGATCTGACTAAAGGAACATCGCCAAATAAATATTGTACATACTACTTACTGACACACTTCCGCATGTTTTATCTGAACCTATTGACTGTTGTTCATGGTTAAATACAAGATAATATTGTAATCCCACGGATCTACCTCTGACCGTTTTATTAGAAGCCCGTTTGACCGGAATATTTACATAGTTACAATTAAGTAATGAGCGGTTAAACTTTCATGTAATTAGAATGTACTAAAAATGTTTAAGTTAATCGACTAACCCCTTATTACTTCCCAGAAGTTAGTTCCGGTAAGAGGCTACCGGTATTTACTGGTACTACCGGTATTCCGTATTGGTGGATACTATCTATGGATACGGTTGGCATGGCAAAAAATGAAATTCATAGTATTCTCAACCGACGGAAACGCATAAAGAAATTTATGAATGTAAATGAAGCGAATAAGCAGTGATAGCTTAGTGGTTAGACTGTTGGACTGCAAAGTCAGAGGTCTCGGGTTCAAACCCAGGCACGCACCTCTGTCTTTTCGAAAGCATGTGCGTATTAAAAATTAACTATCACTTGCTTTAAAGGTGAAGGAAAACCTCGTGAGGTAACCTGCATGCCTAAGAGTTTTTCGAAGGTGTGTGAAGTTCCCCAACCCGCACTGGGCCAGCGTGGTGGACTATGGCCTAAACCCTCTTAGTTTCAGAGGAGGCCCGTGCCAAACAGTGGTACAGTTTCTTAACAGGGCTCATATTATTATTATTTTAAATGAAGCGAAAGATTTGTAAGAATAACCTATGAGATAGAAGCGTAGGTATATGTCTGTATATACATACATTTGTCTCCTGATTATGTGCGGTATCAAATTCATTAAATAATGTTAAATTAAATAGCGGACAATTATTTGCCGATAGATATAATAAAATGGTAATATTGTTGCGATGAGTCACTACACTTAGTCACGATTTATCAACGTAACAATAAAATTATTATAATTACACCAGTCTGTGCCGGCCATCCACTGATATGATAAGGACTCAAAGCTATTTTATGACAAAGTTAATGGTAATTTTGTATCAGTTCGAACTTTTTATTGCAATTCGAATAAATAATTTGTACAGAAGCATTTGCGTGATGTCGTCTAGGGAAATGAATTCCAAATTTCACCATTATTGACCGTTATTACATATATGAGTATTCAGATAAAACATAATAATATGGTCATGATGATAATATTTTTATCTAAAATTTATCAGCCTTTATACGTAGATTGTACTTGATTATAAAAACAATGAATGTACATTGAACTAATTGTCAAACTTTGAAAGAAAGAGTTATTGCTGTATTTTGTGTGTGTTGACCGAGGGCTTTACCAGGTCCGAGGATGAACATGCAACAACTATACTCCAGCGGCAAAGCAAGGGAGGGGGGCAACTAACTCAAGAAATTCTAAACTAAAGTCATTGCTGTGATCGATAAACAACGATACGCAACGAACCTAACTTACTTTTTCTTACAACTTAAGTTGGGTAAAATTGCTACCAAACATTCCAATTATTATTTAGTTCTCATTTTTCCGTATGAAGTATCGTTCCGTATCGACTTCAATAGTAGTATCGTATTCATATTAGTAGGACAAGTCTAGAGTCTCCGTAACCGGCGAGCGTGTATGCGACGAACTATGAGAGTGGAGGAAGCCAGAGAGGTATGTAAGGAAAGAACCCGTTGGAACTCTGTACTCTCTGCCAACCCCGCAAGGGATCTGGCGTGATGATGTGTTGTTGTTGTTATCATATTCCCCAATACGCACACCTGAAATTAGTCTGCCTACCCCACGAGGGATCTGGCATGATGATATAGGTAGTTTCTAAAACTAATTCTTTAAAACTTAAATTAAGTTATTATGTTGAATTTGTAAAGCAGTATTTTAATTGGAGTGTCTAAGGTCTTGCATGACTTTTATTATTCTTTTACTAGCAAAATACAAAAACAAGTTTGTATTATTATAATTACCTAATCATCATAAAGCCACTGAAATTACTGAGTCACACGGAAGTACTGCAATGTTGTACATTAATTAATATTGTACTTAATGCTTACCTATTCTAATGGGTTTTAGTAAATTATGGCATTTCGAGGTATGGCTATAATTATTCAGAAGAAGCTCAGAATGCTTCCACAATGACTGGATTGTCGGAGGCAGTCATCAAGTCCTGCCGCGTGCAGGCGTGTATAAGGTGGGACATTTTTTGGGTTACAGCGCACATACCTAAACTCCAGATTGGTATAGTCTATAAATCTCCACTTGAACATATTTTCTTCCAGATCGGCCATGATATAAGAATATTTCCTAGTTTGAAACATTGTTTTATTGAACTAAATGTGTAATATAAAGTATGACGACTTGCCAAAATCGATCTCGCTGTCTAGATGCAAATAAACCTACGTCTCAGAATGACTCGTCAAATCTTCTTTTGTCTTATAAATATCATTATCATTCAGATCATTTCCTAACAATATACATATCAACAACGTCATATCCAGTACGTACGTTATGAATGTCTCTATCTCAAGTTCTATATGAGAGTGAAGAGTACGAAATGTTTGTGCCCTTAGCTTGGGAAGCTGGTGCCAGAATTATGTCATAATGGTAGAATTGAGCCGCATTTCTAGACTATAAATCTTGTAGTCTGAGTATCTAGACACATAATACCACAGACCACATTTAATTAATAGACTGTCAATACCTGTATGACAAATCGTGACTCGCGAATTCTGTATTATGCATAGATGGCGCTGACACATAGCTTGTAACCTGGAAACTTTAGTAAAAGCCATTGAACCCAAAAAAATTTACTATTAAACATTTTTACCAAAAATATGTAATATATTGTAAAAATACATTTATGAAATTTAATGGTAATAATGGTAGTGTTAGAATCCTTCAATTCAGCAGTTTGGCTTTGCATCTCAATTTTCATTTTATCAATTAATATTTGAAATAGACCTTCCATTATATTTATGTATGAGTGTGTATGAGACAAACTGTGAGAGAAAAGGAATCCAGAGAGGTCTATAGGGAAAGAACCTGTTGGAACTCTGTACTTTCTGCAAGGGATCAGGCGGGATTATGAAGAGGGAGATAGATAGATGGATTTAATTTTAAGTTGTATGTATTATGTGTTGATGAATAGTTGCCGTGGTAAAAATATTTTGCATGGCATGCTAAGTATGTTTACTTATACTGGTCTCTGATAATGCTAAGACAGAAACGAAATTCATTTTTTGTTCTATCTGCATCTATGTCTACAATATCTTCTAATAAAATGACTAGCAGCAAGTCAAGAGAATTTGGCTCTATTTGGTAATTGCAGGGTCTGGAGCGTTTGTATATTTGTTAAAATTCTTTCGGTTGAAGTGAATGGCGTTTAATGTGTCCATAAAAATACGCGTTGTAATTAGAGAAAGTCGTTTAGATTCTTTGGTGGGGTAGTCAACCAGCGTTCATCTAGTAGGTAGTGTAAAATCTTAAGTCACAAAAAAGGATTACGGTTGTAGTCGAATAGAATCTTCATTGTTTGCAATTTTATTTGTTATAATAAAGAGGGATTAGTTTTTCAATTCATAATGTAATTCATAGTGGCGAATAGTGCGGGGTTGGCAATCACGGGGTCCTAGGTTTGATAAAGGTTTTTCGGAGTCGCGGACGCAAGTCCTTCACGAGCGACCCTGAGCAAGACGACGCCGTGAGCACTGCGTCAGTGCGGGGGGAGCGTGTTATCAAGTCTCCCCGCGATGGCGGGCTCTTCATAGCGCGGCACAAGAGGGTCACCGGTGTGTTCTATACGGAGAGCCCCTCTAAAGTGCTGATGTCGGCCACCCTGGGGTTTCTAGTCGGTAGGAATCCGACACACGCCGCGAGCTCCCCCCGAGACTCGCGGAAGTCCTATGCAGGATTTTCCCCAGGAAAAAGGTTGGATAAAGGTTTTCCTATTCATAGAATTTTAGCAATTTGGAAACGTGCCCAGTATATAAAAAAGAAAAGGCTCGCTCACTATTACATTGGAACTTAACGTCGTCAACGAAATGTAGACTTATACAGTACACCTCTACCATCCCTGATTAAAGAGTATACGCAACGTTGTAGTTTTTTGAAACACACTAATTTATAGTAATTAATGAATACTTGGTGAATGCGTATTGTTAATTTGAGCCATTAGCCGGCATTTAAACTGCAACATAATGAAATATTGTACGTACGGGCGGACATTACGAACTGTTTATTGCGGAGGCGCGACGCGCTGGCGGCGCGGCGCGACAAGACCGATTGAATAATAAAACCTTTGAAGACCCTCACTACATACAAGCTTTCATTAAAGTCTTAAAATTAAAGGGAAGTGCATCTATCCTTTTATTACTTTAATAAAACCATTGATGTAATGTATGTAGTGGATTAAAGGTGACAGTCTGAAATATGGCTCAAAAAATAAGAGCACAGGTGTGGGTATGGTCTATCTATCTATCTATATCATCACGCCAGATCCCTTACGGGGTAGGCAGAGAGTACAGAGTTCCAACAGGCTCTTTCCTTACATACCTCTCTGGCTTCCTCTACTCTCATAGTTCGTCTCATACACGCTCGCCGGTTACGGAGACTCCTGACTTGTCCTTCAGATAAGACCCGGTCTATTTGGTCATGGTAAGATAGTCTAGGTCTTCCCCGGTACCTACATCCTTCCACTTTCGCATTGTATATCAGTTTTGTCATTCTTTCTTCGGACATTCTTTCTATATGCCCGAACCAACGGAGCATACCCTTTTTCAACTTTACACCGATACTCTCTTTCATACCTATTTGCTTTCTTACTACGCTGTTGCGAATACGGAGATACAAACTCATTCACTTGCTCCAGCACATCGTTCAAAAACCATAATTTTGGTTTTCTTCACATTCAAATGTAAGCCATTGTTAATCTAGTCGTCTTTCATAACTGTGACTAGTGATTGCAGATCAGTGGCTGTTGGCGCTATCAAAACCGCGTCATCTGCATATAGTAGATGATTTACCACTAGATCACTCATTTGCACACCTTCATTCATCGCTTTCAGTCTTTGAAGAGTTTTATCCAAATATATTATAAACAGGGTATGGCCCTAATCCCAATTAGTTCGTTCTAACCGTTGCCAATGTGAGGACGCGTTAAAATGCTAGTTTGTTAAAACTACCATAATAAATAGATCAGAGATCATTGTAAATAATAATAATAATATCAGTCTATATTGTCTCAATGCTGGGCAAATGCCTTCTCTCACAAATCGAGGTGAAAGAGATTAGGTCATACTCCACCACGCGGTCCAGTGCGGATTGGTGGAGGCAGGTTTGTGGCCACCTGCTGTTGAAACTTATCAAGCGCTATACGGCTTAAGTTAATTTAAAACTAAAATGTGCAGTTGCTAAAGTATAATTAAACACGGCCATCATTTTGTTGGTGATCAGTAATTTACTGCGAATGATATATTGATGAGTAAAACAAAATAAAACATTGTAAAAATAATGATCTCGAGTGGCAACCTTGAGCTGAAAGACCTGGAGTAGACAAACCACCTTACAAGGTGGACCAATGACTTGCTAAAGATGTCGGGTACAAGCTGGATCCAAATCCATCTTCCAAGTTGTGGCAATCTTTGGGAGATGCCTCTGTCCTGTAATGGAAGACTTTCGGCTGATAAATGATAAAAGCACAGCCAATTAAACGATAAATAATAAACATCGGCACGCCTATATTCCCCAAGCGACAGTGGCTTTTCGCCGACGATTTTAGGTCCCATGTAATAGGGGGCGAGCCTGTTGTCATATATCGGGCACAATACCATACGCCGGACTCATACCGGGAAGGTTATTGTTACAAAAGCTACGTTTGACCGACCTAGAACTTTGAACCCAGGACCTCGTGATTACAAAGCGATGCGCTTTGCCACTAGACCAACGAGGCAGTCACGATAAATAATAAAACAGTGAGAGAAACATTTTTTTCCAAAACTCATTACTTTAACTCTTTTTAAGTAAATGTAATGTTGATCTAAAGACTCCGTTAGTAGAGTAATTAAAATACAAACATAATTGTTATCCTTTCTTTTGACAGGTCTATTCTGAATTTAGATTTCATAAACTTTACTTTACTTTACTCTTTAGAATCTTACAATTCTGCCATGCAGTTGGAATAAAGCATATTTTGTAATATTTCAATGGTCCGTGGACTACCACGGCTTATTAAAATATTTCAAAATATACTGTGTAATAGTAAAAAAATGTAAAATGTAGGGGGAAAGGACTTATTTTTCCCTCTATGTTGTTTTTTTTAAAGGTATCCCCACATTAGGATTGATTCCTGTGTCGTGGGTGCGTTTACAAACATGAAAATTCACACACATAAATACCCAGACCGAAACAAATAATTGTGGGTCACACAAAGACTTGTCCCGGGAATCGAACCCGCGACTATTAGACACAGTGAGCGGAGCGGCTTAAGCTCTTAACCGCTGCGCTAAATCGTCCGTCCGTATCATTTTATATTACCAAAAGAACGACTGCCGCTGTTGTGCTATGCGGTTGGCGATCACAATATCCTGGATTTGTATCTTATTTTGGGCAAAATGTGGTTTATCTTGCGAAGGATTTTTTTTAACAGACTGGAGACTCCAATTACGTCTGGTATAATGACAATAGACTCGCCCAATATTACACTGAGAAGGTGCAATAATAATTCGATTCGCATTTGCCCGGGACAAATCTTTGTATCATCATCATCATCTCAGCCTATACTTGTCCACTGCTGAACATAGGCCTCCCCAATCGCTTTCCAGCGTAACCGGTCCGATGCCACCTGCATCCAACGACTTCCTGCGATTTTCACAAGATCGTCGGTCCATCTGGCAGGTGGTCGTCCCACGCTGCGCTTGCCAATACGTGGTCTCCACTCTAGAATCTTTCTGCCCCAACGCCCGTCCGATCTTCGCGCTATGTGGCCCGCCCATTGCCACTTCAGCTTGCTAATCTTAACGGCTATGTCGGTGACCTTGGTTCTTCTACGAATCTCTTCATTCCTGATTCGATCACGTAGAGAAACGCCGAGCATAGCTCTCTCCATAGCTCGCTGAGCAACTCTGAGCTTTTTTATGAGACCTATTGTAAGAGACCACGTCTCTGATCCATATATCATCACTGGTAACACACATTGACTAAAAACTTTAGTCTTTAGGCACTGAGGTATTTTGGATGAGAAGATGTTGCGCAGTTTCCCGAACGCTGCCCAGCCGAGTTGGATTCGCCGATTGACCTCTCTCTCAAAGTTGGACCTACCTAACCGGACTACCTGTCCCAGGTAAATGTATTCGTCGACAACTTCAAGAGTAGAGTTCCCAACGGCTTTCCCAATCTTTGTATGGCCCACAAATATTTGTTTTGGCCTGGGTGTGCATTTGGATTTTATTTTTGAAAACGCACCCACTATACAAGAATAATTCCTAGTATGGGGCTAAGTTTAAAAAAATAGAGGAGCGCTTGAGGAGTATGGGTATAATATATACTATATTCTACATTCTCAAAGCATGTTTTCCTATTTCGAAAAGTGAAGGTTGTTTCGATCTTCATCATCAGCCCGTATCAGTTCACTGCTGGAGATAGGTCTCTCCCATGGTACGCCACTGACCTCGATCTTCATCTTTCCTCCTCCAATCCCTACCCTGTTTCAGTCTTAGCTGATGCCAATGAAGCTGTAAAGTCAAAGGCTTTCATTTTGATTAAACAATTCTAACATCAGAAGGGGTAGTACGAAAAGACTGACGTTACCCTGAAGCTAACGAGTAAGAGCGCCCTCACGTTCAAGTGTATTCAATAAATTTTAGTATGGCAAAAATTGCACATCCTCTTGTTTTCGTCACGCTACCGCCAAAATTGTCATGTTAAGCACAGGTCAAAAAACAACGAATGAATGAATATATCGACATTCCATTAAACAAACCGAAAACAAATGTATGTGTAAACATTCTATAGTTTGTACACAACACCAATTGTAATGGCGAGAGTTAAATGACCTTGCCAATGCTACGGAACGGCTAATTAGCTGCGCATCGTCGATTTCAGCTGTTTGATGGCACAGGAAGTATATATTACTGTGGGAGACGCTTCTTATACACATATTTTACTGAATTTGTATTTATGAAATTCTGTGTATAGTTATAAATAAAACTTTCCCATGTAACTAAGTAACTTCTTTTAGAAATCAGATTATTTTTTTTCTCAACTCAATAGGAGTGTGATAGAGATCAGGCCCCATAGTCGTCCGACAGACTACTCATCCAATAGTCATTAGTATGACTATTAGTAAACCCTATCTTAGCTCATACATATTTCATACATCTAGGAATACCAGAGAAGTTAGATAGACAGGACTTCCGTGGTTACATGTTGCCGAGTTGCATCCCCTCTATTTCCGGACTCGACGAGAATCTTAAATCATCCGAACTGTAGTTTAGAAACGTATCTTTGATAATTTGATATATAAATTTAAAACTAGCCATGAGAATATATTTTACCAAAATATAAAAAAAAACCGTAAAACGAATTCAGTTACATCCAATTTTTCTGTTGATATTAAATCTCAGTAACCAATAGCCACTTATATTTTTACTTCTTTAATTTTCAGCAACCAAGGATAGAAACGTTTATATACAAAGACCATATTTCCGTTGACGATCTGGGAATAACTGCGAAGGAACATGACCAGGTCAAATTTACGATATGGTACAAGAAGAGGACTCTGAAGTCTTATAAGCTGGAGACGACGGAGCCGAACGTGAGAAACGCCTGGGTTGAGGATATCACCTCACTTCTGTGGGAACAGGCTATGCAGAAGAAAGGTAAGATTTTACATAGATACACCATGTTTTATCAGTAACTGCCTTGTTGATTTAGTGGGGTATAGTGTGATTGTCATATTGAGTAGTGCGAATCCCAGTTGCTATACGGAATCTGCAATTGTGGTTTGATGGATGTAGGCTCGACCTTATATAGCCACATACGTACGGACGGACGGACGGTTTAAGGCAGTGGTTAAGAGCTTAAGCCGCTCCGCCCATGTCTAATAGTCGCGGGTTCGATTCCCGCACGGGACAAATCTTTGTGAGACTCACAATTATTTGTTTCGGTCTGGGTATTTGTGTTTGTGAATTTTCATGTTTGTAAACTCACCCACGACACAAGATTAAAATAAAGAGTGAGGCTGCGTTTAAAAAAAAAATAGTACGTAAACTTAATATCTCTGCCGCACCCCCTTGGAGAATATAGGCGGTGTTTATTTATATTTTACCAATTTTTATAACCTGCTTGATGCAGGGCGATAAGTAAACCATTGTGACCACCTGTCGTATATAGGCCTTGATCTTGGGAAAATATAGGAGTTCTATGTGCACCTGTGCTTATCCCTACGGACGACGGAGCTCATATTTTTGTTATGAGATTACACTAGTTGACACCCGTGCTATAAGTACCTTACAATTGACTGTGGGTGTTCTCCGTAATACAAACTATAGTAAATTAAGAAAGAATGTTCTCGAAATTAACCCGATTAACCTATGATGATCAGGTGCATTGTGGTATACAAGCAACGAATATTTTTAGTAGAGATCACACAAATTGAGCAATTGAATTGAGTGAAACCTCCAAATCCATGGGTAGTTTGTCATATACAGTAGAACAGAATTGGTTTTCATGGTACCTCTATACCTCATTCAGATTGCTGTGCGATTTCATGTAAAACAATCTAAAATGCATTTAAATTAAGAACGTATTAAGGATACCTTAATACGTTTAAGTGTCCTTAAAGTTAGCTAATTCATTTTAAGTTGAGTTATATACACCATTTTTATTATTACGTTATGTTAAATTCATTATTTTTGTTAAATTTGTTGTTACGTTTTAGTTGTTAGTTATGGTTCGTTTCTGTTATTAAGTAACCGTTGTCAGTTTTAAAGGTCTAGAACAATTGTTTCCATCGTTACGTTTTGTGTAAAAAAATATGAATAGGGGAAATGTGTTGAAACTAAATAAAGTTTGTTGTTGTTTTCTAAATGTACTCTGACCACTCTTTAGTAGATTTATGGCTGATACTACAGATATTTAGGTAAAGTACCATCCAATTTCCTATATAACGTTGTGAAATATGTAGGATGTTATTCAGAGTAAGGAAATGCGCCTGACACTTTCTTTTGGATTACGTCCAGAATTTCAAATTTAACGAATGACTAACAGCATTTGCCAAAGCGTAGATTTAGTATATTACGAGTATTTCTTCTTATGTTATTTTTCTTTTCGTATATGTTTTTATATATAGCCATATGACTTTCTGACTTTCAACCTATACACTTAAGGAGTAGCACTTTGAGGGCTTAGCACGAAAAGGATCTCGATATCGTGGCGCTAGCGAGGAAGCGTGCTGACACGTTCATGTTTCTTTAGTAAATTTTTAGTGCAAAGGATGCTATATCAATTCGCTAGCGGTACGCTAACGTCAAACTTTTCATGCTAAACCTTCTGGTGTTTGAACAACACCAAACCTGTTGAAGTTTTATACACAATTCTTTCTATCTATCTATCTATAACATCACGCCAGATCCCTTGCGGGGTAGGCAGAGAGTCCAATAGGTTCTTTCCTTACATACCTCTCTAACTTCCTCTACTCTCATAATTCGTCTCATACACGCTCGCCGATTACGGAGACTCTTGAATTATCCTTCAGATAAGACTCGGTCTATTTGGTCGTGGTAAGATAGTCTTCATAACATCCTTCCACTTTCGAATTATATATCTGTTTGGTCATTCTTTCTTCTGTTTTTAGCGTATATATATACCATTATTTTCTAGTCTCCATAACATAACATTGTTTACTCACATATCTTTATTGGCTAAGGCATAGATCTTGTCCAACGATTAGTGATAGGCATCAATATCTGTGTCAATATCACACTGCTGATAAGCGCTGTTGGAACAAAGCTGTGACTCATGATGCAGTTTTAAAATACCTGATTTTATATCATTAATAAGAATCGAATTAATTATACTTAGTGTTCGTTAACGAACTCATGGAGGGGGTAGTTACATCCGTACAGCATTTAGTCATTCTAAACTATCATCATTGCTAAAATGGTTATAAGCATTTACTCCGTCTTTATTCCATACTTCTATGATAATTCGGGTAGATGATACGTTGAACAGTTGAACAGAAAAGCACAGTTTCTCTGGTTCCACGAACGCCATATATTGTGTTTAAAAGCATTATTGTCAAACGAATGCTTTGTTTACGATAAACTACCGAAGGAATGTTTGCAAAGAAGAGCTTACCATATAATTTTAGTAATAGAGACGCTCCTTAATACAATAGTTTTCTGAGGACTTTTTTGATCTATACGACAAAATTATTTTTTATTTAGACACTGGGCCTGGATACCACTACTGACAGGGAGACAGGTTTAAATTAAGGTCAACAATATTTATTTTTCTTACCAAAATAAAAGGTACTTACCTAATGGTAGGTATTATTCGTATTATTTTCTGTGAGAGCTTTTCATGTTTTGCTCTATAAATATATTTTTATCTATTAAGCGAGTAATTCAGTGGGTTAGTCAACAAACAGTTGTAAAAATGTAGTTTTCACCGATGCCCCAGTAGGATAGGTATGTTTTTCTATAACAGTGATGGAATTAGTTGCCAATTAATATAATTATGAGTTGAATCACGAACGCTCACTTAAAATACTAGTATGTGTTTGTAGTGGAGTAAATGGCTAACCATTGGCTCAGATTTCATTCGTTTGTTGAGAAACTAGCATGCTTGTAAAAACGATATAATCCTACATTGGTGCAGTCCTAATGTGCACTAATAATTGAATTGAATACTTTAACCACACAAAAAAACGCAAAAACGATTCGATATTATTTATTTCACTTAAAAAGATTGATAAGTAAATGTTTATTTAAAGAAAGATCTTTTTAAAATAAGTAAAACCGACAAAAAAAAAAAAAGTATTTGAAGTCGGTGCCAAGTAAACGACTGCACTAACCGGTTTTATTTTTATTAAAAAGATTTTTATTTTACAATTTTGTGACAAGTGAATTATTTACTAATATTTATATACCTATTTTATATTACTTTGCTGAGTTGTACAGCAAGGTGCCTACAGGACTGATATAATTATCATAATAACGGAATCTATACATTCGTGCTGTTCGCCGTTAAGGAGTCCCCTGATGTATCTCCAAAGTCCAAAGTTCATTACCGATTTCATTAAAATGGGACCACCTCGAAACTATACTAAATCCAACGCAAAAATAATCATCAAAATCAGTTCATAAATAAAGACGTTATATTACATGACGGACGATTTAGCGCAGTGGTTAAGGGCTTAGCCCGCCCCGTCCACTGTGTCTAACAGTCGCGGGTTCGATTCCCGCACGGGACAAATCTTTGTGTGATCCACAATTATTTGTTCCGGTCTGGGTATTTGTGTATGTGAATTTTCATGTTTGTAAATGCACCCACAACACAGGAATTAATCCTAGTGTGGGGCAACGTTTAAAAAAAAAAAAAAAAAATATATATATATATATATAAAAGCAGACGAATTGACGACCTATTTATTTATTCCTTTTTTGAAGTGGGTTAATATTCTGATTAGTTCTCTAGCAGGGTTTACAGGGTCAGGGTACCTACAGGATTGACATAATACACATCTGTTATATTGTTGATTTGTTTACATGGATTTATGAGAATTCGAATAGGGTACTTTTCTACTTTGTTAATTAATAATGCGGATTAAGTGGGTAGATAAATAAGATGATGACATACGCACTCTTGTACAATGGCTACCTAGCAGAATACATGATTTACATTATGTTGGTGTTTTACTAAAGTTCAGGACTTAATAACATTATATCTCAATCTACGCATTCGTACTGTTTGTCGTTAAGGAGTTCACTGGTGTATCTTCCAAGTCCAATGTCCAATACCGATGAAATTAAAATGGAACCACCTTGGAGCTATACTGAACCCAATGCAAAAAGAATAATCAAAATCGATTCATAATTCGCGGAATGATCGCGTAACAAACATACAAAAAAAACCATACAGTCGAATTGAGAACCTCTTCCTTTTTAGAAGTCGGTTAAAAATGAAATACATTTACACGTTTAGTTTCTGTTGGTCCTCCAACTAGGTGCAAACTTTTACCTCGAGAACTACTTACATTGAAAATTGTAAGTTTGCTTGCGAAAAGGAAATAACGCGTCCAATAGTAGTTGCATACATGAGGAGATCGCTATGCAATGCAATATTGGCCGACAATGCGCGTCCGCAGTAACGCGAAATTGTGTCATTTCTATCAAATGCCGTGTACGTGCAAGCGTATTTGCTGTAACTGTGCAGGACCCTTATTTGTTATGGTCAATTAAACACGTAACGCGGCGCGTTAGGATACCTTCGTGAAATGATCGTTTAAGGTTTTGACACATTGCCGACGCAATTCGACGAAGCGGCGACCTGGGGGGTTGTAACTTACTGAAATGTATGGGAGAAGTCACGGCCCGCTGCCGTAATGCCTGACACGTTTACAAACGAAGCACCGCGAGATCGAGACGCCATATGCATTCGAGCGGGAGGACCGCCAGCCGAGCGCCGGCCGAGCGCCTCCGCCATGCTCCTTCGGCTATGGGACAAAACCTTAAAACGTACTCCAGGGGTATACAAGATATGATTACACGGTAATTTCGATAAGTTATCGTATCGCGCCGCGTTAGGTCATAACGAATATAGGTCCACTAGTGTTACTGGTCACGAGATTCCGGTACCTAGAATTTTATGTTTAACGTGGTTAAACATTTCAATCCGTTGTAAAATAGTATCCATATAACTGGCTATTTTCAACATTTTATTTTCAAAAAAGCATACTTTTTGGGCTATAAATAAATATATTACCATACATTTTATATGGCAAATCTAAGTAGAATAATCGGCGTACCTAATACTATAGCATAAATATCTGTGTGAGTTATTTAGAGAGTTTTGGAATAATTTTATTCAAGAAATCTCTCCCTCTAAGGGCCTCTCTATTTTATTTACTTTTATATTATTAACACATCTTACGTACCTTTCATGAGCTGAATACTTTAATAATTACCTGACGAGTTTTATTTACAAAATAATCGATTGTATCGAAAATATTTATATTAGTTTCCTACCAACCTATTTTCGGTTACATTTTGATCAACTCCAAGAAAGTATTTTTACCTATCGCTTACAAGTTGTTAAACTACTGTATTAATGCCGAACCGTATTTTATTAGTTTAGTAACCTATAAGCACCTTGTTAAGTCAGTCCGATATCTTAATGTGATATTAATGCGCCCACATCTTGTACTGATCTACTTTTCTCTTTCGTTTTGTGTGTATTTCAAGTGAGAAGACCCCGGTGCCGATAACGTTAACTCGAGTCCCTTTCTCATAAAGAAAGTCGAGCCCATGTGCCACGCACGCCGAGCCAAACTACTCGTAATTCCCGCATAGTTAATGCGAACAAACTTTTTAATTGATCGTCATCTGCTCCCCGTAGAATACGTGACGGAAGAAGTGAGGCTCTTTATCATGGGCTGACGCACCGGGGTCGACGACACAGTTTTTTATTGGCCACTTGGCGGGTTGCATGTGCACGTTGCGTCTCGTCTGTGGGAACGCCAGGAACTCGACGTTTTTCTTTGACGTCAGTTGTTTTGTAAATGCGAACGCATATGTGACGGCGCGCTCTGTTTGCTGTTTTTGCATGAACAAACTCAGTATTTAACATTTCACACGTTATTACGATTCTTATCTACCTTCCTCCGTCCTCCTGAGGAGTGTCGGTATTATCTAACTTAAACGACCGTTCCAGTGGATAATTAGATAGGAGTATCGCAGGGGAACGCGTCGACGAAAGTACGATCGTTTTGAACTCTCGCAGTTACAATGCCACATTTCTTGCTGAGATTACGCTGATAAGCGTAAATCGGTGTTTAAATCTTTTTGGTAACGCGTTTCTTTGTTACTCGAAGCTATTAAGCGACAATTGCTATTTCCTCAAATGCACAATGGGCTTTTGTCTATTGCAAAATACCTTTGAATTATACCAGAAGCGTATGCATGTGAGTCACACGTTGACCGAGGCAGTGGCATTGTTGATTTGAGGAGTCCGTTCTGCGTCATTGCGTGAACTTTATCTAAACTATCGGCTGGGGTGACGGGCGTTCGATCGGTTCTATTATTGTTTTGACTGGAGTTCATTTATATTATGTTAGTGTATTCCAATGCTATCCGATGTCCACTGATATTGAAGTTGAATAACAATATTATTACTTAATACGGCTTAAACAGAAAATGTTTTGATAGTAGCCTCTGTATTATGTAACTTTGATGATGCGATGCTTGTTTCGGCACTATATTAACAAGTGAGCTACAGTTTTCTTATATGTAAGTTTTCTACTGATAACACATGATTGCGTGCCTGTACAAATCGTTTTTCATAGGCATCATGGTCTAGGGTTTTCATTAAAATAATGATTTCGAAAACAGACATAGTATTTTTTTAATAGCCGTAAAAATAAAGTATTTATTTTCTCACAAATGTTGAAATAGGAAAAGCAGCTCTATCTTTATCTATCTATATCATCACGCCAGATCCCTTACAGGGAAGAGAGTACAGAGTCCCAACAGGTCTTTCCTTACATACCTCTCTGGCTTCCTCTACTCTCATAGTTCGTCTCATACACGCTCGCCGGTTACGGAGACTCCTGACTTGTCCTTCAGATAAGAACCGGTCTATTTGGTAGGAAAAACATAAGCTAACAACATCCAATACAAGCATTTGGGAGAGACTGGTGCCTGATGTAGGTATAAAATACCGGCGTTACCGGTCACCAGGATCCCACACCCTATGTTCAGCTTCAGTTAGGTTTACATAAATTTTATATTATATTACCGCGTTTTATATTATACATGCTATACAAAACATGATAATTTGAAATAGTATATTATGGTTACTAACATTTTTCACAGAAGCTAAATAATAACACCGTCACGCCTTTATTCCCCAAGCGGGGGTGGCAGAGGTGTACTGTGTACATGCACTTTTCGCCGACGATGTTAGGTCACATGTCATAGTGAGCGAGCCTATTGCCATATACCGGGCACAAATTTAGACTCCGGACTGATACTGGGAGTTTTTTGATAGAAAAACTACAATTGTCCGCCCTAGGATTTGAATTCAGGGCCTCGTGATCGCAAAGCATGTCATTCGCCACTAGATCAACGGAGTCTTATTATCTCATTATATTATTTCATTAATATGTTTCGAATTTCGAAGACACTGGTAGTGGTGGCGATTTTTACGGACGTTATATGCACTGCATTGGACATCTATCAGCTGGTGATAACGATTTGTGCCACGCGGAGGAGATCTTTAAGGAATTCGGAATCCTATAGTACCTATCCACCCCAGTTACGTATTCGTGCTAAGTTAGGTAGTTTCAAATAAGAATACTGTATGATAATTACACCATTACAATTGCACCTTGGAACGTTGGTTTATCGGCTTATCTCTAGTTATCATTATCACGAACGTACTCAGGTGCGCTGTGATAACGATAATAGCAACACTAGCCACAATTTACAAATTGCTCAGCGAAATGTAATCTCTTTATTTAAACGCCCATTATGTATTGTTTGATTCGGTCCTATTTGTTAAAGATGTGGGTTTGATGTTTATTTAACTTGGGCTATTCGTTTTATTTACTGGTTTTGTAACTAAATAAAAGATGTTTAGAGATATGTAATAGCCCCTTAAATGAAACATATCTAATTTGAATAAAAAACCAACTTTGCCAAATCGGCGTGGCAGTAGCGTATTTTTTTTTAAACGTACCCCTACGCTGTTATTTACTCCTGTGACGTGGGCGCGTTTACAAACATGAAAATTCACATACACAAATACCTATACCGAAAGATATAATTGTAGGTCACACAAAGACTTGTCCCGTGCGGGATCGAACCTGCAACTATTCCACCCAGTGAGCAGGGCGGCTGAAGCTCGTAACTACTGCGCCAAATCGTCCGGGGTGTATTTAGTTAGGTGTTGGCATTTTGTCGACGATATTAGGTCCCATAGTAATAGGAGGCGAGCCTGTTGTCATTCTACAAAGCACGATTCAGAATATGGATTGCTGCTGAGAATTTTAGATAGAAAAACCCAAATAATATTTTCGACCTAGGTTTTTATGTATTTATCGGCTCACTTTATGAAAAGTGTGCTAATTATTACAGCTTGAGTAATAATATAATAAAATGATAATTTAAGTGATCATTTTATTTGATATTTTTACTAATTTGCTGCATTGGCAAAATCCTACTAATATTATAAATGTGACAGTTTGGATGTTGAACTTAATCATGAAAAAACGGCTGAACGGTGTAGGATACTTTCTATCCCGAAAAAAAATAATGTTCCTATCAAAGTCAACGTGGACAAAGTTGCGGGAAGATACTAGTTTATAATAAGTCTTTAGAAAAGAATATAGGCGGGGCGGTGTTTCTGTTATTTATTTAAAAGAAAAAGGAATATCACTATATATTTAGATAGCTATATAACACGGGTTTTCTTAGATATCAATTGTGGTTATCAATACAAAAATAATATTCTTCTTATATATTGTAGACCTAATTAAATCTTCTTCTGTTCAATTCCAGAACTTCTGCTACAGCAACGAAACAAAAGAGTATCCATGGTGTCCATGAACAGCGAGGAGTCGACAGAGTCCGAAAGAAACGACGATAAATGTAAGCTTCCTTCAAAACATTCCGTAAACTATAATTTCCATACCTGGTTTAGTACAAATAGATTGACGTTAGGGTAACACTAATAAGTTGAAACGCAGTCTTTTTCACACTCCAAATTTAGTAAATAAAAATGAAGATGATAGCAAACCTTTTTGAGAACGTTACAGTAACGTCCATTTGTTTGTGCTAAGACCTGCAAAGCTCAAGCCATAAGACGAAACTGGACCGTTGTCAAGAAAGCGTGCTGTTACGTTCATCTCTATTTAGTAAATGTGTGGTGTGAATAGGCCGGCATATCAACCTGGTAGCTTTAAGGTAACTGTCAATCTGTTCCTGCTAACCCCTCTGTCCCATATTCCAAAAGTATGGACAAAATATTGAGAATTACTGGTATATACAAGGTGTAACATAATAAACGCAAGACCTGAAAGTAGTTTGTTCTAAATCGGTAACTGAATTGATTCCGACAATTGTTAATGTTTTTAATTATTTTTATTAATTTGCATACTGTGATTTCCTGTAAGTGACAAGACACTTAGCTTAACTGTTATATACATGTATCTTTATTTTTAACTGTGTACTTGTTGTTGGAAATCCAAATAAATAAAATAAATAATTAAAAAATTTGCAAGGAAATGCTTTTACTCAGTGCGCTATAAAAAACTAAATTTATTCTTGATTCATAGCAATAAGGTGATTTCAAATGCATTCTTAAAACGTATATCTCGAAATGCACACATACACGCACAATTTTCATTGTTGATTGGGGTATAAAAGTGCTTAAAAAAAGGGTAAAAGCCTTTAAATTTGGATTTTTGGTTTTCGTTTTGAATTTATAAAGCAATTCTCTAATCGGGGTGTCTGAGGTCTTGCGTTTATTATGTTACTCCTTGTATATAGATGAACCTCACCGAAAACATTTTGATATTGCTATGCCCTTAGTCTAAATCAGTTCAAGAAGCCTATCCGCAAATAGCTTACATACTATTTATTGTATAAGATTATAGTAATAATTTGTAGTCGGCTTCTTAAAATACGTGTGGGCACCGCATCGTCCGATATTCAATGCAGACATTGTTAATAAGTTGACTCATAATGAATAGTCGGATGTGCAAATCATTAACATTTCCGTTGCCGTTTTTATAGGAATGGATCTTGAAAAATGTATAGTGTTCTTTAGTTACGGTCGATTGCAAAGACAAGGATGTTTTTAAATAACTTGCTCGACACTGGAAATTATTGTTATGGATGCGTTTACAAACATGAATTTTCCGCGCATAAACACCCAGACTGGAACAAACTTTACTGTTCTGATTTTTTATTTAAAAAAGTAGCCCCCGCACTAGGAATTATTCCTGTGTTTCGGGTGCGTTTAGAAATATGAAATTCACTAATAGGTAAATACTCTGACCGGAACAATCATTTGTGGATCAGACAAAGAATTGTCTCGTGCAAGGATGCAACTTGCGACTACTCTATATAGTGAGCCGAGTCGTCTACGCTCAGATCACTACCTATTATTATAGCCTCTTGAAAATCTTATTAAAAATAGACTTAATAATAATAATAATCATTTGTGGATCAGACAAAGAATTGTCTCGTGCAAGGATGCAACTTGTGACTACTCTATATAGTGAGCCGAGTCGTCTACGCTTAGATCACTACCTATTATCATAGCCTCTTAAAAATCTTATTAAAATAGACTTTATTGCAATTTAATGGACGGCTTAGTTCAGTGGTTAAGAACTTAACCCGGTTCGCCCACTGCATTGAGTAGTCGCGGGTTCGATACCCGTACGGGACAAATCTTTGGATTGACTAACAAATGTTTGTTTGTGAACGCACCGACGACACAGGAATATGCCCTAGTGTGGGGCTACGCTTTTTAAATAAATATAAAATCAGAACTCCCATAATATGACGCCATTTTGATGCATCTATGATTCCTATATCATCTCGCGAGATCCCTTGCAAGGTAGGCAGAAAGTACAGACTTCCAAGAGGTTCTTTTCTTATGTGCCAATTTGATGTTGTTTGTAAAACATAATCTTGGAAGATCCATATGTATTATAAGATCATCTCACTTTTAAACTCATTCATTCAATGTGAATAACAATTTTTCAAATCCATAAAACGAGCTTTGATATTTGTTGTGATGGGATCGGTAACATTATTTGTTACCAACTGCATACAAGTGAATATTGAATAATGTGACGCTCTCCATCACAAATATTGGAAAGTGTGATCATTGTACCTAACCGATAAACCACAATAATCAACTTTCCTGTAACAGGGAAATTTGATTCGTACCTGGAGATTAACGGCGTAATTGAATTTAAAATTATCGCCGTGACCATACACCAATGTCTTAACGTGGGGCGTTACGATAACTTCGTGAAATGATTGTGTAATGGTATTCTGTCTGACACAAAAAAATGTCGATGGAAAAATTAAAAAAAAAAAGGAATAATCATGGAGTTTCTTTGTCTTTCTCTTCACCGGAATGACATTCCGAAGTGGTGGTAGAGTCTTTGTTACTTTCATAAAGATTCATAAATACTATAATGGTCAACCTATCTGTATATCTACATTAGAACGTCAGATCCCTTTCGGGGTAGGCAGTGGGTATAGAGTTCGAACAGGTTCTTTTCTTACAGACCTCTCTACTATAATGGTTTACATGAATAAAAAATATTTTGATTCTCATTCACTGGAGTATCATTTAATGATCATTTAACGAAGTTATAGTAACGCACCGTGTTGCAAGTTTAATTGGTTTGGATCCTGATTAGAAATCAATGCTTTGATAAATATGCCAAACTGTGTTCGAACCACATACCAAAGGAAAACTTGTGAAAAACCATTATTCTTACGTAATCGTCGTAACGTTATCACTGCATTATTCTTACGTAATTCATAAATCAAATGTAGTAATACAAGATTTTTGCAAGGCCCTGATTACCTTTATTAGAGCTAAAAGTAGCTCCGCTGCTCCTCAAAAGGCCAATTCTTGTAATTAAAAGTGTTCAGAATGCAGTCTCGATCTAATCTCAATGTCATAAATCTCACAAATAGTATTCTCGTAAAATATCGACATCGACTGAATCGAAATCGGAAGGAACGTTGAACAAAATGTAAATGGCATTCCGATAAAATTTTGAACTGACATGAACAACAAATATAAAAAAAAACATGGTAAAAATGAAGGTTTCAGTTAGATATTTTTTATTTAGACTGTGGCGACTGAGATTAACATGTGTTCAATAAATGATAAACAATATATTTTAAATGAAACAACTTGACACTATACAAGCTGTAACATAATAAACGCAAGACCTGAAAGTAGTTTGTTCTAAATCGGTAACTGAATTGATTCCAACAATTTTTAATGTATATTGCATTTTTTTTAAATTTGCAAAAAATGCTTTTACTCCTTCAGTGCGTTAAAAAAAATTTAGTTTATTCTTGATTCATAGCAAGAAAAAGATTCCAAATGCATTCCTAAAACGTATTTCTCAAAACGCACACACATACGTACAAGTTTCATTGTTAATCGGGATATAAAAGTACTTTAAAAAAGGGTAAAAACCTTTAGATTTGAAAATTTGGTTTTCGTTTTGAATTTATGAAGCAATTCTCTAATCGGGGTGTCTGAGGTCTTGCGTTTATTATGTTACACCTTGTATAAAGAAATGGCACTGAAATCGAATCGATACTTTAGTGCAGCAGAATACCAAATGTAAAAGTCAATTCATAATTAAATCTCAATTCAGCCAAGATTCAGTCTCAGTGTCAATTAAATACGAGAATTGGCCTTCAGGTGTCAAATATCATCAATGGAAATGATGACTTCTATTAGTCATCATCCAAACAGATGTTACAGTGGTTTCTAAAAACCCAAAGAATGAAAAGTCCTGTCTATTCCGTTATGAAATAAAAAGAAACAGCTGTCTGTACTCAGCCGTAATTCCTTTTTGACGAATATATTATCAAATCCAAATTATTAATGAGCAAATTTACTCTATCAACACTTTTTATGCATTGGCACAGATCACCGCCACAGCTAACTCAGGGCCCTTATTTGCTATGCCCACGATATCTTCGTGGAATGATCGTGTTGGGGAAAAAATGTAAAAAAATGAAATTGCCAGTAATACATTTTGGATTTCATCGTGGTTTATTTTTGGTTTTTAAGTGCACGACGTTTCGAGTGCTTTATAGTAGTTTTGGCCATCAGACGCCTCAGTCACGAAAGGGACTGAGGCGTCTGATGGCCAAAACTTAGTGTTAATCATCATTATATAAATTAATGTGATTCCATTAAAAATTTCAATTGATTGATCCTACAATTAAAAATGTTTAAAAAAACGTAGCCTTCTCTTCTTCTTCTACGGTTTATACCTGTATCTCGGATGCGTTTACAAAAATAAGAATTCGCATACACAAAAATACCCAGACCGAATAAAATAATTGTGGATAACACGAAAATTCACATTCGACCCACTGGGCGGAGCAGCTTTAGCTCTTAATCACTGCGCCGAATCGTCCGTCAATTGATAGAGTAATGCCCAACACTGGTACCATAAAACGATTATTTCACGAAGATATCGTAACGTGGCGTGTTACGTTTTTATCAGTCATAGCGAATACGGGCCCAACTACATTGATCACTGCTATCTCTGCTGCAGGTCTGTTAGGTGGTTACGTACTCGTCAAGTTGCACCAATGAATTGCTTTGTAGGTTAGTACTTAGAGCACGCTTCCAACTTACACATAGTCTTTGTTGCATTTCGGTTTCTGCCTTCGCTTTCGCTGGGTTAAGGTTTTTCTTTAGAGCGATATTTTATTGGGCTGATTAAGTAACTTAAAATAACAGTATTTAGTTAATATGCTTAGTTATCAGTTACGCTATTTTTATTTTGTGATATGCTGCATCATTAATTTATTCATATATTTGTTGATGAGTGGTATAATGTTTCAAATGTTGTTAGTACAATATTGGTTCATTGTTTTCATTTTCCTCTCTTGTTTGAATACTTTTCTGTAATCAATATTGCTTCGATTGAATAGTGCGTATATATATAGCATTATTTTGTGTTAGGCAGGTAGGCTTTCAATTTTCTATACTGGTGATTTGGTGACAGTTTTTTTTCTGGTGATTTGGTAAGATCTTGAGCATGTCGAATTCTTTGTACTCGTCCACTCAATAATCAGAAACTATAATAATGTAAAATATCTCTTAATTACAGATAATTCCCTTCGTGGAGTGCCGGGTGAGGTGAGAAGGACCGGTGAGAGGAAGTTCCGAAGAACCACCTGGTATTGCGAATGAGTGCATGGAACTCGCACGGAATACTGACTCACTTGATTTTTCCGCGAAGGAATTGTGCCCCGATGTTTACACTCGGGATGTTTGTGTTAAAGTGTGTATTCCGCATCATTGCTCAAGAACGGGTGAAAAAAATTTGATGCGGTAAATAATAAAGAAGAAATTGTTGTGTACGAAAACTGACTGACTAGTACATGATCGTGATCCATGTGTAGTATTGAATGAGATTAGAGAATTCGCATCACAAATTTTATTTTAATGTAAATTAATTATTCATCTGTTACTTTTTGTTAATATAAATAGTTTAAGAAAAGTGATGGGAGTTTACAAAACATCATTATAACAAATGTACCAAAAATTAACATGAACGCAGGGAATAGTGTACGTTAAAGAACAATAATACAGTATTTTGGGAAGCCTTTTTGTCACACCGCTTGAAGTATCGTTTCTAATGGACCACGAACTAGAAAAAAAGATTAAACACTTGATTTTATAGATCACCCTATACTGTCCAAAGGCCTTTTTTCACAAATGGAAGAGAGAATTCGGAGAATACTCCACCACGCGGACTCAGTGCGGCAGGAGGCAGGTTCGTGGTTACCTGCTGTTTGAACTAATGAAGCCGCCTTGACTTTAACTTGGCTTAACGCCTATCATATGAATACACGCCTTCCAAAGCAAAGCTTGATGACAAAAGCCATTAAAAACAAATTCGATTTTGTATTGCCTAGTAACACACCTACATGAAAGCAATACCAGTGAAGTGTATCCGTTACTTGGAGATTGTAAACAGATAATAAATAATAATAACATACAAAATAACGCACTCATTTTTCACATTTTAATAATCTTCGTTTTTTCACAAATCTAACCTAACCGGTTAGGTTAGGTTAGACTTGTGACAATCAACAAAAACGATATATTGTGAATTAGAGTAATTTATGAAAGATGTACTGGCACAAACGTTCACAATCTTTCTCAGGTTCACAATCTCGCTATTTATTAGAAACTATCGGGAGGTATTTATAGTTATCCGGTGACTCCAGCAAAGGTATACGATCTATGATTACTTTCCATCAGAAGGCTTAGCATGAAAATTTTAACGTTAGCATAAGGCTAGCGAGTTGGTATGCCATCCTTGTCATACTACACTTTATTAATAAATATTAACGTGACGGCATACTTACTCGCTAGCGTCAAACTAACGTCAAAATTTTCGTCCTAAGACTTCTGAGGTATTTGGAATCTGAATGCATTGGTAGCTTAACTTCCTAAAAACATATTTACAAATTTATTAAATAATGTTGATTAAAGTTTGAAAAAATGGTTCTAAACGAATTCTTCCCAAAGCATTATATAAGATACGGCCAAAACATCGCAATAGAATCTTTACGATACGTTCGGCGAGTGTGATAAAATGTTATTTGAAAACGTATTAACTTTATTGTCATAAGTATGGTAATTTCAGTCATTATTTTATAGCACCTATATTGTTGCAATGTCTAGTTTATTTTCTTTGTAAATAATTATTATTCTATCAGTAAAAGTGTATACTGTATTGTAAATGAAATAAATGTAAATTAAACTATTCATAACATATCAATATTGTGTTTTACTTTTGTTTACATGTTATTGGAAATATTAATGAGTGATTTCAAATTGACAAGTTGGATTTTGTGTATTCAATCTTCAATTTCTCAATTTCGAGTCGCCCATTATTTCAACCATTTATTGAAGTGAAAACTTCTTTAGGCGCGTTGTGCATTTTTGGAGATGGGAAAAAACAATTGAACTCGCGACACTGTTACTGTTACCCACACCTCTGTATATAAGTATGTACATATATTGTGTATGTACGTACATAGATAGACATGCACTAGAACTAGAACTCGCGACACTATTACCGTTATCGACACACCTGTATAAAAAAATTAAAAAAATATTTTCTGACTATTCAAAAACTACACACGTAATTGTTCAAGTTTTCACTTCAAAAACAAACAGTGGCACTCCCGGAGTGTCACTGTTTGTTTTTTATTATAACGTGCTTCGTGTTTTATGAGAAAATATTACATTTTTCAAGCACTTGCTGGATTACAATTGAGGTGAAATTTGGCATAAGTACCTGTATGACTTCGGTGACAATTCAATTATATGGTATGATAGAGCTGATCTGCTGATGGTGCTAGAAAGTAACCTCAGGAACTCCACAATTCCGCCGTGCATGGGCTCCTTGACGAATACTTCCTATAGACCTAAGCGGTGTCTTTGTATTATTTAATTTATTAGTTTATAAATAAAAGGTAATTTTTTAAATATTTTTACGATTACTTAAACTTCACCGAAACTGTTACTTTGTGGTAGTATCTAGTTGTTTGGAAAATTTTAGAGTAATCAAATTTAGATAGAGGACTAAAACTTGTAACACTTTTAATATTATATAATAATAAGAAAACCCTGATGCAAGCAGGACTAAATACAAATTATATAATAGGTACTTAGGACAATTTGCTATATCGGATACCTACTTAATAATTTTTATATATGTACGGCACAGGCGGGCAGCAAGTGGTAATAGCATTATTTAATTATTAGCACTGGTCCGGCTCGTTGGTTCGGAGATTTAGGGGCTCACTTCGGAACTGACGGAGAATACCTTTTATTTGCTGATAATGTCAAAGGCGCTCTTTGTTGTAAGACTGATGTTTATAGGAACCACTATCCTTTATTATTATGAAGCTCTTCTGAACTCGCAAGTGGTTGGACAACGGAATAAGATTTATTAATGATTCATACAAAAACTTTGCCCTATTTTTGGTGTGTATTCGTAGTAAGTTTGGTAGATATTTGTAATGCAATTGGTAGTTATTTTATTTTCGGACCTTACGTGTAGGAGGAGCTTTTAGAGGTGTATACGTTGGTAGTAAAGTCAAGAAGCAGTCTATATATACAAGGTGTATCGTAAATAACGGAAGACCTCAGACACCCTGATTAGATATTTGCTTCACAAACACAATATAAAAACCAATTTTCCAAATTTAAAAAGAAACAAAGAAAAATGTTTTATTTGTCACAGCATGAGAGACACAGACAGAGATATTTAGCTGATATAACAAAATCTTAGCAATTTAACCATTACATTTTTTAAAAAGTACAAACGATTAATATTGGTCTCTAAAAATACACATGACAGAAAAAAAATTTAAAAAAAAAACCAAAATGGAACAAAACAAAATAAGTCATACACATGAGTATGTGTCTCACGGCTGAGCCAAATAGGTATCCAGATGAGCTTAATGTGTGGCACAAGTGCGAGACGCTGATTTTCATCTGGAAAATGTTGACCTCTTTTTTTAAGCACTTTTATACCCCAATTTACAATAACACCTGTACGTGTATACGTGCGTATTGAGAAATACGTTTTAGAAATACATTAGAAATCTCCGTATTGCTTTAAATCAAATATAAATATAGTTTGTTATTGCGCACTAAAGGAGCAACAGCATTTTTTGCAAATTAAAAAAAAAGTATGGTACATTAAAATTGTTGGAATCAATTCAGTTACCGATTTAGAACAAATTACATTTAGTTCTTGCGTTTATTATGTTACACCGTGTATATTATCATCAATCGGCCTGTATTTACCCACTGCTGAATATAGATCTCTTTCATAAAGTCATAATCTTCAGTCATCTTTTACTATAGTCTCACAAAGATCTTTTGGCCCGCGGCCAAAATCGGAAGTAACGTCACATCATGACAGTCGCAGAGTTGCCGTCTGCTTTTAAATTTACCCAAGTTCCTTTTTTAATAAGTAGCCGTGCCGACCCTGTTGAAATATCTCCTTGGAAATAGAAAAAAAATACTAATTGTTAACCTCAATTTCACAGCAACGCTCCCCATTGTGGGCATTAGATATATGTAAAAAAACAATACTAACAAACTAATCAAACTCAACTAGATTTAAGTATTTATTGTGGGACTGGAACATGTTAAAAATTTCGATTTTTTTTGATGCAGGCCTGTATTTTTTGCTCCTTCAAATCACGTTATAGCAATAAATAACTTTATGTATCAGTTATTGCTATTCATATTAGAGAAAGATCTTATTTTCAAGTATGTGACTTTGACCAGTCAGTCACTCATTAAGATAGTAAGTGCTTAATGTGATCATCTGAGACCTCATAAGATAAAAAAGAATAAAAAAGAAAATAAGCCCAATTTATATCATCTCGTCAAAAGCCTTGCAGGTTAGGCAGAGAGTACGTAGTTCCAACAAGTCTTTCACTGACAAACCTCTCTGGCTTCATCCACTCTCTTAGTTCGTATCATACACGCTCGCCGGATCCTGATACTCTTGACTTGACCTTCAGATAAGACGCGGCCGGTACAAATTTATACGCAATTATGTTTAACCATTTGCTTATCTGTATCCAATCTACTTCCCATTAAAGAAAACTTATTTATGGTAAAAACGTTAAAACGAGTAATGAAATACGTTCACCTGAAATCCGCAATGCGAAAAATTATGGCAACGGCTGCGAAGTGGGCCGGAATATTCTACCTGAAGGCTAAATTTTATTGCCCCGCGCTGTTTTCGAACAATTGCATTAATAGTGTATCAAGTGAGCGCCTCGCAGCCTTCTTTACGGGTGTGGAGCTAGGAGCCGGAATACAATTAAAGTTTTAATATTTTAACACCGTGAAATCACAATTTGAACTGGAGCTGTGAGCGAAACTGGCATAATTAAATACATAAAATAAACTAATTTCCGAGCTCACCCGCAGTTTGTGTTCGTTTTCTGCACTAGCATTTACACATTGCGTCGCTGTCTTTTGTAAACAATGCGACATTGATGTATTTCGTATCGATTTTGGAGATTTATATTTGTTAAATATTTTACAAAGTTTATGTGAAATAAATTCACTTCGAATTCATAATGTAGGATATGTCTAAGACCTAAGATTTTGATGTTATAAATGCTTGTGTTATACAAGTATTCAGAACGCTAAAAGTATTTAGCAACGTAACAAAACTTCATCGGATTTCGACATTTATTAAGCGGCCTAAGTAGTTCTTAATTACAGGGTCAAGTATAGTTTAGTGTCTCGGCACTAGCTATAATTCCAACAATAATATAAAATAAAATACATGGATATATTTTATGTAACTATTTTATTATGTCAAACGGTATTGAGTGTGTAGTGTGAAGAGAAGTTATTCAGCCCATAATATCGGTTGACGTACGAATTGACTCTCACCGGTATAAATATACAATTCTTATTATTTTTTTGTGTTCCATAAGGCAGTATCGTACAAAGAGCAAAATGACGTCTCAGCGGATGGGGAGGTTTACGGCGCCATTTCTCTGAGCCCGACTTGTTTCGACACGAGTTCTTTGGCGGCGTCTTTAACACTCCCCGGAGGGTTCATTTATATATTCGCAACACGGAGGCGGCAATAAAACTGCGTTATCCTGGTCATTATTTAGTCATCGCCCGGCCTCCTCGCCTACTCTAGAAAAATAAAATGCATTCGAATGACTCTTGTATGTACGGTGCAATTTCATGCACCATCAAATGTACCCTCAGTCGTAACCTTGTTTATGATGTTTATATTGAAAAACTTTTATATGGCTGTATGAAAAACATTTGCGAATAAAATTTTCGTCTTCAGTTTAGAATATCCGAAGACTTCCTTAATGGTTTTCAACAAGTTTATATTATCCTCTTATTTCCATACGAGGTCGTAGCATGAGTTTCGTTACGAGCGGTGTTTCAAGAAATCTACATAGGTACGCCTTGCTTTTTTCGGTCGATTTAAAACCAAAAGTTGTTAATAGTTTCATCATCGAGAACCGTTAGGTGGGGTCCTGGTCACGGCCAGTTACGAGCCAGCCATTTTATGAGGCGGCTCTGGGCGTCGCTGCTAAATCTCCTTATTTATCCGGGAAAACATAAACCGTGGTCTCAGCAAAAATTAATTGGCTCCCACGCTCCTCCTTGCCACATTAACTATTTGAGGGTTTATTGTTTTACGTGTTGTTTTCTGGTCCGTATTGATTGATTCTACAAGAAATAGTTATTTTTAACAAAGAAAATCACGCAGTAAACATTTTATAACTTAAAGGTTTGTCTACGTAAGGTTCCCGTACATACTGTCTATTTTGTATAAGTAATCTTCAGAACATGTGCTATAGCAGAATACTTTTTATTTTTATGCCGGCACCAAATTTGGCGTGTTGTTGAAACGACGGATCATAACCGTTGGACACAGCAACTGTTTGCAATCCTATCCGTAAACCAGGCATTGTTTTGTTCACAGGATAACAGAATTTCAAGTTAGTTTGAACCTTGAGCAGTAGAGATAGAAGTGGTTTTTCTACTACTACTATCATTGTTGTGGTTGCATCCATTGGGACCTCTTCTTACTCACGCGTGGCGATTTTATTTTAGTCTCTATAAAAAGAGGTCGCTTTCACCTGGCACTTCTTAAAGCGCAGCCTGTGGCTACGATCGGACACACTTCATTAAGGACGCGGTATTTGTTGGGTTACTAAACTTTGTAGTTTTTATTGCAGATGCATTTTCCAGACAGAAAAACGAATTTCGAAATTTTTCAGTGGAATCTTCAATACCTGATAGAACTTAACATCATGTTAAAAGTTTGTTGGAATGTTTCAAGAATAAAGGAAAAATCTTTGTCAGACTAACATTTGTGCTTATGTGACACGTTTTAGATAGGAAAGTCTGAAACAATGAGTATAAAGCAAATATCACACATGCGACCACTTGCTGCAGTGCCAACACAGACACCAATGAGATTGGAGAATCTCCAACGAGATGCACCTGCCTTCAATCGTCAGATACAACAACCTACGGGAGTATTGAATATTGATTATCGCTTGAAACATTTTATAAACATTTGATTTTATTTTTCTATACTGTATTGTATAAAAAAAATACAAGCAAAAAGCTTCTTTAATATCTGCACCACGAAAGTATGAAGGTACCGGATTTTATTTGCTCAGAAAAAAGAGATCTCTCTAGCCAAATTTCACCGAACCGAGGTAAAGGTACATATTTTTAGTATTCGGCCGTAAACTTGGAGTATAGTTTTATGGACATGTTTTTCAAACAGCTACAAGTTTTAAGAGGGATTTCTTTAGTAGCATAATATATCTGCCGTCTAATAAAAAAACGTTCGGTGCAATCTTTTTACGTTTGTCCGAATGGTAAATTACAGTATCGTGTTCAGTTAGTCAGGTGTTGTTTAGACACCATATCACAGGCTGCAGTGATCCATTGCGATGGCCGCGTAATCCCAGCTAGAGGCTTTGTCTCACGTCCAGCTTACTTTTATTACCGTGCCTGCATCGCGAAATAAAACAAAATTGGCGGGAATTTATGGCCCTCAGCCCCAGCATGGCTAGTGGGGTGGAAAGTTTTCAATTTGAAACGAATAACTTGTTTGTCTCGTGTAATAAGGAGGGTTTTGCAGCGGGTAATATGGGGCCGCAATGGCAGTCGCGGGTTTCCTTAAAACTACTTTCCTGGTTTTATTATCTAAGTGCTGTGGGCGGGCGTAACTCGTCTCTTGAAGGTGTCTTACTGCGAGTTACAATGTTTGTCAGGTTTCTTTGATGCCAAACATTTGACCCAATGTTTGGATCGCTACACACAGCATTGAATTGCTTGCTTCTGTTAGAATGGATTTCAGACAATAGCTATTACTTTTTATTACAAGCTTTTATTTAACTTGCTATCTATCTATCTATAACCTCACGCCAGATCCCTTGCGGGGTAGGCAGAGAGTACAGAGTTCCAACAGGTTCTTTCCTTACATACCTCTCTGGCTTCCTCGACTCTCATAGTTCGTCTCATACACGCTCGCCGGTTACGGAGACTCTTGACTTTTCCATCAGATAAGACTCGGTTTATTTGGTCGTGGTAAGATAGTCTAGGTCTTCCCCGGTACCTGCACCCTTGGACTAACTAACTTGCGATGTTCGTATATCTGTTTGTCTATCTGTCTGCCTGTCGTTCCGGTTCAAACCATGTGATCCATTTTTTAAAAACTTTCGGGTATCAGATGAAACTGAAAATTAGCGTAAGTAAAGCTGGAATTACGTATGTAAGGTCGGAGACAATGCAATGATATGATACAATCGAGCTCGTCTGATGATGAAGTCGGAAGGTGGTAATAGCAACATTTGATCTATACAACGTAACCCCCCTCGTGTTCAGGCTTTTTAGATTGGTATTGGCAAGTACTTTAAAACCAGATAGTGCACATAGATAATATCAGCCTATACTGCCTACGGCTGGACAAAGGCTTTCTCTCACAAATCGAGGTGAGAGAGATTAGGTCATACTCCACCACGCGGACCCAGTGCGGATTGATGGAGGCAGGTTTGTGGCCACCTGCTTAACGACTACCACACTAAGCGGTAGCCGGGACCAACGGCTTGACGTGCCTTCCGAAGCACGGAGACGCTCGAATATGAAAATGCAACAAACGGTCACCCATCTCGGGCCGACCGAGTCGAACGCTGCTTAACCTTGGTAATCAGTAAGAACACCGCGGTCGCACAGCGCTACGAGCGCCTCACTACCGCACTACGGATAGTGCTCATGATGAAGTAAAAAGGTAGCCAATGGAAAAACTCAACTGCCTAATATAACCCCGCCTAGTATGGACTCGTTGGATTTGTCTTGACAAGTACTTTAGACCCGGATGGTGTCCAGGGTCGGCCAATGGAGCCGGAGCGAAGCCATAGAAGCTCCTCAACTTAGCAAGATTGCTTTTAAAAAGGTCTTATTAAATCGATATTATTTGTTTAAAAAAACGTTGCCGCAAATTAATAATTATATGTGTCATGCGTGCGAATTTTACATACTCAAACACTCAGACCGAAACAAGTTTTTGTAAGTTTCACGAAGACTTGTCTCAAAGTGATCAAACTTATAATCAGAGCGGCATGATCACAAACCGTTGGAACAAGCGTGTCTATATATGTGTAATTCATGTTTATAAAACTGACTCGTTGGTCGAGTGGCAAAGCGGATCACTTTGTGATCACGAGGTCCTGGGTTCAAGTCCTAGGTCGGGCAAGTGTAGTTTTTCTAACGAAAACTTCCCAGTACGAGTACGGAGTCTGAAATTGTGCCCGGTATATGGCAATAGGCTCGCCCCCTATTACATGGGACCTAACATCTTCGGCGAAACGTTGGTGTACTTAGTATACCTCTGCCACACCCGCTTGGGGAATATAGGCGTGACGGTGTTTATGTTTATAAAAATATGCAACGTCCTTTAAAAAAACAATTTCCAGCATCAAAAAGGAGAAAATGAAAATTATCGCATTGATTAACCAATATTGGTGGAATATTTACATTTATAAAAGCCCAATACATCACGCATGTCTGTAATGACTCCTTCGGGTATAAAGTCACGAAAGTAAAAGAAGTTGCTTTCATAGTCACCACACAGTCACTTGTCGCCAATCAATATCTCAAGAATGTCATTTGCGTCTCCACCCCGACGTTCACATCGGCCATAACATTTCTTCAGCCTCCAAATTGAATGTTAAAGCGCGTTACCTGCCCCTAACTGAATAAGTTATGAGGCCGGGGCTATTGGTAATGAAACTTGAATGACCTCGGCCATGTAAACCGTCTGCGGGATGGAATTTCCGTGTTTACACGCCCCCTCCCCCGGTTTATTCTGTTGCGTTAAGTGCCACTACAGAATGCACGCTTTTTAACGGCTCATGTTTAGATATACAATTGTTTTGGTTAAGTAATGATTTTGGGTGTTAGGTAGGCATCTCGGTTTTATAGATCTTTGATATCGTTTTCTTATGGATAAGATTTTATATTGTCCCTTTTTGTCTCTTAGATTAGAGGTAGTCCGAAAAAACCGGTCAGAAAAGAAGTGGTGTGTGTGTGTGAGTGATGTACGCTGTTGGCCGCGAGGCCTTTACAGCTTCACCGGACTTAAGGGCGAGCGTGCAACCACTACGCTCGAGCCAGAAGGGCAAAAGGCGACATACTCGAGGGCACCTTGAAGAGGCGCCCTCGGTTGGGACAGTCGCTGTGGGGGGACGGGGTGCACTACTAAGTGCACCGGTCAACCGCCGGCTATGGGAGGGGATCTACGACTACGTCGTCGTCGCCCGTATTCTGAGCGGAAAGAATGGATGACAAAGCATCGGGGGGATCGGAGAGAACATGTCGCGGCCGGCGGTGGCGGCAGGGGGGGGGGTAAATGTAGTCGGCGGTGGCGGCAGGGGGGGGGGGGTAAATGTAGTCGGCGGCGGCTACGATTAACGGATTCGCATGGGTAGATGCGTTCGCGAAGTGTCGTGTTGTCGCCTTTTTAATATAGGCGCGAATAGGTTCGAGACCTAGATCGGAGTGGAGATCGACATTCCGTACGAACCAGGGGGCTCCTACGGCTTTACGGAGGAAGCGGTTTTGAACCACTTGGAGTTTATCGATGTGAGAGGGGGCCGAATGCCCGAACACAACACACGCATAAGTCATGATGGGTCGAACGCAAGTTTTGTAAAGCGTCACCTTATTTCTAAGGGACATTTTATTCCGCTTGCAGATTAACGAATGGAGACGACCGAGCACAAAGGATGCTCGGTGACGGACCCGCTTGATGTGCGGGCCGAAGGACATGGTACTGTTTAGGGTGACCCCTAGATATTTGACCTCTTTGAGCCAGGGAATGGGTCGGTCGAACATGGTCACTTGGCCGAGATTACTTCTAGGGCAGCGCAGGGAGTGGCGTGGGGTGGCACCTCTGGAGAAGAACACCGCAGCGCTCTTGTCCGGGGTCACCTCAATACGCCACTTCCTGAACCAATTCCCTAGGGAATTGGCGGATGCCTGAAGGTTTCTGGTAATGAAACCCTTATTCCTATGCGAGACGTAGAGAGCGGTATCATCCGCGAATAGGGCTATTTGCGCCTTACTCGAACGAGGAATGTCGTTCGTGTTAAGGCTAACCAGGAGGGGCGAGAGAACTGAGCCCTGCGGGACTCCAGCTCGGGTGGAGTGGGGTTGGAGCGCGTCATTTCGACGCGATATCGGAAGGCGCGATTTGACAAGATGTCTCGTATGATGAGCACGAGTCTGTCCGGCACACCCATTTGGTAGAGCTTGTAGATCAAGCCGTTGTGCCAGACTTTGTCGAATGCCTTCGCGACATCGAAGAAGAGGGCGCCCGTGTAGACGGGTTTGGGTCTGTTAAGACCGGAGAGGATGTGCTCCGTGATGCGGTGCACTTGGTGGACGCAGGAGTGTTTGGCTCGAAAGCCGAACTGCTCGTCGATAAGGATACCCCTGGACGTTATGAAGTCTTTGAGCCGCGCCAGAAGTAGGCGCACGTAGACCTTAGCCAGGGAGTTGAGAAGACTGATAGGGCGGTAGCTCGCGGGGAGATTACGAGGTTTGCCGGGCTTGGGAATGCCTATGACGTCTGCTTCCTTCCACTTAGCGGGGAAAGTGCAGTTCGTCATGGCGGCGTTAAATATGGCCACTAAGAGGCAGATGAGTTGGGCGGGCAGGCATTTCAGAACGCGATTCGAAATGCCGTCAGAGCCGGGGGCTTTCTTGGTTTTAAGACCCATAATGAGATCTTCGACCACCGTTTGAGTGATAGGAGGTAAGGAATCGGCGGGGGGAGGGATGCCCTGCGCTCGACTTCCCTATCGACCGCTTCGACGTGGGACTGGTCGACGGACTGAGAGCTGGGGGTGCACTGGCTCTCGAGGGAGTCGGCGAGAAGCTCGGCCTTTTCGTCGTCGTCGAAGGGAGGGGGTGCGCCTGAAGGGCGGGATAGCGGAGGCATGGCAGTCGTGGAGTCGGTTTTGAGGCTACGCGCCAGCTGCCAGTAGGCCAGGTGCGATGGCGCGATATAATAAAAATAATAATTTTATTCATTTACCACACAGTTGTTACAGTAAAATTATAAACCTTAAAATCTAAAGAAAACATTTTAAACCACATAATTTCCAGAGGTTCCTAAACTAGGCAAAGCCTGTATCTTGGGAAACCAGGTAACAGTTATAAGACAAGGATTAAAACTTATATTGACCAGAGGTAGATTGTGTGTACATAGAAAACTGATGTTTTAAATATAAAAGATACTCAAAAGTGGACTAGGTGTATAAACATATGATGTATGGACGCGTGGGTATGTTTGTGTGTATGTGGGTGTGTGTGGGTGCGTGTGCGTTTGTGTGTGTGTGCGTGCATGCGTGTGTGTGTGTGTGTGTGAAAATATCTATATGATAATTTATAAAATATCTGTTAATAATTAAGGATTCAGTGTGATCATAGTCTTTTACACTATGCTTAGCGTTTGTGGATTATGAGAAGGCCTTTGATTCGATCGAGACTTGGGCTGTACTACAGTCTCTCCAGCGGTGCCAAGTTGACTACCGGTATATCGAGGTGCTGAAGAGTTTGTACGAAAACGCTACTATGTCAGTCCGCCTTCAGGACCGGAGCTCGAAACCTATTCAACTGCAGCGTGGTGTGAGACAGGGAGACGTTATATCCCCGAAACTGTTGTCCGCCGCGCTGGAAGATGTCTTCAAGCTTCTGGACTGGAGAGGACTAGGTATCAACATCAACGGCGAGTACATCTCTCACCTCCGATTTGCCGATGATATCGTGCTCATGGCGGATACCCTGGAAGACCTCAGTACCATGCTCGACGATCTCAGTAGAGTCTCTCAACAAGTAGGTCTTAAAATGAACATAGACAAGACGAAGATCATGTCAAACGTCCATGTAGTACCAACTTCTATAAAGGTTGGAGACCCTACGCTCGAAGTTGTTGACGATTATATATACCTGGGACAAAGAATCCAATTAGGTAGGTCCAACTTCGAGAAAGAGGTCAATCGTCGAATCCAGCTCGGTTGGGCGGCGTTCGGGAAGCTACGTAACATCTTCTCGTCCAAAATTCCGCAGTGTTTCAAGACAAAAGTCTTTGACCAGTGTGTGTTGCCAGTGATGACTTACGGCACTGAGACATGGTCGCTTACGATGGGCCTCATAAGAAGGCTCAAGGTCACCCAAATGGCGATGGAGAGAGCTATGCTCGGGGTTACCCTGCGGGATCGAATCAAAAACGAGGAGATCCGCAGGAGGACGAAAGTCACTGACATAGCACTCAGAATTGCTAAACTTAAGTGGCAGTGGGCGGGCACATCGCTCGTAGAACTGACGGCCGTTGGGGCAGAAAGGTTCTCGAATGGCGACCACGTACCGGAAGACGTGGAGTGGGTAGGCCCCCTACAAGATGGACCGATGACCTGGTGAAGGTCGCGGGTAGAAGTTAGATGCGTACAGCACAAAGCCGGTCGTTGTGGCGGTCTTTAGGGGAGGCCTTTGTCCTGCAGTGGACGTCTTTCGGCTGAAGAAGAAGAAGAAGACCATAACCAACGTGAGGACGCGTTAAAATGCATTAATTTGAAATCTGAGATCATTAATACTTTAAAACTATTTTCTACAGTGGCTAGCTACGAGTAGAATACATAAGTATAATTCAAGCGCACCAGTTTTTGGACTGTAATTTTGTTCGCGATCTATAATCTAGTTCGAATAATTTTTTTTAGACAGGGTTACCCATTCTAGGAGTTATTCCTGTTTCTTGGGTGCTTTTACAGACATCATATTCACATACACAACCCACTCCGTCCGAATCAGATATATGTGGGCATTATCCCATGCGGGAATCGAACCTACGGCCACTCGATCCAATGGGTGGACGGCTCTTAACCATTGGATTAAGCCGTCTGTCGAAATATAATAATGCCTATAATTTCTTATTACAGTTATACAATACTAGAAATTCTACATTTACAGGAAACCTAGCACGAGGTTTCTTATGACGACGTAACGGGAACAATCGGATTGAGTAAACAAACGAAACTGAATAAATTCCAAGAAGCAACTCTCACCTAAAGTTTTGAAGAATGCCAGTTACTCAGTTAGCCCCGATCCTGGTCCGCGGCGGAACTTTCTATTTTTCGATTGCCCGCGTTACTAAGTTGAATGTAGTTTAGCCAGTAGTTCGGCTTGTCGCCGCTTCACAACTGTATTTCATTCGCAAGTTATTTTGCATTGTGTGGATGTAAGCACTGGTCACGATTCACTATCTGAAATGTAAAGTGGAGGTGTGGAAATTTATTTACTTTGACAAACTTTGGTTGTGAAAATGTTGCATGAAGATTCAAGATTTTATTGACAAGTAAATATAGCATGACTGTCTCGTTGGTATAGTGGCGTTGCGATCACGATCAAATCCTATGTCGGACAAATGTTTTCTATCGAAAAAATTTCA
This sequence comes from Phalera bucephala, assembly GCA_905147815.2. Taxonomy (NCBI): domain Eukaryota; kingdom Metazoa; phylum Arthropoda; class Insecta; order Lepidoptera; family Notodontidae; genus Phalera; species Phalera bucephala. The sequence continues at coordinate 19,491,133 of LR990622.1, forward strand.
GTGTCTGTCTAAAGTCTGGAAGTGTCCTCGCCTCCTACTCCATGGAACCTAACATCGTCAACCGTTGTCTTGATGTTAGGTCTTAGTAGGTATCTTGTTACCGCTATACAAGCTATAAAATATAATTTATCTTATTAGCTGAGTAGTTTTATGTATAATTTCAGAAATAGAAGTAATCATGTGATATATAACCTCCCTAACTCTAATAAGCCGGGATACACAATTAGTCATGTTTGGACCTCGGGGAGTCCCGGTGTGGTTTATCTTGTAACTCAAAACAAATTTAATTAGAAAAAGTAAACAGAAAAATTAAAAATCGACTTCATTTGTTTGCTCAGTGGAAGACAGAATATAAAAAAAATGTAAGTTGCTATAGAGTTGCCACGAATGTAATGTAAGTTAAGGCTACCTATTTGTTAGTCTTTATTTGATCCCAGTAACAGGTATGGCAATAACGATTAAACGCACTGAATTTTTATCGAGTCCTTACTAAGTGTAAAAAAGAGGCGCTTGTAGCGTTGTGCAACCGCGGTGTTTTTACCAATCACTAAGGTTAAGCAGTGTTCAACTCGGTCGGCCTGGGTTGGGTGACCGACCGCATATTCAAGCGTCTTCGTGCTTCAAAAAGCAAGCGTTAAGCCGTTGGTCTCGGTCACCACTTAATGTGGTAGTCGTTAAGCCGAGATGGAAGCCTTATAGGCGGCTAAATAAGTTCCAACAGCAGGTGGCCACAAACCTGCTTCCACAGATCTGCACTGGGTCCGCGTGGTGGAGCATGACCTAAACTCTCTCACCTCCATTTGTGAAAGAAGGCCTTTGCCCAGCAGTAGGGCAGTGATACCTATTAATATTATTATTATTTACCAGAAAATGCAATTCTAAAGACGTGATTGCACTATGCAATAGTCCACCTTTAGTAGTATCCTAGGGCCTAGGCAGAAGTTCATATGTAACGCATAAATAGGTAGAGGTGATTGATGCACGATGCTATTCACCACAATACCCATATTTTTTAAACTTTATGGAAGTCGTTTGGTAATAGGTCCTCGGTGTTTATATTCTTCCCAGTAGGCGCACATTTACACTTTTAAGTCAACTGATCCCTTGCAGGGTAGAACGAGAGTACAGAGTTCCAACGGGATCTTTCCTTGCCTTTATATTATAATGATAAGCCTGTAACATTGAGCTGTGCGATGTTCCAGTATTTTCTTAAATTATCTTATGTATACTTACAAATATATTAGATATTCGCTTTTAAGTATGCCCTATCTGAACCTAGAAAAACAAGCAAATTCAACACTAAATGTTCAACCACTTGCGGAGATGATATTTCAACAGCTTAAACATCAAGTAAAATAAAGGGATACAAAAAAAAAATTTCCCTATAATATTTTCTTAGGTGATCTTAGGTCTTTGCTACTCATCCATAATGTGGGCAAAGACACTGCACACAATTGGATTTCATGTGTTAAAATAAGCATTTTTTATAACTGACTGCCTCGTTGATCTAGTGATCACGAGGTCCTGGGTTCAAATCCTAGGTAGGACAAGTGTAGTTTTTCTAACGAAAAACTTCCCAGTACGAGACCGGAGTCTGGAATTATGCCCGGTATATGGCAATAGGCTCGCCCCCTATTACATGCGACCTTACATCGTCGGCGAAACGTGGGTGTACTCAGTACACCTCTGCCACCCCCGCTTGGGGAATATAGGCGTGACGGTATGTATTTTATATAATGGAAGCTAAAGTTGCTAACATATTTTATACTCTAATATCGGTTTGATAGTATAATTTTATTTAAGATCCAGGCGTCTAGATGTTGGCAGCACCGAAGTGGAACGCCCTAATAATGTGTCTTGCGGAGCAGGCGTAGTTGCGGGGGTGCTCCAGACAATGTTCTTGCGTCATTAGTAACGTCTCAGGCGGCGATTATCAAAGCAATCAGCCATTCTGCAAACTGTTGCCAGCCGACTGCCTGCCGATAGGTCTGGTCTGTATCGATACTATTTTTGAAAAAAATATATGAGAGAACGAATGAAATTTAGCACGTGTATGATGAACTATGAAAGTGGACGAAGCCAGAGATGTCTGTTCGGAAAGAATCTGTTAGAACTCTGAACTCTGCGAGAGATCTGGCGTGATGGATCACATAGAATAGAAAAAAATGTAATTTATTTTGCGAGTAGTCCGAAAGGAAGATTAATATTTCCTATCTTTTGGTGTAATTTGAAGTTGGCGTCTGTGACTTTGAAGGTAGATTGGTAGGTAGTAAGTCAGAGCTGCAACAGTGCTTTGTAGAACAATGTGCAAAGATTGATGAAAATAATACCGTTAAATTTATGTTTTTGTGATATGTGTAGCGTGTGAGACCGAATATGGAAAGACCTAAAATAATAAAATTATCTCATTTTTGTGCTACTTTCGAAAATATGGTTGTGTTATTGTGTTTGCGAAATCTGTGCTGCCTAGTAAAAAGTTTTTTGATGCTGCGTGGGTAAACACCTCCGCATTTCATTATGCCTCAATCAAGTATGTGCCGAGATTTCGTAAGTACGATTTATATATTTTTGTCTATATGTACTCGTTCTAATATCGTATTTGATGAACGACATAATAGAACTGTGTTAAAAGTAATGAGAGTAAAACTAAGAAACTTGAAAAATAAATTTCGGAGAGCGGATGCACAGATTAACATTATCGTAACGCTATAAAATTGATATGCATTTTTACACCTCAAATTTACTAAAGTAAAATTTACTAAATTTCAAATTAAAAGATGAATGTGGCAGTACGCTTTCTCCACGTTACAATAACGTCAATCTGTTTATGCTAAGCCTTCAGTAATTTCGTAATATGCGCTAAATATTTCATCGATAACGTTATTTTTCGCGTGAACATCACTAAGGCAATTGACGAGTGTTTGCTCGAGTTTGGGCGGCCGGCGCTGGGCGGGCGGAAGTGGTCGAGGGCCGTTCCTAGTTAAACTGTTGCGTCACTTGATTGTCGCCAAATGCCGACTTCTAACTGTATTCACCCCCTACAAGTATTTGTATTTATTATTTAGAATCTTTATTAGCGTCGAGTAATATTAGAATGTTTATTAATAAATGGGAAAAATGACATGTTTTTGTTAACTGAGAGCTTAGCATAAATAGATTTACGGTAGCGTAATGCTATCGCGTTCATATACCATCCTTTTCACACTATAAATATACCACATAAAGACGAACGTGACAGGATGCTTTCTCGATAACTTTCGTTAACGTCCAATGGTTGGTACTTAGCTATCAGACCAAAAATATTGAAGCAAGGATCGCAAGGGATCTGACGTGATTATATAGATAGAAAAAAAAAACAATATTTCGACCGTTTAGTCTAGGGATATGAGTATAGATTCGGTTTACTAGATTCAGTAGTCGTGGGTTGATTTCTCGAATATGTGATTTTTTTGAGTGTTGTTAGTATTGAGTATTTTGTGGTAAGATAATTGTTACTTATATGTTAGGAACGTATTGTAAGCAATGGAAATCACATTAAGTTTCGGAGTAGTCACAACATATTTACTTGGGCCATAGTTTTATACATACGATTCTCCTTTATTTAAATGTTGCTACTCAATCTTGTTGAAACGGCTCATCCACTTTAGATGAAATTTGGCACAGGAGTGATGGACTTTTATGTGATTCTAGCCAGTGATTTCCTGCGAGATCAGCTTAAACCAACAAACCGAATCCAAAAACTAGTATCAAATAACACGAACGTTGATCTAGTTCTGACAAATATACTTATTAAGCGACTAAATTGTGTGCCGAAGTTGACGTCACTTACACTGTAGGTTCTTCTCGGCTACATTAGTCGATATGGCTGATGTAATACACTTTGTGTGTCGTCTTTCATAACTTACCGAAGCGACTATGACGCAACTGGACTAATAAATTTATAACGTCGGAACATTGTAGTTCTCTCCTAAATATTTTTTTGCCAATGTTATCAATACAGTTAGATATTAATTTAAAAGGCCACATTTTGCCAAGGTATTAAGGTCTTAATGTGGCTGCGTTGATTTAATTAACACAATTTTATTTCGTTCCGTAATCTTTTATTCGATATACAAGAAACCAGAAAAGCTCTTTTTTAAAAATTTAGCATAGTTAGCATATTTTCATGGAACTTGATTAACCTTCTCTGATATAATTAAGTTGATTGATTGACTTAAAAAATATATAACCTTTGGTTTGTTCCCTTTTTAAGCATAAAACATTAATATGATTACTTTAAGAACTGAGTAAGTAATTATGTATCTAATTAAGGTACAGTATTGTTGTAATAGTTAATACTGAAATGACAGTATTACTGTACTTAAAAATGAATTTAAATACTATAACTCCGTCACGCCTATATTCGGGGACGTACTGTCGCCCGCAAATTGTCGACTATGTTAGATGTCAATGTAATTGGGTGCGAGCCTATTGCCATAATACCGAGCAAGATTCCAGACTCCAGAGTATTGCTGAAAATATTTAGATAGAGTAACCATACATAAATAATAATTTCATATATCACATAATCAACATAAATACACCCGGACAAAATTACTGCAGCGTCGCGATATTCACGAGATTGATGTGTTGTTTTATTTTCCCATCGATTCGGCCCATTTAATAAAATAAAGTACCCGATAGCTCGTAATTTAATTCCGATATCGAACAAGCAATCGACTTAATATCTCAAATTTACATACCAAATAAAAGAAGGTAGATATTAGAAGATTAGGGAGTTAAGTGGTGAAAATCGGGACCGTAAAAGTGATTTACATTTAACTGAGAGCGAGGAATATATACTTAGAATTACTAAAGCAATTCGGTGCTTAATTCGTAGGCCAGCCAAGAAAGATGGGCGGGCCCGCGGGCAACGCTCCCTGCGCGCCTGGCACCCAAGTTTAATTACAACGCAGGTTTATTCACTCTAATTTCGGGAATTTTGCATTCCCCGCGCGAACCGCGGAAGGGTCCGAGTTAAAGAAAATGACATTCGTTATTCTATTACGTTAGCCAAAGGAGCAAAGAAGAGCTCTGTAGGCAATGGTAATTACTTTTGTCTTGGCGTATTATATCTACGGGATCTGCTGTTTTCTGGGTACAAAATTGCCGGCGCGCCATTGTGCCGGCTGGTTCCCTGTTTCGTCATGCGTGCCAAGAAGATTGTTCCTTTTTGTTGTTACTCATGCCCCTATCATCAAGCAGGATTCTCACGATTTAGACCGTTCCCATTTTTTGAGTATTCTCATTGTTATAACGTTTATAATGTGCTTTCGGTTGCGTGGTTACAGAATAGCTAATAAACTTTTCTGGTCGAAACTATGCAAGTGTTTTTCTATATATTATTTTTATATATATTTTACGTATATTTAGATAAAAGTCTTCAAAGACTGAAAGCGATGAATGATGGTGTACAAATGAGTGATCTAGTGGTAAATCATCTACTATATTCAGATGACGCGTTTTTGATAGTGCCAACAGCCACTGATCTGCAATCACTAGTCACAGTTATGAAAGACGACTGCATGAAAAATGGCTTACATTTGAATGTGAAGAAAACCAAAATTATGGTTTTTGAACGGGAAGAAACCAGAACGAATGCAAGGATTGTGTTTGGGAACGATGTGATGGAACAAGTGAATGAGTTTGTATATCTTGGATGCGCATTCAGTAAGGATGGAAAATACACCGCTGACATAGAGAGAAGAGTAAGTGCAGGGAACAGAGTGACTGGCGCGATGGGAAAGCTACTTGGGAGCCGGCACTTAAGCCGAAAGGAGCAGCTGGCCATACATAATGGAGTGCTTGCCCCAACGCTGTTATATGGCAGCGAGAGCTGGCTATGTAAGAAGGAGAATGAAAGTAGGATAAATGCGGTGGAAATGCAAGCTCTGCGGAAGATGTACGGAGTGAAGCTGACCGACCGTATTTGCAACAGCGTAGTAAGAAAGCAAATAGGTATGAAAGAGAGTATCGGTGTAAAGATGAGAAAGGGTATGCTCCGTTGGTTCGGCCATATAGAAAGAATGTCCGAAGAAAGAATGACAAAACTGATATACAATGCGAAAGTGGAAGGATGTAGGTACCGGGGAAGACCTAGACTATCTTAACATGACCAAATAGACCGGGTCTTATCTGAAGGACAAGTCAGGAGTCTCCGTAACCGGCGAGCGTGTATGAGACGAACTATGAGAGTAGAGGAAGCCAGAGAGGTATGTAAGGAAAGAGCCTGTTGAAACTCTGTACTCTCTGCCTACCCCGTAAGGGATCTAGCGTGATGATATAGATATAGATATCTCATGCCTGTTATCCTTGAAGGAGTAGGCACAGTTCTCCGAAGTATATAGTGTTTCCAATATTAGACGGATGATTTAGCGTAGTGGTTAAGAGCTTAAGCCGTTCCGCCCACTGTGTCTAAAAGACGCGGGTTCGATTCCCGTACGGGACAAATCTTTGTGTGACCCACAATTATTTGTTTCGGTCTAGGTATTTGTGTATGTGAATGTTTTATGACACATGAATAAATACAGTGAGTGACTGAGCATTTTGCAATGGCAAAATGTGTGCCTAAATAATGATTTAGGCACATAATGAGAGGACTTAAGAAGTATCAAAAGAGTTGTGAAGTCTTTTGATATGTTTTGGTCCGCTTTGACATGAATGTTTCCTGATTCGTTTTTCCTCCGAACTTGGTATACTTAATGGTAACCACGTTGTACAACTTAACGTAGCTTCTGAAGCACGGAACCAGTCCAAAATAACAACGCCACGCTGCCGTCCCTACCTAAGTCCACAAAAGACAAGTTGTACATAGCGCCTATTGTAAACTTAACTAGAATGTTTTATTCTATTCTATATCATCACGCCAAATCCCTTGCAGGGTAGGCAGAGAGTACAGAGTTCCAACAGGTTCTTTCCTTACATACCTCTCTGGCTTCCTCCACTCTCATAGAATGTTCTAAAGATCAAAAAGTGCAGCAGCTATTTAAGGCTATGAATCTACCGCAATGAAATCTGTTTTATGTAGCTGATACTATACATTTTCACGTAAAGAGTTGTAGGACGTGAGTGCGCGCGCGCCTGCTGTAGCGCATCAGAGGGCGACGTGGCACCTCGGCCGGCTGCCATAGAGCTCTAAACGGGCTAACTTTTCTCCTCGCGGTCGTTACGAGGCGCGAATTGCCAGCGTTACAATTACTGAGCCGCCCGCCATATTTATGCCAGCGGTAACCAAATTGCCCGATATTATTCCATCCCATTGAGTGCGAAAAGCGCAAATTAAACCGATTTTATATTGGACGATTTTCCTCCAGAGCGGGGGCGAGATATGTTCGTTGTTAGATAAGAACCCGGGAAGATTGCGTTATGAAATAAGAAAGTAATTGCGCGTTTTAAAGAGTTGCTTTCAAATAAATAAGCCATGTTATGTTTTTGATTGCGATTAATTTTGCCGGCGGGAGTTCGTTATTGTGTAATAAAGTGGTTGATTAAGTATTTTAAGTTATATTATCGTTTAGTGGAACACGCAATTTGTTTCTATGGAAGTGTAGTTAGTAAGCTTTACCTATTTATTTTGTGACTCACGATATATGAAAATATAAATCCCGTGACATTCATTGGGCATTTTCTTTTCTGATATTGGACTTGTGTGAAATAGAAGTAGTTGAAATTCGGTATTCACACAATGAATTTAAAAATGAAGAAATGAATACCAAAAATCTATCTATCTTTCTATATCATCACGCCATATCCCTTACGGGGTAGGCAGAGAGTACAAAGTTCCAACACGCTCTTTCCTTACATACCTCTCTGGCTTCCTCTACTCTCATAGATCGTCTCATGCACGCTCGCCAGTTACGGAGACTCCTGACTTGCCCTTCAGATAAGACCCGGTCTATTTGGTCATGGTAAGATAGTCTAAGTCTTCCCCGGTAGACCCTACATTCTTCCACTTTCGCACTGTAAATACTAAAAATGTATAAACATATATATTCAGTCCACAATCCTCAAATATTTTGCAGTACAGCTTTTCAACGATATTCGTAAAACAAACATATAACCAATGCCTATCAGCCGAAAACGTCGAAGGAACCGCGAAACGCTACTAAAATTTTACAACTGAGTTGCTCCCCGCCCTTCGCATAAGCGAACTGTTAGAAGAAAATGGAAAAGCAACCGAAAGATATATCTTTGAGGGGTCCAGATATTTGGGAAACTATATAGCCTAATGAAAGCGAACGAGGGCGGCCGGGCGCTAACAACTAATTGGCTATTCCGAAAACTCATTTGAACACAAAATGGATTCTGTATTTAAATTTCAGCATTCCGTAAAACAACGCCGAAAGTTAAATGCATAAGGCATTTTGGTTTCCGTGGATTTAACCGCCATTTATCTGGATGTATTGCGTACATCCAATTTACGTGTGGCTATCGTTAACTATTGCACATAATAGATGGAGCGGCGTTTCTTTCAAAACTGATTCTTAAAGTCATAACCATGTGTATAGCTTAATGGTTTTTGAGACTACGTTCGAAAGCCTTATCTTCTGGTCCGCGCTTTATTAAGATGATAAATGTGTGACGATTTTGAGTTATACCTATAATTACTCTATCTACCTATAATTATTATAGACTGCCTTGTTAATCTAGTGGCAAAGCGTATCGCTTTGTAAGCGCGAGGTCCTGGGTTCAAATGCTAGGTCGTACAAGTGTAGTTTTTCTAACGAAAACTTTCCAGTACATTCCGGAGTCTGGAATTGTGCCCGGTATATCGCAACAGGCTCGCCCCCTATTACATGGGACCTAACATCGTCGGCGAAACGTGGGTATACTCAGTACACCTTGGGAAATATAGGCATGACGGTGTTTTTTTTTACCTATAATTAAGTTTTAGCCTGAAAAGTATATTTGTACACCGCTAAGCCTATATTTCCCAAGGATGGGTGTTAAAGATATACTGTGTATCCCCAATTTTCGGTCGACGATGTTAGGCCATGTAATATATGGCAACCTTATTGCTATTTTCCCAAAATATCAGTCTTTCGATTTGTATTGGGAATTTTCGTATAGAAAAAAACCTTGTCTACCTAAGAATTTAACCCAGGACCTCATCGCTACGCACATTATTCGCCACTTGATCAACGAGGTGTATTTAAGTTCAACTGTTTACCACTTAATTTGCCTCAGAAAGCCATCCAGGCGACCATTTAATTAGCAACATACAGCCCAGGCATAAAAAAACCTTCACCTATGAAGTTTTTAAAACTGCCTATACAATATAAGCCTAATACTAAAAAGACGTAGTCCGAATTGAGTTCCTCCAATGTCATCATTATTCAGCAAGACTAGGGTAGGTACATTCGTGCTGCTTCTGGGAAATCCAACGTCTGGCTCCGCTAATGACGGCTGCGCTCTGAATACTGAGCGGCCAGCATCCTACATGGACCGACGTTTCGCCAGATAAACCCTCACCTACCTATTCCCATATCGCATTCGAACTTATGAAATATATCTCCAAAGTACAAAACACAAGCGCAACTAAAACTTAATATAAATCAAACAGTTCACTTTCTCTGTCTGGTTAAATTGTGTTTTGTTTAAGTCTTTCGTTCGGCGTGCGTTTGCTCGGGTGGCTCGCGACATATTGTCTGAGAACTCCGCCGACGCCTCTCCAATAAATAAACAGGTCACATATTGAAGGGGGCGAAGGGGGAATACAATTGTAACTTTCCTGCTCCGGCTTACGGGAAGGCAAAAGTTTAAAAAATACAAGTTTTCTTGCCCCCGGCTCGCGGGCACGCATGACAACGTTCGCACGTACGGGCCGCGCTGCGGGGACCTCGCACATTGCCTAAAATATTTTTTTATTTATACCTAAACAGAAGCATGATTACCCTTCGGGAAAATCATCTAAAAATAAGTAGCTTATTAAAATTGGTATGCGGTACCATTCCGATGGCCTTTCCCCGGTAACGGTAGTCGGAATAAGAATGAGAACCCATTAAAATATCCAAAGATTTAGTGCATGACAAGCAGCTATCCTTTCAGTCTTTTCTAAAAGTAAAATTTCAGCTTATATTTCATCGTTTCATTCGGTAATTTAATGGCGATGCGAATAAAAGTGGTTTGAAATTGGAGCTTATAAAAACCGCAATGTTAAGTGATCGATCAGGGGTGAAAGTTGTTAATCTTGTCTCGCGCGGCCGAAGTTCCGGTCGGTAAGTTCTGAATATTACTTAAAGAGAGTCGACACAACAAGCAATTAGTATGCAGCGGAGCCGCGTAACATTTTTTCACATTATGCTAAGTCCCAAAGAAAAACTGTTGGAAGTCCAAAGGGGGAAGGGGGCACTCCAGCGATTCCCAATAATTCATTAGAGCGACCGTCGTTACGGGGTACGAATTAAAATTAATGATTCGCGAGGACAGCAGCCGCCTTCGAAGGATCTCATTGTATTATCCAGTCACTTTTTATCTGTGGAGATAATTTAAAGTTGCCGCCTAACAGGTGTCGTGGCGACTTTTCTGTATTAGCGATTTTAAGAGGCTAATAAATTCTGAAACGCAATGTTATTAGCATTTTATCTACCTAAACTCTTAGTATTTTAAAGGCAGGGATTTTCGGTGATACCGGCTCAACTTTCACGGTTAAATATAAAAAATAGACATTATCGAGAAATCCGTAAAAACAAAAACTAGTTTTATAACGTTTCGACATTAAATACCTAAATGTTCATACAGACAATGCTGTAGATAATAATCTGCTCTTACCCACGGAATATAAGCTGTCTCTCATTAATGCCAATAATTCTTATATATGTACTAACTGAATCCAGTTCCCCATCGCTGAATCATCTTTAATCAACACGTCATTTTCTTATGTCCATCAAAATATATTTATTTCATTCCACTCGACAATCGAGGCACAGCCAAATAAATACGCAGGTAACTTGCAATCAAAATTTATGTCTCTAAGGCAATCGTCGCCATTGCCTCCCATAACTAAACATGAGAGCAGAAACCTATCAGATATTCGATAAAGGATTCGTCACGCGTATGAAACAGATACCTACGGGCACAAACATATGCAATTAGGTATCACCACGGCTGCCGTTCAATTTAGCTCTAATATCTTTTGATCCCTCGCCGGGATTTGCACCGACATTGTTGTCAGATGATTTGATGAGAATTCGAGCGACAAGACGCTAGGAGACATACAAGTCGTGTTTCCAGTTTCTTGTCACGCGCGCTTGGCTCAAATAAGGCTTACTACCCCCCGCTGCCGGCTGTCGTCCTAGTATACAGTAGACTGTAGAATACCTAATGCATCTACGTGTTAAAGTATTCGGGCTTCCTTTATCTTGTCGCTTAGTAAAGTTTAGTGTACGTTTTTTGGGTGGTGTATTGTTGACTGTTTTGTTGGTTTAGTGCGGCTGACGGTCTTGGGAACTGTGGTTTTTCTAGTGGTGTATGCACACAATGCAATAGAGGGCAAGCCTATTATAATGCTAATAGGCTTGCCCTCTATTGCATTGTGAACTGACGTTGTCAGCAAAATTTGGGTTTACAGAGTACACTTCTGTCACCTCCGCTTGGGGAAAATAGGTGTGATGGTGGCTAGTCAATAACGTCTTTTAAGTATCTAGTTATTAATTAGTGACTTTGTAACTGAGATAAGTTAATGCAAGTCCTTAAGCTAAATGCGACGATTTAGAGACTGACTAGAAAATTATAATTAAAAGAAGTTGTATTAATCATTATGTTTTATCGTATCCATCGAAACTATATTCCAATCAATCTATAAAACATTTATCACTCAACATAAAAACTGTCGTCTTCATATTGCACTTGTTATAGATTGCAATCACAACCAAAATATCTAAAAATCATAATTAAAAAAAGGTCATAAAGTTTATATTTATAGATATAATAATTAAAGACTTGACATAATAATAACTAATTTTCATACAACAACACTTTACCCACATTACATTATTCCTCACCTCCGACACCAAAATCTGAAATAGTATCATCGCGTAGTAGCCCAAAATATTTCAATACACGAACCCATCGAGGGCAATATTAGCAACATAAATAATAATATACGCCCGAGAAAGCCGCGTTCCTTGCCATGCCGACGCTAATAACCCACGCAGGGGTGACAGGAGTCTGCCAACAGATATTGTTGTCAATTTGTTTGGGCTCGGTCTACTTAAGATTCGAGCGAGACACGACCCAACCCGCCCCGGCTTATGAACACACCACAAATAAGAACAACAAAGTTGAGATGTCAGCCGATTAGCCGCAAGTCACGATATCATCCCTTTTTTCGTCGAGTAAATATATTTTGTTCATCGTGTCCCAATACGGTTGACGCAATCGCGTTATGTTTGGTGTTATATTCTTTTGGAGGATAAATAGTTTATAATTTGATTGAACTATATTTGTTGGCATATTCAGTACCTACCTTCTTAGGTATCAGAATCAGAATTGTTTATTTGTATGCCACGGGTAGTCACATCTTAAATAAAATTTTAAAAATTAATTTCGGCATATTTTGACAAACGCGTGAATGTTCATAATTTACATTATATATGTAATCCTGCAATAAAGTTATTTTAAAGTAACTAGCAATTGATATTAAATTAATGACCTATTTCAATTGTATAAATTGCCATTTAGAAATGTCTTGACAGAATTATAATATTTTTCAATAAATATTGAGCACAGTGTTTTTCTAAATTTGACCATTTGAATATATCCTCCTACCTATATATACCTATATATAATCTACATGCTTCATCGTTCTATTAGGTTCTTTTCTTAGTAGAGCACGTGGTGGATTTTTCGTGTAGATAAGTTTCTTATTCTAGATTAGATTCGTATTTCATCATATTCATTTTCAAGTATCCCAACAACCGTCAACCGTCACCGTTCGTAACATAGACACAAAACAAAAAGTATTTAGGAAGTGAGTTTCTTTCTCTTTTTAATCAACTTTCATAAAATCCCAAAGGAAAGAAATCTTAGAAAAAAAGAAAGAAAATAAATGTATTCGTAATACAAACATTCAGTAACATATAGTATTACCTACTCGCAATAGCTTGCCCTCGAAATGCATAAGCAAACCCACGTAGCTATTTCCACAAAATATTTTAAAATAGTTTCGAAAAAATCGCGTGACAGCGCGGAAGGTCGCTAAATGCAAATAAAACTTACGAACCGCAAGATACCGCGGATTAATAGAGGCCAAAGCAACTAACCAACTTGGTGTTATAGTGAGGTTATCAAGAAAGAGTGCTGTCACTTTCATGTCTATTTAGTAAAGTTTTAGTATGAAAACGATGGCATATCGACTAGATACCGATCTGTTTGTGCTCGGTCGGACTAAGTACAAACAGTTTTATGTTACAGTATCGGCGCTGAGAAAGCATGCTATTACTTTTAGTTTATTAATTAAATTTGTAGTCTGAAAAGGAATACATCAAAGCCATGTTCGTGCTTGCCTCAAATAGTTTAGCATGGAAAGACTGACTCTAGCGTGGCGCTTACGAGTAGATATGCCATCCATGTCACATTACAAATTTAATAAATTAACATGAACGTGACAGTACGATTACTCACTAGCGCCTCGATAACGTCTAGGTTTTGTGAACGTCAAAATGGCGGTAACATAAAATATTCTTTGAAAATACTCAATAATAGTACTTGAAGATATTTAATGATAATAGTGATTCCGCCATCTTAACACGTCAATCTTCAAGCCCATTGAAGTACTTATTTTTTTTTAATATAACTACCGAATAGTACCAATTTAGTACTAATTAACAGAATTAGATTTTCAAAGAATAAGTTATGATCCCGCCATTTTGACGTTCAAAGTTTTTGTGCTAAGCCCTCTGAAAAAAAAACGCGCACACACGATTATATGTTGGGGCCCTTGTCCAAACTGCATTTGCGGCAATTCCCACATACATACGCGTAGTTCCGGCGTTGTCCGTTTTAATTGTTCGTCAGTCGTTAGGCCTCCGGTCGCAGGCACGTACACCCCTCCATATATCACGTTGATTACTCAAAGTGAGGAGATATCATATTTTTATTTCCTTGCTGCGGAGTGGATTAAGGCTGGCGCGAATTAGTGTGTTGTCGCATTGATGACGTAATGAAATTATATGTTTGGGGTGAAACTGAGAGGTAGGTATGAGACAGATTAGATGAGCGATAGCATCAATCGTGATGCCAATTAATTTAACGCGTAAGAATGAATATAAACAAATGCCGTGTGTCTAATATTAAAGGCAAACCGCTGATTGTAAGCTAACAGAACAGTTCAATAATTGGGTAAAAAGACAATGTTTTTACACGGCAGCAGCTCAGCAGTTGACCGATTGTTTGGTCACCGTATAGAAACTGCATACCATTTAAGTTCCAACTACGTATTCAACCAATGACTAAACTGTTTGATTGGTGTACCGTCGGTCGTTTATGAATATTATAATTTATACCGTATTTATGTTTTCAAAAATAGGGGAAACCTGATTGAGAACATGTGACCATACAGTGCCTTATAACCCATTTCTTAGTTAAGCTTCGAAATATGAAAATATTGCTTAAAAATAAAACGAGTTTATCCTTCACTTATAATATCAGCCTATACTGCCCACTGCTGGGCAAAGGCCTTCTCGCACAAATCGAGGTGAGAGAGATTAGGTCATACTCCACCACGCGGACCCAGTGCGGATTGGTGGAGGCAGGTTTCTGGCCACCCGCTGTTGGAACTTATCAAGCCGCCTTTAAGGCTTCCAACTCGGCTTAACGACTACCACATCAAGTGGTAACCGGGACCAACGGCTTAACGTGCTTTCCGAAGCACGGAGACGCTCGAATATGAAAATCCCACAAACGGTTACCCATCTCAGGCCGACCGAGTCGAACGCTGCTTAACCTTGGTGATCGGTAAGAATACCGCGGTCGCACAGCGCTTATACTTATATCCTTCACTTATATTAATAATATTATGAGATCACTTAAAGTGAGACGAACTATGAGAGTGGAGGAAGCCAGAGAGGTTTGTAAGGAAAGAACCTGTTGGAACTCTGTACTCTCTGCCTAACCCGCAAGGGACCTGACGGCGTGATGATATAGATAGATAGATAGACTTAAATTTTACTCTTATTTTCAAAAGCATAAAAAAGGTTGAAACACCTTAAACCCAGCTTAAGAGCTAAAAATACGAGCAATTTTAAGAAGCTATTATCCAACACATTATGTTACTTGAACCCCAAAAACCTACTTTTATATTATCCTCCAAAGATCTGTAAAAGATCTCCAATACCCTATTAATAGGTACGTAACATCAGTATAATAAATGGCAATAGAATTTAAGGCATTGAAAAAATATATGTGCGTGACTCGGCAGGCGCCGTGAGGTCGCCCCGGCATACAATTGTAGTCGTAGAAAAGCTGACCAAATTAACCTGACCTCCGAATAAATACTGCTTCACCCCTCTATAATGTTTTTATACAGGGAAAGGCGGCGGTAGGGTAGGTCTTTTTAGCTGGTGCGTGTATAAAGTGGCTAATATGAGCAGAGCACGCGTATGGAAATTACAGTGGAATCAATCACGAACCGCCCAAACATACCCTGTAGATAGCACAAACAATGCTTTCTTACCTAATGGTTTTCCATAAAGATTTTTATCTTTTATTCTTCTCAATACATATCGAAAAATGAGATTTTGTGCCAGGTTTTTTAAAACATTTATTTTGCCACACACACGTTACAATTAAAATAAATCATAAATAAAAAGTGCGCATTAGAGAAAGAGTCGAAGTCGGTAAAGAATAAAAAAAATAAAACAAACAAGTGTGGCAAGTAGTATTCGCTGTGCATATATGCACAACACTGATTTCCAGCTGGTCCCTGACATTTGCTTAACACATCTTAACGCGTCCAGCTTAATATTGGATATTTTGAGAAATGAACACATAAATTTTCAATTAGTAGAACTAAACTAAACAGTTTTGCACCTGAAAGGTAGAAAAAAAACTATGTTTCTAAATTAATTGTTTTTAATTTAATTTTAAACAAGAGGTCAAAGCACAAACGATACTTTCACCTTAATATTGACGATTTGGTCGCAAAAACATGCAATTTTTAATAGTGAGGTGGAACGCGGGATTTCACTGAATACTTATACAGTTAGGATACAGGTACAAAATCGCTGATTGCTGATGTAAAAAAATCTGTGTGCATTGGCCCTTACATAATATCGTGTATACAAAAAAAAACTATCACATCTACACACGTACTATAAGTTGACTGCCTCGTTGGTCTGGTGGCAAAGCGCATCGCTTTGTGATCACGAGGTCCTGGGTTCAAATCCTAGGTCGGACAAGTGTAGTTTCTCTAACGAAAACTTCCCAGTATAAGTCCGGAGTCTGGAATTGTGCCCGGTATATGGCAATAGGCTCGCCCCCTATTTCATGGGACCTAACATCGTCGGCGAAACGTGGGTGTACCCAGTACCCCTCTGCCACCCCCTCTGGGGAATATAGGCGTGACGGTGTACAGGCATGAGGGAACACTGCCTAAGCTAGGGTAGCAAAGGTGTACCGAATACATTCATATTTTGCAGACCATATTAGGTAACAATACAATAGATTCTGAGAATTTGT
Organism: Phalera bucephala; assembly: GCA_905147815.2. Classification (NCBI taxonomy): domain Eukaryota; kingdom Metazoa; phylum Arthropoda; class Insecta; order Lepidoptera; family Notodontidae; genus Phalera; species Phalera bucephala. The sequence continues at coordinate 19,507,849 of LR990622.1, forward strand.
CAAGAGAAGACTAAGTTTTGAACTCAGTATCGCGATCGCCTGCCGCACCAACCAACAAGGCAATCTCGTGTATACAAAGTGAGTAAAATGTTAACAGAGCCTATCCTTAGGTGTGCGTAACCCCTTTACATACAGAAAGCTTTAAGATACGTGACCGTAATGTATTTCCTATGGTAATACGTAGTCATATTGAGCACACATAAAATCAGATAATAAAATACACATCAGAAAATTCAAAATCACTTACGTTTCAGGACGGAGTCGGCTGGCGGTGTCCTAGCGTACCAATAAAAATGTAAATGATACCAATAAAAAATTTCTTTTGAAGTAGTCTGTAGTCCGCGGCTTTGATGTGTGTGCGCCGTAATCAGAATTGTTTGCCAGCCCGTCGCGGTCCTCTGTCGGCCAAATCAAAATAAGCAAAATTTCCCAGAGGAGAAGCGCGATATCTGATAGGAATCATTGAATTATTTCGGAGCCGGTACTCGCTCCACTGTACTTTTCTGTTATCAATTTTCACGTCGCACTTAGCAAATAAGGCTTTTGTTTTTCGGGTTATTGGTTCCATTTCAATCCAATCATTTGCGGCTAGCTAATTAATTGAAGAAATTGAGGGGTTACCATGACCTCTTTGGCTAAACTATTTTAATCTTAATCTGCCAAGAAAGATAGACTGAGCTATAAACTGCGTATATCCACGTTTTTTCTAACAGCAAAGTATGATTATAGCTTTTTTTTAAATAGATTGTAGTGCGCACTATGAATTACTTGCTCAGGGACAAAAGAATTTCAATAACTATGTATAATATTCGCCAATATGCACTGGGTCTGCGTGGTGGAGTATGACGTAATCTCTTTCACCTCGATTTGTGAGAAAAGGCCTTTGCCCAGCAGTGGGACAGTATAAAATAAAATAAAAAATAATCTGGCCGCTATTAACCAAAACCTATTCTAAATATATTTCACACATCTGCGTTCAATAAAACTTATTATAATATAAGCCCTGTTAAGAAACTGTCCCACCGTTGGACACGGGTCTCCTCTCAAACTGAGAGGGTTTAGGCCATAGTCCACCACGCTGAAGCCGGCGAATTTCACACCCCTTCGAGAAACTCTTAGGCATGCAGGTTTCCTCACGATGTTTTCTTTCACCGTTAAAGCAAGTGATAGGATTATTTTAAATACGCACTTGGTTTTGAAAAGACAGAAGTGTGTGCCTGAGTTTGAACCCGAGACCTCTGACTTTGCAGTCCAGCGGTCGAACCACTAGGCTATCACTGCTTTCCATTCTTATTCATAAAATAATATACTGAGCGTATTCAGGGGTAAAAGTTTTCAATAGTAGATATAATGTTAAGCAAAAGTCTGATTTATAGTCCATTAGCTGTTACCCGCGACTGCCACGCGGTTATTTTTTAATTTGACATATGTATAGTTGTGTTTTATAAACGCTGAAACACGTGGTGCTTAATTATTTACCAAAAGCCTAAGGTTGTATTTTTAAATGCCCAACTTGAATAATGATGGGTTTCCCATTCAAACTTTCATCCCCTATTTAACCTTTAATTGTTTCTGATAAAAATTCTTAGCTTATATCCTTGCAGTTCAGCAGTTTAGGCGTGAAAAGGTAACAGAAAAACAGACAGATTTACTTTCGAAGTTATGATATTAGTATGAAGTACGGATTTAAATGCAGCTTTTAATAACGCAACAAGTAACAATTCCAAGTATATTCCACACATCTGCGTGCAATAAACTTATTCATAGAATAATATACCGTACATGTTCAGTGGTAAAAGAATTTCAATATGTATAATATTATGCAGGTTGATTCTATGAGCCCGGGTCGGACACGGAGCATTTGAATAAACCGATATAGGAGCCGAGCAAAATATTGTCCGCCAGAGGTCGCTGTGTTTAGCCCAACCCCGGAAAATATGTATGTTTTGCCTGCGAGAGCAGAGCCGTTATTAGATTCCAGATATACGGAGATCCGGAGATCCGTGTTCGGGAGATGTCATGAAGCGTGTCTGTAGTTATTTGAAACAGAGTTTTGGTTGCGGCGCCGCCCGTTGAAGTACTTCCACAATTTACGCTTTAGCCTACCCCCAAGAAGTTGACAGGCCTTCTTTTGTTTTTAACCAATTTATTTCTCTACTCTCGTAAACGGCTTAGTACTACGGCATTCCGATTCCGCGTAACCTTTTCAAGCTCTACTCAAGCGATGTTGATCAAAATATTGCATTTCGGTATGTGAGGTAATGATGTAGATTCATTGTACGTGTTAGTCGGACTATAAGCCATTTAATTTGTCAAGTCCCGTGAATATCGGTTTAGATAGTATTATACATAATACTGACTAAACAAAAAGTTATCTGACTAAACATTATGTTATATTAAAGCTAAATATGTTAAATTAATATAGAGACTGCCTCGTTTGTTTAGTGGCGAATAATGCGCTTTGCGATCACGAGATCCGAATAGTCATTCTATTTAAAAATTTCCAGTATCAGTCCGGAGTCTGAAATTGTGCCCGGTATATGGCAATAGGCTCGCCCACTTTTTACATAGGACCTAAAGTCGTTGGCGAAAATTGGGTGTACACAGTACATCTTTGCCATCCCCGCCCGGGGAATATAGGCGTGACGGTGTGTCGCGAACCGTACTTTGGAAATGATGGAATAGAATTTACAACACGGAATTAAAATGATGTAGGTACCGAGGAAGACTTACATTATCCTACCATGACCAAATGGATCATGTCTTATTTGAAGGGCAAAGAGAGCGCAGAAAGAAGGAATGTACTCTCTGCCTGCCCAGCAAGAGTTCGGCCTTGGTGATGTAGATAGGTAGAGTATTGTTGAATAATAAGATTACGGGGTAGGTTGTCAGAAATGAGAATAGCCGAGGATTTTACTCAGTGGCGTGCAATTGGAGCGGCCTATGTCCAGCAGTGGATTGCTATAGCCCAAAGACGATGATGGGGAAGGACCCAGTTAAGCCTCTTGTAATATCAGACATTATAATTAACTGGTTTCTGCCCGCGATTTCCTCCGCGATAACTTTAGTCAGGACCCTAACATTTTTCCGGGATATAAAGTATCCCGTGTTAATCTAGGTAATAAACATTCCGTGTGCCAAATTTCCGTTCAGCCGTGTTTGCGTGTTCGAGTAACAAACATCCAATCATCTAAACATACAAACCTTTACATTTATAATATTAGTAGGATGAAATAATGTACGGTACCATATAGATATGGTGACACATCTATATGGTACTTTCCCTGACAAAACCACTTGAATTTCACTCATAGGAGTGAAATTCAAGTGGTTTTGTCAGGGAAGAGTCGAGTTGTGCTGGGTAGGAGTTTCACTTATAAAATATATGCTTATTGTTATACAGGATGCAAGACATGTACACAAAACCCTAACCAGGACTAACTTTTACTATGACGATGCTCATGTTAGGTCCCAGTGTAACAATTCAAGACTAGTCTGATACTAAGAACTTTCCAAGAGAAAACCCTAATTATACTTTATCCGACTTAGAATACAAAACCCAGGACTTGAGGCCTGGTATTATAAAAGAGCTAGACAAATAAAAATATTTTTGCAAACAATAAATTGGATCATTTATATATGAACATAGAGTTAGATACTGATGTTGTTAAATAGTGAGATATTAAACACCTTTCCTAAAAATACAGCGACTAAAATACATTGTATTTATAGAACAATTTTCACGATTAGTTCCGCACCAGGATAAATCTCTGCCGTCCGACACCATCACTTTTACAGGACTCGCTGAATAAATAAACACGTACAAGAAAAGACAATGAGATTCCTTTATCTAGTAATGAGCGGTGAGAATAAACATTTCAAATATTGCAAATTGTTATCGCGTCACATCGGGGGACGTAATCCGTGATCGGAGGGCTTAGCACGAAAATATTAACGTGAGCATGTCGCTAGCGAGTCGATATGCCATCCTTGTCACGTTACGAATTTATTAAATAAACATGAACGTGAAGGTTTAGTTACTCGCTAGCTTCACGCTAATGCCAATATGTTCGTGCTAAGCCCTTAGAGGACTTAGCATAAAGAGACTTCGGTAGCGTGATGTTTTCCAAAAAGTGTGCTATCGTTCATCTTTCTTCAGCTAATTTGTAGAACGAAAAGGATGACATATCACCTCGATAGAGTTACGCTAATGTCAATCTGTTTGTGCTTACTCTGGGCATATTCAGCAGACGTAGGGCGGGTTGGTGCCATTACAAGCTGTACTCGTACTTACATTAACGCCGTGCCAGATGAAAGATAAACATTTGTCGTGAAGATGGGGCGAATCCGTATTCTCGTCACACGGACGGGGTTAATTCAATAGCTGATTGGATTTGGGGCATGCTGATCTAGAAGCCCTTTATAACTGACGACGATGTCGGTTTGTTCGATGTTTATGCCCCACGTTCCTATGTTGGGGATCGGTTTGAATTTATGTTTTGTCATTCGGATTTAATAGTTGGGTGCTCAAATTTAAGGGATGTTGTACAGAACGTGGTGTTACTACTCTAAATTGTGTGTTTTTGCTATATAAAAATGTAGGTGAAATAACATAATACATGAAAGTAAAGCTTGTGCAAGATGTGACATAGTACTTACTTCTCACAACATTTCGAGATAAGCTATTGCATCGTATACACATGTGTAAGTACACATTATTTGGCTGGGTACTTAAATTATTTTCAACAAAAGCTTCTTTATAAACTTTCTTTATTCAATTTTATTATTTTAATTTTTAGTGCTCTTTGGGTCTTCTAGGCTCATATATTTTAACGCGGGCAGACTAAAACACCTCAGTTAAATTTGACTGTACTAATATACTTTTGCCTACGAATTCGGGCAAAACGGGTGTATTAGATACCAAGAAGTAACTAAATTCAGAACGATATTATTAACCATTCCAGAGTTTTCTTATGTGCAGACGTTTCTGAGTTTAGTACATGGATCAGGCCAGATCTATGAAATATATGAATTCTTACGGTAACAAAAACATTATGTTAAATTTGAACTTTATAATAAGACGAATATGACGAAAAAAAAACCTTGTAGAAATACTATGGTGCTCAGCTGACATTACTTTTGTAGCGAGTCTGTTGCTCGACAGTTTTTTTCCTTTTCTTTCAACGAAAGAAATACTATGTTTGTTACATATTTACTTTGAGACGTTTTTGCGAGACGAGATAGACAGAAAAATTTGTTTGTTACTAAAAATATTTTGACGTCAGTTATGCAAACTTAAAATTAATATGCTTCCCAGATATTTAAATTATATAAATTGCATGTTTAATAACACGCCATACTAATACATACATTGTCAAGTTATTTCGTCATGAACATGTTTATATTGTATTTCACGTGTTTGAAAAAAAAAATCGTTTACGCCATTTCTTGTTTAAAAATCGTACAATCTAAACGAGGCGCAAGTATGGACCGTCAATCCTTGCGCGATTTTATATTCCATCTCGTGTTGACACTGCATTGTTCTGCGACTCCCTGTTTATCCAGCTGATTTGTTTGCGGCGCGGCGCCCGGCCACCTACGACTCACGGTACCACCTCACCAGTAATTGAGATCAGAGATGCGTGACTCTCATGTATCACTTCATTTTAGAAAATTAAGACATTCGTCACGACGCCTGCCTCGTTGATCTAGTTATGAATAATGCGCGTTGCGATCGCGAGGTCCTGGGTTAAATGCCTTGGTCGGACGAATGTAGTTTTTCTATTGGAATATTCTCGGTATCAGTCTAGTCAGTCAAATTCCTAGTAGGAGTCTGGAATTGTACCCGGTATACAGCAAAAGGCTCTATATTACTTGGGACCTGACATCGTCGGCGAAAAGTGGGTGTACGCCGTACACCTCTGCTGCCCCAACTTTGGAAATGATGGCGTGGTGGTGTTTATTTGATGTTTTTTTTTTTCTTAACAATGTCACCTATACGCCACGCTTCATCGAGTTCCTAGTAAAGACGTAATTGCGAATGAATCATGGGTTTTACCAGGGAGGTTTTGAAGAACTGAAGTTTATGGTGGCAATTGTAGATTCTCTCTTTGTGTATTTTTAGTTTGTCATTGATTGTGAATTATCCGTTCGTTGAACTTTATTCGAATATGAATACGTAAACGTATTACAATAGTTGATATAGAGTCATACAAGGTTTTTTGGCCCGCGGCCAAATCGGAATCAACGCTGTCATCAAGTGAAATGTCACTTTAAGACAGTCGCAGAGTTGCCGTTTGCAATGAAATTTACAAGTCCTTTTTTTTGATTAGTCACCGTGCGGGCCTACCTGTTTAAATATTTCCCTAAAAGTAGGATTTTTTGATTAAATGATAACCTTAATTTCTCATCAACGCCTATCAATGTCGTCCGAGGGCCAAAATATCCTTTTCGCACTATACGCAACTGTTGTCAATATTGATCCGCTATATATAGGTTCTTTCTTTACAGTCTTCCCTAGCTTCCTCCACTCTCATAGTTCGTCTTATACATGCTCGCCGGTTACGGAGCCGCGGAGGAAAGAACCTGTTGGAACTCTGTACTCTCTGCCTACCTGCCGCAGGGGAACTGGCATGATGATATACATAGATCCGCTATATTTTCATTTCGCTTTGCACTTGACTGACGATAGTAAATTGTGACCAAAATACACGGAGAAAGAAGTATGTACATGTATTTTTCAATTTCAAAAGATACGTACTTTCGTGAGTGACCTTGCGTTCGTACAAATGTGGGGTGGTTTAACGACCGCCTTTTCTCGTTTTTGCCGAGAAAGGTAAATTTTTGGAGAAATCTATTGGACGTTTTGACTTATTGCACCATTCAAGGGTATTTTGTGTTTCGTGTATACTTACTTGAAGGTGACGGGGAAAGAATACTAATATGCGTTTACTGTCTAGTAAGCCCTCTTCATACGAGTGTCAATGTACTTATGAGACAGGGTAACTGGGAATAGGATGGATAAACTTTGTGAGTACTTTTGTTGTACCGACTAACGAACTTGGGAAAAATCTAAATAGAAAACCTGAAGTCTCGGATTAAAAGTTAGTCATGCGAAGCTTACGTCCCAGGGAGTGGTAAATTATTTGAGATAATTTAAAGACTATACAGACAAATTTAAACCAATTTATAACTAGAGCTAAGTATTGGAAGACTTTGCCTACTCCGCAAGGGATCTGGCGTGATGATATAGTATAATAGTAAAGCTAAGTATGTCATAATTAGTCATATATAATCAAGGTAAGATCTCAGAACTAATTTTGATATCTACTACAAAAAAATCTTAAAAAAATACAACATATTCCCATTTCAAAAACGTTCCCTTCTACTTGACGAGATTTTAAAAAACCCTACCAAGAAAATATTGTACTCCTCAAAGTAAATATAATATTCTCAAATCCGAGCCTATTATTTTAAGACGTGCCATAAAATACTCGTATAGACGTTACTATGACACACCTAAACAGTTGGGGGGCGACGGCAGCGAAAGCGGTGCGGTGTAAAAAAATCCCCTAATCTAGTAAACAGGGCCTAAATGACTCACTTCACGGCGGGGGCGCCACGTACTCCCCCGAATTTGGGTCTTATTCGCTGTGACCGAACACTTAACGCGGCACGTTACAATACCGTGATATTATCGTATAATAGTAAACTCATGAAAATTGTAATAATATAACACTAGAAATGAAATAGCGTGCGATTTTATTTCATACCACTGTCGCTGTTTTTTCTTTTAATCGTAACTTACTCTAGGATTTATTCCTGCAATGTGTGTGCATTTACAAACATGAACATTCATGTACACAAATACCCAGACCGGAACAAATAATTGTGGGTCACACGAAGATTTGTCCCATGTGGGAGTCGAACCTGCAACTATTCGATCCAGTGGGCGGAGTAGCCAAAGTTCTTAACCACTACGGCAAATTTTGTCGTGAAAAATATTTTGCGGTGAATTTTATTACCTCAAAAGTATATTAATACCTTCCACGCAGTCCTGATGCATTTTATAATAATTTTCTTACATGTGTGCGACAAGTTTAAGCGGCTATATAACTTCTGTCTATCTATCTATCTGTTTATCTATATTGTCACGCCATTTACCTTGCCGGGTAGGGTCTACAGTACAGAGTTCTAACAGGTAATGCCTAACAGACCACTCTGGCTTCCTCCACTCTCATACCTCGTCTAATACACGCTCGCCGGTTACGGAGACTCTTGACTTGCCCTTCAGATAAGACACGGTCTATATGACTTCTAGCGTCAAATTATTACGATTTCTGTGGGTACTCCAGGGGCATATCCTACCATTACATGACTATTTCACAAAGTTGTTGTAACCTGTCGCGTTGAGTCATAGGGAATAAGGGACGTGGGGGGACGCGGGGACTTAATCTTTACGGGATAAAGTAAAAGTAGACATGACCCAGGTGCCAGACACCACGCGCGTAAATTGTGGGCCCTTTGTCTTTCTCTAATGTTACCTACGAGGGCTTTCTCGTTAATTATTAAATTGGGATTCATTTTAATTAAGTTAGGTTCGGTTTGGTTACGGTTTTGTTTCGTATATATTATTATATTAATTTTGGGAAACATGTTATTTGAGTATTTTTTTTATGAAAGAGAGATTTATTATTTGTATTAGGAGCTAGACTCTACATATTAGATTACTTCTAACAATTATTATAAAGGCCTTTATCTTTCACCATCCTCGAGTAAAGAGCTGGTTAATTATATCTCGGTTAGCGTTACTGGGCTATTAAAACTGGTTAGGTTAAACTTCGGATAGGGCTTCTCAGAGATAATGAAATTTGTACATTGACTCACTTGCAAATTGTTGATTAGTCTAATTCAGACTTTACTTGAGGGTAGTGATAGAGGCCCTAAGTATTGCAAAGGAACTAGGGACTCATAATTAGTTAATCTGAAATAATGCGAATTTTGACACAAGCGTTTAGTATATTTAATAACGCATTACTTACTTCTTCATTAATTACTTAAGAAGGCTTAAAAACTTAGGTAAAATTATTCTCTACGTAATTTATAGTGTAGAAATACACATTCGTTGGCGTCGGTTAATGGTAAATATTTCAGTTGTCTACGGTATCCCAGGGATCACGTAGCACTATCTTCGCAAGGCGTAACTGTCTGTTGTCGTCGCCGTAAACATTTGACTCACTAAGATAAGGAGCCGTTAAAAACAAAGACGAATAAATCTCAAAGGCAACATTTACAGCGTTACCGGAACGGTTTTTCATGTTTAAAACACAGCATTAGGTGCCGTACGGGCCGGTCCGGTGTCGGCTACGTGCGGCGTAATCGGCGCGGACCTCTCTCAAACACGGAAAACCATTCAGACAACCCCCGACCTTCCACCCTTCGTCACCCTCCGCGTACACCCACCACTTTTACGATGAATCTTCGTTTCTCCGCATCAAGAAGTAATTTTAGTGTTCCTTTGCCGATTCAATGATAGCACTCGGTCTGATTGGTTAAGCCCCTCTTTGATTTAATTTCGGGTTAAGTTGCTCTGCGGTCTGACCCTGTGGGATTTGGATACGCATAGTTCGACGTAGAGTTTGTAGCGCCCCGTGTTTATTGTAACTGGTTGGTATTAGGACTCAACTCATAGCTTTCTTTTTATGAAGTCATGTGTTATTTTATAGAGATTACTTGTGATTATATTTGTGCTGTGGCAAAAAGCAAGTGTTGATTATATTAGTATTTAAGTCAAACTAAATATGAGTAGGAAATAGATAGATAGACTGATAGATAAACTCTTTATTGTGCACCAATAATGTAACAAATAGTTATTGGACATAAACAACATCACAAGTCACACAAAGGGCGGCCTTATCGCTAATGAGCGATCTCTTCCAGGCAACCTTAGGATGGAGAATTTTCAAGTGATAGGAATGAACGGGGGTGCACTAAATAAGAATGATAGTAACGAGAATTATTAATATTACTCAAATACAATAACAACAAAAGACGTCGATTAAAAATACAGAAAATAAAATCATTATAAATCTATCTATCTATCTATATCACCACGCCAGTTCCCTTGCGGGGTAGGCAGAGAGTACAGAGTTCCAACAGGTTCTTTCCTTAAATATCTCTCTGACTTCCTCCATTTTCATAGTTCGTCTCATACACGCTCGCCGGTTACGGAGACTCTTGACTTTTCCTTCAGATAAGACTCGGTTTATTTGATCGTGGTAAGATAGTCTAGGTCTTCCCCGGTACCTGCATCCTTCCACTTTCACATTTTATATCTGTTTTGTTATTCTTTCATCTGGAATTCTTTCTATATGCCCGAACCAACGGAGCATGCCCTTTCTCATCTTTCTTACTATACTGTTGCTAATGCGGTCGGTCAGCTTCACTCCGCACATCTTCCGCAGAGCTCGCTACCATATAAAAGCGTTGGGACAAGAACTCCGTTATGTATGGCCAGCTGCGCCTTATGGCTTAAGTGCCGGCTTCCAAGTAGCTTTCCCATCGCACCATTCACCCTGTTCCCTGCACTCACTCTTCCCTCTATGTCAGCGGTGTATTTCCCATCCTTACTGAAGGCGCATCCAAGATATACAAACTCATTCACTTGCTCCAGCACATCGTTACCAACCACAATCCTTACATTCGTTCATTATAAATACTAACAAATACTAGGGTAAAAATACATATTTGAAAAATGACGCGAAACTATAATAAATGTGCTAATATCGGCTCTGGTAAGCGGTTCGATAAGTAAAATTCCTTTACTTGTTCTTTAAAGCGTTCTAAAGTCGACGCGCGCCGTATAATGACAGACAAAGCATACCAAAGTGTGACTGCCTGGACAGCAAAAGACCTATCATAGAAACTGCTACTATTCAAGGGCATCTTTAGACTTAGGTTTTCGGAGGTCCTTAGACATTGAGTACCAGAGTTTTGGGAATACTCGAAACATTCTTTGAGATAAGATGGAGATGAAGAGTTAAACGATATATTATAAAGGAGGGAAAGAATATGAGTATCCCGACGTAATCGAATCGGCAGCCACTTGAGTTGTGTACGAAATGTGGACACAAGGTCATATTTCCGCAAGCCGTATATGAACCTGATCGCAACGTTTTGCAGTCTTTCTAGTTTATCTAGTTGGTTCTCTGTTAAATCTGGATAGCAGGCGTCAGCGTAATCTAGAATCGGGAGCAAAAAAGATTGTGCAAGAGCAATCTTAGTGGCAGTGGGTAAGAAATTGCGAAGTCTTCTTAAAGATGCCGCTGTAGCGAACACTTTGGGACTAATGGATTCTAGTTGCGGACCCCAGTTTAGGCAGCGGTCGATTAAAACACCAAGATTTTTGACAGTTTCAGTGTATGGAATGCGAATCCCGTCAAAAATGATGTGTGGAAGCGTCGACCAGTTAATTCTAGCGATCATCTGGGAGCTGCCTACGATGGTGACTTGCGTTTTTCCAGGGTTTACTTTAAGATCGTAAGATTTGCTCCATTCAGTAATTCTGCACAAATCAAGGTTTATATCTTCAATAGCTTTATTAAGATACGCAAGTGTGGCTTGGCAGTAAATCTGTAGATTGTCTGCATATAGGTAGTAGGAAGAAGTGAAATTTTGGGAAATTGAATTAATAAAAATAACAAATAAGAGAGGAGATAAAACGCCACCCTGCGGTACGCCAGCTGTCGTGTAACACCAGGCAAAGAAAGTTTCTTCCCAGCGAACACGCTGCCGACGACCAAGCAGATAACTGCGAAACCAATCGACCACTGATGTAGATACGTTAATAGGCAAGGGGTATATCGAAATTAACAGTGTTGAAAGCATTACTAAAGTCGAATAATGTTATTACGGTTAACTGTCCCTTTTCCATACCTAGACGGATGTCATCAGTAATCTTAACAAGCGCAGTAACCGTACTATGACCGGAGCGGAAGCCAGATTGAAAGTGGTTAAGAAGATTATTCCTGAAAGAAAATAGCTAAGTTGTCTGTGTATAAGTCGCTCTGAGACTTTAGATAGAAAAGGAAGGATAGATATAGGTAACGGTATTCAGTAAATGTCTTGGGATTGGGCTTTTTAGGCAACGGTAAGATTTGAGCATCTTCCCAAAGAGTCGAGAAGACACCACTGAAAACAGAGTTATTGAAAATGCAACAGAGAATGGGAAGGATAAATTCAAGTATAGGGATCAACCTATTTTGACTGATACTGTCGCCACCAACAGCATTGGAGGTGATAGACAGCATTGCTCTCTGAACGTCACAGTCACTGAACCGTTTAAATACAAAAGAGGGATGGTCGCCGGAAGCAATGGCAGATAGGTGATTTAATGATATGAAATATCTTGGTGCCACCCAAAAATTTTAAAATATTCTTGTAAAACTGTGGCTTTCACTTTTCGAAGGTATTGAAACTTTATGATCATTATAAAACATATTTTAATCTTAAATATAATTATTTATTTTAAAATGAATGATCTATAATTTCTGCATACCTCAAAAGGGATCTGTCGTGATTATAAACGAAGTTATATAGTTAGAACATTATTAAAAATAGCCTTAGGTTAGTATCAAAGTTAGATTTAAGCAACAACAATATTTCAACCACGTTCGCGAGTTCAATTAGTTCATAAAAATACTTCGCCGTGATAAATGGATAGACGGAAGGTCGAAAGACAAAAGAAGATTAATATATCTGGTGGTCGCCTTACCCCTGTTTACGTACAAACATACAGAATAATATTTGACATGGCATGCAGAGTATAAAAGTAATTTATTTGGGGACAACGATGTTAAATAAACAGATATGTTACCTGGGCTACAAAAATGGTCTACGAAAAACACGCCAATTGCCATGCTTTTAGTTCGTCGCGCCAAACCTTACGATCACAGGTGGCGGAACCGGAATATTTAATTTTGAGTATTACTTCTCCGAAAAATACCATCAGCTGTGTACATATTTAATTTAAGCTATTTTTATATTAATTTATTTTTCATTTCATTTTTTGAAACATAGCCGCTATACTAGGTATTTATTAATTCTGTGTCATGAATATGTTTACAAACATTCAAATACACAAGACCGAGCGTTTTGTCTTGTTCGGGGAGCGAACTCCCGACTATTCGATCCATTTCGAAGTTCTTAATCACTGGACTAAGCTTTCTGTACGAATTATCAGTGGCGTGCATTGCATATAGGCAATTAACAGTGCATCATCATCTCAGCTTATACTTATCCATTGCTAAACATAGGCCTCCCCAATCGCTTTCCAGCGTAACCGGTCCCAAGCCTACTGCATCCAGCTACGTCCTGCGATTTTCACAAGGTCGTCGGTCCATCTGGCAGGCGGTTGTTCTACGCTGCGCTTGCCAATACGTGGTCTCCACTCTAGAATCTTTCTGCCCCAACGCCCGTCCGATCTTCGCGCTATGTGGGCCGCCCATTGCCACTTCAGCTTGCTAATCCTGAGGGCTATGTCGGTGACCTTGGTTCTTCTACGTATCTCCTCATTCCTGATTCAATCACGTAGAGAAACGCCGAGCATACCTCATAAGAATTCAATTACATCGCCTGTAATACAATACAAATGAAATAATAACAATTATCATACTTATTTACGTATAGTAATTAATAAAATATATCCACATTGAGTATGTTATATTGTGGTAGGCACTGCTTAATTGCCTATATACTCTTAACGTGTCTATAGATAAAATATCATTGTTGGGAATATAATTTGCTTATATTAAAGTGTGAGTGGGTAGTTGGGTAGGCTGGAGACCGAGCCGACATGTCGCGCCGCGCGTTACGGCAGCAAAGTCCACGGGCCAGTCGTCATGAATACGTAATACAAGGGCAGGACGCGAATTCTTTCGTTTATTATTCAATCATTCGTTCGGTGTGAGTCGGCTTTAATTTCATGGCGGGTGGGCACAAGCCCCGGGCGACGGCCGGCCGCATAGTATGGAGGCGATCCCGATGCTATTGTTGGAATTATGCTATTAATTAGAACATCGTGGCAGATTGTCGGAATTTATAGGACCGCCTGAGCCGTTAGGAAACTTGTCTTTTAACTTGGTACAGCCTTAAAATTGGCTCTAGATTTAAGCGAAGGAAACTTTTTAGATTAATGGTTGTGTGTATTTAATATTTGAATTTTGTAATTTAATCAATAAAAGTATATATAGTTCATAAACAGAAAAAATATACCAAGTATTTTGTACGTAAGGTGTGATGGAAACGTTTCTAAATTCAAAATTCAAAGAAGAATGGCGAATCTATATATTTATCTTTTACACACAATATTGCAAAATCCAACTTTTCTTGTTTGAAAATCAAATTTTAATTAAATAGACACATTAAAGTATCGTTCAGAAATGGTTAAGAATGCCACAAGCGGAAGCATTTTCCTTACTTGTGTGTCCTCCACCGCGGAGCACTGCGAAAAAGACAATTCTTATTCTAAAAGGCAGAGCTGGTGAGGATGTGGAGGAGTGCGTGCCCGTTTTGATTGAAACCACCGGCGCCGCCCCCGACGCCATCGCAACCGACTCCGAATTGAAAACGCAAATTTAGTGACACATCTATTAACAGAAATGTGAAGAAGGCACGACCAGAAAATAAGATCCGGAGGGTTGAATAACCGTACAGTTATTACAGTTATTTTGTTGTTGGCAACGATCTTATTTTAATAAACAGGTGTTGCTATTGTATGGTATTACTATTACTGAAATTACAAAGGTTGCAAATTTTGTCGAAATAAAATTGTCTAAAGTAGCTACCCACATAGTTGTTTGTAAGTACGAATGCATGAGGTACGTACGAAGTGAACAGGGTTGGCAGCAATCTTGAGAAATCATTTTTATGACTATCAAAGGAAGAATAACATTAAAATTCAGAAGACGGTCACGTGACCGTGTACTGTCATGTTTCTTCACGCCGCTATGTAAGGGTCCGTGTAAAAATGCCTGCTTCTTTAAATAAAACATGCATCTTTAGACACGTATCCTGTATTGTTGGTGTATTTTTTCGAGATGGAAACAACAAAGGTTGTGTTTTCTTTACCTGTTGAAATGCTTGAAGTACTTTTTATTATACTTATACAAGATGTAACATAATTAACGCGAGACCTGAAAGTAGCTTGTTCTAAATCGGCAACTGAATCGATTTCAACTATTTTAAAAGATAGTTATTTTTTTCTATCTTTCTATATCATCACGCCAGCTCCCTCGCGGGGTAGGCAGAGAGTACAGAGTTCCAACAGGACATGTCCACTCTCATAGTTCCATGAGACGAACTATGAGAGTGGAGGAAGCCAGAGAGATATGTAAGGAAAGAACCTGTTGTTATATTTTTATTTTCAAAAAGTGGTGTTAGTCGTTCTTTTTACTATATTAAACAAAATTTAATAATTATTCAAAGCATTACGGCTATTTTAATATATTTCTATTACACACACCTCAATACGCATACAAAAGTTAAATAATGATAAAGTTTTATGGTTAATTTGGGTACCAAAGGGCTTAAAAAATGGTTAAAACTCCTTAAAATTGGAAGTTTGAATTTTGTATTGAATTCGTAAAGCAATACTCTAATTGAGGTGTCTGAGCTTTAGCGTTATGTATGTTACACCTTGTATATTTAAGTTTTGTCGGTATTAAAATAATAATAATAATAATAATCATTTATTACACTCATATAACATTACATTTGAGGTGTTACATTTATTAGCATTAGTGAACATGGAATGTTAACATTACGTTACCGAAAAACTGGCTCCCAAACTAAGACATAGCCTGTATTTTGGGGAAAAAATATCATGTACAAAGCCCTCATGAACCATTTGTTTCATGGCTTAGTGTAATTAAACTTTCGTTATTGAATTCGTGAAATTACTGCGTCGTTAGTCTAATGGGCGATGTACATCGCCCATTCCACAAAACCTAAAGACAAAAGTCTTTAATCAGTGCGTCCTGCCCGTTATGACATATGGAGCCGAGACGTGGACACTCACGGTTGGAATGGTTCATAAATTTAAAGTCACTCAGCGAGCTATGGAAAGGGCTATGCTCGGAGTTTCTCTGAAGGATAGAATCCGGAACGAAGTCATTCGAAAGAGAACCAAAGTTATCGACATAGCCCACCGGATTAGTAAGCTGAAGTGGCAATGGGCCGGTCACATTAGCCGAACAACCGATAACCGCTGGGACAAACAAGTTCTTGAGTGGAGACCGCGGACTGGCAAACGTAATGCAGGACGCCCTCAGGCTAGGTGGAGTGATGACCTTCGTAGGGCGGCTGGCAGAAACTGGATGCGAGTAGCCGAGGATCGTACCCAGTGGCGTGCACTTGGAGAGGCCTATGTCCAGCAGTGGACTGCTATAGGCTGATGATGATGATGATGATATGTTAGTCTAATGGCAAATAATGGTCGCAGCGATCACGAGATCCTAATTTCGAATCCTAGGTCGGACTAAAATGTAATTTTTTGATAAGAAAATTTTCACCGTCAGTCCGGAGCCTGACATTGCGCTCGTTACAATGTAAATAGGTTCGCCGCATATTACACTAACTAACATCGTCAGCGAAGACTGAGTGCACACAGTACACCTCTGCTACCTCCGCTTGGGGAATATATGTGACGGTATTTATTTGTATAATTTAAAAATGTATTCGATAATTTTTAAGCGGACGTGCCGCCTGTCTTTCAGTAGACCGTCTATGTAGGTAATGTGTCTCACAACATGTCTGGGCCCTCGGACGCTCGCATTCGCACACGATTCAAATAAAAAAGTCCACCATCACTCAAGTATGCGTCGCCATTCACTCGCTTGCCTAGAAATTTTCTTCCCCAACCCATTATCACAGTATGGATACGTTAGACCAATAAGTAAACTCTTAATATCTCTATATATTACTTTTTCTTAAATTTCCTTTGGTATCTTCCAAATTGGAAAGGTTCTGACATTTTCGATCAAAATGTAATCGTAGTATCTACGTTACGAGTTCACTTCGTATCCATATAATGATGTCCTTGGCAGAGGAGTTAGGTTAGCGTCGTGATGTGACCCTGGCATTACACGGTCCTTGCAAATGGACAGGAAAAAGACGCGGGAGGAATGCGTGGGAGCTTTTAATTTAATATCGACTGACACCGAATTGGAATCGAAAGTTATCCAAGAACGTGCCCTGCCGTTTAATCCGAACCGCCTGTTTGGCCTTTAAATATTTATTGCCTGCCTACACCCGAGGTCCTTATTTATAAATATGAGCTATTAAATTCTTACGAAAAAACATGCATGAGGCGTCTGTGAAAGAATGAGGCAAGAATATATTGGAAACCGTGAGCTCCCGTTTTTATTTTTATTTAGAGGTGGCAATTTATATGTATCAAAGGTAGTCCTGACTTGAAGCCAGATGTCAACATTGTTATGCCTAGGTATTAGTTAAAACTTACTAGCTGCACCTGCAACTTCGTTCGCGTTATTTTCAGCCGTGTATTTCACACCCTTAATCTTTTTTAGACAAATTGTTGCTTGTGTCTTTCCCTTTGATAAATTCTACTTCCTTGCAGAATCTAACCAAAATCTGATCAGCGGTTTGGGCTTAGAAAAGTAACGGAGCCAGGCAGTATGGATTTGAGATAGAACAGATTTTTCTCATTTACATAGGTACTCTCTTATATTATTTTATATTATAATTTAAAATTCTATTACAATACAGATCCAATATTGCGGCAGTAGAATAGAAAGATACAACCCAGATTTTGATTTCCCCGAAAGCAATAACAATACGGTGCCCGCTCCGAATAATAACAATGGAAGATTTTCAAACAGCAAAATATCAAGATCTGTTAGTTTCCTGCTCCGTAATTGAACCACGTACGGCTACATAACTTCGTACACAATTTCTCCTTGAAGACACCCGGTTCCGTGCGAAAAATAACATACGCATTTAAAACAATAAAAACACATTCGCATCTGACAGAGGCGGCTTGAGTGAATTTTCGCGGAAGGCGGGCGTTGCGAACGCGTATTTACCGCGCGCAGCTCCAACTGTCACACCGATTCCTAAGTTATTTGGATAAGGCAGATTTTTCTATTTATAATAGGGAGTTAGTGCCTATGTTAATTGACTTTAACGCGTCTAATTTCGCTTGCTCGGAATAAGAGGCGCATAATTTTCTTGGACTTTTCTTGTATTATTATTTTTCTTAACTATGTTTCTTATTGAGATTCACGGATTTTACCAGGTCCACGAGAGGCTGGCGGGGATATGGGGTCAAAACGTAGAGGTCTTCTATAAAAAGTTAAATCACTTGTTAAGTGACCTGTTGAGATGAAATGCTGTAAATGAAGAATATTAACGGTGAATTGGACGGACGGACGGCTTAATCCAGTAGTTAAGAGCTTGAGTCGCTCGACCCACTGGATTGTGTAGTCGCGGGTTCGATTACCGCACGGGGCAAATATTTGTGTGACCCACACCCATAGATTTATCCGGTCTGGGTGTTTGTACATGTGACACAGGAATAATTCCTAGTGGGATGGGGTTAAAGATAATAAAATAAAAGAATTGCCTCCAGCAGTTGTAATGCGGACGCCCCTTTCTCCCTTTTTCAACTTATGCCAGTCTAGTACAGGTTTTGTAAAATGTTGGGTATATGACTTAGATTGGCACCTGCTATAGGCAAGCATAAATAGTAAGTAAAAAGTAATAAAACTGAATTATAACGTTAAAATAAATGAGAGAGGTATGTAAAGAAAGAGCCTGTTGGAACTCTGTACTCTCTGCCCACCCCGCAAGGAATCTGGCGTGATGATATAGATAGATAGATAGACAATAAATGAGGATGTAGGTACCGGGGAAGACCTGTCTTACCACGACCAAATAGACCGAGTTTTATCTGAAGGACAAGTCAAGAGTCTCCGTAACCTGCGAGCGTATATGAGACGGACTATGAGAGTGGAGGATGCCAGAGAGGTATGTAAGGAAAGAACCTGTTGGAACTCTGTACTCTCTGCCTATCCCGCAAGAGATCTGGCGTGATGATATAGATAGATAGAAAATAAATAAGAAAAGTACTTGTGCAAGCTTTTATGAAAACTTAATTTTATCCTTCTATATCACCACGCCACACCCTTTGCGGGCTAGGTAAACATTACAGAGTTTTAACATGCTCTTTTAGTTCTTTCTTTGGAATCTAAAATATCTAAAGAAATAAACATTGAATTATGAAACTGAATAGCAATAACTTCCAACAATAAGAGACCTTAAACTTAGCCAGTGGACAGGTACCACTGTAACAAAAGTCGGTTTCGGCAGCGTTACACTTGAAACAATAAAGCACACCTGGCAAGCAGTTATTTTCGTATCTCCCTACTGGCCGGTGTCAGTGGGCCAAATTTCATTTGGGCCGAGCGTCCGGAGCGGCCCGGCCCGTCGTGAACTTCGCTCAAACTCACAAACACGTGTTAACATGACTCGTCTTTGAAAAACAGGATAAGGACCTTATTTATATGGGCCCAGCGTACGAAGCGACACAAAAGAACATGATGATATTACTGTTAGTAGGGACACGCTAATGTGATGTACATAATGTTATTTACCAGTCGAATTACTTTCCTTTTTTACGACTAAAAATGTGGGTGGTATGCCGACGACATTGTGGTCGTGGCGGAGTCGCTGGAAGATCTAGGACGAATGCTCGGTGACCTCAACAGAGTATCTCAACAAGTGGGTCTTAAAATGAACATGGACAAAACGAAAATAATGTGTAACGTCCATGTCGTACCCACCGCACTCACCGTTGGGAACTCTACTCTTGAAGTTGTCGACGAATACATTTACCTGGGACAGGTAGTCCGGTTAGGTAGGTCCAACTTTGAGAGAGAGGTCAATCGACGAATCCAACTCGGCTGGGCAGCGTTCGGGAAACTGCGCAACATCTTCTCATCCAAAATACCTCAGTGCCTTAAGACTAAAGTTTTTAGTCAGTGTGTGTTACCAGTGATGATATATGGATCAGAGACGTGGTCTCTTACTATAGGTCTCATAAAAAAGCTCAGAGTTGCTCAGCGAGCTATGGAGAGAGCTATGCTCGGCGTTTCTCTACGCGATCGAATCAGGAATGAGGAGATTCGTAGAAGAACCAAGGTCACCGACATAGCCGTTAAGATTAGCAAGCTGAAGTGGCAATGGGCGGGCCACATAGCGCGTAGATCGGACGGGCGTTGGGGCAGAAAGATTCTAGAGTGGAGACCACGTATTGGCAAGCGCAGTGTGGGACGACCGCCTGCCAGATGGACCGACGATCTTGTGAAAATCGCAGGAAGTCGTTGGATGCAGGTGGCATCGGACCGGTTACGCTGGAAAGCGATTGGGGAGGCCTATGTTCAGCAGTGGACAAGTATAGGCTGAGATGATGATGATGATGATGATGATGTGATAAAACTTATGAGCCCTTAGATATGGCGGAAAGTAAAGATATACGCCTAGGACGTGTCACTGAGAAAGTACACGTATTGTGCCGTTCGGGTCGCGCGGAATATATTATAATAGATGAAAGTAAATTTGGTATATAGGGAATAAAATTATTGTTGTACATCAAATGCGCAAAAATACTCTATTTATGTTCTCGTTACTTTTTTGTTAATTCTGTAAGTAGCACAGGGGTGTAACGGTTTTTATTTTATTGATATTTACCGTTCTTTTGAGCGATATTTGAATGATAAAATTATAAAAACAAAAATATATACCGTCAATATTATATATTCCCCAAGCGGGGGTGGCAAGGATGTAAGTACACCCACTTTTCGCCGACGATATTATGTCCCATGTAATAGGGAGCGAGCCTATTGCCATATACTGGGCTCATAGACTTCGGTCACATACTGGGATTTTTTTGTTAGAAAAACTCATGATTACAAAGCGATGCGCCTTGCCACTAGACCAACGAGTCAGTCTGATACTGATAAAACTAATTCTTTATTTTAAAAAAATCTTGTTAAACGTTAAATGTTTCATAGTTTAATTTTATCAGCCGTAAGACGTTCACTGCAGGTCGATGACCTCCCAAAAGATGGCCACGACAACCGGCTTCGTATACATTAAGCTTTTACCTTCGACCTTAACCAGGTCATCGGTCCGCCTTGTGGCGGGCCTTGTTTAATTTATCTAATATCATATAGCATGAAACATAATGATATCATGTGAGACATACACATAATATGATGTGATATTGTAAAAATAGATAAAAGAAATCTTAAAAAGAACGTAGCTTCTCATTAGTATTTATTCCTGTGTCGTAGGTACGTTTACAAATGTTAAAAATTCACATACACAAATACCCAGACCGAAACAAATAATCGCGGGCAACACAAAGATGTGTCCCGTGCGAGAAACGAGCCCGCGACTATTTGACCCAGTGGGTGGAGCGTCTTAAGCTCTTAACCACTGCGCCAAATCGTCCGTCAAAAATAGATATACAATGCGAAAGTGGAAGTAGGTACTGGGGAAGACCTAGACTATATTACCATGACCAAATTTACCGTGTCTTATCCGAAGGGCTAGTCAAGAGTCCGGCGAGCATGTTTGAGACGAACTATGAGAGTGGAGGAAGCCACGGAGGTCTGAAGAATCTGTTGGAACTCTGTACTCTCTGCTTACCCCGCAAGGGAACTGGCGTCATGATATAGATAGACAGATAGGTATCATAAACTCCCGAAGTCAATGAAAGTTTAATTAAATCCAGTATTCATATAGACATTGTCTGAAATGATTTAAAGGGCTCTCCTTAGTTCTACGAACAAATAACTTACTATATAGTTGAACTAGGTATCGCGACTGCCCGATATTAATCTTCCCATGGAAGGCGAACTCGCAACGATTTAACTTTTGATACAAGTTTTTCAAAATGGCAGCAAATGTTCCATTGTACTTATATCTTCCGTTCGCAAGTATAGTGGAATTATTTCACTTTAGGAGCAGACTGTTACTTATATGTTTGATTTATTTTATTTACCCAGCTGGAGGTTGGCTCCTCGCACGTACTAAACGATATTTGGCGATCCCTAAGACGAGTCGTTTGTCACGTACGTGCCTCCGTACAAAATGGAAAGTTCACTATGTTCCGCACAAATAAATAAATACCTAAATGTTTTGTGAAAAACTGTTATTGCCCTTTATGTTTAACTGTTGATGTTCGGAAATGTTATGGCTCTGTTAGCGCTGCACCATTTGTTTTGACGTTGACGGTTCATTGGGACTGGAACTGCATTATGAGTTAAAATGCAGTGATTTTTTTTCATAGTGTATTCAAAAGGGTTGTTTATTGTTTGTTTTGATGGTGGTAAAGCACTGCTTCAAAAAGATAATCATTCAAAAAGACGGACGATTTAGCGCAGTGGTTAAGAGCTGAAGCCGCTCTGCCCACTGCGTCTAATAGTCGCGGGTTCGAGTCCCGCACGGGACAAATCTTTGTGTGATTCACAATTATTTGTTCCGGTCTGGGTATTTGTGTATGTGAATTTTTATGTTTGTAAACGCACCCACGACACAAGAATAAATCATATCCTGAGGACACTTCTTTCTTTTTTAAATATATATAAAATTGTGCAAAGAAATGTTCGAACAATAAGCACATGTATGCTATAATGCTCATTTAACTTTAAGCATTGCTATTGTATTCATCAGCTTAGTATGATAGTGATCCGTCTCTTTCCCGTAATAATGTATTCTGTTCCCATTGGGTCTGTTAAAATAGTCCACTTTCTTCAAATTTTTTGTTATACTGACTTTACTAAAGTTTTGATCTATATTTTACAGCCCTAAGCTAACATTCAGAGATATGCTCTGTTTAGAAACGCCAGTTGTTTTAAAAGTGCGGTTTCAGTCTCCAATGGTCAGAGTAAATCATGAGCCAGTATTCTATTTTGAAATAGTGTTGAATTTTATGGACTATAAATGGCTAACCTCGTCGTAAGTCAATGGCGCAGCGCAGGTATTATCTGGCGCTTTCAACCATGGGCGGCGGCACAGGCTTAACCCAGCTAAATTCCAAAAAGTGGTCCGGATTTGAAACCAAACGTAAAAAAATATTACGCGTACCGTACCGTTATTCCCAGAATATAAAATCTAAAAAATGTGGAATATAAACTGAAGTTTGTTTGTGTGCCACGTTTATTTCTGTACCTAAAAAAAATTCTACTCGGTCCTTCAAGTAACCCGTTAAGTTTTTAATTTTCTCAAGTCACGTTACGAGCGAATTCTTAACAAATAACCTCGCTTGCCTTAAATATATTATACTTATGTTAAGGTTAAAATATTTTAGTCTTTTTTAATAAGCTGGGTAATGCTTATTAAAAAAAGCACAAGCTCAGTGCACCGCTCGATACGGCGCGGCCGGCGCGGAGTGTTTGCTCAGAGATTAATGATGCGATACTGAGCGCACTATAGGGCGAAGGCACTCGACAAAAGAGCCTCTTACTTACTCTTTGGTGCCTATGAAAAGTCCCGCAAAGAAAACATCCAGCTGCAACGGTAAATGTTTTCAGGAACTGACGAGAATCTACCTTGCGAATCCGCAATTAGTTTCCTCGAAAAAAGTTTCACGGAATCCGTTAAAAAAGCAATTTAAAAGCAAACGCAAATCACTGAAGAAAAAACAAAATAAATTAGTTTCAAAGGCACGGTTAAGTTACGCAGTCGGCTGATTAGTCTGGATTAGATAATCAGATGGTTTCACTAAGATTTTTCGCAAAAGGACAAGGAAAAAAGAGTTGTCGACCTCGACAATTCCCCAGAGGGAAGAGGCATATAATTCTATAAACACAAGACGCCTAGTGCAATAATTCAATGACACTCATAGCATCTCAATGAAGGGGGAAAATGAAAAAGTCTATTGGAAAATAAATCATAAGTAAATGAGATATTGTATTCCTGCGACGCCCCGCCGGTATCCGACTGGAATGGAGATCACAAATGATGACAAAGCGTAACATAACGTAAATTAATGTGACCTGCAATGTTGCACGACTCTAAACAATTACGGATACATTACGGAGGAAAGAAACGATATTTGGAATTTTATTACTTATTTGCTATAAGTTATTTTATTACTTAGAAAACATTCTATCATTTCGATATTAATAAGGAGAAAACATTATTTAAGTTTGATGTAAGTACTAATATTAGTCAGATTTTATTAAATTTATTTAGTATTAGCAATATGACATACAATAATTGCATTTCTTGAAATCTAAATGAAATAGAAAATGAAGTTATTATTGTTATATTTATAGGCAACCACGGCATGGAAATATTGAGAACAGACGATTACTTTAAAATGAAGTTGTCAAATATATAAAAATGAATGAAAATGAATGAGAATAAAAATCACACCTTTCGTCACTTTCTTAACTAGTACAAATGTTCAGTATATGCCTGGGAACTTAAATAGAAACTTGGTTACTGAAACTGTAATCACAGTTAACCTTTACTTGTAATACTGACGTATGTGAGAAGCCCGGATGGCATAAATAGATTGACGCTAGTGTAATGTTGTCGAGAATTCATGCTATCACTTTCATTTTTACCTACTAAATTTGCTGCATAAGAAGGATGGCATATCAACTTGATGGCGTTACGCTAACATCAGTTTAGATTGACGTTAGGTTAACGCTATTGAGTGACGCCCTATGACAGCTAGTTAATATTTCCGAATTCCCTCGAATTGCATACATCTACTTGAGGCCGTGAATTTAGGTAACATTAGAGAGAATAGTTGGCTTAAATATTATACACCGCCAGATCAAGCTAAAGCCCGTCTGAATACTATAACAGGTAATATATCACCAAGATTTTGCTCTTAGGAATATCTGGAGAAAAGACATCTAAAAAGGTTACTTGTTTAAAAATTCTGCAAACGCTTTGCGAAGATTTGGAGAAAAAATCGCAGTGTCTCTTGTCTGGATTTTTTTTGTAATTATATCTAGTAATATTTTTTCAATATTAGGGCTCAGTTTATCTTGAGAGGTTATGATTTTCTTTTCGGCAATAGCTATTAACTAAAACATCAGGACAAAACAGTAACCCATTTTTAAATATCTTATTTAAACGGCAACTGAAGTACGATGATACGAGGTTCTTTTCTTACAGACCGCTTTGGCTTCTTCCACTCTCGTAGTTTGTTTCACATATATTCGCCGGTTAAGACTTATAACGTAAAGCCTAATGACGTCAACAATAATAAGGATGTGTTTATGGATCGTCAAGTAACAAAGTCTTGTAACGTCAACATCATCAAGATCATCAAGAAAGTAACAAATCTAGTGATGTCAACAAATATAATATTGCAACACTGCGACTATATTTGCTTTTACTGCACTATTCACAATATGAGTAAGATCATTATTTGTATCGCCGCGACTCCATTTACAGTGCATCCAGTGGTTTCAGGAGTGTTCTAGATTTTCAATATTCGCCTGTTGGTCGCATCATAAATCTTGTGCGCGCAGACGCCGGCTCGACGGTGCCTGCATTCCCGCTCCACCCCGCCTTAATATTTAATGAAAATTGTTGGTTTAGCTTAATTTACTTCGCTATGTGTGTGTGATCATAAGTTTCAGCTATTAGAATGTTTTTCATATACATTTTTGTGGCGTGGTGCTTTGATGGACTGGCTAGGTGGGTATGTGAGTTTGAAATAGTTAGATTCATATTCTGTATCATACACAATGTATGCATGCCATAGTTATCAGATCTGTATTATAGTATGTTTGAATCTAATGCAATTATGTTAAACTTAGAGTTAAAAGCGGGCTATGGAGCGAGCTATGATCGGCGTTTCTTTGAAGGATAAAATTCGTAACGAGGTAATCCGACAAAGAACCAAAGTTACCGACATAGCTCGCAGACTCAGTAAGCTAAAGTGGCAATGGGCTGGTCACATCTGCAGAAGGACCGACGGCCGATGGAGCAAGCGTGTCCTAGAGTGGAGACCGCGACTTGGTAAGCGTAAGGTAGGACGGCCCCCAGCTAGATGGACCGACGACCTCAAGAAGGTCGCTGGGACGGACTGGATGCGGAAGGCGGGGGACCGTGTGCAATGGCGCGTGTTAGGAGAGGCCTATGTCCAGCAGTGGACTACGATAGGCTGATTGATTGATTGATTGATTGATAGAGTTAAAATTTATTGTATTTGACCTAGCAGTGTTAGATATCAGTCAAGTTAGACTGCAGTTACTATAGTTTTTTAACAGTTTATACTAAAAGGCCTTAGCATCTACGTGAAAACGGACGCTGATACAAAACACTTCAATAATGTATTGTCGATATCTACATGTCATTGTGGTGTCTACGTGTTTTTAGTGCCAAATGTAGTATGGACCCTCTTGCCATTATACAGGTCCCAATTCTAGAATCCAAACCTAAGAGTCGAATGTAGAATTTCGATGTTCTAACTACGCATTATTGTTTTAATACCAGTGATAACTCATATTATATTGCAATATTCTCTTCTATTTTATCTTATTATATTTAGCTGCAAGCTGTGTATAGTTAAGCTTTGGATAATATTCAATTCTTACGCCTAACATGGAGCAGAGATGTGGTCATGAAACGAGCCAGCTTTCGGATGTAAAACGCAATACTGAGCAGGGAAGGATATGAAACTGAGCGACGCAGTCGGAAAGATAGGTCTACACTTAGCAAAGTTCGAATGTGATTTTAGGGTAAATAGTGATTGATACATTTTTGTTTAACAAATCAAATGTTCTAAAGAGTGCATTGATCTTTTATGTCCAATCTTTTTCCGTATAAATTCATATTTGAATTTTGCAAAGTGTTTACATATTGATGCAGCTGACTTTACATGCTGTTCACTTTCTTGTCTATATCCCTTCGTACTGCTTTGTGAGTGATCCGACTTTTAACTAGCAGGGGTTAAGTTTTTGTCTCGTCTAGAATGGGGGAGTAAAGAAAACTAATGAAAATTTTATTAACATTATATACGTGTTTTCAAAATTGAAAGACGCCGCACAGTTTGTAATTAGAAGTAAATAGTAATTTATTTTGATCGTAGCCTCTAGTGGGTACTCTAAAGGTATGTTTAGTACATATTTACATTTATTTAGTTGGCATTCTTAACGGACTGCTAAAAAGATGCTGCTTTATTAAGAATTTTTCCTTTCAACAATTTTTTACGGGGTAGACAGAAAATATACAGTTCCAACAGGCTATTTTTCTGCACATAGCTTCACACATCTCTCTCACCTCCTCCATTCTCATAGTTCGTCTCATACCCGTCCGCCGGTTATTGGGACTTGATATGTCTGTCAGATAAAACATTACCTATTTGATAATAGTAGAATGCCTCATTGATCGGTTCACTAGATCAGAAAAATTTAGTTTTCTAACGAAATCTTTACAGTATGAGTCCGAAGTCTGGAATTGTGCCCACTATATGGCAATAGGCTCACCCCTCTTACATTGGAACTAACATCGTCGGCAAAAAGTGGATGAACTCAGTACACCTCTGCCACCCCTGCTTGGGGAATATAGGCGTGATGGTGTGTAGTAATAGTAATATAGTTTAGGTCTTTACCGATACCTGGACGTGTCTACTTTTAGATTGTATACCAATTTTTTACTTTTTTTTACATGTTTGAACCACCCGAGCTTGCTCTGGGATGGCATGGATTTACGAAACATTTTTTTCCATTTGACAGTAAATCCGTGGCATTTAAGAATACCATTTAGTAAAATTTAGGTCAGAAAGTTGCGTACAACAAGCCGTTTGTCATGACGAACTTTGGGGGAGACCTTTGTCCTGTAGCGAACGTCTTTTGGTCAGCAACAACTAATTGAGTATGCCAAATTTGAGGTGTGCAGACATACAAAAGCGCGCTGCTTAACGAGTATTAGAATCAAACGTACAAACACCGACCGAATGCAGCAGTAATTGAGCGAGAAACGTCAACGTTTAATCCGTCGGGAACGCAACGGGCCGTTTATCAATCGCGCCAAAAAACAACATATTTCAATATTCTCTGATTAATATCCGCTGCCAGTTCCCTGGCCGGAGCAAACATGAAATTTATGTACTACGACCAACCGGTTTATTTCATTTTGCTTTTAAATAACGGGGTGTTTGCGATCGGCCGGCGTCGCTGACATCTGTTGCGGGCGACAATTAACATTTGCATTAGGATTTCATTTTGATACAGACGTGTGAGCACAGACTACAGTTAGCACCAAGTTTGCCAACTTGGAATCACTGCAAAAACGTTTAATATTAAATTGGCATTTCACTAGCTCCCTAATTAGAATAGTTAGTAGTTTCGTTGGTCTTATAAATGAGCAAAAAAATTGAAAGGTGTCTTATTACACCCACATTTCTCAACTGATGTTAGGCCCCAATGTAATACGGGGCGAGCCTATTGTCGTTATACAGACTCCGGCCTGCTTTGGAGTTTTAATATCCAAATCTCCAAATACTGCCTCGTTGGTCTGGTGGCAAAGCGCATCGCATTGTGATCACGAGGTCCTGGGTTCAAATCCTAGGTCGGACAAATGTAGTTTTTCTAACGAAAAATTCCCAGTATGAGTCCGGAGTCTGGAATTGTGCCCGGTATATGGCAATAGCCTCGCCCCGTATTACATGGGACCTAACATCGTCGGCGAAACGTGGATGTACTCAGTACACCTCTGCCACCCCCTCTGGGGAATATAGGCGTGACGATCTCCAAATAAATTTTTGACCGATTTAGGATCATCAGGAACATCACTCATGTTAACAGTAAACGGTTTGAGAAATTTCATTGATACATTTATTGTTTTATTATCCTACAGAATTTTGATTGTTGGAGCCTTCCAATTTGGTGTAAATAGATAAATAGAGTACTCTTTATTGTACACCAGCATAATTACATTAACGAAATATAACATAATTTATGACAGTAGCATACCCATTAGCTTAAAGAAACCGTTGCTTAATTTTGATTATGACAGTATTCTGTATTACGCTAGTATAGAGGAACGATAGTAAATCTAAACCTAAGTTAATATAAATTTTAACAAAATTCTAGATATCCAGCCTAAACTAGACCGTCTCGCTCGTAGCCTCTTGTGCCTATGCCAACATTTGCGGGACGCCTATATAAATATTTTCAGAACAAATTTACGTAGTAATTAGTTTCGCGCAAATTTTAACACGGCACAATTTTCATAAATTCGTAATATACGAACAAAATGCGAAATGAATTTCAAAATACGCAGCTCCCGCCGCGATATTAGCATAAAGACATAATTGATGGGTAAACTAATTTAATGTAACACAGCAATTATGCTAAGACGCTCATGGTTTACAACGCCATAAAATGTACTTCCGGTCCCCGAAACTGCAACGGAAGTAATAAGCAGTGCAATACTTCGAGTCGTAAATTAGAATAAGCAGTTTTAAGTGAGGAGGGAGGCGCCAGACGTAGTCTGACGAGTGAATCATATATTTCATTCAAGTTTGAAATATACTTGTTGTGAAGCTGATTTTTCTTAGAGGGTGACATAAGATAATCCACTTACATGTATAAAATAATATTAATGTCCCACTGCTGGGTAAAGACTGCTGGGTCACAAATCAAGGTCGGAGGGATTTTTTTAAAGCGTAGCCGCACACTTAGGTCATCTCTGCTACGCGGACTCCCTGCGGGTTGGTGGAGGCAGGTTTGTGGGTCCCTTCTGTTGAAACACACTTACATAGTATGAGAAAAATGAAAAAGAAACTATGTAAGCTTCCTATCATGATCATCGTGCCAAATCTCTTAAGAGGTAGGCTGAAAGTACGGAGTTCCAATGGGTTTTACCCTACAGATCTTTCCCGCTCCCACTATTATTGTTCATCTTGCGTATCTACTCCGTGTTTGTTTCTGATAAAGGTTCGCTGGTACCAAGTTTTTTTTTTGAATACCGTAGCCCCACACTACGAACAATTCCTGTATCGTGGGTGCGCTTACAAACACGAAATTTGCATACAAACACGAAATTCGCATACAAACACACCCAGGCCGAAACAAACATTTATGGGTCACATAAGCATTTATGAGCTGAGCGGGTTAAGCTCTTAACTACTGGCTCCCAATTTTTTTTTTTTTTTTTTAAATTGTTTGATTATACATAAAAAGGGAAGCTGGGTAAAGGTTTCCTTTCACAAACTAGGTGAGAGAGAATGGGTCATACTCACAATTCCATTATCAGAGCGCTATGAGCGCTTAAAAATGAGTTAGTTGTCGATACGCAGGAAATTTACTCGCGCGAATTGTGCGAATTACCGCTTTTTAATATTTATATTTTTGCAGTAGTCGATCCGCACAAATATTTTTTTCATGCGAATCGCCACCTTGTAGAATATGTAAGTAGGCTGTTCGCACACTTTATATTTTAAGCAAAAAAAAATAGTAAAAATTACAGTAGTGTGCATAACATTCTGAAAATTTCTTAATATTATTAGTGACATGATATATTCAGTTGCCAGATTTGGTTCATTTAACTAATATAGTTTAAATTGAAATATTACTATTAATTGGGTCTTAAAATGAACATGGAACAAGTCTTAAAATGAACAAAACGAAAATAATGTTTAACGTCCATGTCGTACCCACCGCACTCACCGTTGGGAACTCTACTCTTGAAGTTGCCGACGAATACATTTACGGGGTACATGTACAGGTAGTCCGGTTAGGTAGGTCCAACTTTGAGACAGAGGTCAATCGACGAATTCAACTCGGCTGGGCAGCGTTCGGGAAACTGCGCAACATCTTCTCATCCAAAATACCTCAGTGCCTTAAGACTAAAGTTTTTAGTCAATGTTTGTTACCAGTGATGATATATGGATCAGAGACATGGTCTCTTACAATAGGTCTCATGAAAAAGCTCAAAGTTGCTCAGCGAGCTATGGAGAGAGCTATGCTCGGCGTTTCTCTACGCGATCGAGTCAGGAATGAGCAGATTTGTAGAAGAACCAAGGTCACTGACATAGTCCTTAAGATTAGCAAGCTGAAGTGGCAATGGGTGGGCCATATAGCGCGTAGATCGGACGGGCGTTGGGACAGAAAGATTCTAGAGTGGAGACCACGTATTGGCAAGCGCAGCGTGGCACGACCGCGTGCCAGATGGACCGACGATCTTGTGAAAATCGCAGGAAGTCGTTGGATGCAGGTGGCATCGGACCGGTTACGCTGGAAAGCAATTGGGGAGGCCTATGTTCAGCAGTGGATAAGTATAGGCTGAGATGATGACTATTAATTATTTAGGAAAGTGTATTTATTTACTAAACAAAGTAATTTTGTGTTTCTCTAGTAGTTTGGTGATCGCAATGCTTAAACAAAATTAATCCAATTTGTTATCTTTTGTTATTCGTACAAGATGGTCACGCAGCTTCGATAGAACAGCAGGTTAATTATATTATTGTACGGGACCAGAATTTAATTTTTTAAATAAATTGCCCCTGTTCATTAGGATCTATATGTAAATCCATGAATAAGTTTTCCATCTCTTCAACAATTCCGCCTATTTAGGTAATCGGTGAAAATAATATATTTTGTGTAGTTTCTATGCCATTAAAAATTAAAGTACCAGGACATTATAACAGACTAGGAGATCTTATGTCGTAAACAATGTCTTCAAAAAATATGGATGGGTAAATTATGACGAAATCTGTTTTTAAAGTACCAGGATATCATAAAAGACAGAAAATTGGAGCTGAAACTCAATGGCCAACTTAACCGTGTGCTAAAAAATATTTATTTGCTCACCTTTCTTGTGTGTTGCTAGAAATATAATCTTATGTTAATGTTTAATATTTGCTCTGTTGTTTATTGATATATTTTAGGTCGTCGGTGTGCATATTTTAATTTTAATTTTCTTTAGATTGTGTGCGATAGGCCTACGTGCATATTTTTGTAAAATGGTGATTGGCACGATTCGTGCGAGTAAAATTCGTACGAATCGACAATTAAGCGTTAAAATCAAGGATGTGTGACAATGGTAGAGTGGTCATAAGGGTAAAACTTAGATATCACATAGGTTAGATATCACCACTAAACCTGATAAGGTTTCATTCAGACAGCTGTGACGCTTAGATAGAAAATAAACATTCGCTATGTATGTACATAATAATAAGATATCAAAGTTATTTGAATTCAAGTAGCAGATTCATAAAAAAAGCTCGTTTTGGAATTTCATTTTGGATAAACATTAAATTTTTACTAGCAATAGTAGTGAAATATAGAGTCTTAAAAACACCATAACATTAAAATATTAATTGTAAGACCCATTCTCTTTTAGAGAGAGTTTTTTATTACAATGGCGACAATAAAAAATAAAAGAATTTGAATTAAGCAAGAAAATGCAAGCAAAATTAAGCAATTTCCCTTATAAATTTAGTTATTTTAATATGCTTTCTTTTTTTAACTGTTGCGCCTATGGAATACCTGTGTCATGGATGTGTGCGCATGTGTTTGCTTTACAAAAAACATAAAACACCGTCACGCCTATATTTCTAAGCGGAGGTGGCAGAGGTGTACTGAGTACACCCACGTTTCGCCGACGATGTTAGGTCCCATGTAATGGGGGGCGAGCCTATTGCCATATACCGGGCACAATTTCCAGACTCCGGACTCGCACTGGGAAGTTTTCGTTAGAAAAACTACACTTGTTCGACCTACGATTTGAACCCAGGACCTCGGGATCACAAAGCGATGCGCTTTGCCACTATACCAACGAGGCAGTCAAGAGTCACCACTAGATGGTAATTCTGAAATAGTATTAAACACCTTTCATGCGAGATTAGAGTCTTTCTTATTTAATATCAGTTACAAAATTTGGCGAAAGGTAAATTAGGAATGGTAATTTTAGCAACAAGCACAGATAATTAAGTACCGTATTCGAAGTGCGCCGTGTATTCGAAAACATAAACAATCCCGCAACAGCGTTAGCGGGAGTCGTAAAAATGGAACTCGAGAGAAACTTAACAGGAAACTTTTATTAAAATAACAACATTAAGCCGTTAATTTGTTTGTAAAACTGCGCAGACGTTAAAAATTACTTATTCAGAGTGTCGCGACCGCGAGGGCGCTCGCGTCGACTTCTTGCCAAGTGTCGTGGCACTTTTCTATAATTCAGAGGGCTTAGCACGAACGAATTGACGTTAGCACATCGTTACTGAGTTGATTTTTTATCTTTTTCATACAACAAATATTCTAAATAGACATGATAGTGACAGCACGCCTCTCGGCAACATTAAGCTAACGTCATTATGTTATGTTTTAAACCTTGAGAATGTTGAAATCCGTCTTCTGGCCTCACTGCCGGTTACCGGGTTCGTCTCGCACTGGGATACGGCAATTCATGATATTCAAAACGTTAAGTTACAGCGTTTGACCTGTGAAATGTTAATGTCGTACATTTTTTATCGGTTTGTACGACGG
The DNA here is from genome assembly GCA_905147815.2 of Phalera bucephala. NCBI lineage: Eukaryota > Metazoa > Arthropoda > Insecta > Lepidoptera > Notodontidae > Phalera > Phalera bucephala. Next base: position 19,541,391 of record LR990622.1, read on the forward strand.
GGTACAACGCTAAACAGGATTATTGATGTATAGAAGCAAGTAACCTGCGTTACTACATTAAAATAAATAATAAATTTTATGTGACATTCCATTTGGAGAATCTAGTTTCTCCTTAAAATTCGAGAAATTTTGTGGTTCCGAGGTTATTATTTACAAGTTAAAAACTCAGTATATTTGAGTATCAATTTAGATTACAATAGTAAACCTATATAGAACTATTTATTTAATAATTCTCGTACATGCGCTTGCGTTACAAACTATATAGACTCACAGCTATTATCTGTGACTTTACTAGTGTTTAATTCATATTTTCTGTTGTTCTACTCAGACTTAATATGTAAATTCTTTAATTATAATTTTTGATAACGCTAAAGTTGGTGGTTCTTAACAGTATATCATCCTTTTCCCTTCCTTAGGGGCTCAATTTCAAATAAATTCATTCTAAGTGCTTGCCTACATTTTAAAGGAGCCCTTTTGTAAAGTAATTTTTTTTTTTTTTAAACGTAGCCCCACACTAGGATTTATTCCTGTGTCGTGGGTGCGTTTACAAACATGAAAATTCACAAACACAAATACCCAGACCGGAACAAATAATTGTGGATCACACAAAGATTTGTCCCGTGCGGGAATCGGACCCGCGACTATTAGACACAGTGGGCGGAGCAGCTCAAGCTCTTAACAACTGCGCTAAATCGTCGTCAAAGTTAAAGTTATAAGTTACTAGCCCCACCAGTTTGGGTTGTGCATATTTAAATCGATTTTTCCTTTTAATAATTTATTTACTTAAGTACATGGAAAAGTACGTTACACAACTAGTCTTCACTTCTAATGCAGTGTGAGAGATAAGTAACTCAGCCAATGTGTAAAATAATAATTTAGAAGGCATAGCAAAGTTGTGTAGTATTTTAACTAAAAATTACCAACTCGATATAAAGTTTATTAAAATACCATAACTCAATAAAGCTTCACCGCACACTAATAGGTTTTCCTATGTTATAGAAAATCCTCTTTCTCGGAATGAAGGAGAACGCTCGTGCTCCAGCGTCGATGGGCTAACAAATGAAATTAATGCATTTCTCTTGAGAAATAAAATGTCATTAGTTTCGCCCGATGAGCTTCGCCCCTCGGCCGATGCCGCCATCTTATGAACACCAATTGTATTGTCATCGATAGTTTTCACTATGAGAATATATGCATAATTATTATTCTGTGTATTACCAATGTCAATGAGGTGATGGTTATGGCCATGTAGATCAATGTAAGAAACGATTTCTTGTTTACATAGAATTAATACACTGGAATTCTTGGCGCTCTGGACAAATATCCGTGCTGTTTAGAATGCTTACTGATAGATATATATTGTAAATAAATAAAATAAAAAGTGGGATTATCACAGTGTTCCATCCATGCACTGGTATTATATGATGTCTATAACGTGATATGAAGGACCTGCATTTTTAGTAGCAAAAAATCTTAGCAGGCGAAGTACATGTCATAAATTTCTCTATTAAGTCCCTGCGCAAGTTAAGGGTCCCTGTGCAAGTTTAAGTGATCGGGAAAATCTGTGGCTCTGTTAAGATATGAAATAATATTCTTATATCTAAACATGTTCATTGTTAATTGTGAAAAAATGCCATATTTGTAATACTGAGCATTTTTTACATTTTCTGATTAAGTTTTAAATGGGCTTTAACCTAAAACCAAAATGTGGATGGTATGATCGACAATAAAATCCACAATACCATTAGAAGAGAAGTAATATCGACAATATCCTAATCGGGAATTTTTCCATTACAGAACTTGTATATAAAATAATGAGGGTCAGATTATTGGACAATACCGGGGTTTTCGAAGTACATTGTATCTAATATAAAAGATAATATCGTATTTTAAGTACCTACGCAATGTAAATTACGGATTTGAGACGGTTAAGCAAGAAAAGATTGACGTTAGCGAGTAAGCGTGCTGTCCCGTTCATTTTATTTAGTAAATTTGTAGTGAGGCAAGGATGGCCCATTACGTCACTAGCGTCACGCTAACGTCAATGTTTTCGTGCTAAGCTCTCAGAAGTGTGTGCTATTATTGTGAGGCCCAGTTTCGTCTTATTTTATCTAAATCCTATATTGTGTCCCACGCATAAATCGCGCTCTAAGGCGTCTCTACTGCGTGTACATTTTCTTATTTTCTCGAAAACGTGCCAAGAACTGTAAGTACGGATATGCCCGCCCTTGTAGTTAGTATAAAAAATGTTTATAATAATACTTTCGACAAGATCGTGAAGTTGGAAATATTAAATGCTTTACGTTTTATCGGTTTCTATACAATAAGTTTTTATTTCGCCGAGGCTGCGGTATTTCGGTATATTAGAATACTGATATGAATTATTTATCAAATATATACATTATTATGTATCTGCTCACGTACTGAATATATAACATACATATGCTAATATTCACATTAGATCAAAATATCATATAACAAGTACCGTGTGTGTGTGAATGATCTACGCTGTTGGCCGCGGGGCCTTTACAGCTTCACCGGACAAGAGGGCGAGCGTGCAACCACTATGCTACAATAGGTAGGCCTGATAAGGAGAAAGGCAACATTAAAATGACCTTTACTTATTTATAAAAAGCGAATAATCGCTTTCTACATATTTTTTGTAACTATCTACTGACACACGATGACTCGTAGATAAGTACGTATAAATTGTAAAAACATACACCTATCTGTAATATTGTGAATTTATCAGAATGTTCTCTATATTTGCTTACTATTCGCCGACGGTACTAATGTTATTAAACTACAAAATGGGATTATGAAAACTAAGCATTCTTTCTATAAATAAGGTAGTGCTTTTTGAAAAACGTGTTTCGCTTGTAGAACACGACTCTAGATTGTGAAATTGGACCAATGCCATTGCAGTAAAAGTGGAAATAAATCGGCTGGGACGCATTTGCAAGCGGATGACCCAGATCAAAAAAGTTACTTAAACAGTCTATCTGAATCTCATTTTAAAATCGAAAGTTTAATATTTCTAAAATACTTTAATGTTCCAATACGTGATTGCGAATAGCAATAACTTGGACAATCCTCTATCATATTGGAAAATTACTCTTTATTAAGCTTAATGATAACATTAATGATCATCAAAGCTAACGATAGTATAACAGCATAATTACTGACTTATTACCCGAATGTAACATGAAGACAATGAGAACTCGATTCGTAATTGATACAGAAACGTATGAATCCCCACCGATGAGTAGACACGAACGCTGAATGACTCTGATACAAATAGGACGAACATATTCATACATTACATGCCACCGACAACAATACAGATTACAGTCTTTATTGTTTTTCTGGGCTCTACCAATGTTTCAGGCGGCCTTTACGATTGGAGGCAATTCTTCTAATCCATTAGGCTGTCTGATGTTTAACTTTATGCGGGTCCTACCACCGAATGTCTCGCGAAGAACGAGTAACATTGCTCAAATTATTTTCAGTGGGGTTTTTATGATAGTCATATCTTTTTATACGCACATCATGTGTAGATATGTGCACATAATGTTTAGGTGTGCTACCCGGTACGGGCTAAGTGTCCATAAATCGAATTCGTGCGTCGAATTGCATCGAGTTGAGCGTTTAAGTATTTTCACTCGGTTAAAATCTCTGGTAAACATCTCCTGTTCTTGGAATTGGTTATGTTTGGAAACGACATTGTGAAACGGATCGAGAACATTGGGTAAGCTCGACAAATTATAGTGTAATCTCGGGTCGTGTCGGCGGGCAGCGCCACCATGTCTGGCCTTCGGGACCGTTGACTTCCCTTCTAGTGAATAAACTTGGCTTTATTCAGCTTTTTTTAATAAGCGGCGGCATTCCACTGTAATTTCTGGAGTCTATGAAATCATTTCTAGTAGTAGTATTATATATGAATATTGAATATAATTAATGTTTTTTATTTGATAAATATTTTTGTATTATTAACCAGACACTGTAGATATCCTAATTATTATAAAGTAATAAGATTTCAAGGTCATATAAGAGCAGGAAGTTATAACGCTTTCTTGGAATAGTGACCGACTTATTTGGATCTTTTAATTTGTAGCTACGATATATACAAAGGCTACCGAAATAGCTCAGCGAATTAGCAAGCTGAAGTGGCAGTGGCTAGGGCACATATGTCGCAGAACCGATGGCCGTAGAGGCAGACCGGTTCTTGAGTGGAGACCGCGTGTCGGCAAATTAGTGTGGGCGCCCTGTAGCTAGGTGGGGCGACGATATTCGTAAGGCAGCGGGCAGTGATTGGAGGAGAGCTGAAGATTAAGTGGCGTGCCATGGGAGAAGCCTACGTCCAGCAATGGACTGACACATGCCGATGACGATGATATGTACCTTCTGCATATTCATTTAAATTTCCAGACATGATATAGGTTCTTAAATGGCGATTACGTACCGGAAGGTATGGAGTCGGCAGGCCTCGTACAAGGTGGATTGATGACCTGGCAAAGGCCGCGGGTAAAAACTCCATACTTACGGCACAAAATCGGTCGTCGTGATGTGTGCGACCGATCTTTTTCCTACAGTGTACGTCTAATAATGATAATAAGATCATGTTAATATCTATTTGAAATTAAACCGTACACCTATGACTGTCTCATTAGTCTAGTGGCAAAGCTCATCGCTTTGTGATCACGGGGTCCTGGGTTCAAATCCTAGGTCGGACAAATGTAGTTTTTCTAACGAAAACTTCCCACTATAAGCCCAGAGTCGTGAATTATGACCGGTATGGCAACAGGCTCGCCTCCTAACATCATTGGCGAAAACTGGGTGTACTCAGTACACATCTGCCACCCCGCTTATAATATACGCGTGACGGTGTTTTTTACCTATGATGTATTTTTTCGCTACGACTTCCGACGATTTAAATACAAAATAGCAGCAATAAAAATAAAAGCATTGTATAAATGCATCGCGTTATTCCAGTATTTTTGGCATCGGTTCGTAATTACAGTACGCACGGTCGTGGCTGTGATGCGATGACGTCAAGCCCGGTGGACCCATCGATTTCCATGCCGACTGATTGCGACTGAGCCGTGGGCCGTTCAATCTCCTGTGCTCTGTATAGCCTTATCACGTGCACGCATCGCGATTACAGGATTTAGCTTCGGGTGATTATGCTTAAATGGGAACCAAGCTGTATATAAACTACATTTAAAATAGAATAAGTCATGAGTGATAAGAGTGAGGGGCTCGCAGCGCTATGCAGCGCCTCCTTAGCGATCAAAAGATTTAGCAGCGTTTGGCATGGTCATTCTGTACTGGGGGCCGTTTGTGACATTTCCATATTCAAGGGTCTCCGTCCACGTTGAGCCTTTTGTCCCTTGTTACTACTACATGTAATAATATAATAATATCAGCCTATACTGTTCCACCGCTGAGCCTTTGCCCAGCAGTGGAACAGCGAGAGAAGGTCTTTGCCTTCTCTCACAAATCGAGGTGACAGAGATGAGGTCATCCTTCACCACGCGGACCCAGTGCGAATTGGTGGAGGCAGGTTTGTGACCACCTGCTGTTTGAACTTATCAAGCCGCCTATAAGGCTTCCAACGCGGCATAACGACTACCACATTAAGTGGTCACGCCTATATTATATAGGCAGAGGTATACTGAGTACACCCACTTTTCGCCGACGATGTTAGGTCCCATGTAATGGGGAGCGAGCCTATTGCCATAGACCGGGCACAACTCTAGACTCCGGACTCATACTGGGAAGTTTTCATTAGAAAAACTTCATTTGTCCGACCTAGGATTTGAACCCAGGACCTCGTAATCACCAAGCGATGCGCTTTGCCACTAGACTAACGAGTCCAGTGCACATTAAGTGGTAACTGGGACTAACGGCTTAAGGTGCCTTCCAAAATACGGAGAAGCACGAATATGAAAATTCGGTCACCCATCTCGGGCCGACCGAATCGAACGCTATTTAACCTTGAGGTAAGAACACCGCAGTCGCACAGCACTACGAACGCCTGGCCATGTGGTTGTCGTTAAGTATTGACTTAGAGATTGGAAGATGAGAGATTATGAGTGCCTTGATAAGTTCCAACAGCAGTTGCCCACTAACCTACTTTCACCAATCCGCACTGGATCCACCTGATGGAGTATCGGATCATTCGGAATGAGAACTTAATGTTATAAGACCTATATTTTCTCCCCTCAATTTGTTGAAGCAGGCTTGCCCAGCTGTGGGACAGAATAGGCTAATTTATTTATAAACAAAACACCGTGGCACCTATAATCCACAAATGGGGGTGGCAAAGGAGTACTGTATACATCCAGTTTCCGTCGAAGGTGTTAGGTACCGTGTGATAAGAAGCGAACCTATTTCCGTTACGATGGACGATTTGTCGAATAGTCGCGGGTTTGATTCCCATACGGGACAAAGCTTTGTGTGACCCACAATTATTTGTTCCGGCCTGGGTATTTGTGTATGTGAAATTTCATGTTTGTAAACGCACCTACAACACAGGAATAAATCATAGTGTGGGGTTACGGTTTATAATAAAAACAAAAATATACCGGACAAAATGCCAGACTCAAACAGATTCTTTTCTATTTAAAAAATACTATTTTTTTTTGATACCACAGCCTTGTCATCGCTGCGCGCTTTGTTCGTCTATTAACCAACGAGGCAGTCGATCATAATAATATCAGCCTATACTGCCCACTGCTGGACAAAGGCCTTCTCTCACAAATCGAGGTGAGAGAGATTAGGTCATACTTCACCACGCGGACCCAGTGCGGATTGATGGAGTACATACTTGAGTGTTATTAATATACATACTTAAAACATAATGTTGCTACATAATTATTATACTTATATTTATTGAATGTCCCGTTGGTCTCGAGGTGCATAGTGACGATGGAAATCACCGAGACTTGGGTTTGAATCCCAAAAATAAAAAAATCTGTGTGTTGTACAAATTGTTAACCTTAAGTACTCAACCTCGGCATGATTTCTAGACATTTCCAGGTGTAATGGTTTCAGAGTATTTACCACGAAAACTTCGACGTTACCGTAGCGCTAGCGAGCAATCGTGCTGTCACGTTCGTATTTATTTGGTAAATTTGTAGTGTTACAAGGATGGCTGATCAACTCGCTAATGTAAATTTTAGGTGCTAAGCTTTCTGCTGAAATTTCTCTCAGTTTTCATTGTAAACGACAATGAGGCCGGTGACGATGCTCGGAGCGGTAACACAATACGTTGTTTGCTGGAAAATGGTGGTTATAAACAATATGCTGATTGAGTTACTTAGCGTTATCTATACTTATATTATGAAGAAGAAAGATTTGTATTTTTTTATGTATGTTACGAATAAACTTAAAAACTAAATTCCGAAAATTCTTTCACCATTAGAAAGTTACCTTATTCAGAAGTAACATAGGCTATATAACATAGACCCGGTAGGTGGCGTTGTTGTCGACCGGGTACGAAGTCGCGGGAAACTGCTAGTGTTAAATAAATAAAAAATAAACACCGTCACGCCTATATTCCCCAAGCGGGGGTGGCAGAGGTATACTGTGTACACCCACTTTTCGCCGATGATGTTAGCTCCCATGTAATAGGGGGCGAGCCTATTGCCATATACCGGGCACGATTCCAGACTCCGGACTGATGCTGGGAATTTTTCAGTAGAAAAATTACATTTGTCTGACCAAGGATTTGTACCCAGGCATTATATTCGAGTATGATATTATAATTATTGGCTTAAATTACTTGTTATGGAGTCAAATCAGAGGGCTTAGCACAAAAACTTTGAGGTTAGCGTGACGCTAGCGAGCAATCGTATTGTCACGTTCATGTTTATTTAGTACATTTTTAGTGTAACAAGGATGGCATATCAACTCGCTAGCGTCACGCTAACGTCAATGTTTTCGTGCTAAGCTCTTTGGTTATAAAAATCAGAGTCGCGTAATTAATATTACTAGTGGTCGCCCATTGGTCGAAATTCGACCATAATTAATTTAAATTATAAGTGTAAACATTATTAAGGTTCTATTGTCAAAGACTATACCCCTATAATCACAGATTTCGCCAAGGGTACACTGTTCATTCACCTATTTTTCACAAACAAATTATATGAAACTTAAAATAAAAAAAAAACAAAATATTATTAATATAAAGAATACCTTTTTTTATTGTAACAAAAAATCACGCGATAAAGAAAATGATGCCCATTGAACTGGACATACAAATTTCGATAATTTAATTAATGATACAAAAAATCCTTTGTAGGCGATGTTTTTTGTAAAAACTCTTTCATCGTTTATGTTTGACATTCAGTAAGACTATAGACAAATAATATTAAAAACAAACAATATTAATCTATTCTCAATTTGACCACAGACTTTGACAGCGTGTGTGTGTTAAATACATGGTAGTGTGTGTAATGTTTTTTTCATTGATTTAATGTATGTTTTATGCATAATTTTAAAAAAATATTAGCATTCTGCACTTCTTCTCTATATAAACTATAAGTGTGGGAAATTTTATACTCCTCCGTCCGCGCAATTTTCGTAAAAAGGTGTACAAAGTTTTTGCTTCACGTATTAATATATAGATAAACATATGAGTTTTTAATCAAAATGCATAGAATATTCTAAATAAAATATATAATAATAATATTCTAAATTAATATATATGAATATTCTAAATTCATCGGATCGAGTGGGAATCGAACCCACGTAATGCAGCTGCTTAGAGATTAGAGCGGATGCCCCAGCATCAAGAGTTACGTGGTTTCGATTTCCATAGGAAGCTAAGAATTTTTCTTTCTATTTAGAATCCCAATTCTATATAAGAAAATGCGAGTTTGAGTTAGAGTTTAAATAGCTTACGTTCAGTTTGTTAATAGGCAAAATAAAGATGTTTTTTCATTTATGTTGGATGCCGTGGTTTTTGTTTACGGAGATATTGAGGTTATAGAATATGTAATGCCTTTCCTCAATCGATGACCCCATTGCTCTAGTGGGTTGTGACGCGGCTGACGGCTATAAAGTCCTGGGTCTAAATCCTAGATCGGCAAAGTGTTATCTAGGGGTTTTATAGAAACATTCTCAGTAGTAGTTCGAAGTCGGGAATTGTATACACGCATACATTGAGACCTAATGTTTTCGATGCAATATGGAGTCAGAGCTCGGCAGAGCAAAATCAAAAGGACTCAAAGTCAGTACGTTGTGAATGCAAGGCAATCTATCTATCTATCTATCTATATCATCACGCCAGTTCCCTTGCGGGGTAGGCAGATGGTACAGAGTTCCAACAGGTTCTTTCTTTACAGACCTCTTTGGCTTCCTACCCTCTCATAGATCGTCTCATACACGCTCGCCGGTGACTCTACAGGACGGGTATTCTACTAGTAGAATATCTGGTTTTATCACTATTACCCGTTATTTAACGCGAAATGAGTCTTAAGGTGCAAAACGCAGTTCACCCAATCCGTTATATAATTTGCTTTTTCATAACTTAACTTTACAAAGTGCAGTACGTTATTACGTACTTTAGTACTTGATCCCGCTTTCAACTTAATATGTCCTTGAAATCTCGACATTGCAACGACATTCGGACGCGACACCTCCAAGGTCAAAACATCCCTTTAGAATAAATGAAATCCACCCACTCCCCATATCTCATCTCTGAAATATTCGAACAACGTAAATAGCCGGCATTAAGATAAAACCATTGGGACAGTCAAAATTCCATCGAATAGACCCATAACTCTTAATTCTAATGCAATTTTATACACTATTGCAATGAAAAAGCGTTCCAATGTACCTAATGCAATAAAGGGGTTCTTACTCTGAAAACAATTTAAGCTGAGTTATTTCTGTATGCTGGCAGTAAGTCTGGGCCTTACATGGCGTATAATGGTATAACACGACAAACAGCTTTAAGTGTGTAAAATATGGGGCGTGACGTCAGCCAAGCGTAGCAAGACCTACAGTTTAGGTGACCAATCAACAATGAGCTATGCTGTGCGGTGCTATGCATTTCGCTCCTCTTAGACCATAGGCCACCTTACTCTTACAATAGGTCTCATAAGAAAGTATAGAGTTGCTTAGCGAGCTGTGGCAAGAGCTATGCCCGGCGTTTATCAACATGATCGAATCAGGAATTAGGAGATTCGTTAAGGAACCAAGGTCACCGACGTATCCCTCAGGATTAGCAAGCTGAAGTGGCAATGGGCGGGCCACATAGCGCGAAAAAAGATTGGGGCCAACCACGTATTGGCAAGCGCAGCGTAGGATGATCGCCTGCCAGATGGACCGACGTTCTTGTGAAAATCGCCGGAAGTCGTGGGATGCAGGTGGCATCGGACCGGTAACGCTGGAAAGCGATTGGGAGGCCTTTGTTACGCAGTGGACAAGTATAGGCTGTGACAATGATGATGAGACCATAGCACGGGGTGCTTATAGCGCGTATCATCGCGCTGTTTTTAGCGATCATCAAGCTTAAGCAGCGCTCGGCGCGTTGGGCTTGAGATAGGTGCCCGTTTGTGGCATTTTTATATTCGAGCATCTCCGTGCTTCAGAAGGCGCGGTAAACAGTTGGTGTACATTACATTACCGTGTAATGTGGAGGTCATTAAGTCAAGTTGGAAGCCTTATAGACGGCTTGTTAAGTTCCAACAGGTCGCCGCAAACCTGTCTCCACTAATCCGTACTAGGTTCGCGTGATGGAGTATAAACTAATCTCTCTCACCTCGATATGTGAGAGAAGGCCCAGTAGTGCGTCAGTATAGGCTGATTTTCTTATAATAATGATGAATTAACTTAAATGTGCTGCATTGCGCGTGAGTTTGTTTTTTATTCTTCTTATTTTCGTGTCAATGGTTTATATTTGTCTAAGTGAGTGGCTAGTTTAATCGCGCAATGCGTGGCCGTGTACAGGTGGGGAAGTACACACCGCAGGGCGACATAGTTTGTGCGGTCGCACCATAATCGCAGGCTATTAAATTTATATTTATGAATGATTTAAGCTGTTTGCCCTGTCTTTACAGCTTTACCGAGCAAGAAGGCGAGCGTGCAACAACTACGCTAGCCGAAAAGATAAGGGATGTAACTAGCTCAAGGGCGCCTCAAGGAGGAATGGCTCCAGCTAGGACTGTCGCTATGGGGGGGATCATATACAAGTTATCTTTCCGTGGTGTTCTGCACCGGCCGCTGGGCAGGAAATCTTTTGAACTCATTGGCGAGGTCGGTTTCTAGTGCGTCTTGTATCTGTTTTCGAAAGGAGGGAGATAAGGATATTGGAAGGGTCGGGAAGAATAGTGGCTGCTAGCGCTGTTTAAAACACAGGAATTGCGATACGTGCTGACTAGCTTTTGTTCGTACTGCTTAGCCCCTTTATCATCCATTTATCTCGTTTATATTTGTACGTATGCATGTGACTTTCTATGATATACATCATTTAAACCCTTCTAATTCAAACGTGGTAATATGTATATCACATTCTTCTTCACTGCTAGAGGTGCTTAAACCACAGCAGAAACCATTTTCGTTAAAGCAAATTCGTCAATCAATTGTGCTGCCACTATTATTTTTCTTTAACAAACTTGGATAAAAAGGATGGCATTATAACTAAATAGCGTTGTATTGCCATCCTTTTCACGCTGTTACAATTAAATCAATCTATTTGAGTTTCTGTACCTACTCGCGCAGTAGTAGTAGTAGTAGTACACTTTATTGTACACCAGCAAAACATTAAATTACAAACAATTTATAAACAGTAAATAAGTACAAATGGCGGCCTTGTTGCTGAAAGCAATTTCTTCCAGGCAACCGCAGCTCAAAGTTGTTTGTATAAGGGCCTAGCATTAGAAAGCTAGCCAAGTACAGCACAGTACAGCGTAGCTCAATGTTGATAAGCTACCCTTATGTTGGAGCCTAGGACATGCCGGATGCCGATGCTGCGCCGACGGGGCGCGTCTACGCCGCACTCAAACATTTTTATGTGCCTGTACACAATATGCATTTTTATGAGATGCAATTATTGTAACGGAGTTGAACATTTGCTTTGGTTTTATTGGGTAATTTAAATAGATTAAATTACCCAATAAAAATGGAACTTTTTTTTTAAAAACGTAGCCCCACACTAGGATTTATTCCTGTGTCGTGGGTGCTTTTACAAACATGAAAATTCACATACACAAATACCCAGACCGGAACAAATAATTGTGGATCACACAAAGATTTGTCCCGTGCGGGACTCGAACCCGCGACTATTAGACGCAGTGGGCAGAGCGGCTTAAGCTCTTAACCACTGCGCTAAATCGTCCGTCATTTAAAATAAAACTATTTTTCGGATTTTATCGCGGTTTATTTTTGATTTTTAAGTTCCCGACGTTTCGAGTGCTTTGCAGCACCATGGGTGCTAGTTTTATTTCATGTGTAATATTCGCGTAAATCTAAAAACTCAGTTTTTATACATTGTACTTCTGGAGTTTTTTTTTGTAATATTGTTCTTCTATTAATTTTATTTATATTATTATTTTTTTTTTTTTTTTATTTGTAATTAGACACTGCGGGCCCGGTTTGTCCCGCACCTTTTTTTGTGTAATTTATGTGTTGTTAGTATTTGCACTTGTATGGTACATGCCGCTTATTATTAGCTTATTGTTACAGTGCTTGGTATTTGTTTGTAGCGGTACTTCAGTAGAGGTTTTTTTTTTTTTTTTTTTTTTTTTAATTTATATTAATGATTTTGTAAGTGATGAGGCTTTCTGTTTTGGCTTGCCTTTGAGCGAGAATGCCTCAGTTGTGTAGGTGTTTGGCTGCTTGTGAGGGTTTCCTTTAGGCCTCCGCCTCCAGCAGCTTTTTAACAACTACCATGTCTCGACTGCGAATAGCCATCTTTATGTTGTATTCTTTTATTTTTTTGGTCGCAGCTGCCCTCGCCCTGCTTATTAGTGTAGCCGTTGCGTCCCCTTCACAGCTGTCTGTGTAGTAGACGCAACTTCCAGTGTGGCGAGATATAGCTACGACCGCGTGTGGATAGCTTCCGTGGAGCTTCAGTCTCTTGGGGACCGCTCGCACTATCACCACCCTTTCACTCGTTAGTCCCTGAGACTCATGCACGGTGAGGATGCGCGACCCGTTTCCCGACGCATAGCCCTGGCCGAGGAGGATTTCCTTCTCGGCCTGGGTGTGCACCAGAAACAGGGTGTTCTCCTGGTGTTTCGGAATTTGCGCTCCCGTGTACTTACTGAGGCTCAAGGACCTCACGAGGGATTTGGACGAGTATATGCCCCCATATATCTCGTTGAGGGCATACGCTACGTCCATTGGGTTTCTGTGAGTGCAGAGCAGCTCCCTGTTGACACGCGCCACGGAGTCTGGGCGGTTGTAACGCAGTCGAAACAGGTTCTCCCTATCAATGAACGGCAGTTGGTTGCAGTCGCCGACGAGAAGAGCCTCTCTCGCGCCAGTTATCTTGATGGCCATCACTACGGCTCCAAAGTGGTTCATGAGTGCCTCGTCGATGATAATACGTGTGCACTCTTCACCTTCTTTCAATCCGTTGACCAGCATTGAAGCCATAGTGCGGACCCTCCTCTTGGTGTTTGTTTTAACTTTTTGCGCGAGTCTCTCCCTTAAGTCATTCGCTGCCTCGGTTGTAGATGTTATTAGGATATCGCTTTCGATGTTGTAATTTGCGATTATCCATGTTGTTTTTCCGCATCCAGGAACCCCGTTGACCCATGTTATTTTGGGTACGGTCCAGTGCTCGATTGCAGGCCCCCGACCCCGGCCACTTGAGACAGTTTCTGCCATCTCAAGTATCCGGTCGTCGAGCACCACCCTCGTGCACTTCGCCGCAATCACTATTGGGTCGTTAGGGGGGGTTCTGAACTTGTGTTTGCCGGTACGCCGGGACCCCTCCTCATCGTATTCGACGAAACCGCTGGTTCCACTATAGGCCGCCATGTACCTCCCCGACATTTCTCCTCACCTGTAGTGTCCTTTGGCTTCTGCTTCGCTGTGCTCTCCTCGAGAGCTGCCCTCATTTGTAGGCGTTCAGACCCGCTGAGCCCGTCTTGAGTCGCTGTGGGGTGTCCCCAGATGTCAGTTGGGGTTTTTGTGATGAGGTTTTCTGGCTGTCGAGGCCGTAGGAAGTCGAGGTTTTGTCCTCTATCCTCATAGACCACTACCTCGTGGTGTTTTGAGGCTTCTACTATCCCGATGTGGTCGGCGGCCTCACCTTCCTCAAATTCCACCACCATAGCGTCTACGCTTACTTTTGTTGGCTTGTCACCCTTCCCCGCTAGGCTGATCAGAAAACTGCATGCTTGGGCGAATTGGGAGGTGTTTTCGCCCGCTTGGAATAGTGCCACGGTCTTGTTCTTGGTTTGCACTATTCTGCACGCTGTGTTTCCGATCCCCACGTTCTGCAGCTCGTTGAACTTCTTACGCTTCATTGTGTTCTTAAACGAGCTGCCATGAAGAAGGGAGGCAAGCCCGGGCGAAATTGTTACCCGTTTGGGGCCGCTTGCGTTGCAGTAGCCGATGCCAATGCGCTCGGAATTATTGTCCATAAACAGAGCGACTGATTTTATTTGAATACCCGGCTTCCCACGTTCGCCTCTCCCAAGAAAATGTATGCTTTTGGGAATGGCGACTGCCAGAGGTGACGTAGGGTTTTGTGTTGGTGTGTAAGTGTTGTTGGTGGCTGTGTTTGTATCTCTTGGGGAAGTTTTTGATGCCAGAGTGCTGTTCCTTCTGAGGCAGATGCGGATAACCTTATCTGCAAACTTCAGGAAGTGCGGTCTCGCATCGTCGTCTGCCATGATGGCCGCCAGTTTGGTCCTGCTGAGGTTTTCGTTTAACCTCTGTTGCAGGTCCAATCTGTCAGCCGCAAAGCGCGGGCAATCCAGGATTACGTGCCACACAGACTCACTGATGTTGGGGTCGCACTCACACCCGGGGCTGTCTTTTAGCCTGAATCGGTGCAAGTATTCCGCTATTCCTCCATGTCCCGTCAAGATTTGCACTTGGTTGGCTGTCAACCTTGTTTTCCTTACGATGGAGTAAGCTCGCTCAACATCGGGGAGGAAGGTCTTTGTGACCAGCCCTGTGCTCGAAGAGTCATACCTGGCCTGCCATTTACGGACCGACTCTTCCCTGATGGTTTTCTTGACATATGACAGGGGTATATTGTTGTAATCTGTGTGGGTGGCAGATGCCTGGGCCGCCGATTTCGCCAGATGGTCGGCGCGCTCATTACCGGCGGTCCCCACGTGCGCTTTGAGCCAAAAGAGGCGGACTTCCCCCCCGGCTGCTCTGATCTCATTTATGCTCCCCTTTATGGTTTTGGCTAGAGGGTGCGTTGTTTTTGGATTGGCCAGCAGGTCGAGCGAAGATCTCGAGTCGCTCATTACGTTTGCTATTTTTACCCCGCTGGCTTTTATCATTTGCACCGCTCTATGGAGGGCATAAAGTTCCGACTGGAATACAGTGCAGTGGGGGTCAAGACTGAAGGTTGAGGACCCGGTCTCCCTTCCCCCCTCCCACCACGTTACTGCAGCTCCCACTCTGCCGAGTATTTTACTGCCGTCGGTATAGATGTGTGGCCCGACTATGTTGTGGCTTTCCAGGGTTTGAGAGTCCGTGCTCTCCAGGAGCCCATACTCTGTTGTTGTTTATATTATTTCGTTTCATTTAGAAATCAAAATTATGTCATATTTTGTTTTTTTTTCACCATAAGCGAATTAAATATACAATTATATCTCATTATGATATTTGACTGCTTTGACGTTAACGTACACTAAACATGAACTTACACGAATTAATTGGTACAAAAAATTGTTTTGACAACCAGGTTCATTGTTTTTTCTACTAAATCATGTCTAAAACAAAGTGACTAAATCAAATCGTGTACAGCAATTCAAATTCACACTCAGTTAGTTAAAATAAAAATACAAAATAAAGTTTACAATTCGTGTTCCAATAAAATCGTGATCAAAATCTCTCATTATAAAAATATTAACATCTGTGATTATTAAAATGATTAAAACTCTTTATATTTTTCCCATCACGTACTTCAGTAATTAAATACGTGAGTCGCGATTGTCAGCTATTTATGACTACTGCGCGAGAACTTTTAGGCTACGTTCACATGATCACGGTGCGTCGCTCGGTGACGCGCGGCAAAAGCGTTCACATGAAACACACCACAAGTTTTTAATCCTCCTAGTGCATATATGGAACATAAAAAAACACATTTCAATGTCCACATAATATAAGTTAATGTATTATAGTAAAAAACAAGTTACCTTTTAATAATAACTAGTGGTCGCCCATTGGTTGAAATTCGACGTACTCTTTCATCGTTTTGTGGTTATGTTTGACATTCAGTAAGACAAATAATATTATAAACAAACCATAGACAAACAATATAAATCTATTCTCAATTTGACCACAGACTTTTTAACAATAAACAAAAGAGTATATATGCGTGTTTGTGTCAAATACATGGTAGTGTGTGTAAGGTTTTTTTTATTAATTTAATGTATATTTATGCATAATTTTAAAAAAACATTAACATTCTGCACTCCTTCTCTATATAAACTATAAGTGTGGGAAATTTCATACTCCTCCGTCCGCGCAATTTTCGTAAAAAGGGGTACAAAGTTTTTGCTTCACGTATTAATATAATGATATTAATATTATATCAATTATAATAACGTCATATTTTAGTGAGATGTATAAAGCTGTTGTAACTATGTATATTTGAACGAGTATGATTGATTGTAAATAATAATACAATGCTGCGGTGCGGTATTTTATTCGGTACCGGGTCGCAACCCACCAAGCAAACATATGTAAACAGAATAACATTTTTTTGCTAACCGTCCATATCCTTAAGCAGCTTCTCCGCAGGCTGAGAGCTTAGGTCAAAAAGATTGACGTCGTGACGGTACCGAGTTGATATGCAGTACTTGTCATGTTACAAATTAACTAAATGAACATTAACGTGACAGCACGTTTACTGGCTAGCGCCACGCTAACTTTTACATTTTTGTGCCAAACCCTGGAATGGTACTACCCGCCGAAATATGCCCATAAACCACGTAGAACGCGCGTCTATGAGTTATTCTAATTCGAATGGGCTTTAGCTCACATATTTTTATAATATCAGCCTATACTGCCCACTGCTGGGCAAAGGCCTTCTCTCACAAATCGAGGTGAGAGAGATTAGGTCATATTCCACCACGCGGACCCAGTGCGGATTGGTGGAGGCAGGTTTGTGGCCACCTGCTGTTGGAACTTACCAAGGCGACTTTACGGCTTTCAACTCGGCTTAACGACTACCACATTAAGTGGTAGCCGGGACCAACAGCTTAACGTGACTTCCGAAGCACGGAGGCGGGCTAATATGAAAATGCCACAAACGGTCACCCATCTCAGGCCGACCGAGTCGAATGCTGCTTAACCTTGGTAATCGGTAAGAACACCGCGGTCGCACAGCGCTACAAGCGCCTCACTTACATATTTTTACTGTGTTATAACTGTTATATTTAAATTATTGTACTGGGTACTGAGTTGGACGCGCGTTACCTCGCGGTCATGTGAAGTTAGCCTTAATGTCGTTTTGCATTTTATTAATGTCTACTGCAGTCAGTATTGCACGGCTAATAAATTAACGCCTGATGTGGTGTCACGTTTTTGTGTACTAAAGAAATAATAAAGTACGCTTTATGATGTCTTTTGGAGAGCGGGGTAATTTGGAAGTGTACATTTCGTCATTATGTTTGCGTTTTGTTCCAGTAGTAGATGTAAAAAATGTAATAATGTTTGCTCTTGTAAGTAGCTCTTTGATTGGCTAATACAAATACTAAAATGATTTTTGACTTCGAATATTTTAACTTTACAATAAGCGAGATATCATTTTTAAATTACTATTAGCTGTATTGAATGAATGATACGTATTCGGGATAAAACAATCCAAACTGATTCAGCGTATTTAAAATACTGGTACGTTTTTTTTCTGTAGATTGACTGCAGTATTTGAGCCAATTACGAGGCCTTCGCGTGGCTTTAACAACTAATACTAGTTTCGCCCCTAAACCAACAAGAGAAAGAAAGTCAAAGTATATTTAGGTTAGCAAATTTATATATCATCAAATGTGTATTATATAATATATATTATTAAATGGTACCTAAAATCCGCCACCGAAAGTGAGTGTATATAGTGGTTGTATAACTCTGCCACCACATCGCGCCTGTATTCCCAGGAAGGGCCTGGGAATACAGGCGCGATGGTGTAATAAATTTATAGTAGCCAGTTTAGTACACGATTAAGATAATTTTATAAGCATGTTATATTTCCTACATCCAATCATTATTATTTCGAGGCATATAAGGCATCAAAGCTAATTAATTAACTGGTTTCACTTTACGTGAAACCAGTTTTAATATTTTCTGTATTTTGTACTAGCTTTTGTAAACACAAAAATAAGATTATATTTTATTTACAAACAAAAACGTAGCACTGAATATGTAACTATCATTTCCAGAACAGCGTACTCCTGGAAAAATACAGAGTGCATCTGCAAAAGTAAAGTAAATAAAAATGGAAAGACCGACCAGTAAGATACACTTGTCCCGATAACATCAGGTTGTCTGGCCGGCACTATTCTCATATTCCTTTCTTTAAAACACATTACACTTCAAGACTTGTCTTTTTAACCGTGATTATTGTTTATTTTATTTATTGAATTTCTTTCTCCGACGATGTGGATAACTGCTGAACCTTAGGTTATTTAAATAGGGTAGTATTATTTATACAGATAACTTATCTAATAAACTAGCAGTTTCACGCGGCTTCGCTCCTGATCGACAATAGCGCCATCTACCGGGACTATGTGATTTTTGGACACTGTAGCTTTCTAAGGATGAAAGAATTTTGAAAAAAGGGTGAGTAGTTTCGGAGTTTATTGATTATAAACAAACAAAAAATCTATCCTCTTTATGACATTAGTATAGATACAAAACATTTTTATTTTTTGAAAAGAACGTAGGCCTGCGCTAGGATTTATTCCTGTGTGGTGGGTGCGTTTCTTCTTCTTCAGCCGAAAGACGTCCACTGCAGGACAAAGGCCTCCCCTTAAGACCGCTACAACGACCGGCTTTGTGCTGTACGCATATAACTTCTACCCGCGACCTTCACCAGGTCATCGGTCCATCTTGTAGGGGGCCTACCCACTCCACGTCTTCCGGTACGTGGTCGCCATTCGAGAACCTTTCTGCCCCAACGGCCGTCAGTTCTACGAGCGATGTGCCCCGCCCACTGCCACTTAAGTTTAGCAATTCTGAGTGCTATGTCAGTGACTTTCGTCCTCCTGCGGATCTCCTCGTTTCTGATTCGATCCCGCAGGGTAACTCCGAGCATAGCTCTCTCCATCGCCCTTTGGGTGACCTTGAGCCTGCTTATGAGACCCATCGTAAGCGACCATGTCTCAGTGCCAGTGGGTGCGTTTACAAACATGAAAATGCACATACACAAATACCCAGAACGAAACAAATAATTGTAGATCATGCAAAGATTTGTCCCGTGTGGGAATTGAACCCGCCACTATAAGATACAGTGGGCGAGCGGCTTAAGGTCTTACCCATTGCGCTCAATCGTCCGTCGCATATATTTATAACTGTTAATATACATACGCTTATATATTTATTTTGAGAATCGTATACAGTAATATTCATTTAATACTTATCATAATTTAAAAGTCATACTGTATTTTAAATAAAGAAGCCTTATATTTACATTTAGAACTAAAATTCATGACTATCCCGTTACCTAGTCTTGAATTGCCACTGCTACAGGTTCTTGGAGTCGACGTGCTACGAGAACGTAGCACTCGTAGTGGTCGTAGCATATACGTAACATCATTAAATTATATTTTTAGTAATATATTATAGAAATATTATTATCTAATTGTGAAGGGACTATTTATATTCAATAATGGCAATATAAATAATTGGCATTGACTATTTAGAGATCTATAAACACAAATATTTTGTTGTCGGTTTGTCTGTTTTGCTGTGGTTTTACTATTTGGTTGTGTGGGAAGACCTCGGGTATCTTACTATGATTAGATAGTTCATGTATTTTTTTATTTAAACTATAATTCTCACTAAACTGTTTGTGTTCTCAAACAAACAGTCATAGTTCAACAATCTCATGTAGAACTATGGTGAGGGGTGAGTCCGGTTTATAGAGAAAATACCTGTTGAAACTCTATAAACTCTGCCTATCCTGAAACGCATCTAGCGCCATGATAGAAAACTTAATAAATAAATTAATACTACCTAATTAAACTACCCGCTTATTTGTCCGAAACGATGTCACGATAACAAAATAAACATCCGTATTATATGACACACATCCACCTTTTATATGAGCTATTAATAAAATCCCTGGATTTTTCGCATGGTACATAAAATACGACTCACATAAAATAGCGATAACCACGTTGAACGAGTAAGTTTGTGTAAGAAACTTCGGTCAACACGCGTTAAGTAACTAATTAGAGTTGGACGGCGAGACAAATCGTAAAATACTCTTTGGATCTAGTTACAATGTCGCTGGGAAGCAAGTGCGAAGTTGCAGCAGAGCTAAACATTGGGTTACTTTGAAACAATATATTCTATTTATAGCGGACATATTTTTTATCATTTTACTCAGTTACTGTGTTGTTGGTTTAGTGGTGCGATTGGTGATCAAGAGGTCAACATCACCATCATCCCTCATCAGCTTATAGCAGTCCACTACTGGATATAGGCCTCTACAATTACACGCCACTAAGTACGATCTTCATATTCTCGTCCAATTTCTGCCGTTAAATAGTGTATGCCGACTATGTAAGGCCCTAATGTATCTACATTAGGGCCTTACATAGTCGGCAAACTGTGGATATATACACACCTCTGCTAACTCTGTGAAATATGACCGTCACAGACTTCTTTTGTATTCAGTATAGAATTGGAGTAAGCAACGAAGAATGAGATAGCTACATTAAATAAAGTACGTGTTCTCAGTGTGTGGAATGAACCACACGATCTTATGAGCTATTGTATTATATAGGAGTCTTCACTTCTGAACGATGTAATAAATAATTTAAGGAAATAATACATCATTCCGTACAGATACTTCAGTACACGCATACAAATATTTTTGTTGTTATTTACTCGATTTTGTATTAGGATTTAAATAAAAAATAGTTGTTGTAGTTCTTTTTATTTTTACACTTATATTAACCAGTCAACGGAAATAGTCCACTAAGAATATTTTGCTTAAAATACTTACTAAAAATACTACCGATTTTATTGGCAGCACATGTTTTAAGACATTTTAAATAAAAAAATATCATCTTTAGAATACACCAAACACCAATACGTTACGATAAAAAGTTGATCGTTTTTTTAAATTGGTAACCCGCTCGGTTCATTTGATATTTGAATCAGTAAAGCCTTGATATAAGAATTTAAATTCGATCCGGATGTAAATGTAAAACCGTTACAAATCCGACGAAGACTCACAAAATGATTCCGAAAGCGACAAAATACATTTTCCGAGCGAACTGGCTTAAGTAGCCGAACCGGGAGTCAAACATCAAATAATAACACAATAAAAGGATAATTCACGTTTTTGCTTCATCTTTATACAAGCTTAAATAAGCAAAAGAGTTCAGTGTTGCCGCTGTCAAATCAAGCCTCAGGGCTGGGTTAACGCGATGGTAGATTGTTTATCGATATTTATTTTTTGTAATTCCCTTTTGTATTATTGTTTTTCTTAAACTGTTTGTAGGAGAATCAGATTCGTATTTTTGGCTAATAACTATTTTGTTTATTGTTTTGTTGAAGTTTTTTTTTGTACCAGTTACTTTAAGGATATATGAGCTTAGCCACTTACTTAGCGGGACAGATATGAACCATTGACACAAAAAGTAGAAGAAGAAGGGATATATTACACATATTTTCTTTGAATGGCTAATAAACCATTAGGTACTTATTTGATTACTTTTAGAATTAGAATGATCAGTGCCTGTTGTTTTAATACGTTGGTATAATGCCAAATTAACATTAGTAACACATATCGATAAAAAAATATTTCGCCATCCTTATTATGGTTGTTATCAAATATTTCGTATATTTTATATCTGGGATATTTCTTCTCACCTTTATTTGAAACATTTTGTGTAACTTTTTACACCTCAAGCTTTATATGAATTTCGCGGGCAATATACCGAGTTAAACGAGTTTCCTACATTTTCGCATAACCTATTAAATAAATGAAAGAAATGGGAGTATAAATATACAGAACGTACTTTACGGTACATATTACATATATTACGAACTGAGGTATTTTTGCAGAGTTTGTGAAAAAGTTGTAGATTAAATCGATTATACAATTTCTATATAGCTAAAAATAACAGACAAATATTTATTGGTATTTTTTTTGTATTATTGATAAGAAAAATATAAGCGCAGTTGCATTTTTATCTAAAGCTATCCGTAAGTACAGATGAAACATGATAAATAGGTTTTAAACGCATAAATATATTCGGTATGGATAAAGGTTTCCGTTAGTCAAGAAAAATTACATCCATTTCGAAAATAATTTTAGTTAGATAGAAGTTATTTAAGCAGCAACTACATATTTTGCAGCTAGTTAACCAACATTCGGGAGTAAAACCCGACTCCGTCCAAGAACAATTTCACCGCACCTCGTTTTTATGAACGCAAACGAGCCGGCCGGGTCGTCTTATTTACGAATAATAAAAACAAGGAAAAGCAATGAATCTCTGGCCACTTCATCTCGTCGCTTTAATATTTTACGTGACCTCTAAAATTTGGGTAACACCCGGCCTGACGGTCGGGCACACTTTTCATTAACTTCTGATTGCCCGTCGAGAGTTCCCCAAGACGTCATGTTGGGGGGATGTGCGAGGTTTTTGGCGAAGTGCAAAAGTTTTATGATATTATGATTACTTGCATGAGACGGGGCGGACGTGACGGCTCGCTTCTGTGCCTAGCCTGTGCTTAACCTCTGTTCAGATGTGGTACCTTTGAATTTTAATCAAAAGTAATTTGACCATATTAGAGTCTTAGTTTTTAATAATGCTTGCATATAATATTAATTTACTCAAGAGTATCAATCAAAATACGTTTCTAACAGAAACCTTTTTGTCAGATGCCGTATACTAAAGACGACAGTTTGGTTCAATGGTTTAAACGTGATCACTTACCTCATTGGATCGAATAGTTTCAGGTTCGGTTTGCACACAAGACCAATCTTCGTGTTGTCTACAGACTACTACTGTTTTTGTATTATTTTTGTGAAATCTCTATTACTAAACGTACTTACAAGCCAAGAATAATTCGTAGTGGATGTAACGTTTTATTTAAAAATAAAATGATTTAGACTCAATTAATTCTTAAAAGTACTGTATTAAATTGACATTTTGTTCATAAAGAATATTTTAAAAGATTTTTTTTGTCAAACTTGTAGGTATGTACTACATGAATCATATTGGCCGTTCTATTTGTTTGTTTGAGTTAGTCTTTGACAAGAATACGAGCAGAGCTCAGCGAGTGAGATACTCTTTCCTTATTATAGTTGGTACGTGTTAATTACGGAGTACTAGAGTTTTATGAGCAACCCCCGCTATATCGCACTTCGCTGCTCTACATGTTTATTTATGTTGGATTTTATGCAAAGAAAACCTAAAGTAAGAACATGTAGAAAAATATACCACGTACGTACAGTACATACTTTAGAATGATTTTTGAATGTATCTGACATACTTCTGGGCGACGATATTTCTCTTCGTATACATTAATTCACCTTTCAGTGTATAGTCGTCGGTTCATTATCGCAAGTTTTTTGGAGATGCTAATCTCTTATAGTGATCACTAAAATCCATATTGTCCAAAAGGTTGTTTAACGATTAGAATAAATTTTACAATCCAAACCCCAGATGCAGACTTCATAAACAAAGAAAAGTCTTCACAATCTTCGAATCTCCATACTTTATTATATCCACCTAAACGAAATACGATATTTGATATGTGACTTAACTTTTAGTTGAACTTATTGACGAAGTCAAAAACCTGAAACACTGACCGCCGCAGACAATACACAATGTAATATTAATATTTACCTTTGCATCCACACAAAGAGTGCATTCATATTCACCCCACGAAAACAAGTAAATAAAAATGCAAACACGCGCAATTGTGTCTCAAACGAACGAAGGCGGTGGCACTCGAAGCGTTTTGGAGGCAAATGTTTTGCCGGTCATATGAATTTAGATCGGCCTCGGTATTACAGGGAAGTAAAACCATCGGGAGACAGGTGAACCGAACTATTGGAATAAAGGGTAAAGACAGGGCTGGCACACGCTAGAGTATTTTTCAACGAATCTGTTTGCAAGGCAGTTGGTAACTATATACACTCGCACTAGCGCGAAACTCAGCGAGATGATGCTTGTTTATTTTGTTTTTTGTATAATTATTTTTGTTATAATTAAAGCTTTTTTTTGGAGGAATACGTGATAACATGTTTATCGAGGGAAAAAGTTTAATCTCTTTGATTGTGCTTACACAATCCATAAAAGGCTTATTTTCGAAACTAATTTGGAATAAAAGTAACATTAATATAGCACACGAGACAATGATATAAAAGTACTTCAATTTAGTTAATCTACAAAACAAAATAAAACTCAAGTAAAATATGAATTTTAGTAAAATATAAATTTTGCCAAAAAAAAAAATCAATAACGATGGAAGGACTGTGTGACCTGGCATCTTTATTTTTGTGAATGATCTGCTAGATAGCTTGATTATTATTATCATGCACCTGGCAGATTAAAACGTCTCGTAACTAATTTATCATAGAAATATATAATTACAATCTTATATATTAATTTTATATATTTTGCATTTAAACTCGTATATTTTACACCAAACACACTTCAGACTCTGGGCAGGTAATCCATAGAAATAAATCACAGCAGTACTAACATTTGGTTCGTGATTGCCAATCGGAACATGGAAGGAAATTTTCGGAAAAAATCGAGCGGAACCCACCGGTTTGAGTAGTTACAGGATCGATCTCTGCATGGAAAAATAAGGTTACTCATTATTTCAGTCTGGATGTTTGTGTTTGAGTTCCAAACACAACCATTATACAGGAGTATATTTAGTGTCGAGGTACGTTTAAAAAAGAAATCATTAACTAATTTTTTTGTACCTCTGTACTACTGTACACGTACGTAGGGGATCTGGCATGATGATATAGAAAAGAATGAATAAGGAAGTGGCAACCCTGGCTAAGGTATGCTGGGCCGGAGTCGGGCGCAGCGGAGCGGAATGCGGGCCGTTGCGAGCACGCCGCGTGTTACATCGATGTGAATATAAGAGATTACACTAAAATAAATGTATTGAAGGAAATCGCGGGAAGAGAGGCTTGTTTTCGAATTTTTTTAATGCTTACGTAATAATTTTACAATTATCGGAAATCGGCTATGAAAAATAAGCCTCAAAAATCAAGTTACTTGAAGAGACTAAAGTTGTGAACGATCTTGTGTGAAATAATTTTTCTTGCCTAAGGGAGATTGTAGAAAATTGCCCCAGAACCAACAAAAATTTGACCCATGCCATCATTATTTATCTATTTTATTAAAATAATGGCAAATATCCGTATCTAACGGACAATTTGCGATCTAAATCAAATATTTCAAAGTATTGTAAGTACTTATATCGAAGTCGCCGACATCTTTACTGAATGTCAACACACACAATATAACCTCAAAATTATGTATTAATAGCTACTGAATTATATCTTCAAAATCTAATACTTTTTGTGAAATATTGCGATTTTCCCGCCTGTCCGTTTAATGTTAAATGCCTTTGGTCAATATTTTCAGCGCATTGCCGCTAGATGGCGCCTTTACTAATATAAGGTATTTTACATTATGAAAACGTTTTAATATACGAGTGGTCGGCGAATCGAGGCAGTTTTATTAAAAAGGTGTTTTGTTTCTCCGAATCTAAAATTGTCCCAGCCAGCAACCTATTTACGGATTATTTAGCCTTAAGAGAATTTATGGGTGATTTAAAATTATACAACTATTTTTTCATTGCTGTTGGTTCTGGGGTAAATCATGTATGGGCGCAGAACAATATCCTTTTAATTACATAAAGTAGCTTTTCTTTTTTTTACATAGTACATACAACGAGTACAGTAGCCTATGCACGTTAACTCTGTCTTTTGCGGTCTTACAATACTAGCCCTATCTACTCTATAATGATAAATAAATTGTTTCCATTCACTTTCACCCAAAAAGACAAAGCGAACAAAATCCTAAATTGAAATAAAATATGTTACCAATAGGAATATTGAAAATTGCCTGAATTAAATAAATTATTATAATTTCTTTTGTTGTTGAACGTATTTTTTATATGTATATATTTGCATGTTAAAGCATGACCGGGTACATATCTGTGTACCTTTAATGAAAGGTGATATAACTCGAAAATCATAGTTTTGAGAAAATCGACTGCAATATTTAAAAAATCTTTCTGTTTTTCCACTGAGGTGATTTGGATGGTATTGATTATTTTACAACAAGACTAAAGAAAGTTGTTCATTAAAATAAATCATTTTACACATCGTTTTAGTTTACTGTGGAGTGATATAAGTATTTTGTTAAATAACGCTGTGTGAAAGTGTGTTTGTATGTTGAGTAACATTAGTGTATACTACATGTGTAACTGTATCAAATTGTACAGATTTTAATCTCTTTATTGATTGTGTTAATTTAAGTTAGGGATCAATAACGCAAAAAGCGGAAACAATTAGTTTAACCTATAACTTACGTATATTTGTAGATTTCGTTCTGTAAATATAAGTTGGTTTATAAATCAATAAAGTGGAGTTCACATATGAAATAATAATTTCTCAAAAAGTGGTTATTTAAGTCAATTCTCAAAAAAATAAACTCTTATACTTTTTTCCTTACAAACACGGTGATTAAATTAAGAATTGCATTTTTTATAATATGCTCTAATAAGAAAAGTGCTATAACTTGAGTTGTATCACTTTTCA
The DNA here is from genome assembly GCA_905147815.2 of Phalera bucephala. Taxonomy (NCBI): domain Eukaryota; kingdom Metazoa; phylum Arthropoda; class Insecta; order Lepidoptera; family Notodontidae; genus Phalera; species Phalera bucephala. The sequence continues at coordinate 19,568,572 of LR990622.1, forward strand.
CTGAAGGTACAGACATTTTCTCCGCGGGCGGTAGTCGAGTGACCGCAAAGGCGTCCTGATGCAATTTCCGGCACACTTTTAGCGGGGCTTCCTGTAAGATATAAATCCAAGTTAGACCGCTCTCTGCAGGACCCGATGTCGCTTCGGAAGCTGAGACCTCGTTGTCCGAATTGAACCGTATTGGTTATTATTCCACTTAATTTAAATATGTAATCAATTATATAATTTTGCGTCTGGAGGTTTGGTGAATTCTAAAGTCGGCTTCTTATTATTATTATTAAAACTATTTATCGGATTTAACGCTACTTATTTTTGATTTTAAGTACCAAGAAAAAAGATCGCTTTTTAATGCCTAATTCTTAGCGCAAATCTATCACTCAATACGTCAATAAAAGTTGTATTTACCAACTTTATACACTGGCTCCCTTGGTGCCAACGGTGCCAACCCAATTCAGACTAAGTGATACGTTCAAATAAAAATTGAACTTATATTTTCCATTTATTAACATCGCTCACAACTTACAAAACATAAATATGAAAAGCGATTTCAAGAAATGGTTTTTCTAAGACAAAATAAAAAAATGTTTATTTTGAAATAATTCCCTCAAATTCTCAACAAAACGTTGTCTAAGCGAATTAAACCCACATTTTGGGGACAGAGACCTTACGAAATTAAATTTTCTTTACATAAAGTGGCTAAGACGGTGAACCGAGGGCGGAGCCGACTAAACTTAGCGGCCTGCGCAAGACCCTCATGTTGCTAAATAAATTATGAATATTTACCGTCATGTTACAGCTTACTGAGACGTAATTATTTTAATCTGACTCTGAGACGGCCATTTTGGAGAATTGATGTCAAAGGAGCCCGTTTTCGTTTATTACGATGGTTCAAGCACTAAAAAGGTGTTTGGTTCGTGTTAAGTGAGATAGTCTATTAATTATGTGGGCAAAGCTCGTAATCTTAATGTGCCATGCAACATACCACCTCGGCTAAAGATACTTGGTTTGTGGTTGGATTATTTAATAAGCTAAGCATCACTTGAAACAATGAGCGCTAGGTGTAATAAATATAAGCAATTATGGAAGTGTCTAATTTTGTGCAGAGAAATATGAAAGATTGTTGTTACTTAAGCGACACATCTCTAAAATCTCTGATGTCTTAAATCCAGATGATCGGTTGTAGTAGATTTCACATACAGTTTAATTATTATGTAATATAAGGTATTAGTTTTTTTTCACCTCGGTTTGTGAGAGTAGAAGAAAGAAATAAAAGAATATAAACAAATTAACACCGTCATATTCCTCAAGCGGAGCGGGTGTACTGTGTACACCCATTTTTCGGCAATGATATAAGGCCCATATAATAAGGGGCGAGCCTATTGCCATATACCGGGCACAATTTCAGTCTCCGGACGGATAGTGGAAATTTTTCGTTAGTAAAACAACATTGGTCCGACCTAGGATTTGAACCAAGGATCTCATGATCTCAAAGCACATTATTCGCCACTAGACCAACGAGGCAGGTAGAAGAAAGATGTGGAAAAATATAGGCTCTTTTATTATTATTACCTATTAGTAGGTAGGTAAGTACAGTTACATGTAGGTCTCATGTTAAAATTCCTCATCTTTATTTGTTCATTTAATAATACAGAAACAACACTTTATTGTACAAAATAATAAAGTTTAGATTGTTTACAAAAAGGTGCATATCCACCGTGAGCATTTTTCGCAAGCATTTCTTTACGAGTGTCAAGCAAAACATTTGCGCTCTAGCAAAGGGTGGTAGTTTATTGGAGCATACTTACCTCACTTCATGCTCGATTGCAAAGATTGTTGTTTCTGTTCAACATAGCTAATGCCCTTATTCTGTAGCTGAATGTTCGCGGTAGAGACAAAGCTAAATGCGTTTTTCTACATTTACGTCTCAGTGGTAGTGAAGTGGGTCGGTAATTTAGCGCTCCCCAGGTGCGGCGCCGGCTTGTGGCTTATAAGCACATCCAGATTTTAATTAAGAATGTCTATCATAATCCACATGAGGCGGGCGGAAGGAAAAATGTTCAAAAATGTCTTTGTATTTTCCACTAGTCCATTTCATCATGATTTTTATTAAAAAAAATAAGAAGTATTAATTTAGGAGGGATCAAAATCGAGCATAATAGGAGTATAGAAAGAAAAACTTTAGTTTCCGACAAAAAAAATGCTAATTCAAAGAAAGAATTCCAACAAGTATGTATTCTTATTTAAGTGTCTGATACTCAACAATTCGTTTAATTCTATTTTGTAGAATGCTCCATAATTAAATTTGCATACCTTGCAGCATCGAATAATTGAGCCCCATCAAATATGTAACAGAGTCTACCATGAAATCCTTTTTAGGTTCGCCGCGGACAGTTTTACGCCGGTCCGGTGTACCGGTGGCTTAAAGGTCTTATAAATTAGTGAAACTCTATTAGCGGGATGTTGGCCCAAACGAATTTGCGTTATCGCCTCGCCCGGGCGTGACGGGGCGCGCATACTAATGCCGTCGCCACAAGATCGTCCAAACTTGCTGTTCGTGTAATTACTTCTTTAAACGAAGCTCTGTGGGGGAGGGCACGATCACTTTTGTCCGAGGGTATACGGACCCGATAATCGAGTTACCCGTTGGTTCTCCGCTGCGTCGTATTTTTGCACAATTAAGTTTCGTTCCAGATATTTATTTAACAAATAGTGCTTTTTGTCTGATTGTTGTGATGTGTGTAACTCGATAAAATGAGTCTTTTTTGTGTTTAATGCGGAGCTTTATTATGTTGTTTGTTAATCGAAAACTTAAATATGTATTGAGGATTTTAAATCATCTATCTATATCATCACGCCAGATCCCTTACGGGGTAGGCAGAGAGTACAGAGTTCCAACAGGCTCTTTCCTTACATACCTCTCTGACTTCCTCTACTCTCATAATTCGTCTCATACACGCTCGCCGGTTACGGAGACTCCTGACTTGTCCTTCAGATAAGACCCGGTCTATTTGGTCATGGTAAGATAGTCTAGGTCTTCCCCGGTACCTACATCCTTCCACTTTCGCGTTGTATATCAGTTTTGTCATTCTTTCTTCGGACATTCTTTCTATATGCCCGAACCAACGGAGCATACCCTTTCTCATCTTTACACCGATATTCTCTTTCATACCTATTTGCTTTCTTACTACGCTGTTGCGAATACGGTCGGTCAGCTTCACTCCGCACATCTTCCGCAGAGCTCGCATTTCCACCGCATTTATCCTACTTTCATTCTCCTTCTTACATACCCAGCTCTCGCTGCCATATAACAGCGTTGGGACAAGCACTCCATTATGTATGGCCAGCTGCGCTTTTCGGCTTAAGTGCCGGCTCCCAAGTAGCTTTCCCATCGCGCCATTCACTCTGTTCCCTGCACTCACTCTTCTCTCTATGTCAGCGGTGTATTTTCCATCCTTACTGAATGCGCATCCAAGATATACAAACTCATTCACTTGCTCCAGCACATCGTTCCCAACCACAATCCTTGCATTCGTTCTGGTTTCTTCCCGTTCAAAAACCATAATTTTGGTTTTCTTCACATTCAAATGTAAGCCATTTTTCATGCAGTCGTCTTTCATAACTGTAACTAGTGATTGCAGATCAGTCGCTGTTGGCGCTATCAAAACCGCGTCATCTGCATATAGTAGATGATTTACCACTAGATCACTCATTTGTACACCTTCATTCATCGCTTTCAGTCTTTGAAGACTTTTATCCAAATATATTATAAACAGTCTAGCGGACAACACGCAACCCTGCTTGACGCCGATTTCAACGTCAAACCAGGGTGACATGTTACCACCCACCCGTACGCATGCCTTGCAGTCCACATAGGTGGACTGGACGGCCCGCAGCAGAGTGCCATTTATACCATACTCAGGCAAAATGTCCCAAAGTCTCTTTCGCACAACTCTATCAAACGCCTTCTCCAGATCCACAAAACCGCAGAAAACCTTCCGGCCCACTGCCAGATGCTTCTCTACGATGTTGCGAAGGGAGAAAACTTGATCCGAACATCCTCTTCCGGACCTGAAACCCCCTTGTGCCTCGCACAACATTCCATCGGACTTCTCGCGCATTCTCCTCTCAACAATTTTACCATACACCTTGGCTGCCAAGCTGATCAAACTAATGGCTCTGTAATTGGCGCAGTCATATTGTGAACCCTTGCCTTTGTACAAGGGTACAATGACTGCGCGGCGCCAATCTGTAGGGACCCTACCGGTCCTCCAGCAAAGAAATTGCAAGGACCCGAAAGGCGTCCCGGACGCAAGTTCCACCATATTTGATCATCTCGGCAGATATCATGTCTATTCCCGCAGCTTTACCATTTTTCATACTTCCTATCGCCCATTCAACTTCTTCCATAGTGATGCCCTCTGTTGATTCCGGTGCCACAAACTCGTCTCTGGGCTCGTCTGTGGCACCAGTATCCGGGGCATCTCCATACATTTCTCCAAAATATTCACTCCACCGGGTTAATACAGCTTGTGTATCTGCAAGAATGTCACCATCCTTAGACTTTATCCTTTCCATTCTGGAACCTGACGAATCACCTCGAGACTTTCTCACTTTGCTCCAAAAGAGTTTAGTGTTGTTCTCGAAGTTCTTCGCCAGCCTCTCCTCCTCAATTGCACTGGCTCTTTCACGCTTTTCTTTCACTAAGGTTTTGGTGGCACTCTTGCATTGCCGGTATATTTCTTTCTTCATCTCTGTCATACTGGCATTCAGGTTCAAAGAAGAAACATAGTCCTGCCATGCTTTCTTCTTACTTTCTACGGAGCTTTGCAACTCCGCGTCCCACCATGCATCACCTTTTGCTGTAATATGCTTCTTTGAGCAACCACATACTTCATTCGCGGAATCTACTAAACTCTCTTTCAGGCTATTCCAGCATTCATCTACATTTGAGTCCGAAGAACCTACTGCCGAAAGCTTGTCCCGGACTCTGTCTTCATACATTCTTCTCACGCTCTCATCTTGCAACTTTTCAACCTTTATTCTTTCAAGGTCTCCGAAGGCGATACGCTTCGCCAGTGCCTCCACTTCCTGAAGAAACCACTAAACCGCGCAACTACGAGATAGTGGTCTGATTCAAGAGTGGGGCCTCTATACGTACGTGTATCTTGGAGTTTGCTTCGGAGACGGTTATCTACCAGGATCAAATCTATCATGCTTTTTTGTTCATTCCTTCTCCACGTGTACATGTGTATATCCTTATGTTGGAATATTGTATTAGACACAAGGAGGCCCCTTTCCAAACATACATCCACAATGAGCTTACCTGCATCATTCACTCTCTTATCACCATAAGGACCCAGAGCAGCGTCGCAAGTTTGCCGCCTGGTTCCCACCCATCCGTTCAGATCGCCACACAAAATCACCTTTTCATTAGCCTCAGCCAGATCCAGAACTTCTCTGACATTATCCCAAAACTTCTCAAGGTCCTGGGGTGTCGACGAGCTTACGGGAGCATATGCTGCCACCAAAAATACTTTAGTGACACCCAGTTTTAAACGGACCCAGAGAAGTCTTGCATCGTATAGGCCATAATCTCTCACTCCAGAGGCCAGGCGATGAGACAGCAAGATACCCACTCCCATGCTGGCATGACTGCCCTGCGGTACCCCGGACCACAGAGCCATCATGCCATCAGGAAGATCACAGGTTTCACTGCCCCTTCGCTTAGTCTCTGTTAAACACAGAGCATCCAGGCGTCTCTCTTTCATTACATCAATCACCTCATGCATCTTATCTTCCATACCACCCCTTACATTCCAAGTGCCTATTCGGCACTCTGCACCCCACGGCTCGCCAGTTCGGGCCCGGCGTGATGGGTGGCGGCCCCCATCGCCGCTTCCACCTATATTCGTACCGACGGGGGCGGGCCGGTACGCGTCGCCTCGGGGGGACGCCCTAGCCCGCACTGCGGTACGTCTTCGGTCCAAGATTGCAGCCATAATGACTGGCAGGGGTCGCGACGAGCACGCTCTTGGACTTGGACGCTTTAAATCATCAGTACGTATTAAACTCCTAGAGTACGTAAAATAAAACACATGAAAATTTCTTTGATATCAGTCATATATACCCATACATTATTTTTTCTTTTTGTGTTTAATTCACTTTTATTATGTTGTTTGTTGATCGATAACCTTGAATAACTATTGGAAATATTAAAATTATTAGTACGCATGTACACATTCTAGTTAAAGTTATTTACTAAAGTTAAAACACACACTGAATTTTCTTTATCATCAATAACATATTTACCCGAAATTTTATTTAGATAATTAATATTTTTTAGGTAGAAAAGAAGTTACACCAGCCTTTTTTTTCTGACACCATAAAATGAAGCCAAGCAGCGGCAAACATGTTGCTTAGCTATTGCGAAAGTACAGACCTCAAGCCACGTCAGCATTCCCAGTAACCCTGAAGTTATAGTGATACGACTACTAGAAGAGGCACGGCGCTAAATATTTTTTACACTATATTCCCCAAGCGGAGGTGGCAGAGATATACTGAGTACACCCACGTTTCGCCGACGATGTTAGGTCCCATGTAAAAGGGGGCGAGCCTATTGCCATATACCGGGCACAATTCCAGACTCCGGACTTGTACTGGAAAGTTTTCGTTAGAAAAACTACACTTGTCCGACCTAGGATTTGAACCTAGGACCTCGTGATCACAGAGCGATGCGCTTTGCTACTAGACCAGCGAGGCAGTCGAAAAATGTGGATATGAAAAATGGAGATCTACCTACTTGTATCAATCTAGTTCAGTATGCCCCTTTTGCAATAGGAAATCCTGCACGTTCCTTTCCTGTTTTCCATGTTTTCAAATATTTTTGGTCATAATATGTTTTTAGCCTTTAGATATACCCTACCTACCCAAAAAAACGCGGAACGTAACTAATTGTAGGCTACAATGCGACAAGAATCTTTTGGCACTCAGGTGGCATCTCAGGGTGGCGCTGGTGTTATAAGAGGAGAAAAAAGTAAAATTAGTAAAATATTCTTATTCCTAGGGAAATAATTCAACAGGTCAGACCGCATGGTGTAACTTGCTCGAGAGAGTTGACACATTTGCTCGACGAACTTAATCAAGCTGCACCGTATGGACGCAGTAAATCAAATTGAATTATAGAACAAAATAAAAACGTTTTTAATACAATCAGGCATTGATAGCCTAGTGGTTAGACCATTGGATGCAAAGTCAGAGGTCTCGGGTTCAAACCTAGGCACGCACCTCTGTCTTTCCGAAAGCATGTGCGTAATAAATGTGCGACAATTAACTATCACTTGCTTTTACGGTGACGGAAAACATTGTGATGAAATCTGCATGCCTAAGAGTTTCTCGAAGGTGTGTGCAGTTCGCCAACCCGCACTGGGCCAGCGTGGTGGACTATGGCCTAAACCTTCTCAGTTTTCTTAACAGGGTTAATATTATTATTATTTTAAAACATTCCTACTAATTCAAAATGGATTCTTGTCGTACTACATCACAATCCCTGTCAGCGCTCAATCATAACGCTCTGTTTCACGTATCGCTCAATACAAACTCCTTGAGTTCTTAGATTTACGCGAATATTACACATGAAATAAAACTATTTTACGGATTTTATCGCGGTTTATTTTATTTTTTTATTTTTTTTAGTTCCCGACGTTTCGAGTGCTTTGCATGGTCACGGTAAAAACTCCTTGTTAAAAAGCGATTTTACTATGGTTTCGTAATATTTTGAGTTTTTTTTTAAAACGTTGCCCCGCACCAGGATTTAGTCCTGCATAGTGGGTGCGTTTACAAACATGACAATTGACATACACGAATACCCAGACCGGAACAAATTGTGGATCACACAAACACTTGTCCCGTGCGAGAATCGAACCCGCAACTATTAGACATAGTGCCCACTATGTCTAATAGTTGCGGGTTCGATTAGCGGCTTAAGCATTTAACCACTGTGCTAAATCGTCCGTCAAACAATAGGTAGATTTTAACAGTAAATTGGTAGATAGGTAGACTAGAGGCAAAATAGGTAGATCTATATACGTACGGATAATTTAGCGCAGTGGTTAAGAGCTTAAGCCGCTCCGCCCACTATGTCTAATAGTCGCGGGTTCGATTCCCGCACGAGACAAATCTTTGTGTGATCCACAACTATTTGTTCCGGTCTAGGTATTTGTGTATGTGACGACACAGGAATAAATCCTAGTGTGGGGGGGTACGTTTAAAAAAAAAAAAAGATATGGCAACCCTGATTTCATGTCAACACCCCACTGTTAATGTCATTCATGGGCCCAAAGATCCTTGTAGTACTATATTAGCCTTACAAAAAAAATACCACCGTCATTTATGTACATAATATATTCCCTAAGTGGAGTGAGAGAGGGGTGCCGTGTACACCTTTTATTATGCTGACGATTATCATTCTTGTAATAAAAGTTTAAATGGATCTAATTAATCTCATCAGGATCAAAAAATAGTCTAGATTTTGCTGTAGCCTTAATTGTAAAGCACGCCTTTTTACAGTCTCTTCCAGAAATTTCTGATGCTAACGACACGGACAGTTGCTGTCATCGTAAAGCCAAGATACGACGGCGTCGTAAACTTAAACAAGGCTTACTGCATTTGTGGCCGGCTACCATACGTTTGACCCTGCGGGGCGAATGGATTACTTTGGACGCCAATATTGCGTGTACGCTCTGATGCCTTAATTTAATTAATAATTAATAAATTTGACGGGCGATTTAGCGCAGTGGTTAAGAGCTTAAGCCGCTCCGCCCACTGTGTCGAATAGTCGCGGGTTCGATTCCCGCACGGGACCAATCTTTGTGTGATCCACAATTTTTTGTTCCGGTCTGGGTATTTTCATGTTTGTAAACGCACCCACGATACAGGAATAACTCCATTGTTACCTTATGTGTGGTTTAGAGTATGCATCAAGCGCCGATGTAAAGGCTTGCCTGTGGGCACAGCGTGATTAGTAGATGAAGGCTTGGTCTTGGTTCAGAGGTTCCGCCGCTCCATTCATTGGGTCGAGAAGTCGCGGGTATCCCCGCACGTGATGAATCTCTGTGTGATCCACAAATATTTGTTTCGGTCTGAGTTTTTGTGTATATGAATTTCATGTTTGCAATTACAAAAGGAAAAAATCCAGTTTCGGGATACGTTTGAAAAATAATAGCGTACTACTTATAAGGGTTTTGGCCGACCATTGCTTGCGTTGGAATATACTATATACATATTTTACTATATATGAGAGTGCCAGTGCAATATAACTAGCATCCATTCCGATCTCGGTCTCGAACCTTTTTTAAAAAGGTGACAACCCGATATTTTGCGAGCGCGTCCAATCATAGTAATCCGCTAATCGTAGCCGCCGCTGACTACGAACCCAATTCCCTTCCTATCAACCGCTACCGCCATCGGCAGCATGTTCTCACCGACCCTCCCGATGCCCTTACATCCCTTCTTTCGGATACAGATACCGCACACAGGATCAGACACCGACCTCGCCGGCGAGATCGAAGAATCCCTTGCCCGCCGGCCGCCACCACAGCGAGACACCTAGTATACGCCCTCCCCCATAGCGACTGCCCAAGCCGAGGCCGTTCCTCCTTGAGGCGCCCTTAAGCTAGTTGCCCTCTTGCCCTTCTGGCTCGAGCGTAGTGGTTGCATGCTCGCCCTCTTGTCCGGTGAAGCTGTAAAGGCCCCGCGGCCAACAGCGTAGATCATTCACACACACACACACACACACACACACACACACACACACACACACACACACACACACACACAAAATATAACTAGCAGTTTCCTGCGACTTCTTACCCGGTCGACAATAGCGCCACCTTCGGGGTCTATGTTATATAGCCTATGTTACTTCTGGATAAGGTAGCTTTCTAATGGTGAAATAATTTTTGAACTCGGTCCAGTAGCTTTTGAGTTTATTCGTTACAAACATGCAAAAATATTTGTATGTATTACTATTATCTATCTATCTATCTATAACCTCACGCCAGATCCCTTGCGGGGTAGGCAGAGAGTACAGAGTTCCAACAGGTTCTTTCCTTACATACCTCTCTGGCTTCCTCGACTCTCATAGTTCGTCTCATACACGCTCGCCGGTTACGGAGACTCTTGACTTTTCCATCAGATAAGACTCGGTTTATTTGGTCGTGGTAAGATAGTCTAGGTCTTCCCCGGTACCTGCATCCTTCCACTTTCACATTGTATATCTGTTTTGTCATTCTTTCCTCTGGCATTCTTTCTATATGCCCGAACCAACGGAGCATGCCCTTTCTCATCTTTACACCGATACTATCTTTCATACCTACTCGCTGTCTTACTATGCTGTTGCTAATGCGGTCGGTATTACTATTAACTTAATAAAATTCATGCTAAGTCTGCTTCTCATCAGTAGACTGGTTGTGGTTATTTCAGAGTAGCAACTTCAAACTTCTTCGAGTTATTAGAGCATTATATCTGATTACATCTATTATAGGGAGGAATAAAGTATAAACTTAAAGCGAAGCCATAGAGTATCTAAAACATAACTACCTAAAACATATCCAACAGGTGAGCTCCATCATACCTACTTATACGTTAAGTGACTACTTAGAAGTTTGTTTTCCCAATAAATAAATCGAATGTGTTGCGACACTTATCTCGTTAGGCCCACGTGTTGATCGAATAAAATTGAGTACATTAGCAGTTATTTGAGTAAACAGCATTAGACAATTTCCCGTGCGCCAGCCTCCCGCGGTGATCTGGGCGGCCTCCCGCAGCCGCAAGTAATCGCACTTTCCTTTTATTACCCTTAATGTCATCATCACGTGTGGAGGTATATCGCACTAACCGCATTATGGGTCATAGTGTTCCTAATTCACTCAACTAAGCCACTATTTCGACATAATAAATTGATTCGGAACTTTACTGCGAGCGAAGCTCTCCAGTGGATAAGTTTCAACTATGAACGATAGATGGCGTTGGTAGTAACTTTTAATGTACTTTCATACACTTGTGCCGTGAATTATTTTTTACAATCATCATCATTATATAAAAACGTGAAGCGAGAACTTTGTACCCCTTTTTACGAAAATTGCGCGGACGGAGGAGTATGAAATTTGCCCACACTTATAGTTTATATAGAGAAAGTGTGTAGAATGCTAATATTTTTTTTTAAATTATGCATAAAAATACATTAAATAAATAAAAAAACATTACACACACTACATGTATTTGACGCACACACGCATATACACTCTTTTGTTTATTGTAAAGGCTGTGGTCAAATTTCGAATAGATTAATATTGTTTGTCTTTAATATTTTTTGTCTATAGTCTTACTGAATGTCAAACATAACCAGCAAACGATGAAAGAGTAGGTCTAATTTCAACCAATGGGCGATCACTAGTTATTATAAATGTGTACATATTTTCTGATGAGCTTTTTGATGTTCTTCAATATTAGTAAAGAAACATGAAATCTTTAGGTACTTTTAATATGTTTCTGTTTCTAATTATGGGCACACAAATATTATACCTACACATTTTTTTCGTAATTCGTAAAAGTAAGTTAACACGGTAGACTCTTTTGTTTTCCTCTTAGAGTGGTAGGTATAGGCGCCGGTAAAACTCGTTGAATACATTTCTGTCACTGTAAAGAGAAAATATTTTGTTTTCAAGGCAAGTGCGGGCACATCATCATTATGCTGCGTAATTTTTTCGTATGTGCCATTCCCGTGCCCGTACTTTTATGCCTTCCCTCCATAAAGACAAAAGGGACTTTGAAGTAAAATCACGTACATTTTTTGCAACTTACTTAGGAGAGATTCAGCCTCTTGCCTTCCATGTTAATATTTTCTGGGAAAACATTGCGGGGACAACGCATGGAAATTACATTTAGATATTTGTTCACAACGCGTACATCTGAGTGCGGGTAGGGATATTATATTTTACGTGCGCGGAATGTAATAAAAATGTTTAGGTCACATCGCGGGGGCGCCGCCACAGAAAGTATAGGTAATGCCGATTGAAATGTAAATGAAGCGACCGATAACTTTTTGGAGCCATATTCTCATTTACGTTTTAATAAAGTAACGTTTTTCTATGTGTTGTGTAGTTTGTTAATTGTTTGTTAGCAAATACTGGGTATGAATTTTAATTAAAATAGTTCGCGAAACGAGACTACCGTTACTTAATGTAAAATACGTTGAAAATTATTTGTCCAAGTTTCTCCATACGGTATTTTGCCCTAATTTCATAACATTTTGTATATTATAGTTTTTATAGAGGTGGCACTTTTGTATGGAATAATAACCAGAAAAAATTTGATGTTTCGTATTATTTCTAAAACAACCATGAGTATCTCCAAGAACATATAATTTAGTTAAGAATATATTTTGAACAAATATATTTTTGTCATGTATTTATAATAAAAATTGTTTCTTGATGATGAAACATTTTTATAGGCATTAAGCAATAATTGACGATGTCTTGGTCAAGACGAAATCACTCAGTTGTGGGTTTGAAACTCACACGGGACATAGGTACAAAATTATTTTTTTAGCTACGTGTAGGACATCTAGTTCAGTTGATTTCCTGTGCGTAATGACTTAGAGTCAAGTCCACGGGGCTTGCTCATTTATTTTATTTACTTCAATTCGGGGCATTAGGTAATGATTTCTCATCTTTTTTTTTATTGCTATTATTTCCCCGCTTGGGGAATATAGGCTTGATGGTGCATTTGCCTACTATTAAAGTTCCCATATATCTATCTACCTATTTATATCATCACGCCAGATCCCTTGCGGGGTAGGCAGAGAATAAGAATACAGGTGGAAGCGAAGATGAGGGCCGCCACCCATCACGCCGGGTTCGAACTGGCGAGTCACAAGAGTGAAGGAAGCCAGAGATGTAAGAAAAGAACCTGTTGGAACTTCCATATATAGGTATCGTATATAGGCATAATACATTTTACCGTATTATGTATCAGTTTTATACATAAGAATATCACAAAAAGTATTTACCACGAATTTACGCATAGTAGACGAATTTGTGGATCGATTTTGAACATTTTATATGGTTTATTTTAAACTCAAAATTGAGCACCAATATTTCGTTACGCAAACATGTTTATGGTAAGTACTCTCTCACTCTCTTACGTACCTACCTGATAAGTCTTTCTCTCTTGCATTTTGAGAAGCCATTCTAACTGTAGGTATATAGGTCTTTTATGGGCATGTTTGTGTATCTACCACGTCTCGTAAATGGCCAGTTAACAGATTAGACGAACTTGCCAGAAACTCCCATTCCTGGTAACGGCCATAGTTGTATTGTCTTATATGTACATATGTAGGTGTGTTCTCACAAAGTTTATGTTGTTCGGTACTTAACTGCTCTGAGAATGTGACTTGAAAGTGTTCTGAATTGAAAGTTTCAAACTGATTTGGGGACGTAGGTATAATGTACGTTTAAAAAACAAAATGGCGGTACCGAAGAGGGTGAGAGTATTTAAGTACTCTCACATCGAGGATATAAAGAAAGAGACTCTTCCCTACACCAATAAATTTGCACTACAAACTGGATAACAATTAGCTGTTCTATTGCTAGAATAAATTTCTTGCAAGCCACTCAATCAAAAGTATAAATATTTTATTTTATTTGTGTAGTGGTAAATGCCAACAACACTTACAAACTTCATAATTATTTTATTATTTCCATCCACTACCGGATCAGAACGTAGCGTCTACTGAAAATATCCAACGAGTAACTCAGCGGTCTAGTGTTTTTAACTTAAATGCTCATGTCCGGGTCTTCTATTTATTGTTCTTAGATTGGTTGACTCTAGAGTCTTAAAACACAGGTTTTGGTTTAGTTTATTATCCAAGTCTCCCTCAAATTACATTGTAATCACCACACAATCGACTCACCATCTATCTGTACGCAATTTGTAATTTGTGAAGATGAAATAAATACATTACTATTTGTATGTATCTCGCTTATCTATCTTATTATTATGTTTTGGTTATTGCTGATTAGAAAGCTGCTCAATCGCTAATAAAAGTAGATAACAAATAAGAATAACGCCATTCTTGATTTTTAATTTATTATGATTATAATTGCGGTCCGAAGCGTGCTGGTATCGGTATTGGCATTCCAAAGTGGTTAGAGTGCACCAAGTTGTTGGCGCACTCTCGCGTCGTTTACTCGTGTATTATAAGGGCAGTAGTACCGGTCAAATCGCGGTTCGGACTGTAGACTACATCTAAGAATTGTCAATGGATACTTCCAATTGAGTGCGTTCCAAATGTGTTCAGAATGCAAAATATATAAATTTATCATGATGGCTACCTCATTGATTCTTTTCATTATAGAGGTAGAATTAAAAACATAGAGGGATTACGAGTATAAACGCAGTTCAGCTGTACACTTTTTCTGGATACTTGGTACCATTTAGGTAACCAATTTAAAAATCTTTGTTTCTACATGATTCGAACTTCTTTTTTATTCAAAATTTATGACTTGTCATTTTGACGTAGGCTCCACGCAAATTTATCGGTTAATATTTGTTTGCCTAGTGATATGGCCTCGGTGACTTTTAATTTATTTTCAATAAATAAAAAGATATATAATTAAAATGTTTGTGAAAACATGGTGCCACAAAACTAAAATACCGTGCTTTACGTTGGAATGCAAATTTTATTGGTCTAGAAAAGCAGATGAAGCTAAATTATGTAAGCTTCGGCCGGTGATTTGGTTTTGTTGTATAACAATAAAGATAAAATGTATTTTCTAAAAAGATGTAACTAGTTTGAAGATGCATAATAACAACACCAGATTGACTGTTTTCCTTGAGTATAAATGATTTGATTTTGAGACAATCTTAATAATCGTATTTCCAAAGAGATTAGTCATAATGATGGGAAAATTTACATCGATATCGATAGCATTCTCGAAAATTGGTAATTATATAATTGTTAACGCATATTTTTTTGTTTCAGTATGCCTACAGATATTGCAGCGTGAATAAATAGTGTGTTTATGCATTATTTAGACCACATTAAAAATCAGTATAATTGCATCTTTTTAAAACATTTTACAAAAGAGCGCTTCGATGTTCGACTCAAATAGCGAAGATTACAACCAGTAGCGGTTTCAATATAAAATAACTTCAACTTGTTTTCTTTTAAATTAGTGATATTTTTTGCAATAGGGTTTTTCTTAAATATTTTGCTCGCGCTTATATTGAAACAAATAAAAACATTATGAAAGGTTCAATTTTATTTTTAAATTTATTTAACTTACAATGTTCGTATGTCTATCTGTCTGTTTTTCCGTTTCAAATCATGTGATCCATTTTTCAAACACGTGCGGGTATCCGATTGAGCTAAAATTTGGCACACGTATGTACGTCCGATGGCATTGCAATAATATGGTACCATGAAGCTGGTCTGATGATAGAGTCAGAAGGTCGGTAAAGGAACATGTAAACTAAACAACGTTACCCCCTCATGTTTAGGCTGGTCAAATTGGTATTGAGAAGTACTATATAACGAGATAGTGTTCAGGGTCTGATGATGAAGCCGAAAGGTGGCCAATGGAAGCACACAAATACTCAATATAATCCTGCCGTGTTTGGGTTCGTTGGATATGACTTGACGAGTACTTTACACCCGGATGATATCCTGGGTCTGATGATGGAGCCGGAGGGTGGCCAATGAAACTACCTGACTTCTCAACATAGCCCCGCCTTGTTTGCGCTCATTGGATTTGCCTTGATGAGTTCTGTAGACCCGGATGGTGTCTCGGGTCTCATGTTAGAGGCAAAGGGTGACCAACAGATAGTTCTCAACATAAACCTGACGTGTTGAGGCTCGTTACATTTGTCTTGACAAGTACCATAGTACTCGTCGGTCTCCGTTGTGTTTTTGCTATAAAAGCTTGTTTTTAAAAGGCATTTTTAAATTAAAATTATTATATAGTGAATGACAAGATTCTTTAGATCGTCAATAGCTAGATTGAATTACTATTATTACGACAAAACTAAGTTACGCATCAATAGGCACTATGAGATACAGCGATATTTTGTATTGTAAAAATATTTAATTTTTGGCTTATATACAAAATGATATTTTCGATAAAGCTTTCGCAGTTATATGGGAAAGTACTAATACTACATCTATGAGAAAACATAAGTAAGGTATATGTCATTAATGTCAAAAAAATGTACAAGGGTGTAACTGGTAACGATGGATTTGTCCTCTTTCTTATCACTGAAATGACATAAGTGTAAGCAGTGCAAATATATAATCTTGTAAATCCTCCCTCTATGCTTCTAGCCGATTTTCACTATTGTTTAATATCCATGTTTACTACAGTCCTTTTATGGTTCCAGATACGTAATACTTTTTTTATAAAGATATTGTATTTTTTAATGTTTGTTTTATTTCTTTTACATATATTATTTTTTCTTTATTTAAGCTTCCTTGCAAGGCTATGTAAGCCTTTTCCATTCTTTTGATTCCATTTGCCATTCCTATGATATTAGATAATGATTCCTTCATTCTGCCAATGAATTTATTACTTCATGTAATGGAAGTTTTTGCTCACTTGAAATCTTGAATCTTGAAAGATTTTTACACGATAAATTTGGTCATCACTCAGGGCATTTGTTGAATATGTGTCATATTAACGCACAAAGTATGGGTATACTTTGTATTGGGTATACTATGACTGGGTAGTCATCATAGTGAATTATATGACACATTCAATAACAGCAATGTTCATGTCATCCTGATTTCCAAGAGCTGGCTCAAACCTCACCTCCCGTCAACCTCTTACGCACTCCCTGGCTTTGTTCTTATTCGTAATGACAGAGTCAGTAAGGGTGGGGGCGGAGTCGCTATCTACCTTCGCATTGACCTTTCTTTTAAAATCGTAGCTAAGTCTTCCTTCGACTATTCAGTCTCCGCAGAGTTTCTTTTCCTTGAGGTTTGGGTCAAAGGAACGAAAACCATTATTGTTGTCGTGAATTGTCCTCCCACCATTGACTACTTTACCGAATTCGAAGTGGTTCTAGAATCCTTGGGGTCTGATTACATGCATCACATCATCATGGGCGATTTTAACACTAATCTCCTAGCCGCTGCTTCTCCCCGTTCCTGCAAACTCCTGCACCTCATTGAGTCAGCTTACATATTTTGCCCCTTCAAGCCACACATTGTAATATCAATGGCGACGACACCTTGCCTAACTTAATACTCACATCTAACCCTTCACTTGTTTTCTCGCATGGGCATCATGATGCTTCAGGTTTTTCTTGACATGACCTTATCTTTCTTTCTTATATCTTGAAATCCCCTAAGCCCTAATCTAAGGTACTGCACAGACGTTGTTTTGCACTTATAAAAATAGGCAAATTAGCAAAAGACGGTTCTAAAATAAACTGGGAACCCCTCATAGAAGCCGATACGATCGAGGAAAAGGTACGCCTGTTTAATATAGAGGTGATTCAGCTGTACGACACCCATGCCCCGGTTAAGAAAGTAAGGCTGAAGCGACCACCTGCACTATGGATGGCAAGGGGTATCCGCATGGCAATGAGGCGAAGGGATCGTGCATTTCGGAGTTTCAAGAAAGAGTGTACTGGAGACAAATGGTCCTGTTTTAAAATTGCAAGGAATCGATGCAATAAGATGATACGTGACGCTAAATGCCGCCAAATCCTAACTAATATAACAACTTCTTCGTCTGCTCACATTTGGAGATTCCTCGGAACTCGGTAGGGCGCGTCACTTAGACCTCCCGAAAACCATAAATTTAGACGATTTGAACTCTCATTTCTTCACTGTCCCTCCGGTAGATCGTCTAACTAGATCAAACCCTAGCTTACTTGGGTGGCCTCAAACGCCCCAACATGAACCCTTTTCATCTTTCTCCAGTTGATTCTCGTGAGATCAAGTAAATCATCAGTTCCATTAAATCCAAGGCTGTGGGTTGTGACAAAATATGTCGCTTCATGGTAACAACTGTCCTGGATAATCTCCTTCTCGTGATCACACACATTATCAACTTTTCCTTAGAGTTCGTCCCCTTCCCAAAATCTCTAACCCGTCCCTCCCTGGTCATTTTCGTCCTATTTCCATTCTTTCTTTTCTTTCAAAAGTGCTCGAGGTCTGTGTTCACAAGCAATTGTCCCATTTTATTTACTCCAATAATTTAATTAGCCCTCTTCAATCTGGGTTCAGGCCTGGCCATAGTTCCGTCTCTGCTTTACTCAAAGTGACTGATGATATCCAAAAAGGCATGGAGGAAACTAAAGTAACTGTGCTTGTATTAGTTTTCTCCAATGCTTTTAACACCGTTAGTCATGATGACCTACTGTCCATTCTTTCTTACCGTATGTGGTCGCGGGAGTTTCTATCTTCGTGAACGTCAGCAGGCTATTTTGAGTGACAAGTCCTCATCGTTGTGGCGCTGCTTAAAAACTGGTGTTCCTCAAGGCGGCATACTTTCTACTTTTCTGTTTTCCATTTTCATTGATCTGATAACCCATGAACTTCAGTGTGCGTATCATCTTTATGGCAAAGATTTGCAGCTTTACTCGCAAGACAGTGCCGAACGAATCTCTGACACTATTGGAAAATTAAACCGAGATCTGGCGGCAATCAAGGACTGGTCTGATAGGTTCGGATTAGTGGTTAACCCGGCTAAGTGTCAAGCTATTCTTGTTGGTAGTTCTAGAACTATGGGCAAATTAAATATTGCAACTCTGCCGACACTTACGTTTGCTGGTACTATTATACCCTTTAGTTCTAATGTTAAAGATCTTGGCTTGCACATTGATTCTACATTCAGCTGGCAAACCCAAATCGCGGCAGTCGCTCAAAAGGTCAACGGGATGTTGCGATACTTGTATCGGTTTAAAAATTTGCTTCCCTCTAACACAAAAGCAATGCTCGTGCAGTCCTTAATCTTTTCTATTTTCGAATATGGTAATGTGTGCTACTACGACCTGAATGCAGATCACCTCAACAAACTCGACCGCCTTCTTAATAACTGCATTCGTTTTATCTTTAATTTACGTAAATTTGACCATGTATCTGAGTATCGATCCCGCTTAAAGTGGTTGCCAATTCGCAAGCGCAGAGTTCTGAGGGCATTCTTGACTCTCCTGCTTCGCCTGATTATCTTTCCTCTCATTTTCAATAGAACATCGGTTCTTATCATGATAAACGTCTTCGCTTCTCAAGTAATCGTCTTCTTCAATGCCCTCTTCACCATTCTAATTTTATTCAGTCATCTTTCTCTGCCCAATTCATCTTACTATGGAATGCACTACCTCAGGATATCAGGATGGCTACAAATCGCTTGTCTTTTAAAAGTAAAGTACAAGAGTATCTTCACGAAACTTTGATAGAATTATCTCAATAAAATTTCATTTTATTAAAAATGTATGTATATACGTATCTATTATGTGTATAAGTATATATATTTATTTGTTATTTGTATATATTTAGTCAGAGATATGTAGGTATGTAGTAAGGGTCTATGTATTTTTGATTTGTATGATCTAATATTTATTAGTCCACTGACTTTTTTTTTTGGTTCCTGTGAATTTGCACCTGCTTCAATCGTTTCTGCATCACCCTAAGGTAGACTGGTAGAAAATGCCTCAGGCATTAAGTCCGCCTTTGTACCAATTGCGCTAAAAGTATTAAATAAATAAATAAATAATTCCGCACACGACTTATGTGTTAAAAGGACCCATTACATAGCAATATAAAGAAGAATTTGAACACTCGAGCAGGGTATTGCGTTTAGTCTCAATTGAGCAGACGAGTGGTCAATAACTGAAATAGACGCCGAGGAGGTTCCATATTGCGCTCCGATATCCAATATTGAGTGTTTTATACCTATTTAGATTATTAAGTTTAGCACAAGGATACAATTGTAGTGGCTCAACAACAAGCAAGGATGGTTCTGCGCCGCGAGGTCAACGCGCAATCAACATTTAACATTATCGTTAATTCATAAAAAAACAAAAGAAAAAGAATATCTGACTTTATTAATTAAGCCCGGTATCCATCAAATTTAAGTTTTTTTAATACCTTAAAAAGAATTAAAGTACTTAAAGTCTATTTATCTATATCATCACGCCAGATCCCTTGCGGGGTAGGCAGAGAGTACAGAGTTCCAGCAGGTTCTTTCCTTACATACGTCTCTGGCTTCGTCCACTCTCATAGTTCGTCTTATACATGCTCGCCGGTTACGGTGACTCTTGACTTGTCCTTCAGATAAGACTCCGTCTTTTTTTGGTCATGGTTATTTGGTCATGGTAAGATATGAAATAAAACTACTTTTTCGGATTTTATCGCGGTTTATTTTGATTTTTAAGTTCCCGACGTTTCGAGTGCTTTGCAGCACCCATGGTCACGGGAAGGACTGAGGTGGTAGACGTCCAAAAGGCATAGTTGTTCCGGGGTACCCTCAAACTTCTTAATTATTTTTGTTGGTCCGATCTACGCAGAATGAGCTCACGGTGTCTTGAGGTCTTGCAGTGTTATGCTTGGTTTTGGATTTGATTATATTAATTACTGGATCCCAAGTCGATGGAAGCACCCAGCCATCTTCTCTATTGAAATTAGGATGTTTTTTAATTTCAATAGCCTCGCGGACCATCCTTGGTAGGAATCGGTGTTCTTTCACGAGGATTTGTGGTCTATCAAATCTGATGTTATGGCGGGTGCGGTCAAGGACATGTTCACAGACTGCAGACTTCTTTGAGCGACGGTGTTTTAGGTCAGCTATGTGTTCTTTAACCCGAGTTTTTACTGGTCTTTTTGTTTGTCCTATGTAAGAGAGACCACATTCACAATCAAGCTTGTATACTCCTGCATCTTGTAGAGGGATGTGACACTTGACAGATGGTAAAAACTGACTGATCTTCTTCGGCGGCTTATAAAATGTTTTAATTGAAGCACGCTTCAAGATGTAGCCAATCTTGTCTGTGACTCCTCTTAAGTAAGGTAGTACAGCAGGGAGACGCTCGACTGTGGCTGGTTTCACTCGGTCACTGTGACGTTGGCGTGGGACTCGCAGCTTATTGTCGTGCAGGACTTGCTTGACATGTTGAAGCTCGGCAGCCAGATGTTTCTTGTCACAGATCCCTTGTGCTCTCTGAAACAAAGATTTGCCCACGGTAGCTAACTGTGATGGATGGTGGTGAGATTCACCGTTTAAGTACCTATCAGTATGGGTCTTTTTTCTATAAACCGTATGGCTTAAGGTGTTGTTGGGGTTACGGATTACTGAGACATCTAGGAAAGCTAGGGAATTGTTTGCCTCCAACTCCATTGTGAACTGAATTTTAGGGTTAATGGAGTTAAGATGATTAGGGAATACGTTAATTTTGTCAGATGGTAATATTGTGAAGGTATCATCTACGTACCGCTTGTAGAAACTTGGCTTCACAGGTGAGGTACGAAGGGCTGTCTCCTCAAAGTCTTCCATGAATAAATCGGCAACAATGGGAGATACAGGGGAGCCCATCGCCACACCATCTACTTGCTTGTAGAACTCCTCCTTCCACAGTAAGTAGCCAGATGTAAGGCAGTGTCTTAATAGTTCTGAGTATTCCGCTGGCATGTTGTTCTCCACTAGTTTCCTTTCTACAATTTCGACACAGTCTTGTACAGGTAAGCATGTGAATAGTGACTGGACATCGAAACTGACCATTGTTTCATTGTCAGTAAGATGTAGATTTTTAATCTCACTAACAAAATGGTATGAATCCTTAACATGTGCTCTTGTGTGTCCTGTGAGTGGCGAGAGCACTTTCGCTACGTGCTGAGCCAATCTGTAGGTTGGTGTGTCGATTTGGCTAACAATTGGACGTAGGGGAGCATTCGGTTTATGTATTTTTGGAAGCCCATACAACTGTGGTGGTTTTGCGCACGAAGGTATTAGTGGTTTGACGTCCAGATTCAATGTTTCGGAGTATTTCTTTATTAAATCAGTAGTTTGTTTTAATATATTGGTGGTTGGGTCTGTCTTGACCTTTTTGTATGTGTTTGCATCCGATAAAAGTTCTTGTATTTTGACATTGTAATCTGACGTATCCATAATGACCGTAGCATTTCCTTTATCCGCGCGGAGAACAGTAATATCCTTTTTATTGCGTAAGGTTTTCAACGCTAAATATTGATTTTTAGGAAGATTTAGTTTGGGCACTGAACTTCGACGTAACATGGATGAGACATCCTGACGTATTGCCTCCGAATCTTCCCTCCCTATACTATTTTTGGATAGAACGTCTTCAACGGCGCTGATAATTTCCTCATACGGTATCCTTCGAGGTGTTACAGCATAATTTAAACCTTTAGATAGGACCTTCACGATGTTTTCATCCAATGTTTGTTTTGACAGATTGATGACTGCGCGTGATTCGTTGTCTATGGTGCACGGTTGCGTTTCGTTACACCGTAATGATTTGTTCTTGACATTTGATTTAGTTGTTAATTTATTATATTTTATTATGTGTTTATTTTTGCATTCATTATATTTAGATGTTTCACGCTTATTTAAAGTATCAATGCATTTATTAAAATCAAATGTAGTTAACACTGTCTTTAATTCATTGGATGAAATTTCAATATTTCTGCTGAGGTGATGTAGATCGGAACGCGTTTGATGAATCACCGTTCGTAACAACTTTTTACTTGCCTGGTTTAGGATCTTAGCGCTTCCTCGTATGCCTTTCTTGGTGGATATCTTGACACACGTAGGAATGAGATTGTGGTCTCTGCATCTCTTCAAGAAATTTAGGGATGTTGTAAATCTTGCGCGCTTAGTCTTGAGATCTTCTAACCGGCGTATTTTATTTGCGATTTCCAGTCCGTACTGGTTCACATACTGAGTTCTTAGATTTACGCGAATATTACACATGAAATAAAACTACTTTTTCGGATTTTATCGCGGTTTATTTTGATTTTTAAGTTCCCGACGTTTCGAGTGCTTTGCAGCACCCATGGTCACGGGAAGGACTGAGGTGGTAGACGTCCAAAAGGCATAGTTGTTCCGGGTTACCCTCAAACTTCTTAATTATTTTTGTTGGTCCGATCTACGCAGAATGAGCTCACGGTGTCTTGAGGTCTTGCAGTGTTATGCTTGGTTTTGGATTTGATTATATTAATTACTGGATCCCAAGTCGATGGAAGCACCCAGCCATCTTCTCTATTGAAATTAGGATGTTTTTTAATTTCAATAGCCTCGCGGACCATCCTTGGTAGGAATCGGTGTTCTTTCACGAGGATTTGTGGTCTATCAAATCTGATGTTATGGCGGGTGCGGTCAAGGACATGTTCACAGACTGCAGACTTCTTTGAGCGACGGTGTTTTAGGTCAGCTATGTGTTCTTTAACCCGAGTTTTTACTGGGATCTGTGACAAGAAACATCTGGCTGCCGAGCTTCAACATGTCAAGCAAGTCCTGCACGACAATAAGCTGCGAGTCCCACGCCAACGTCACAGTGACCGAGTGAAACCAGCCACAGTCGAGCGTCTCCCTGCTGTACTACCTTACTTAAGAGGAGTCACAGACAAGATTGGCTACATCTTGAAGCGTGCTTCAATTAAAACATTTTATAAGCCGCCGAAGAAGATCAGTCAGTTTTTACCATCTGTCAAGTGTCACATCCCTCTACAAGATGCAGGAGTATACAAGCTTGATTGTGAATGTGGTCTCTCTTACATAGGACAAACAAAAAGACCAGTAAAAACTCGGGTTAAAGAACACATAGCTGACCTAAAACACCGTCGCTCAAAGAAGTCTGCAGTCTGTGAACATGTCCTTGACCGCACCCGCCATAACATCAGATTTGATAGACCACAAATCCTCGTGAAAGAACACCGATTCCTACCAAGGATGGTCCGCGAGGCTATTGAAATTAAAAAACATCCTAATTTCAATAGAGAAGATGGCTGGGTGCTTCCATCGACTTGGGATCCAGTAATTAATATAATCAAATCCAAAACCAAGCATAACACTGCAAGACCTCAAGACACCGTGAGCTCATTCTGCGTAGATCGGACCAACAAAAATAATTAAGAAGTTTGAGGGTACCCCGGAACAACTATGCCTTTTGGACGTCTACCACCTCAGTCCTTCCCGTGACCATGGGTGCTGCAAAGCACTCGAAACGTCGGGAACTTAAAAATCAAAATAAACCGCGATAAAATCCGAAAAAGTAGTTTTATTTCATGTGTAATATTCGCGTAAATCTAAGAACTCAGTACATGGTAAGATAGTTTAGGTCTTCCCCGGTACCTACATCCCTACACTTTCGCAATGTATATCTGTTCTATCATTCTTTCTTCTGACATTCTTTCTATATGCCCCAACCAACAGAGCATCCCCGTACATCTTTTTGTTAATAAAGAAATAAAGGTTTAGTCGCGTTTTAGTACCTAATGTTCATGCTAGTTCTATAATATTATTCCTAATTCCTACGCAGTTTTTATTCAATAGCCTATTCTGTATTCCATTGCCGGCTAAAGCCTTCCGTGGCAGCTCGGCACTTCTTGCGTCGCTTCAAAGTAATTTAATTATGAAAGAAATTAAAGGTAGCGAACGGGTCATTAACTTAGAGGTTTGTAAGGAAAGAACTTGTTGGAACTTTGTATTCTCTGCCTACCCCGCAAGGGATCTAGCGTGATGATATGGGTATATCATCACGCCAGATCCCTTGCGGGGACTCCCAGACTGTGAGAAAATGCCTCAGGTATTGAGTCCGCCTATGTACAAACATATGTGCATGAAGAATGAAATAAATAAATAAATATAGATAGATACAGAGGCCATGAGAACCAGGCAACCATGAAGAATCGTAAATTAACAAAAAAGAATAGGCCATTCTGTTTCGAAAGATAAATAAGATAATGCATAATATGTCAAAAATCATTTATTTTTAAATATTGGATACGCCATTTTGATTCTAAGGCTGTAATACCAGAAGTACACATTCAGAGAGTCCCAAATAAGTTTTAAATCCGAAACCTACCTACTACATTTGTTATCATTATATCAAATTGACAAAGTTTCGTGACACGATATGCCCTAAGGATCATAACAAGAAATTTTGAAAACAGTTAGTCACTTCTCGTGTCTATCGAAAATGTCACTTTGATAACGTCCCGTGGCGATACATTTTATTTATCCTCAACTTTTTATATCGGAGCTATGAAAACTGAGAGCTTAGTATAAAAAGATTGACGTTAGCGTTATGCGTGAGTTGATATGGCATCCTTGTCACACAACAAATTTACTCAATAAACGATCGATTTATTTCATATCATAAGAATATATCAGATAACAAATAATTTTATTTCACCTCTAACACACATATACGCACACGCACACGCACACACCACACATTCACACGCACTAATACTGATTGTCTAATTCTTCGACTAAGGATTAATGGCTAACCCTATGTAATTACTGCTAATCTGCAAACTTCGACATTAGCGTTTCATTTTTATCTATATGATTGTATTTTAGGGGGAACCTAACCTAACCTAACGCCCGATAATAGGTTCTGTTTACAGAAGATTTTTCATGAATGTACTGCGTATTTGTTATAAGAAATATATGTAAAAATGAAGATGAAAACGTCGTGAAATTTATGTTTGGAGTGTAATTTAATTTAACGTATTAAATTTAAAGTATTCAATTTTTAAAAATAATACTTTTAAAATACGCTATCTTGAATATATATTGCAAATGTTCTATTAAATGGTAGATTAGATATGTCTAAAATATACACAAAAAAAAAGCTTAAGATATGCTCTGTAACTTGTATGGATGACTTTTTTTAAATTAATATATAAATTTTTTGAAAATTCCTGCATTTTGCGTCTTCCGGGCACACTTTTCACTGTTGTCAAGGTAATCAGACAAGGAAAATTTTCAAATAAAAATTCTCAAGGTAATGACGTTAGTAATTCCCTTAATTATTGTAAGCTGTGAAGTTTCTTTAATAAATATTATATTATTTGTATTAGATTAAAGGTGACAGTCTGAAAAGTGGCCCGCAAAATAAGAGCACAAGTTCATACTTGCCATACTTAGGTGTGGTCTTATTTCGAATTAGTCCGATCCAACCATAGCCAACATGAGGGCGCGTTAAAGTGCTTCAGTTTGCTAAAACATCCATACTAAAAAGATCTGAGGTACCTAATAATTTAAAACTAATTTCTAAAGTAAATCTACGAGTATAAATGCTTTATTCGAAAATACAAACGCGGCCGCTTTTTGGCTGTAATTTTTACGTGATCATCCTGAATTATCAATTTTGAATATTATATCGATGAGATAAACATGAACGTGACAGCACGATTACTCGCCAGCGTCACGTTAACGTCAAAGTTTTCGTGCTAACCCCTTTTATTGGGCGGTCGCGTCGGCTGACACTTAGGTACATCCACGAAGTACGGAATATAAGGGCACATCCTAGTCTAAATATAGACACAACTCCAGAAACCGGCATCAGATTATCTAACGTAATGATATCTTGGCCGTGAGTCATAGCTCTCTAGGGTGACTCCGGCCTCATACTTTCAAGGTTCATGACCATTAAGTGGTTCCTCCGTTCTCTTTAGACGATGCTTTAGTAGATAAATAAGACGTTCCGACCAATAAATTGTCCTGCGAAAATGTTATCTGACCAGAAAAATCCTACGTCCCGGTTAGATTATGCATTAGATTTCATAAGGACAGACAAACAATAGATTCTCCTTATAAAATCATACGCGTGTGGCGTGTTGGTAGGTAGATATATCTACCAACACACCAGACACTCTTGCGGAGTAGGCAGAGAGTACATAGTTGAGTAATAAGTAAGTTGAGTACTAGAACAATATTTTTGCAAATGTTTATTATTATCAATATTAATTAAGTAATTTTAGGTAGGTAGTCAAATATAAAAGTCGGCGTGACTTTATAAAAATATGTTTATTTTACAAATATAAATTTATTATAGATATTCAAAATACTATGCAGTCAATAATATTACTTAGAGATCGTGCGAACGGTAAGAGAGCTAAGACGATATTGAGGTACTTTGTCTGGGTACGATTTCTTTTTAAAATAGAAACGTAGCCCCACTCTAGCATTTATTCCTGTGTGGTGGGTGCGTTTACAAACATGAAAATCCACATAAACAAATATCCAGACCGAAACAAATAATTGTGGATCACACAAAGTTTTAAATCCGTGACTATTAGACCCAGTGGGTGGAGCGGCTGAAGCTCTTAACCACTGCGCTGGGGGTTTTGGCGGGAAATCGAAGAGTGATGTTGTCAATTTGTTTTAATTTCCAAAACTTGTGTTATTTCGAATTATAATGTGTAATGTTGGTGGAATATTAACCATTATGTATTTCTATATGTGCATGAGTGAAGGTAATTGTAAAAAAGTGATAAAACGTGCCTTTTCGATTTCCCTCAAAACAGCCGTCGCAATTGGTATGTAAAGTATCCATCACTTTACTATCTAGGGTGGGGTACTTCAATTTCATTATCATCTTTGTCATCAAGTTCGTTGGGGAGTTGAATTAATTTAGAAATAAATATTCGTAAACTTTGTACAATGACATAATGTAAACGCAATTGCCACAAAAAAAAAAAAACACTGCGCTAAATCGCCCGTCGATTTTTGAAAATTTGTTCAAAAATTCTCGATGTGTGCGTGCCCGTGCGTACTACAATTTATCGTTTCCGCGCACGCGTAGCTCCATCTAGACAAATAATTCATCTAAGGGTGTTTACCTTCACCCTTTTCTGAAAATTTAAGCGGAAAATAAGCCGGCAGATATGTTTCAGCAAATAAAACCCAAAGTGCATATATTCAAAAATGATATGCGAAACAACGCATTAATGCATGTACCTCGGTAATATTCTTTCAATAAGGCGGTACGTGGGAATGTGCTCGGTTTAAAGGCATTTCAGTTTTATGACGTGTTCAATCCTGCTGGCTATAATGTTGACAACGCCGTTCGCGGACGAGCACCCACTAAACCATACTAAACGAACTGTGATCGAGTTATGGGCACTCTTGATTTTAAGTGATGTTCGAGTTTGGAATGTTTATTAATTTATTTTTAAAGGTAATTTGGTTGCTATCTTGGTTAAGGATTGGAAGGTTATTACCTTCCTACTAGGCATGCCTTTTAAGTTCTGTCGTTTCCATATTTCCCGGCAATTTTGAATTTGGAACTGTTCTATATTCGAATGTGTTTAAATCATAAATCATACAGTTGAAAGTATTAGGATTAATGCTATTGTTAAGTCACAGCGTCGATTCGAATCTGTCAGGTTACGAACGAAAATCAATCTTTCTAAGGAAAATGTTCGTGCAATAATTTTCTACAACTTTAGAAGAGGCCTGACACGGCTTCAGTGTTTTAAAGAGCTAACATCTGTGTTCAGTGATGAAGCCCCATGTCTGCGGACTGTCGAACGCTGGTATTTAGAATTCCAGCGTGGACATACTAGTGTTAGTGACAAATCTCGCGAAGGACGCCCAAAATCCGCCTTCACTGAAGATAACATCATTGCTGTGAGACAACTAAATCTCGAAGATCGTCATGTGACGTATCGAGAGATAGAGGCTCTATTAGGCATCTCAGGGACAACCATTCAGAAGATCTTGCATGAAGCGCTTGGTGTGAGAAAGCTAGTTTGCCGTTGGATACCGCATCTGCTTTCCGACGATCACAAGGCGGCCCGCGTCAGACGGTGTAAGAAAACTCTGCAAAGGTTCAACCGAGGAGAGTCAAATCACGTCTACGACATCATCAGTGGTGACGAATCTCGGATCTATGCCTACGATCCTGATTCCAAACAACAATCTACAATCTGGGTCTTTCGAGACGAGCCAAAGCCGACTAAAGTTGTTCGTTCTCGAAGCACTTCAAAGAAGATGGTGGCCACGTTCGTTGGAAAAACCGGCCATGTTGCGACTATTGAACTTGAAGATCGTAGAACGGTTAACGCAGAGTGGTATATCATAGTTTGTTTACCACAAGTCATAGCCGAACTTCGAAAATCTAACTCGAAGCGACGTATCATCCTGCACCAAGACAACGCAAGCTCACACAGCGCTCGTCAAACGATTGAGTATTTGAAGCAGGAAATAGTAGAAATTCTTGACCATCCTCTATACAGTCCTAACCTAAGCTCTAACGATTTCTTTACATTTTCTAAAATTAAGAAAAGTCTTCGTGGTCAAACGTTCCAGTCCGGTGAAGAAACAGTTGACGCTTTCAAGTCAGCCATTTTGAACACCCCCACTTTAGAGTGAAATAAATGTTATACTAACTGGTTTGAGCGAATGGAAAAGTGTATTAAGCTACGTGGTGAATATTTTGAAAAACAATAAAAAGTACTATAAGGTTCTAGTTGTGTTTTTTCTTCAAACGACAAAACTTAAAAGGCATGCCTCGTAATATAAAAGCACAGCAGCAGCGATAGCCTAGTGGTTAGACCGTCGTACTGCAAAGTCAGAGGTCTCGGGTTCAAGCCCGGGCACGCACCTCTGCCTTTTCGAAAGCATGTGCGTATCAAAATTAATTATCACTTGCTTTAACGGTGAAGGAAATCATCGTGAGGAAACCTGCATGCCTAAGAGTTTCTTGAAGGTGTGTGAAGTTCGTTAACCCGCACTGTGCCAGCGTGGTGGCCTAAGCCCTCTCAGTTTGACAGGAGGCCCGTGCGTAACGGTGGGACAGTTACAGGCTAATATTATTTAATATGAATAAACACCTTTACGGGTGTATTCCCCAAGTGGAGTTGGTAGAGGAGTACTACGTAGTAATAACTAACATAATGCGAAAAAGGAGAATAGGTTTGATATAAAAGTCACGGAATACCTTATATTATTTGTACCTCCGAAGTTAAAACGGAACCTTTATAAGATCATTCGTGTGTCTCTTTGTCCGTTTGTCGAACATGGTTTTTCTCGAAAGAGTTAAAACATAGAAGCTTAAAATTTTACATAATAATGGATCTTGTTTGTGTGCACACATTTCAAAAATTAAAATTCGTTTTTTTAATATTTTTTAAAGGCTAAGCAGGGTAAAAAGAGCGCTCCCTCATTAATTCTAGAAATCTACACCAGGAATTTCCATAATACCATGGTTAGTAGACATGAGCGCTCAAATTATTGTTTTCAACAACTTTTAGACGTGATAATTTTCACAGTTTTTCTCTCTCTTAACTTATAATTTAATTTTAATTTGCGAGCCGTATACAAGCTATAACTTAATTAACGCAATACCTGAAAGTAGTTTGTTCTAAATCGGTAGCTGAATTGATTCCAACAATCTTATCTTAATTTTTTAATTTGCAAAAAATGCTGCTACTCCTTCAGTGCGCTATAAAAAACTTCTTGATTCAAAACAATACGGAGATGTCAAATGTATTTATAAAACATATTTCAAGTTCCATTGTTTAATGGGGTATAAGGTGCTTAAAAAAGAGGTAAAAACTTTTAATTTGGAAATTTGGTTTTCATACTGAATTTGTGAAGCAATTATCTAATCGGGGTGTCTGAGGTCTTGCGTTATTTATATTACACCTTGTATAAAGATTAAAATTGCCTTAAGTAACAAAAAAGTAAATAAATATCTCATAAAGTACTATGTACTTGTACACTATTTAATGGCCTAGAAAGACAAGTAACACTCATTTGGTGCAATAGAAGAAAAGTTATAAATTGGAATGATCAATTGGGTGATCAAAATTCTAACATATAATAGAATTTTCTGTAAAACTTAAGTAAGCAGGTCCCAAACTTTACTAAGAGACTATGAAATATGTATTAGGGTCATTTCAGACCAGGGAAAGAGCGTCTTACCGCGCTGGAAACTATTTTACGATGCAAGTAAATGACATTTGCATATACCTACTTCAAGCTAGTGCTTCCGTTCTGCAGGTGCGAACAGCCCCAACTATGCTGGCTTACGTGGGCACTATTTAACAAGAATGTTTATTTTTGGAACTTTTAATGTTACTTATTTAATGACTCAGGCTGATTCAATCAAACTAGCGAATGGTAGGCGCAAAAAAAATTGGCTTGGAGAAAGGTTGAACTATAAATTAGGGTTATTTAAGTCAATTTCTATGAAAGTAATCATATTTGCGTGTAACTAACATATCGTCGTGTTAATGGGAAAACCGACTAAATTACCAAATTATCAAAACGATATATTACATTTTGAAAGTTAGATATAGATAATCTCCGATAAAATAAATTATAAAGTAAGTTGCATCAAAAATATAATTAGAACAATTATTTATCTTTTTAGCTTACTAAATGTTGTGTTCCACGTGTGTCTTCCTCCTCCTGCCGAGTTGACACAACTATAGTTGTGTCAACTCGGCAGGAAGTTGAGGTTCGATTGTTCTGACGTTTTCTATAACTGCGTCGTCAGCACGCATCTTCCTTTATCGGGTCGAGTAATGATGTACAGGTGGATCGAAGTCAAAGCTGACTTGATTTGAATTTGTAGGTGAGAGGTCTTTAAAGAAAATATTTTCTGACATTTCGCCCTACATATACTTCATTCTTTTTATTTTTAGCCAAAATACACGGTCTCCTTCTCAATTCTTTGATTTATTTCCCATCACACTCGCTGCTAATTTTTTTAAGTCTTTGAACTCGTTAAATTTTAATTCTCGCACGTTGTATGGCTTTAGAATCTTATTTTTTGGTTTCTTTGAAGATCTTGCTCTACGAATAATTTTGAGTCACTCTGTCATAGAATATACTGCTGTATGTTTCTTAGCGGACTCAATGCTGCTGTGCATTGAGTCCATTTCCATATATGAGCGCCCACTCTCTAGAAACTTGTGCTCGATGACTTAAATGTTATCAATCTTCTGGACAGCCCAAAATAGTAATACAACAACATACTGATTCGGTTCTGCCCTCTGCAGGTATCCGAGAAAAAAGTCACCTCTTTAGCATTCGGAGGTACATACTCAGACAAGTAAATTAACAAAATTGAACCGATATCTGAACTTCCCTTCTTTCCGTTTAGTTCGGTCCATGGAAAACAATAGGCTTCATTAGGTAAAGCATTTTCATATATACATAAATTATTAACTTTTAGTTTTCTGTAATAGTATAAAAGACCCACTTCGCCACTAGGTATATGTAAAATAGACTGTAGATCGAATGTAGCTGAAATAAAAGTATTGTCCTTGTTTGCTCTTTCCTTTTTTCTTCATTGCAAGCTTCTTTTCTGGCAATGTGATCTTCATATTCCTTCTGTAAGCTAGGCTTACCTTTAGCGTTCGGGCGTTCATATTTCGTACAAATAAGGCACTGATCTTTTTAGGAAGAATAACCGGTATTAAATTCTGTACCAAACACTGCGATAAATGGGCTCTGAAACTGAATCAGTTTGTCTTCTGTTACAATCCCTAACGTAAAGCTTGTATAATTTTGCTAAGGACAATTAAAGTCCAAGTACACACGTCGAATAGTTTTTCGAACGTAATGACACTCCATTTTGGGAAAGACAATTAATGTGAGTACGCACTTCCTGTAATTTTTCCTTAGGTATTTTTTTAGGAGGTGCCTAACGTCCACGCGGATCTTCTTTCAGTGTGTAAAGTACTAAATGATTCCTATTATTTAATAATCTGTAATAACGGACGCCAAAATACGAAAAGTTTTTCTAAAGAAATTCTTACAGATTCGCCTTCTTTCTTAGTTAAGAATAAAGAAATATCTTTTGAGTTTGACCTGGGGGTTGTGCGCTTTCTGTTGACTTTAATACTCTTTATTGGTTGTATTTCAACTAATTTTAACAAAAAGATTTTCTTTGATGAAAAATCCAATTGCCAGTATTCTCGACAAAGCATCTTGCGATCATTTTCAGTTATGTAGGGAGTACATTTATACTGGCATTTACAATCAACGATTTAGGTAGTTTTGGATCTGTACATTTTTTTTCAATCACGTATGGTAAACCATCAGCTCGTCTGTTTTTGGCTATATTAACTTTCCATGAACTAGGTTCTGGAACACGCCAACGACTTCGTGATTTTAACGTTTTCCATACACGGTCAAACATCTCTGTTAATAATGTTTGTATGTAATTTAACTGATTTTCTTGTCGATTTTTTACAATTATAGCAGCGCGATCGAAGATATCCATAAGAATGATATCACTTTTCTTTTTATCACCTGATATCACTGATGCATCACAAATATCACCGCCATGATTATCCTCAGCTTGTGTTGATAAGTGACCGTCACTAGATTCTACACGATGCATCAGATGGACTAAAGCAACAAGATTTAAAATTTCTTCTGAAACTTAGTTTCCGTCCTTAGCATTTTGTGTGAAAAAAGCTACAAAACCTTTTAAATCCTCTAGAGTAATTAAATCGTTATTAAAGTCTAAGTTACCATCGTTCCTTAAACTTCGTGTCCTAGAAACTTCTGCATGAATAATTTCCATCTTTTTTCCAATTCGATTTCGATTATTTTCAACGTAATAATTATTGATTCTAACAGTAAAAACTAATAATACAAGTTAATATGAATTCCCATTCTATTATAATAAAGAATATATTGGTAAAGTATGAATTAATTCTATATTTGAGTTCTGCTTAAAAATTTTCACTAAAGTCAAAAACAGTTAACTCCTGATAGTATATTTTGCATGTAGATTAATAAAAAGGGAACCAAATTTTTTTGAACGTTTAGCATGAAAAAGAGATACATTAGGATAATGCGTTTTATTCGAAGATATAAAATAAAAAACGAGAATATGTTGTAATCATTGCTTTTTAGTCTCAAAATTTATGACAAGTCCTATTTTAGTAGGTATTCTCATTCACTATCTTTTTAACTATGCATTATATTGCGAAGTGGGTTTTACCATTAGAAATATCTCGTTTTTTTAAGAAAATCTGTATTTTTGACTCAGTTTTGCAAAAATCAGTACTTAGCCGCTTTTCCCATTAACACGACGATATGCATGTTTCAATAAATACCAATATTGCATCACTCAATAGTCGTCTGTTGCGGATAGGCAAACTTAAGTATTCTCTTTCTTACCGAAAATTAAGTCACTTAGACATATCAGGTTGTCGTACTAACATAATATATATGTGGTATACTTCACACTATAACTGTATAGTGTGTAAGTACTGACTTATACGCATATATTATAATAAACAAATTTTAGTTCAAGCGTCGTAACACTTTTACGTGCGCTTAGAAGTTGCACTTCGTGTGAAATACCTCTAAGTGCTAATCCCAACAAAAACACAGGAAGCAGAATTTATTATTCCATCCGAGTACGTTACGAGGTGACGTTTTTAGGAGAATATTTTAGTGTTTGAGGAAGTTAGCGAGTTTGTAATTAGTTTCGTGTAGCAACCGGCAGGTGGCTCCACTGTCTTTGCAGTATCATCACGTGCCATAACTTTTTCATTTGACGCGTACACGAACAACTTTTCCATTTCTTTTTATTAACATCATAACGAAAATGAGAGTAGGCTTTATCAGAAATAGATACCTGATAGTTTTGTTAAGTATTTGCGGTGTCTGCCATTTAGTTAGGTTATTATAACTTTGGCGCGCGGGGAAAATGAGATATCAAAGGCATTAGACTAATGTGTACTGGCGGCGCCTCGGTATTAGCATATTGAAGACAAAGTTTGGATTAATTTATGTAAAAATTATATTATTAATTTGTTAGAGTTTTATAAATACTCCAACTTTTATTTTGGTAAGAAATCGTGATAAAAAAGTTTTATATGCTTAACACATACATAGCGGGCTATAGAGTCTTGATTTCTTCTTTAAAAATCAACCAATTTCATTCCTTTTAGAATTATTGATTTAAAATATCCAAAACAAATATACAATGTGAAAGTGGAAGGATGTAGGTACCGGGGAAGACCTAGACTATCTTACCATGATCAAATAGACCGAGTCTTATCTGAAGGACAAGTCAAGATTCTCCCTGACCTGCGAGCGTGTATAAGACGAACTATGATAGTGGAGGAAGCCAGAGAGGTATGTAAGGGAAGAACCTGTTGGAACTCTGTACTCTCTGCCTACCCCACACGGAATCTGGCGTGATAATATATAGAGAGAGAAAATATCCAATTGATTAACTGTAGGTAATAAATAGGTACTCTCAAACGTCTTTCACTGCCCTTTTACTTGACCTAAGCTCTTAAGTAATA
Organism: Phalera bucephala; assembly: GCA_905147815.2. Classification (NCBI taxonomy): domain Eukaryota; kingdom Metazoa; phylum Arthropoda; class Insecta; order Lepidoptera; family Notodontidae; genus Phalera; species Phalera bucephala. Next base: position 19,603,883 of record LR990622.1, read on the forward strand.
TTGACAGCCATTGCTATAAAATCACGCGTCAAGGAAAACTTGAATTGAAGATAAAATAGCGTAAATCTACACTTACCTTTTCTACACACCAAAACCATTGGAGAATAAATTTTCTTTTTTTCTACTGATACTCCGCGTACTTTTCAAACAGTAATACATATCAAAAAAATCTTCTCAAATCACGTAGCTCACTGAAGTAACTTAGCTAAGCCAACTCTCTCTTTTGTACATTAATAATTTGTTTAAAGCACACTCGAGAACCAAGTTACATGTAACTTAGGTGGGTACGTTATTTTCTCATGCGGAGTTGTCAGGTTTGTGAGGATGTTTTATTTTTTACGTGCGAAGAATGTAATGAATAAAGATATAGGATGCTCTGTTATTTTATACTAGCGGTGTGCTTTGGCTTCAAATAGTTAGCACTAAGTATCTACTGCCGGATGATTTATGGTCACCTGGGTGGCGTAATAGCATATTGACATATCTACAGGCCGGTTGCGTAGCACTCTTAGCTTCGATTCACATTCAAAAGATTTATACAGTGCACGTCAAAGATGAAGACAACTTTATCAACAAATACAAGGTGTAATGTTGGTGGAATATTAACCATTATATATTCCTATATGTGCATGAGTGAAGGTAATTGTAACAAAGTGATAAAACGTGCCTTTTCGATTTCCCTCAAAACGGCCTTCGCAATTGGTATGTAAAGTATCCATCACTTTACTATCCAGGGTGGGGCACTTCATTAATTTCATTATCATCTTTGTCATCAACTTCATTGGGGAGTTGAATTAATTTATAAATGAATATTCGTAAGCTTTGTACAATGGCATAATGTAAACGCAATTGCCCAGAAACAAAAAACTATTTTTTTTTATTCAGAGCGTACGTATTTTGCAATACGCTCATATACACGTAAAAGTTTCATTGATAATTAGGGTATACTTAAAAAAAACTTGTGGTTGTACTTAAAAAAAGGCAAAAATATTTAAATTTGATAATTTTCATTAAATTTGTAAAGCAATAATCGAATTGAGGTGTGTAAGGTCTTGTGTTATTTACGAATTATCTAGTATAGTAAGTTATGCCGATTGGTACAATATATTCCTAAATTATTAATTTATTTTCTCATGAATCAGTGTATCCACAGTTAAAAGTATTTAAGATTAGCGGGTACACACTTATAGCAGACACACGCACACATTTCAATAGTTTATAATCTGCACTGACGTCACAATCCACACAGACCATGCAGAAAAGGGTTCATAATTTAGCAACTAAGTATAAAATGGAAATCAATTGGAAAGATTGTTCCATAATGAAGTGAACGCTTTATGCTGTCCTTTTTACACTTGTAATTTTATGAATAAAGAAGAACGTAGTAGCACGCTTTCTCGACAATTTTATGAAAGTCATATGGCTTGTGTTTGGCTCTCTAGTGAAATGAGAATGAAATAAGTTCTTTGCTCATAAATTTCTATACGATGTTTGTGGCACTTGTATAAAATACACAGAATTTGTTTAGCGAAAGTGCATAGCTTAGTACTTGTAGGTGTGTTAAATATTAAACAGAACTTACAACCGCTTTGGGAACGCTCCACATGACTTCTAGTTTATTTTTTATTTGAAGCATTGTTAGGGTTTGGAATAAAACAAAAGTAAAAAAGTACCTATATATTTTTCTTGTCTGTTTTCTTTGCTACAGGATATGAGAAAATATCAAATTTTTATACAACTGCGCTCCGAGTTTAGGCGGGAAGACGAACAGCGATGTTGTCAATTTGTTTTAATTTCCAAAACTTGTGTTATTTCGACTAATAATGTGTAATGTTGGTGGAATATTAACCATTATGTGTTCTTATAAGTGCATGAGTGAAGGTAATTGTAACAAAGTGATAAAACGTGCCTTTTCGATTTCCCTTAAAACGGCCGTCGCAATTGGTATGTAAAGTATCCGCTTTACTATCCAGGGTGGGGTACTTCATTAATTTCATTATCATCATTGTCATCAAGTTCATCGGGGAGTTGAATTAATTTAAACAAATACTATTATATTTTTCACTGGACACTGGCAAAATACACTTAAAATTAGTGTGAAGCCATAACTTAAAGAAGAAGAACTGGGCTCCGATCACACTACCGAGCACACTACTCGTTACGTAGGTGTGAGTGAAGCACATTTACGTACGAGTGCGTGTGGGCGTGCGTACACACCGCCCAAGGACAAAACCAGTTTACGCCGGCAATGTCCTCTATTAGTGTGTTCTTGTTATAGTGTACTTTCGTATGAAGCTTTTTCTCTTTAGCTCATGTGGCTTCTGGCAGTTACTCACATCACACATGTATCGAAGTTCCACATCATCTCAATATTGTTGATCGTGAAACGATAACCGTTCTAAGTAAATATAATTTATCTTAAAACTACATAAAACATTTAATTATCACTGTTGTGATATGGTTTTGTATACGGAAGCAAAATCTAAATAACTGGAATTAAATAAATTACAAAGTTTTGCTGTAATGGTGTTGTTGTATTGTGTGACAATATCAAGCTAAAATGTTTACGAAACGCGTGATCCAAACGCATTCGTAACAATACCTTGCCTTAATAGAGCGATACTTAGTTCCATTTATAGGAACAATGAAACGGCCATTACGGTATCCTAAACTAACAAACGATTAGGATTCATTCCTTCCCATCGTCACTGTTTGTACCTTGATAAACAAACCCTTACTGAAATCGTAATATGTACGTGTATCTTTCATTGAATCGCGGGTATCATGAGAATTAAGGTGAAAACGTTTATTGATGTTAAAAAGCTATCAGTGTTAGAAATATATTTTAAGTAAAATCTATCCGTCCAGCCGATTTCGGAAGACGCGAACGCCTTTGCAAAGATTTTACTTATGTAAAGGACTATTCCATTTCATTATCAGCACACTATTTAGGTAGTTGTACTGTATTATCGTAGGTGGTCAGGCTTTTAGTTCATTTTATTTCAAGGTTATATTTCTTCTAATCATGCTGCATATTCAAACTCTTGCTGTCCATGTACAATCCATTCCGATTGCAATGCTGCCTTAGAATCCCATTGTGAAGGATCAAAATCACAAAGTTTCATTTCATGTGACGTTTTAAGACATCTTTATATCTCAGACAGTGGCCACCTTGGATGGCATCAAATAAAGCATCTGCTTCGCAAGTTGTTCCTTGGGCAGTCAAGACACGTCGCCACTTCATCTGTAAAATTATGGCGTCTTGGTTATACACTGCTCCACAAACCTACCTCTACGAATGGACACAGGTTCGCGTACTGAAGTAAAATCTTATCTTTCTTACATTGATTTGTGAGAGTAGGCCTGTGCCCAACAGTGGGCTTTATAATATATCCCAAGGTGTCAATCCTCCTCCTACTAATATTAAACATATGAAAGATTGTATGTTTAGATGTTTTATTTTTTATCCCGGAAAAATGTAAGGCTCCCGTCTAAAGTCAACGCGGATGATGTCGCGGTCAGAAGCTAGTGAAGAATAATGCTAGGGAAGTGTGAAATCAAGGCTGAAGGCAGTGAATTGAGCGGCGCCGCAGTGCGCCTCGTCGCGGCGTTGACTCGGCGCCACCGTGCCGTGGCGCAGGCCTGCACGCTATTCCCGCATAACAACTACAATGACAGAACTATTGCGGACAACCTCGTGTTAATACCTCCAACTTTTATTTGAATACCATTTGGCAATCGATATTAACACTTATGAACAGCTGCGGATAAAGCGCGTAGCGTCGCGAGGTCCTCGGTTCAGAGACAGAAATCATATAAATTATTAAAGCATACTTACAAATGTCCAACTTGTAACATTTTTACCTACGGCTTTAAACTCCGGCAAGCATCTCAGCGGAATAGCCTTTAGATTGAATTTGTTTGTTATTAAGTTAGGGATTAAGTGTAGTTTTTCTTTCAAAACATTCCCACTCCGGTGTCTAGAATTGTGCTCGTTATCGTGGTAATCAGGTTTGCTCCCGTACTTCGACCTTAAAATAGTCAGCGAAAAGTGAACGTACACGTGCATCTCTGCCACCTCCGCATGGTAAAAATAGGCGTGACGATGTTTACTTTTTTTGCAATTTAGGGATTCAAATTAACACTTAAGAACTGATTGGTGAACTATGAGAGTGGAGGAAGCCAGAGAGGTATATGAGGAAAGAACCTGTTGGAACTCTGTACTCTCTGCCTACCCCGCAAGGGATCTGGCGTGATGATATAGATAGATAGATAGAACTGGCTGGTTTGGTCTAGTGGTGCTTCGTGGCTGGCGAACATAAGTTCTTGTGATCGCAAAACTTTTTGATGTAGGATTTTCCTATCAAAAAATTCTAATCAGAAGTTCGGAGTCTAGAATTGTGCCAGGCGATATCGTAATATGCGCGGTCCTATTGAATGAGACATATCATTGCCAGAGAAAAGTACGGTAAATTCCTTAAGCGGGGACGGCAGCAGACGACTTGAACTCAGTATACCTCTTGGGGACTATAATAATGTCAGATTTTTTTTTGACTGCGTCTTTGGTGTAATGGCAAAGCGCATCGCTTTGTGACCACGAGTTCCTGGGTTCGAATCCTAGGTAGGACAAGTGTAGTTTTTCTAACGAAAACTTCCCAGTACGATTCCGGAGTCTGGTATTGTGCCCGGTATATGGCAATAGGCTTGCCCCTTATTACATGGGACCTAACATCGTCGGCAAAACGTGGGTGTACTCGGTACACCTCTGCCACCCCCGCTTAGGAATATAGGCGTGACGGTGTTTTATTTTTTTTGTAAAGCAAACACTTGTTAAATAAAACTTATCACAGAGAAGTGAAGGAACTCTTTCAAAATCTTAGTTGTGATAGGTAATAATGTTGTTTTACGGAATGATAAATATCATAGACATTTTCTCGATTTTCTCTTTTTAAGTTAAGTAGACTTAGGGATTAAGTGACAGACACTCCGGTGTCTAGAATTGTGTTCGTTATCGTGGTAATTAGGGTTGCTCCCGTACTTCTACCTTAAAATCGTCGGCGAAAAGTGGACGTACAATGTGCATCTGTGCCACCTCCGCATGGTAAAAATAGGTGTGACAATGTTTATTTTTTTTTCATTTTTTTTTCAGTCAACTATGAGAGTGGAGGAAGCCAGAGAAGTATGTAAGGAAAGAACCTGTTGGAACTCTGTACTATCTGTCTACCCCGCGAGGGAGCTGGCGTGATGATATAGATAGATAGACTATTTCAGAAACAGATTACGTTACTGTGTAGCTTTATAGTACATGTTTTGAACTGTTTCACCGTATATATGATTGCTTTTATTTATAAGGTAGCATGCTTTAAGTATAGGTTGCTCCTAAGATTACCTGTTAAAAAGTATCGAAAAAAGATTACATTTAAATAATATCACCCTAGCGATCACTTTCGCCTACGCGTCAATGGCAATTGGCTTCATGAAATCTGGCCTCCTGGGCGCTTAGTAATCAACCCGAGGAATGTTCGATTCAGACAAAGATTCCTTTTCGCACGGTCTAAAAAAGATTCTTATCATCGAATAAATTGCTGTTAAGGGTAAGAGAAAATTACAATTTGCGATGGGGTCGGGGATAGAATTAGCCGTGCTCTAGATACGCCAGTTTATTTGAAAGTAGGACATATCTTTGTTATTTGACCGGGTATTTTGCCATGTCTGCATACTAAACAGGAAAATGAGGTTTTACCTCACTCGTTTTATGTTTTGGGTTAGGAACGCATTACCTATGTATGACCATAAAAATAATAGCTGAAACCGAGGCTGTATAGTTCATTCTTTTTTAGAGTTCCTTCCTTCCTCTTTAAATTATGGCTTCACACTAATTTTAAATATATTTTTCCAGGGTCCAGTGAGATATATAATCGTGTTTGTTTAAATTAATTCAACTCCCCGATGAACTTGATGACAACGATGATAATGAAATTAATGAAGCACCCTGGATAGTAAAGCGGTGGATACTTTACATACCAATTGGGACGGCCGTTTTGAGGGAAGTCAAAAAGGCATGTTTTATCACTTTGTTACAATTACCTTCACTCATGCACATATAAGAACACATAATGGTTAATATTCCACCAACATTACACATTATAAGTCGAAATAACACAAGTTTTGGAAATTAAAACAAATTCACAACATCACTCTTCGACTTCCCGCCAAAAACTTTTTTTACAGTTTATTTAAGGTAAAAAAGACAAACCAAAACTAACGAGGTATTTTAATTAAAAAACAGTTAAGAAGGCGTTGTTTAAATTTCAAAAATGACATTGTTAGCTTAAATGTAGTCACACAAGGATGTTTTGGCCCGCGTTTAAAATCGGAACTAACGCTGTTATCAAGTGAAATGTCATTTCATCACAGTCGCAGAGTTGCCGATTGCTATGAAATTTACCCAAGTTCTTTTTTTAATTAGTAACCGTGCGGACCCACCTCTTGAAATATTTCCCTTGAAGTAGGAAATTTTGCTAACTGGTAGCCCTTATTTCACACTAATCAATGTCACCCACGGTCCAAAAGATCCTTTTCGAACGATATCTTTAACGTTAAGTTGCAGTGACGCTCTTTTAAAGATGTCATTAATCGCAAATCTATATTTACTAGTGGTCGCCCATAGGTCGATATTCGACCTACTCTTTCATCGTTTGCTGGTTATGTTTTTTTTCTTTCTTGGCAATTGCGTTTACATTATGCCATTGTACAAATTTACGAATATTCATTTCTAAATTAATTCAACTCCCCAATGAACTTGATGACAAAGATGATAATGAAATTGATGAAGTGCCCCACCCTGGTATATCATAGTAAAGTGATGGATACTTTACATACCAATTACGACGGCCATTTTGAGGGAAATCGAAAAGGCACGTTTTATCACTTTGTTACAATTACCTTCACTCATGCACATACATGAATACATAATGGTTAATATTCCACCAACATTACACATTATAATTCGAAATAACACAAGTTTTGGAAATTAAAACAAATTGACAACATCACTCTTCGATTTCCCGTCTAAAAGTCCGCTGGTTATGTTTGAAATTCAGTAAGACTATAGACAAATAATATTAAAGACAAACATCAATTTTACGTGTATTGTGTCAAATACATGGTAGTGTGTAATGTTTTTTTCATTGATTTAATGTATGTTTTATGCATAATTTTAAAAAAATATTAGCATTTTGCTCTCCTTCTCTATATAAACTATAAGTGTGGGAAATTCCATACTCCTCCGTCTGCGCAATCTTCGTAAAAATGTGTACTAAGTTTTTGCTTCATGTATTAATATATAGATATTATCTGGTTTAAAAATAGATTAAACATGTATTAATATCAATTTTTAAATTTAAAAAACTGACGACTCTGAAACTGGGCGTATATTATGCTTGTAATAAAAACATATCATTTATTTAAATTCTAAATTCAAATAAATTGAATTTGGTACATTATTCTTAATTTAAAACGATTAAATTCAGCAATATCTGAAGCCAGTCCTTTTTGTCCTTTTGAATAATATGTTAGCACATTTATTTAGGGTATTTTGTTGGTGTACAGTGAGATTAATAGTATTTCCTTCATTATATAAAGACAACACTTATGTCGTGCCAATATTATGAAGTCCAACCCCTTTGCAGTCTTTTAATTCTTTAATAATTAACAAAACTCTTGAAACTCGGCTACAACTCACTGTGGTAGGAATTAAATCAGCCCAGTTAAGTGTAACCGTACGAAGCAAATCTCGGCAAGTGGCCGGCTTCATAATTTCATAATCTTAATGGCCACCTCGCTACGTAAAGTGGAGGAATTTAGTGAGGTACCCTCCCTCGGGGCCAAACACTTTGCTGACCGTATCTTACATCTCTAGTAATAACGGGGATAATGGACTGGTTGGTTTTTGAGTACGTCTTATACGTTTTCCTTATTCTTACGTTTTATACTTTAGTTATTATTGGGATTTCCATATAATGTGATAATTCTGCCCACAGACCGTGCCTTTCTGCCACAATTATGGCTGGAATTGAATGGAATTTATTACTGCCTCGTTAGTCCTGGGTTTAAATCCTAGCTCGGAAGAATGAAATTTTTCAGTAGAAAAAAATCCAGTATTAGTGCGGAGACTGGCATGGTGCCCCCTATTACATGATTAATAATATGACCTATTATGCAAAGAATAACAATAATCAAAAGCCGCGTTCAGCCGTAATTGCACGCCGCGCGGTGAAGCCAAAAAATTAACAAACGTCCCGCACTCACCGCACTTCCCACCCGCATAATGTTGTTAGTAAAAAATGATTTACTACTTTTTGGGTTAAATGTTTAGTAAGAGATTATAAAATTATTATTGTTTATTTCTAGCGGTAACATGTATCTTCATACATATTAATATATTTTACATATTATTATAGGTTCTTAAAATAAAACGCTATTCCATTAGCAGTAAGTTAATAATGTTTATTTTTTTTTATAAGTGATAATTATTTTTTTATATCTGTGTCGTTGCGTAACAATTTGACGGACGATTCAGCGCAGTGGTTAAGAGCATAAGCTGCTTCGCCTACTGTATCTATTAGTCGCAGGGTTGATTCCCGAACGGGACAATCTTTGTGTGACCCACAATTATTCGTTTCGGTTTGTATTTGTGTATGTGAATTTTTATGTTCGTATACTACACTGGGATTTAGGATTTATTGATGATAAACGCACCCACTAGACAGGAATAAATCTTACTGTGGGGTTGTAATGATAAAAAAAAATAACGAGGTTCTAGGATTGATTCTTAGGACAGAAAAAGTGTAATATTTTGTTGAATCATTTTTTTAAATATTGCCTGAAATGTGGATGTACGCGGTAGACCTCTGCCACCAAGTGGCACTTGGCGAAATTGGTTTTTAGTATCTAACATCGTCGGCAAAATGTAGGCCTATGATTCATTCAGCTTATCATTATACTACTAGGAATAAAATTATACCCCGTCTTTTACTATCTACTACTGCGTCATACATATAAAAGCGTCATTCCATACAGCTTTTAGTAATTAAAAGTGGTAAAAGTACTTTTGCTATCGTAACTAAGTAGATAAATCATTATGTAATAAGTAACTATATTAATAAACGTTAGTACTATAAAAAAGAAGGGAAAAATTACACTGCAGTATTTGCAACACGGACAAAATGAACGCATCATTTTCGGTGACAATTATGAATGGAACATTTAATTCAATATTTAAATAATACGATGTCCTATTGCGCTACCTGCACATGAAATGTAATCCCATCCTGTTTCTTTTTGAGCTTGACGGAATTTTTACGGGTAGGAACGCCACAGGACGTAATAATTTAAATTAAATTTGACACGCGTAGAGCACGTTGTTTCGCGCGACGGTCGCCAAGTGACTAATAGCGTAAACGTGTGACTACTTGCTTTGCAGGTATTAATCGTTGCTTCAACTCGATGCGCGCCCGCGGC